>OX424523.1:27366625-27991625 GCA_949152445.1 Cerastis rubricosa
TTTTTAACTGACTTAACAAGACGTTGAAAAAACAGGATTGTCTGCAACTCCTATGGACTAAGAGTGTTCTGCAAATATGTGCTGCGGCACACTGGTGTACCGTGGTCATAAGTTGGTGTGCCGCGGAAAAAAAGGTCTTGCTACCAATGGTAACAAAAAAAAATGCTCTCAAATGACTTGGCTGTTGATCCAGAAAATAAAGTTTAAGCTTTTATTTGTTAAATTCAAGTTTTTTGCAGAGAAAATGCATTTCTATTTCCCTAAGCGAGCTACAACATATTATATTTAGCGGCAACACCAGTACAATTGTGTTTTTATACAAGGTGTTGTTTTGCAACCTCGTCAAATTCTAGGAGGTAACTATGCTAATGATTCTCGACCCGAATCAATAATAAAATGAGTAGGTAATTTTCTTTTTTTTATTTATTTACTGAAATCGGTAACTGTGAACCACCCGTGTTTTAAACACGGGCCCTCTGTTCCCCGCCTTATAACGTCGCTTACACACAAACAAAAAACCTCATACGTTTTTTCGATAATTTTATAAGCCCTAAACCACGTTAAGGGGATTATTCTGAAATATTGACAAGTTTAAACAACAAAAAACGCAGTGTTTTTTAATAATTTACTAGGTACCGTAATTTATATTGATTATTTATGTCTTTTGTGACAACATCCTGAATTTTGACGAGGATGCAAAACAACACCTTGTATATTTTTTTAAGTTAGGCTGTCCAAATAATTCAAAGCCCTTTGACCGCATATGCGAACAAACAAGCTCATGTTTTGCATTAGATACCTTTTCTGCAATATAAAAATTAGTTTATTGATTAATATTATGTAAAAAATGGTTTTTTCATTTATGGTGTAGGTACCTCCAAATTTTTCCGATTTCCCAAAGGTGCCTTGAACACAAAAAGTTTGCGGAACACTGGACTAAATGATTACTTAGGTTGTTTTTCTGGCATACGTTGCCTCGTAAATAAGTGGTCTAATCTTAGTATTATAAATGCGTGACTTTGAATGAATATGTATATGTTACCTAATGACACCAGGGCCTCAAGTCTGCTATTTTTATAAACATTGTCATTCCAACACGATCCCATTGTCATTTTGCTAAAAGTTCGTAATCTGCTATATTCATATTGATCTGTCAAATTCTAAGTATGCCATTTCTTTCAAAGGAGTGTCAGTGGTTGACTATTGTGGAGTCGTAATGACGCCATTATAATTAGTAGATTACCAAACTTGTCAAAATCACTTTTTTGAAATCAATGATAGACCATTCTGACACTATTGTAATAGCAGACTTGAGGCCCAGAACGGTGAACGGATTTCAATGAAATTTGGCACATAGATAAAAAGAATACATAGATGAAAAGTCTTGTGTTACTACCGAAATCCACGTAGGCGAAACCGCGCGGGCAAAAGTTAGTGATTATATAAGATTAAGTCCTTACTTTTTGCGTCATGAAATAAGTATACTACACCATCCGAAAAAAATTAAAATTAAAAAAAAACCGACTTCAAAAAACCCTAAACACACTAAAAAGTAAAAAATAATACTATAACCTACATATATTAATAAACCTAACCTAACCGACGATTAACCTATAATAAGTGCCAAGCAATATAATTTGAATTAACTTTGTTGTTTCTGGCCTTAGTCTGTATATTATACTCGTAGTCATTTAGGTATCGTACGTTGCTTGGCACCGACTCCAAAGAATTGTAGGTTAATCGTCGGTTAGGTTAGTTTTATTTATATAGGTAGGTTATAGTACAAGGTGTCCAGAAAGGGTATCGGGTATTTGTAAGTTCAATGAAACAAAAATTATTTGTATGCAATAAAAAAGTTTATTGTTTATTATTAGCATATGAATTGGAGAATTATTTGGAAAAGATGATGTTATCCAAATGATGACCGTTACGTAGCTGGCACTCTTCTAAACGGACACGAAGATGGGCGATAACACGTTGACACATAGCTATCGATATTGCTGCCATTTCTGACCTGATGTTTTGCTTTAACTGGGTTAGATACGTCGGATTGTTTTGATAAACCTTACTTTTAAGGTACCCCCATGCAAAATAGTCAAGCGGGCTAAGGTCGGGGCTTCTGGGAGGCCAGTTGATGTTACCCCTTCGCGAAATGACTTTATTAGGGAATAATTCGTTAACAACTTCCATTGAGTCATTTGAGGTATGGCAAGTGGCCCCATCTTGTTGGAACCACGTTCTTGAGTTGAAACCTGCAAACTCCTGCAACTCTGGGACCAAAAAATTTCGCAACATATCGCAATAACGGTCACTATTCACATTAATTGCTCGGCCTCGTTGATCTTCATGAAAATAAGGACCAATTATGCCTTTAGCAGACATAGCGGCCCAAACAACGACCTTTGGGCTATGCAGGGGTCGTTCATGCTTTCGTCTCGGATTCTCCACTGCCCAGTACCGACAATTCTGCTTATTAACATGACCATTCAAGTGAAAATTTGCTTCGTCACTGAACAGTATGTTGTTAAAGTTGTTAAATCGCTGCAGCATTTCGTCCGCAAAATTCAGTCGATTAGCATAGTCCGTATCCTTCAATTCTTGAACCAATTGAATTTTATAGGCTTTTAGATGTAAGTCTTTCTTTAAAATCGAATGTAAAGACGATTTTTTGATGTTCAACGCTTGGCTTCGCTTTCGGATGGATAAAGACGGATTTTGACGAACCGACGCCTCAACTTCTTCAATTGTTCCTTCATCGCGAACTGAACGAGGACGACCAGAGTTATGAATTTTAACTGTCGCACCTGTATTCTCGAACATCCTGATCCATTTCCTAATGCTATCGTCACTTGGCGCGTGGCGTGTACGATATTCCGTACGATAGAGACGTTGAGCAGTCACTATTGAATCACCATTACGATAATACGCTCGTACGCAAAATGCGCGATGCGTCTCCGAGTACTGTTCCATCGTGTCTAAAACTCCACAAAATGGCGGACGCCACGAACCCCTCCCCGCACCCTTTAGACGCCCCGTTTCGAAAATGGCGCGAAAACAAATACCCGATACCCTTTCTGGACACCTTGTATTATGTTTAACTTTTTAGTGCGTTTAGGGTTTTTTGGAGGCGGTTTTTATTTTGCAAAAAATATTTTTATTTGGTAATTTTTAGTGACATATTTTTAATCTAATAATAAAATATGGGTAGGCCTAGTAAAGATGCTTCTCGTATGAGAAAACGGCGTCGAACTGAAACTGAGAAAAAGGAAAAAGGACAACGATTAAAAGAAATTAGGGAAAAAAGAAATGATCAACGCATTTTGAATAAGAACCCTGATCATCGCGAAAACAGACTGTCAAAGCAGAGGACCTACTTGTTACGTAGGTTGAATAAGGAAAGTCAAGTCTGTGGTACACCTGGAAAATGCATACCGTTACAATTCCAACAAGCCCAAACACAGCTAAGATACATTGTCTTATTATGGAGTTCCAGTGCCTGTCTCTTGGCTTCATCATCAGATCTGATGGTAGAATGGTTCTTATTGAACGCAAATGCTTCACTTGTTGTAGAAAATACCAAAATCGCTGTACGTTTTCCTATAAAATTTGAAGAGTTCCCTCAAGTTCGCCAAGATTCCATCATCAGATCCCGACTTGGTGACTATGGGACCAAATGGAAAGCATAGGCTTTGGAATAAAAAAATAATTTTCCAAATTGGTTCGTAAATTACTGAGTTGTGCGCGAACAAAAAACGCAATGCAGAGTAAACGAAAAGTTAGAAATATTTAGATTTTTGTTGTCTTTTTTTCAAAAACCGCTTGTTTGATATCGATAAAAATTTCATGGGACCATTTGGAAAGTATACGCTTTCCAACAAAAAAAGAATTTTTCAAATCGGTTTGCAAGCGACGGAGTTATGCGCGAACAAACATAAAAAAAAATACAAACATCCGAATTGAGAACCTCCTCCTTTTTTAGAAGTCGGTTAAATAGTCTTAGTTTCGTGTATTAAAAACCGGTTGTCAGGAAATCCTTTATCATTAGTTGGATTAGGCAATAACAGAGACATAGCGTAGGGTTCAAATAATCAAAACTATGATTTTAGGTGATAATGCGACGAAACAAAAATGAAAAATGCAATGAAAAATTTCAACTTTTTATGTATTACATACCGAGTATATAGAATATATAAAGAATGTCATGTTTTCAGAACAGACTTCTTTCCAGGTAAATATATTCACACCTTTAGGAGACAAAAGAGCGAAATTTTTCGAAAAATCAAGATGGCGGATGTTGCGCTTTTACAACACACATATCCATCATTTTCGAAGCCCCCGAGCCTCACGATCCACCCCCGTACTGAAACACGCTTTATTTAAATCTCCCCGCACATCAATAGCACACCACACCCCGCTCGTCAAAAACGCCCTTGCACCGCACCCCCTTCCTCAAACAGCTCTTGCATGAAACCCCCGTTTTTCATGCTGCGACCCCGCTCTGAGCCTAACATAACCGATCGATATTGAAGGGAGCGTCGGGTGCGGTACGGGAAGTTGAGAGCGGTCTGTGTTAGTGCGTCGAACAAAGGTATCAAGTGATGCAAACTATCACCGCGCGTGCAGAGCGCATGCGTAAAAATGTTTGGATGCAAATTTTGCAGCAACCAATTTCACGACACTCGTCTTCTGCGGTTGGGACTAATGATCGGTCGTTCGATAGTTTTTGCGTTGCCTCGCATTTATTTATTTCGATGTTGGAAGTGATGTGATATGTGACTAGGTCTACGTTACTTATCTAGTTTTAATCGCTATTGAGTTTTATGCTTAGTGCCGAGTGTTTTGTGTGTGATATTGCTGATACGGATATTTTAAATAAAATATATTTGTTAAATGTGGTGGTCCTAAGATTAGATCGCAGTTTAAGTTACTTGTTTGTAAATCAAGAATGTATGAAAGAAACTAACGTGTCGCAAAAACCCGCATTTCAAAATGGTTAGAAAACTGGAAATTAATGAAAATTTTCTGGACACTCCGTGGGAGACAGAAAACAAAGATGGCGGCTTATGGGCGGATAACGCAGTTGCACTGCGCGTGCGTGACAGCCATCTTGAAAATTTTGCAGCGGCATTTGCAAACGCAATCTAAAGAAGATTGCGTTTGCAAATGGTTTGGTGAAACGGTGGTTCGGTACTATAAACAATTTCTAATTAGATAACCGTGATTAGTGTGTTACCATTTTTAGGGATTTTTGTTTGGTATTGAATTAGTTTTCTTTTTTGTGGTATGGTGTGTGTTAATTCTTCGCAGGGTAGGGTCATCTCATAACAGACGGTCAAAGAGTTTTAAGCGGACCGCGCATGTTACATCCGTGTTCGCTCTAAACATTTAAGATAGCCGCGGATGGCATTGCACCTTGCGCTCCCGAGAAGCATTGTATGGAACGCATGCGTCAATGTTCGAACCAAACCTAAAAAAAAGTTGTCTTCAGAAAACAAGAAACAATACCACGAATAGATAGCACTCACTTTCTGACGGAGAGATGACAGGAATGTTGTTTTCGGGGAAGCCTTCCTACTCGTGCATCTTCAGAAAACAAGAAACAATACCACGAACAGATAGCACTCACTTTCTTTAATAATTTCACAAAGTAATGGAATCACAATAATCACAAAATATGCGCGATGGAAATGTCTCCATTTTCAGCACGTTCTGCCATCGACGCCCATCCAACTCTCTCTTGTCAAAAAACACGCCCTCACTACCGCCATCTTATAACCAATGTAAGAAGTTTCTTTAATGTACGGCACCTTGCTGCGACATATAATTATCATCACTTAAATATTTTTTTAAATGCCTCGCAAAGCACGTTCCGCCGTTGGTCCCAGCTGTCATTTGTAGATCTTTGGCAGTCGTTACGAGTAGTCAGAAGCCGAAAGTGTGACATCCAGTCTTACCAAGGGGTATCACCACGTGACTGGGTTGTGGAGGTTCGATAGGCAGTCGCTTCATGTAAAATACTGATATTCTCTTACTACTTTTGATTTGACGGAAAGCCGACCCTGAAAATTTGGGAAAAGGCTTGGCAAATGATGAATAATGAAATATTTTATTAAAGTATGTCATAAAACTCTCAAGAGCTCTCAAGTCCCGGGGTATCAAGGTGACGGCCTCAGTGCGCAAGCCTACTGTCGCAACTGCAATACGCATGCGTGATACCGATTTCTTTAAAATTGCACAGCGGCCATTTGCATTCACCCGCCTTTCGCCCAGTCCTTTTCGGTTCGTTATACAGGGTGTAACGGAAAGGGTATATACATACTTAAGGGTGTGCTACAGACCATCAAAGTGAACATGTTTATCCACAAACAAACATCGTAATAACGAAAAAATTATCTGCTGCCCCATACAAAATTTCAATACCTATTCGACCCAAATGTATGGGGCAGCCGATATTTTTGTTCGCTATGACGATGTTTCTTTAAGGAGAAACATGTTCAGTTTGATGGTCTGTAGCAAACCCCTAAGTATGTGTATACCCTTTCCGTTACACCCTGTATAGAGATTGGTCGTTCGGTAGTTCATGATCCGTTTCCATGTTTCAGTGAAGAAAATTGTATTAGTGTGAAATAATTTGTGGGTGTTAGTAGTAAAAGCGGTATATGCCCCCCTAACATATACGAAGTTGACATGATGTATGGACATATTATTTCAAAATTACACCTCTGCCTCTGCCTTCGGGAATTACAAGCATGATGTTATGTTACCGGCACTGAGCGGCATATTATTTCGAAATTACCGCTATCAGTCTCTTTCGATAATTTCTTATTAGATTCATTTTGTCGGAATTAAATATATCTCATACGTATTCTTTCGTGGCGGAACACGTACAAACAACAGCATTGTTCTTCCATATCTGTGTGGTGATGAGAATACTAAAATATATGAATTTGGAACAATAGTAGATTGTTGCATCGACCGCAAAGTGAGATATTAAATTATGAATGCACGAGTGTAATGTTGGGCACTAAATTAACTCGAGTGCATTAATTACTCACTTTGGCAAGGTGCGTAATATACTTTTCTTTCAACGACCGTGACAAAATATACCACCTAAAATAAAAACTCAAGTTAATGAAACAAAGGTTAATTCATCTTCCCTTCAAACATTTAAAACTTACAATTATTAAATGTGCAGTTATTAAAAGTGAAATTTGCACTTTTACTTGGAACATTTATTCTATTATTTGCACCTTTTTAATACTTTCTAGAGTTGATTTCACATCGCTATCGCTGTCTGTTTTCATTTTGTTAAACTTATTTGCTAAATAAGAAGTATCAAAGTTTTACAATGGTACAAAATGCGCGCCATTTGTTTTTTTTCGTCACCAAGGTGGTTTTATTCAGCTGATTTTTATTTTCATATACTGGCACACATTTTATATTAAACTTAATGGGAGACATTAAACCTCTGTGGTAAATTTATATCTAAATTAAAAAAAACAGTTTAGTAATGAAAAAGTTTAGTAATGAAAAACTGCAATAATGGGATTTCATATAACATTTCTGCACTGTTTTGATTCTAACCAAAAATACATCCTTTGTGATCGGTTATGTAGTGATTAATGACAACGTTACTACGTAGTTGAAAGAAAATCTTTATTTGTTCACGGTAGGTACTATTTTTGGTACAAAAACAATTCTTAGTAACCGCCATTTAGTCCAGTTAACAAGTTCAAAAAGGTGTTAATTCTTGATGGAAATTAATTTTAAAATGTATTTGCTTTTGTGATTACATTAACGTTTATTTGTGTTTTAAATTCAAAAATGTTTGAATTTTCAACGTTTAATGTTAGGCTTGTTCAGCGGCTTCATTCAATTTTTATGAGATGAACGTCTTTCTGTACTAAATAAAAAACGATTTTCATAATGTAAGTGTCCATGACTTAGGATTAAGTTTCATATACCTCTGAGATAGCTGATAAGACAAGGATATTTTCCTAGTTATTTGTACATCAGGCGTAGTAATATTTTTTAGCAATAGACAACATTTTTTGAGAAGTAGGTAATAAACAAAAATTACAAAAAAGTATATGTTTGATTGGTGATCTTTGTCAAAGTTGTAGACATTTTAGATCATTTTTTTTCAATTTTTTAATGAGTATTATAAAAAAAAATATTTTATGTGATATACTACGTACTATATATATATATACAAGGTGAAATTGAAGTCATGGGCATTATTTTAATCTAAGGCACTACTCAAGATACAGATTGCATTAGGAAACGACTATATTATATAGAAAGAAATAAGGAAAAAAAGGCTACCCGAAACTGAACTAGTTAGACTAGATTTTTTTTTTAAATGCTGTAACTAAAAAAGCAATACTACCAGAATACTGAATATTAATATTACCTGTTAGAATTTGTCCCAAGAGGAAAAAACGGGCTAAGGAGCAACTCGTTCAACTCGAAACTGGGATTAAGGACAAATTTAACCCTTTCTTTTTTGACAGGGGTTAATTGGCCTCAGAGAATTTGGTTGCATGAGCGAGCGAAGCGATCTCTGGACTTAGGGCACCCCGACTCGGACAGGTTAGGTTCGAAGGGGATGGCGGGGTCTAGTGAACGAGCGGAGCGAGCGAACTAAGACCCCGACTTCCCATTCGTGTTAGTTTACTGTAAACCCTGCAGACAGAAATAGGAGCCCCGCGTAGCGGGGCTACGTCGACTACGCTTTATAAAAACAAAATTTCCTATTATCAAATATGAAAAGGTGGGATTGCTTCCTGATTGCAGTGTCGAAGTGGGACGAGTCAACCCCTATCTAAAATAAAGGTAGAATTGGTCCCAGGTCCCAGTTTCGAGTGAGACGAGTTTCCCTCGAACCCGAAAAAACACCCATGTAATAAAACGTCTAAATTGAAAACTGACGATCTAAATATTTGCCTTACTTTAATTTGCGTAAAATGTGTTATTCCAACTGAAATATTCGACTACATAAAAATTGGTAAAAGTACTAGTTGGGAAACAAGTTATTGTTTAAACGTTCACTTGCCAAACATTAGGTTTGCGTTACAATTATTTGTGAAGAGATTTTTTGCTAAGTAATATTTTGGCAAATGAAGTTGTGCGGAAAATTGTTTGGGAAGTGATAATTTGTCAATTTCTTTTCGATGAAACATAGGTAACCCCTATAGTCTTATAGTCTTCCTCGCAGAGCCGTATTTTCGGCGTTGAATAACAATTATAAATAATGGAGATAGAATTCCGGGAGCCTGGCCTAGTCTTTAAGGATTTTTTTTCCAAAGTTCTTCAAAACTAAATATTTTTTTTTCATCTTATTTTGTTCGTAATAATTGCAATGTTCTGTGTGCTAATAAATCCTCGAGAAATATGTTTCTATACGTAATTTCGAATCGAATGAGCTATCTCTCATATTTTTAGGAGCTTGGTTGCTGACCTAGTAAGAAAATTAATCTCATATTAAATGTGCCTAGATGTCCAGTACTTTTTTGTCGTTACAATACAGTCGGCGCAGAAAAGCTTGACTATCCTTGAACCTTGACATTTAATGATGAGAATAAAAAAAAAACTGATAAATTGCGATTCGGACTCGCGCACGAAATAAATAATGTTACGGAACCCCGTACCATTATTTATAAAAAACAAGCAACAGAAATACATTATCTGTAGAAATTTCAACTGGCTAACTACCACGGGTCATGAGATATAGCCTGGTGACAGAGGGACGGACGGACAAACAGCGTAGTCTCAGTAATAGGGTCCCGTTTGACGTTTCGGAAACCTTAAACAGCTACGTCCCATATCGTAAAATAGTCATCGAGATAATATAAGTTTATTTATTGTAAGCTTGAACTGTCTCGACTCCTGGGCTCAGACAACCCCCCCATTTCTTTCACATCTCTCGGTAATGTGCTGGTTCTCGATAATTTGGAAGAAGCTCATCTAGCTGTCTCAGGTAGCTGAGGTACCCTGAGACAGCTAGATGGGCTTCTTCCAATAATTGAGGAGAGGTCTGTGCCCAGGAGTCGAGACAGTTAAAGCTAACAAAAAATAATCTTATATTATCTCGATTATATTGTGTCGGAATCCGGCAAACCTAGTCGTAGTGCCTAGTCTCATTTCAGTCTTGCACGTTTATCAGCTACGTCTTCACTTTGGATTCTGGAGCGCTGTGTGTTTCTTATTAGATCAGTTAATTTGAGTTAACTGGAGCGACCTTTGAGTTTGGACTTCTGGATGTTAGTCAAAGACCAAGACTGCACCGTATTTGAGTATGAGCTCATACACAAGTTGTAGTGTGGTTTATAGTAATTTGCATCATCATATGTCGTTGATGGACCAGAAATAAATGAACAAAATGCTAAGTGTTTTGTAATGCTTTTGATGTTGTATAAGATTTTCATAGAGTTGTGTTGTTCACAGATATGTACGGATCGCCAACGCACTCCAGCTTTGAGGTCTTAGATCCTCATGATCCCACTCTGAGTCGCTTGGCTACGCTGCTCTTCAAACGTACTAATGAATACTTGCAAGGCGAAATTGCCTGTGGCGGAGTAAGTTTCTTATTCATTTATTTAACAATGTATATAAACTAATTAAAGTAAGGAACAAGAAGATAGGTATAGAGGTGAAGCTTATTTCTAAAAGACTCTCTCTGCAAAAATTGTCCTCACGTATGCATACGTGCGAAAGGAGATTCAGAAAAGATGTGATTTAGTTATCCTTATTATTTTTAGGCAAAACAATTGTCCTTCTTGTCGCAGCTGAGGACAATTTTTGCAGAAATTAAGTGCGCTTCAGAAAGCTAGCTATCCAATTAGAGACCGTTACCCTCGGGTGGCACTTGAATGGCTTTCAAACTAAGTCAATGTGGTTCACTTAGTATGTGCTCAGCACATACTAGAGGCACAACTGACCGAAAGTCACAGTTTAAGAGCGCATAAGTATGTCACGTGTGTAGCGTTACTAAAACTTGCAAAATTTTCGCAAAACATGCTTACTCTCAAAAATAAATAGTTTTTCAAGGATTTAATAACAAAAAATCTTCTTTCTTTGTCCATAGGATCACTACATGCTGCTGGAAGAGATAAATCGCACGGCTATTACCAAGTACACTGACTTGCGTAATCTAGCCTTGAACTTGAACAGAACGCTGACGGAGTACAACGATATATGTAAGTAAAAGTTGATTCATTTTAAATGCACATCCAAATTGATGAATGATGATGAACCCAGTGTAGTCGAAGTCAACGTTGCGCGTGTGTGCTCACACAGATCACTGATTCACGACAATACACTCAAATGTAGCACCATCTGTGACCTATACGAATCCGTGACAGCGAAGTAACCGACCGTTTATTTGTTGGAACAGATGGCAGCACTATCCGACCGCTACTTGAGCAAGTCGACGACATTGACGTGATGGTGGCCAAACTTGAGGAAAACGCCTATCGTTTGGACAGCTACACTAAACAGCTGAAGACCCGCATAAAGGACATGTACGACACCAAGTAAACGGTATAACTTGCAACTTAAAATGTAAGAAATTCTGAACCCAGTTCCAATTAATGTTTTTTTTAAACGGTAGATGAAGAGTTCGATATAATGTTGTTATGAAGACGGCGTTCTGCCTCAGGCGAGGCACCCTCAGTGCGCGACTGAAGCCTTCACTGATTAGAACTGCAAGAATTATTACTATCGGATTTTTTTTGATATTTGGCCGAATTCTTCTATAAATTCTATTTCCTCGTGACCGCATGAGCAATTCAAGAATAACGAAGTTTTTACACCACGACCTGCTTGCGGCGGTTACTTTGGGCTTCTCATCAGTGCTGGCTATTCCACCGAACATGCTCAACCAAAACACAATTTAAAAAAAACTTTTACTTAACTAAGTTCAGAATTTCGAACATTATTTTTAGATCTACAAGTAGATTAAGAGAGAATCTAGCTCTCTCATATTATGTGTCTATATAAGAACAGCAACAGAAGACAAGGCTCTAAGACTGAAAGGTTTGAAGGGATTTTAGAGTATACGGGCAAGACCCGGACTAGGCTTAAGGAAAAAGCAAAAAATTGTGTTCCTCGTGTTTTGAGTCCCTTTTGGTATTCTTAATAATTAAGTACATTTTCAACACTTGGAATGCCGTGATTAGGATGCAGGAATGCCGTGAACAGGATGCAGACGTAAGTTAGGACTGGTCAACAGCTCGACAGCTGCACGCAGCGTCAGAAAGCTTGGTCATAAAGTAGTCGCACGTTGTGTTGTGTTCTCACTCAGATAGGCACAACTGTCTCTTTGATTCCCGCGTATTACATATCCACGGTTTCGTATACTCAGCGGAAATCGTTTTTACTTATAGTATACTTATATATTTTGTTATTTTCTGTATTTATCTCAGTTAGTATCCACAGAAATGGGATTGCATTCTTGGGGCCTTATGTCTCATGTTGCTCGTCCTAATCTTAACGGTATTTAACCATGTGTATCCCTTTTAGTATGTAACCCTTTAGTGTTAAGCTGATCTTATTTTATGCAGCATTATTAAGGATTCTCGTTACTCCATATTTGTTTAAGTAAATGTGCTTGATAACCAAAACACGAAGCCTTAGTAGGAAAAAAAACTTATTATGATATCCGTGTTTCGTGTTTCCGGTTACGATTAACCGATATATATATAGCGTTTTAGATTGTAGCATATTAAATTTATTTATAAAAAAAAATAATGCCTAAATATTAACGATACTGAATAGGTATTTTTCATTAGAAACGTTTATCCATCATATAGTGCAGAATAACAATAGCAGTAGCGATAAAAACTGTAAAACTAAAAAAAAACGATCTTCGGTTATATTTATCAAATATTAGTAATAGTAGTAGTTAATAATATTACAACTTTTTAATATATTATAAGATAAATAGTGATCAGATATTAACTACACTGAATAGGTATTTTTCATTAGAAGTGTTTATCAAATGTATTGTGCAGAATAACAATAGTAGTAGCGATAAAAAATGTAAAACTAAAAAAAATTGATCGTCGTTTTATATTTATCTAGTACATAATAGTAGTAGTTTATAATATTATAACTTTTTAATATATTATTAGGTATTTGTATGTATATATATCTCAATAACCATATGCGCGTAAATTTAAATAACACATACTTATTCGTAACTTAAGATTGCTTAAAAATATTTTTCATTCGGTAAGTAGATGAGTGAAGGTTGGCCGGTCCCGGCGGGGATCTTAGGCTAATAGGATAATTAGAGCTTTACGTCAATGTTTAAAAAATGCATACAGTGGTGGCGATTTTTAAGGCCACTTTTATATCCCACTCCTCCTTGGTGATACGTCATGAGGTTTTAGGCCACCCTCTTCCTCCCTCCCTACAATACGTGTACTTTTATTATTTAAAAAATTAGATAGATTTACAATATGTTTTAATAAAAAATATCAATAGATTAGGTTCAATAAATTATTGGTAAAAAATAATATTAAATATTGGTAAAAACTGTTTTGAACGTCACTCATTAAAATACACATGCTTGTCACATTATCCCAGCCCCTCCCCATCGTGATTAATCTTGATTTTTATTCTGACATGCTCCACCCTTGTTCGAACCTCACGTGATTAAAAAGTATGACTCCATTATGGAAGAAAAGGGTTTTATTAGAGGTAATAACCGCATCTTGTAAGTTTACTACTTAAGGAATAGGCTATTAGCGTAAATGCACAGTTACTGGGTTCCATGGTGAAATCATCTAATTTCGTTATACACACTAGAATGATATTTCCTATTGATATGAAATTAATCCTCTATTTTCCAAGTTTTATTAGAAACCACCATATGTTTTTAATAACTATTCAGTTAGTTACGATGTCATGGAATTATGAAAGACATACTTGATGCGGATTTAAAAAATAAAGATTGCAATACAAACTATGTAGACACGTGGATTTACCATTAAGCCTTTGAATAACATAAGTGAAATCAGTTTCAGAAAAATGTTCAAAAAATTAAATACTTACACCAAAATGTTTTTTTTTCTGTTTATCTCTACATTCTAAAATATTTATAATTTACTTTCTATAACTACAATTAAATAAAATAAATATTTAGCTTAAAAATAAAAAAAACAATCTCAAGGTTTTGACAGAAGTAATGACATAGTTACTACATCGTCCAGTAAAGTATAGAAAAATTTAATCTTCAAGGTTTTGACAGAAGTAATGATATAGGTAAGTACAGTAAAGAAAATTAAAAAAATAAGAAAAATAAATCCGCGATCTAGCTTTCGTAAAATAATTGCAAAATCGGTAATTTTTCGAGTACTTAACCATAACCATATTATAATATCAAGCCTAGTTTAAACTGCATCACAAATTAAAAGTGTTGGTCTTTGTTTTGTCGTTATATATTCGATAAAAAATTACAAAACTAAGTTTTGTTTTTTCCTCCGACATGCCCTTATGTCGACAACATTGTTTCCATCGCGGGAATGGCTTTGTTTTGCCTATGTGTTAATTTTCTTCTGACCAATTGCTGCCTCAGTTGACGGCCAGGACTCATGCTGGTCGATGATTGACGTGCTCATGTTGTAATATGCATAATAGAGAATATAAATTTAATGGCGCCATTTAGGAGATAAGTAAGTTTTGGATAAGTCATCGTTATATTCATATTTTAATACCTAATGATTGATAAAGTTTAAAAAAAAAACGTATCGTCTCAATGCTTTTAAATTATGAAAGGGATTCAGGAATATTTCTCCTATGTATCACGTGCAAGTTGCAACACGTATATATAAAATATTTCCAGACTCTGATGTTTCCCGAAGTTTAAATCCTACAAATATTTCAGTAGCAAAACAAGTAACATGCAGCTATACCATATCGGTAAAGTGCGAAATTTTATCACGAATTATCTATTTAATATATAAATTATGTGTCGCGTTGTTTGTCGGGGATGGACTCCTAAACTACTTAACCGATTTTAAATCAAATTTTCACACCGTGTGCAGTTTGATCCAATTTGAAAGATAGGCTAGCTTATATCTCAATTTAAAGTCGCAATATTATTTTATTGCAAATTAAGTCACAATTATCGGTTAGCTCCAAACAATTCTAACAGATGGCGGTATCTGTTGACTAGATTGAGTAAGTATTCAATAGATGGCGCTGTATAGGAGTGGAGCAGTAATGAAAAATATTGCGAAAACGAGGAAAATGTAACGCAAACGAAGTTGCGCGGGACAGCTAGTAGAGTATAAAGCATCTGTCGTTATTCTCACATTGTTTAATAAGATTACAATTGCGCTATTAGCTCCGCGATGCAACGAGCCGATAAGTTTTATAAGAAGTTTGATTTTGCTATTTCAAATACAAAGTAACTTTTGGCGACTGAAATTAAAGCAACGCAATACTGATTTCATAAAAGGACCACGAGATTATTAATTATGTAATCTGGGCTTAAGACCAACATCAAACAAATATATCTCAAATACACACACATTGAGGAAACACATTATTAACTTGTATTCTATTTAAAAAAAAAGGTTTTAATTAACTTTTTCAACTTTCATTGGTAACCTTAAAAAATCAAAAAAGTTCATATTTCGACAACGGTTCGATTTTTGAATCAATTTAAAGATTAACAGAGAATGACAGACTTCTTCTACGTCAAGATATGCTCCAGCAATAATTGAATATATAATATATTCAATTAGTGTTAGTGTATCTCTTGGTTGGTAATTATACTTTTTTATTGGAGACATGGACGGCAACAGGAGTTATGAAGTAAGAAATCCAAATGTAAAGTTGGTTATGGTTTCGATAAGAACCGGTCAAAACAACTACCCATGGTTTGCAATCTCTGCAATCATAGTCAGGCTTGCCGCGTCATGAACATCCTGTATTTCGAATCTGTTGGTCTTTCGCCTATTTTGACCTTTATGTAGGTATATAATACATAACTATAATAGTTCATCTTTTCATTATGTAACCAACTATTAAATAAATGATTATAACATAAATAACTTATATACAGCTATTTTTCTATACATAGATTAGGTAGTTAAATACTTGCCATGCTCATTCGTCCTTGATGAATAGATGCTGGCTTACCGTGCGATAAATAGTGCATTAGTAGGTAGGCTTAACGGTAGACCCCCTGAGGTACCGAGCAGCCTACTGGTAAGATAGTATGTTAACATAACGGATGGTTTCGTTTTGCGAAATAAAAGTAGCGTAACGAGTACTAATAAGTTGTAAATATAACAGAAAATACGAGCGCATGAAATCTCTGTAAAAGCAGCATTTTAACGTAGGATATCAATAAGAGTTAAGTACAGTAATCATGTAAGATGTGTTATTTTAAAGTCCGACGACTAGTCGTTATTGTTATTCGTTTATTCATTTTTCTAACTTACTTTTTACATTTTAAATATTGCTATAAAAAGAAATACTTTTGTTATTCTTATTAGAAAAGTCATCTGTCTTTACGATTTCATTTCTCTGATCTAGCTATTGTTTATTCTTCGAATATTTAGTAAATAATGTCGTACGTATGTGCCTAACTGAGAGTTACATTTATTTAGTTTTTAATTGTTTTTTAAAGACTCTTTTTCTTAAGGAGCTTAGGACTTAAATCATTTCTATAACAAAATGCGCCCTATTTTATATCCTTACATGAAATAATAAAAAACTGGTTAAAAACAAAAAGAAAAGATAAGAAGTAAAATGTTGCTTTAATTAAATTTACTGGTTTTGGTGAATAAAACAAGAAACAAAATAAAATTAATCAGAAAATAGATATTCCCGCCCATACCATGATTTTTCCACCTTCCTTATTACTCAACGTTACTTTAGTGCCTTACTTTTTCCCTACTTGTCTCTGATTTGGGCTGGTTGCAATCCCAGAGAGGGTGTAGGTTCTACTCCGGGAGGTTTTCACCTACAACCTTGTCGGAATGTCAAATTTAATCCACGCCGATAACGTCGGTACAGATCAAAGATTTTGCGGACACTTCCGAAATGAAAAAGTCATACTGTTTGATTAGCTCGTTGGGAGAAATAAAAGTGGACTGTATATAGATAGGCTTGATGTATTGCCGATGAAATTTACAATATTACAACTGTCCCGGACAAACATAAAATAATCTAGTAAGCGTTTGAGAGGGTCGTCCGTCGCGGTGGTGTCCGAGGAAGCGAGTGTCCGCAGGCCGGTCGGCGCCGCCCGCTGCTCCCCTCGCTCGCCGATGCCGATAACGCGTAGGTCGGTCACGTCCTACTGCGCGTTGCGCTACTTGCGCGTGCCAACTGCGTGTTTTTTGGGTGCGATTCGAAACACACACATTTGCCTATAGAACCAATGCAGCCAGAGTCGATAAGCCCAAATATGCCTTTATTGCTCATGTTAGTGCCTTCACCAAATCGGCTAACTTTAGAACGGATGTACTCGGCAAGGTTGTAGATTATCACCATATAGCCCTCCCGGAATGGTACCTACACCTTCGCAGGAACCGAAACCAGCTGAGCAAGTGATTGTCTTTATAACTGGCGTTAAATTGAAACTGTTTGCCTAATTAATGTGACATACTAGGTTAAGCTTTATTTCTTCAAAACATCCCTGTTTAGACCTCAAGTTATCAGGGCCAAAATTGTTACATATTGGGTCTATATATTATCATGTATTCATTTATCTCCCAAGTACGTGTTTATACTTTTCTCGTATAGTATTTTATGTATTTATTCATACTTTATCTCAGTAGGCGTGGTAGTTTCTTCATCACTTAAATGTATATAAGTTAGTGGAGAAATGAAGCACATTACTGCGGAGGGGATATTTCAAAATATTTTTAGTAAATTAGTAGGTAATTAGATTTCTAAGTAACTTATCCTATAATCAGGACGAAAAGTCGGTTAATAAATAAATATATGAGTAACATTATACTCGTAATGAGCCTATGTTACTCCGTTAGCATTGTTCTTTTTAGTTATTGATTGCATGTGCTAGTAGTACCGCTAAGGTACTATTACTATTTATTTAATAATTTAATCACTTGGGGGTTCTAGGGCTGTTCTATTTTGTTCCCTAGTAGGAGTGATAAAAAACTAAAAACTAACGAACTCCGTCAAACGGGGAAGTAAACGAAAAGTTCTTGTAGATATTCAATTAAAGTCTGCCGTCGTAATGAAAAAAATATAAGTAGCAAACTACATTTTATCGATTGAAATATATTATTTGTAAATTCTAACACACTTCAAGAAGAATAGAACTAACACCAAATCTTTTTGTACCGCCAAGCAGTGTTGCTGTGTTCTGGTGGGTATGGTTGCCGGGGGCGGTATGTGAACCTCAGGTGAGCATGTGTTCGCCATCCACTATACCTATCAAAAGAAAACCTACTATTTTACAAGCGCTGCTTTAACTATTCCGACGACAGTATTGAGGTTTTGAGGTTTTATGACGTTTGTAATGGGGTTTGAAACTGTGGAACTAATGGCGCTACCATAGCTGGCTCCGAGCATCGTTATTGGTTGAAAATCTATTAATGTAATTTTATATTTCATAATAGCTCGACCTCATTGGTCAGATTGAGAACCAGCTATAGTCGTGCCATCTACAATAAGTTTTTAACGGGCTTCCCCATTGTTTCGCGTTAATTGTGCCGTTTGATTTCCAAGCCATTTAATTTCATTCAGTTTATATTTGATATACTTATTATGTATGTTTGTTTCCGCCATCACCTCTACAGGAGTAGATGCTAGATAGGTGTAATTGCTCTTGATCTATATTTAAACTATCAACCCCTGTTTCTGCTATAATTTAATATAATATAATTCAGACAAAGATTTAATATAAAGGAGTAACGTCTATTAATTCTTAACCGAAAAGACATTTATCAATTTTCACGAATTTTACTTAAAAATAACAAATTATCATAATATAACTCCTTGAAATAGGATTGCTTTAATACGGGGTTGGCTTACTTAAATTCCTTTATTTGATCTTCGGTTTGGAATGAAACCGTTGTGAAAATTACTAGCCTCCATATTTACAAAAATTGCAGTCGTTCACTCTCTTCTTCTCAACATACACGAGAGTTAAATACTTAATTCGTTTGTAAGGTAGATAGACAAATTATTAGAAATATTATAAGTGGGATAGCAGTATGGGGCAACCGAGGAAACTTATAAGAATAGGTATTGTAAGTAGTCTAGTGTAAGACATAATTTTGTTCTTTCGAAATTCGAATGTTTCCATAAGAATTGAGTTATTAAAATCATCTGGGCCTTTCATCAGTTTAACAGCATTTTGTCATAGAGAAGCGGTTTTGATTAAAAACAAGATACTCTGAATTTATATTGTGTTACGATTTGGTATTCACGAACTTCGAGGACCATCCTTAGTCGAATCAATCGCAAAATTTTCTTGTTTGCAATACACAATAAAAGTATTTTCCATTATTTTAAACACCTTTTTCCATTAACTATAAGTATTACACATAATTTAAAAAAAAAAACGTTAAAAATATTCATAGGTCAAGGTCCGCCTAATGCAACTTACAAGCTATGTATGTTGCATTAGGCGGACCTTGAGCAAACGGACGCGACTAAGGGCGAATAAAGGAGATTATATTAGAATAGCTATAATAAAAACTAATTATTTAAAAAAAAAGTGTAATAAATAATTACGCAAATGAACGTATTTGGTACTTGCATAAATCTAAATTCAAAATCAGAAACTATCGGCGCATTAAATCATATTTTTATCAGTAGCTTATTTCGTTATTAAATAGTAGATAGCAGTTATACTTATTAGGTTTATAATTTTTCTGAATAATGATACCATATATAATTTAATTTCATTGGATGCAGTAATAATACATTAGTTGTAAGTTGGCTAAGATAGTAGATAGAAAAAATATAATTAGAAATCTAACTTTTATTTATTCATTATTAAAAAAAATATAAACAGGGTGTTTGGTGCATCGTGTGCCAAATTGAAATGGTCGACTGGGGGGGTCATCTGCTATCTTCTCAGACCCCTAAACAATTCTCATGCCCTGTGGATTTTTTTCATCGACTTTTTATTGTTTTATTAACAAAATACCCAAATTTTACATTCAAATACAAATTAAAAAAAAGTATAAGTCGTAGACTCTGAATTTTAATTTTATTTAGATGTGTATTGTATTCCAGTACTTTTGAATTCAAAATTAGTGACATTAGCCACCTAGTTTTTTTTTAAATTAACTCGCAAAGTTTCGGACTTCAATTAACGCTGTCCATGTTACAGCTATTTACATGGCTATAAAAAAAAGTAAAAGTGACCGGGATCTTCCAACTCCCTCAAAAATTCTCTAGTCTATCCTCTTGCTAGTGATGTGCCACATGCCATAAAAATCTTTTTACAACTTTGTAAATTCGCTAGAATTGTGAATCAAGTCACAAAAAATTAAATTCCAAATTAAGATTTAGAAAAATATTTTTGCTTAAATGATACCTGAAATACTTATTAAATCTGTTATCTCACTCTTATAAGGTAAAATCTGTCTCGTATCTCTCTTTTGGGGGAGAAAGGGGGAATTTAGAAATAAAAAATATGCCTTTTTTAAATTTATTTAATAATTTTGTTTGACGTTGTGTTCCCCAATGCATGGATTGGTCCTATTGTAGTAGTACCTCCCTAGTCGGAACCTCCGTGGCATATACCAGATCTTTGGTACGTCTCCAGACATAAAAGTCTAGAGGAGTTAGGTCTGGGTAACGTGCCGGCCATGCAATAGGGCCATCGCAACCACTCCACGCATTGGGGAACACATCGTCACACAAAGTTATTAAATGTTTAAAATGCATTTTTTTATTTCCCCCCCTTTCTCCCCCAAAAGAGAGATACAAGACAGATTTTACCTTATAAGAGTGAGATAACAGATTTAATAAGTTTTTCAGGTATCATTTAAGCAAAAATATTTTTCTAAATCTTAATTTGGAATTTAATTTTTTTGTGACTTGATTCACAATTCTAGCGAATTCACAAAGTTGTAAAAAGATTTTTATGGCATGTGGTACATCACTAGCAAGCTGATAGACTAGAGAATTTTTGAGGGAGTTGGAAGATCCCGGTCGCTTTTAGTTTTTTTTTTTATAGCCATGTAAATAGCTGTAACATGGACAGCGTTAAGTCCGAAACTTTGCGAGTTAATTAAAAAAAAATAAGTAGCTAATGTCACTAATTTTAAAAGTACTGGAATACAATACACATATAAATAAAATTAAAATTTAGAGTCTACGACATAAACTTTTTTTTTAAATTTGTTGTTGAATGTAAAATTTGGGTATTTTTTTAATAAAACAATAAAAAAAAATAAAAAAGTCGATTAAAAAAAATCCACAGGGCATGAGAATTGTTTAGGGGGCTGAAAGGATAGCAGGTGACCCCCCCAGTCGACCATTTCAATTTGGCACACGATGCACCAAACACCCTGGATAATATTCATAAGTTTACTTGTAAGTTGTCATTAGGCGGACACTGAGCAATCGGACGCGATTAAGGGCGAATAAAGGAGATTATATTAGAATAGCTAAAATAGAAACTATGCTATAATATAGCTATGCTATGCTATAGCTATAATAGAAATGAAATTAGCTTGTGATTAAAAAATGTTTACATACGTTGAAAATAATTAGCTTGTGAAATAAAAAGTTTAGTGTAATAATGCAAGTAAGCGTATTTGGTACTTGCATAAATCTAAATTCAAAATCAAAATGTATCGGCGCAACAAGGAATATTTTATATTAGGAGCTTACTTCATTATTAAATTGTGGATTACAACTGTTATACATATGAGTTACATACTTTATCTGAATAACGATATCATAATAATTTCATTATAAATGAAATTCATAATATGCATTAATACTAAATTAGTTGTACGTTGTAAATTGGCCTGCAACATACAGACTGGCCATCTGTTAGATAATAAGTTATGAATCAAAGCTTTAGTGAGCTTTAGAATATATTAAATGCGGTTATTATGTAGGTAAATTAATTATATTATTAAAGCGTATCAGGACGATAGTGTTAATCTGAATATTGAGCGACTATACATGTATGTGAGCATAAGTGTTTAATTATATATATATATATATTATATCTTCGAAGACGCAAAGTTCTTCTCGTATACAAAGTAATTATACTAGCTGCATGCGTAGCAATACACTTTTTCCTATCTACCCCCTACCCTACCTACCTACCTAACCTACCTACCTACCCTACCTACCTACCCTACCTACCTACCCTACCTACCTACCCTACCTACCTACCCTACCTACCTACCCTACCTTCCTACCTACCTACCTACCCTACCTACCTACCCTACCTACCTACCCTACCTACCTACCCTACCTACCCTACCTACCATACCTACCTACCCTACTTACCTACTCTACCCACCCTACCTACCCTACCTACCTACCTATCAAACCTACCTACCTAGCCTACCTACCTACCTACCTACCTTCCTACCCTATCTACCTACCCTACCTACCTACCCTACCTACCTACCTACCTACCTACCCCACCTACCTACCTACCTTCCTACCCTATCTACCTACCCTACCTACCTACCCTAGTCGGATCAAGTAAGTAGCATCAAGTCGCCATGACGCCTCCTCCGCCGCTTTGTTCTCCTACGAGGAATCGCAACAGCGAGAACAAAAAAAAAAGCCTAGAACCCTAACTCAACCTACCTACCCTACCCTAACCTACCTATCTACCCTACCGTACCCTACCTCACCTACCCTACCCTACCCTACCTTACCCTACCTACCCTACCCCACCTTAACCTACCTACCCTACCCCGTACCTATCCAACACTACCATAACTTACCCTACCTACCTACTTTCACACCTTTTAAACCTTTCTTTGACCTCTACAAATATTTCAAAACCAAAATCAGCAACAAACGTCATTTCATTTATATATATATGAATAGATATCTTTGACCTATATAAAACATTTTATTATAAGTAGTTATTTTTGAAGATGCGATATTCTTCTCAAAAATTTAGTACGTATAATATTCGTATTAGGCATGCATGTCAAAATCAAAATCAATCAAAATCAAAATATTTTTATTTTACATAGGCCTACAGGGGCACTTATAAAACGTCGGCAAAAAGGTGCTCGGTTCGGGTTGGTCGTTTCCTATGGAGAAGAACCGGCAAGAAACTCCATGGTTACTCTTTTAAAATCATTTGGTTTTACAATATTTCTGTTACAGCATTAGTACTAAAGTATGGGAGGACATCGTAGGCCTGACAATAAGTCGTTGCTTACTACGAAACGTAGAACGAAATAAAAAGTTACCAAGGATCTAGGAATCTATAAGGCCTACAATGTCCACACATTTACAAACAATCGGTAAATAAGAAAAAGAGTCTATACAACAACAAAAAATAAATAGAAAATATCACAAAATGACTAGATCAAATAAGTGACACAAATGTTGTCATCCGTGCTGTAACTATTCTAAACAAAAGGTGTAATGATTTAAAAACTATTGTAAAACATCTGATTAAAAAGAAAGGAAAAAAAAATAAGATTGAGAATAGTTAGAGACATCCACACATTTGTGCCGTTTATGAGTTACCAGGGAAGCCGCATGTGCGAAGGGGCTAAAGCCAAACTTCTCTATCTTCAACGTAGTCCTTAATTTTGTAATATGCTTTTTTAATTAGGACACGTTTAATATAATTTTTAAACTTTCCATCGGTCAGTTCTGTAACTGACTTCGGCAGCTTATTATAAAAGCGTATACTGTTTATAAGAAAAGACTTGCTAGTTTTGGTTAATCTGAATTTGGGTATTACAATTTCGTGTTTACTGCGTGTATTTATATTATGGAAGTCGCTTCTAATTTTGAAAAGTCCTCGGTTTTTGCGGACATATAAAATACATATAAAATACATGTATAATGAATATTGGGGTTTCATGGGTAAATTAACATTTGATGTTTAGATATTGGCGTGTTTTGTTAATGGTTATCAAGCATATAAAGCTAGTTTTTGTCGTAAGAATAATAATATTCCTTTTTCATAAAATTGATAGTAGTAAAACATATAATGTTGGGAAATATGTTACTCGATAGAATAATAATTCCATTTTTACGTATATTGCAAAATATCTTGATGTTCTAAGTGTTTTAAAAATGTATCTTTTAGAGGTTTTAATTACTATATGTTGTATTGATGTATAACTTCACTTTCTCTGGATAAATGTAATAATGTATCGTAGACGAGTTCTTATTAGTCAATATAATAATATATAAATCAGTGTGACTTTTTAAAAAAATATCTCATAGATGGTTCATGTTTATCTCCCTATTTCCGCTGACTCCCATGTTCACAATAGGATAGTATGTTTAATGTGCACAAAACTTGCTGTGACATCTTTAGATTGCGAATGATTTTTTAAATATGTTCTCGCGTTTTCAAATTTTACAGACCATTTAAAAAAAAAACGCAATTTCAAGTCTCTATTGTCCCGTTCCCAGTATGAATAACCACTATTTCAGAATTTTAAAAGAAGTTTAAAACATTGTTACAGGTTTTAAAAAAATGAATTGTAATTCTTTTGAGGCAAAAATAACATACTGAAGTCTGATGAATATTATCTTTTCAAGTCAGCAACAAATAAACGTTTCTAATGATTAAATTTGGTTAGTACGTGAGAGAAGTAAAAACTTGGTCTTAAGTATAAAGGTCAATATGATTTTTGATCAGACTAGGCATATTGTTTCGGAAAAGTTTCATATTAAAAATGTGAACGATATCTGAAAATAATGATAATAATACTTTTGTATGTGAGAGTAAGACCTCCCTTTCTGAGGATGTTAATGGACTGTGCTATGTTTAAATTCCTTTAAAAAGGATTCACTTTATATGTACGAGTATGCTACTCTGAAATATGGTGTAATAAAAATTACTTTTGTCTGAAATAAATTACATTCGTGTGAAAACCTGTTTTAATTGAATTCAACCCTATTTACAATCTGGGAAACATATTTTCAGACAGATCAGACAGATATACACATCGCAACACATTCATTCATCAATACACTGATAACATTTTTATGTGCTAAGCAGGCGCACAAGCTCAAATGAAAGCAGGCGCACAAGCTCAAATGAAAGCAGGCGCACAAGCTCAAATGAAAGCAGGCGCACAAGCTCAAATGAAAGCAAGCGCACAAGCTCAAATGAAAGCAGGCGCACTTGGTCACATGGCCAAACAATATCTTAACTATGTTCGAAACTTTATGTAAGACCAGCAGCCCGCCCCAGCTACCGCACGAGTATTTAACAAAAATTTCAAAATTATGTATAATAATACACACACATAAACCCTTTTATTTGCGTCAGGTTACTAAAAAAAGAAAGTATGAATATTATTATTTTAATGAAGTTTTATTATTATTTTAAGGATTTTTTGTTATTATTCCGTTTATTCATTTTTATAACATATTTTTTACATTTTTAAATATTCTTACATAAAATCAATAAAAAAGAACATTTAAGAATATAAAAATAGGAGCCACCGGTATCGGGAACAGGGTCCAAGCTACCGGCAGTCAGGGCTCCAGAGAGAGGAACCTCCTAACAATACGAGCCGTGTCCAGGAGTACCGCTTTTAGCTGCCTAACGAGAGCCTCAACAGATGTTGGTCGAGGCTCTTGGCAATTAGGTCATTGGCTGATACGACTATCGGCACAGTGATCGCTGAGTTCAGATCCCACATGTCGACAACCTCGCGAGCCAAGTCAATATACTTGATTTGCTTATCTTTCTCGGCTTTCACGAGGTTCTCGTCATGTGGAACCGTTATGTCAACAATCATTGCGCGCCGCTCTGATCGATCCACCACCAGTTATCAGGCTTATTGGCTACAATAGTCCTGTCAGTGATGATGGATTGATCCCAATACAGTGTGATACTGCCATTTTCGAGAACTGGGTCGGGCACATACCTATAGTACGGCACTTCCGATTCCACAAGGCTGTATTTCAGAGCAAGTTGCTGATGGATAATCCTGGCTACAAGGTTGTGTCTATGCAAGTATTCTCCATTAGCTAGACGAGAACACCCGGAGATAATGTGACGGATCAATTCGCCCGGACGGTGGCATGATCGACATATGTCAACCGTGCACTCCTTCACAATAAATTTACGGTAGTTATTCGTCATCATAACTTCATTCATAATTGCACAAACAAAACCGTCGGTTTCTTCAAAGAGTTCCCCGGAACGTAGCCAGGCTACGGACGCTGCATGGTCTACATCAGGTCCATGCAGGGCACTAAAGAAGCGTCCGAAAAGCTCCTTACTCTGCCATACTTCCCTGCGGTCATTAGTGTCAAGCACTGCTGGTTTGCGCCAGTTCTCTTTAGCCAAGGAGAGCGGGGTGAGGGCCTTGTCCATCGCGACCACATCTCGATGCATCTCCACGTCGGCTTCTAGGAAATATTCCCTGAGACTGCATATCTCGCGATTGTGGAGCGTCTTGGCATTTAAAAAGCCTCGACCTCCACAACTTCGCGGGATATACAGTCTCATAACCGAAGAACGTGGGTGATGCATTCGATATGCCGTCAACAATGTACGGACCTTTCTATCCAGGGCGTCTAGTTCTGTTTGGGTCCATTTGAGTACGCCGAAAGAGTACATCAAAATCGGCATGACCCAACCATTGAAGGCACGCATCTTATTTCCGCCTGATAAAAGACTATTAAATACTTTTCTCAGGCGGCCATAGAAACGCTCCGTCAACAGCATTGATGCCCAGCGCTTCCGTCATACCCAAATACTTGTAGGTTTCGATTGCTGAGAGGGATCTAAGATTTATGGAATCTGAGAGCTTGGGTTCCCACAGATTCCACAATCCCACCTCGCTTTACATGCATGACCGCACATCTGTCCACACCAAATCCCATCCTGATGGCGCTACTGAAAGTTTCAGTTTCTTTCGGTCAATCCATCAGTTGCAAATTGTTGGGGGCAAAGAGTTTCAGGTCAACCATGTAAAGAAGGTGAGACCTAACCCTCAACCGAAAGCCTACACCTGAATCCTCCAGCAACGTGCTTAGAGGATTCAAGGCTAAGCAGAACCAAAGCGGACTCAAGCTATCGCCCTGAAAAATACCTCGCTCTATCCGTTTCGGTTCGCTATTCCTCTGGTTATGTCGACATCCTGGATAGCGAAGGACCTCCATTGCCCCATACACGACATCAGGAAGGTGCGCAGAGTTGCATCAACTTTATACAATTTTAGCACCCTCATGAGCCATGTATGTGGCACCGAGTCGTAGGCCTTCATAGTAGTATATCCAACATGTCGACAGATCCCTTCGGGAATGCCGAACATGTTGGTTAATGGCCATATCAATGAGGAGCAGCTCCTTAGTACCGCGGGACCCGTTCCTACATCCATTTTGAGAAGCGGAAATGATCAAATTGTCATCAATGTGTTTGCTAATTAGCTCTCAAAATGGATGTAAGAACTTTATACACTGTCGGGAGACTGGACGGACTGCACGAGCTACATCTTGGGGGCTGATAGAAATTGCCCCTATTTCTGGAACTGGATCGCACACTCGCTCGACTTCCTGAGTCCATTCACCCTCGGTATGGCTGACAGGCACCGACCAGATGCTGCGCCAGAACGAACACATGGCGTCATCATCCGGCAGGCGCGTGTCAGGCACACCTTGGTCTGGTCGCTCCCAACTCCTATAAACCCACCTTTCATCTCTTTGGAATGTGCGATTCAGAGTGTATCGTTCCATCCGTCGCTTATACGGTTTGCCCATGCATACACTTTCTGCTTCAGGAAGTCGATGCGCTCTGTGATACGGGACGTATAGTCTCGAGGACTAATATCAGTACCCGCAAATGCCCGCCTTACAAAGCGCATCACTCGAGGGCGATTGTTGCCCCCCTGAAGCAGATTAGTTTGGCGATGAGTGTTCTGGCCCCACCAATACGTCGCTCAATCCTGCATTGCCAAGCCGGTACGGCAGGTTTAGGTCGTGTAGCTCTGTCATCAGAAAATTTGACATGAGCTACACGACATGCCGCTACAGCCGCACAATACAGGATTGAGTGAGCATCAGTGAGGTCTTCGCAGTTATCAAAATAGTTTGACAACTGCGAATCCAGAACAGCCACCAGCGCCCTATTTCTGTTATGCATGGGCAAACGAGGTAAGCGTGGCCTAAGTTCGGGCGACATGAACCGATATTCTCGAATCGCACCTTCCAAAGCACCGAGTCACAGCAATTTCGGTGGGGCTGGTTTCCGGCGGCGGCGAGGCGGAGCGAAGCGACGAGTCTGGAGGCGGTAGGCGTGCAAGTTCAGCTGCTGCTAGGGTCAACATTTTCATCCATTTATGTATTCTTTAAATTTTCATTAATGACATATGACAAATTATGTCATTTTAGGGACCAGTTTTTCTTACCGTTTTTCTTTTCCATCTAGTAAAATTTATATGTTGCACTATGGTGTACTTGAATTAATAGCAACAGTAGATTTAAAAAAATAGAAGAAATACCAGATTTTATGAAGAACTACTGTTTAAAAATTGTATAAAATCACAGAAGGAAATTGGATGACGCGTTGATTTTAGTGTTAGCAGTTTTTTATTAATTATTATAATCTTTAATAATAATTGTTCCAGGTGCTTCATCGCCTTTGAGTAATTTCATTTGTTCATCTTAAATCATCTCATCTTTTTGTAATTGGGCTATTACTCGGCTCGTTTTCGGGAATTATTTGTTATTGAGTATTCGTTTAATTTATCACCGTAATTTCATCAATCATTTGTAAAAGTTTATATTTTTTGGCACCAGTCTATTTAATTTTCTATTCCAAGATTACACCCCATTATTAGTGCGGTGACGTACTCCAAACACACACACTTGAAATATTTTTTTCATCTATTAGTTCTCTATGTAGTTCTTAAATTTATTTTCGACTTCACTGTCACCCATCTCTGCAAAAAAATGTAATTCCACCCATTTTGTATTAAATTTTGGGCAAAAGCGGCAGTCTGCAGGTAAGTTGTATTATCAATGTCATTCCAATGGATTTATTCATGCCAAGAGATTTAGCTTTCTTACTCAATGATTTCACAAAATGAAAATAGCAGCCGTTTATTTTAGCTGCAGGAAAACTTGCTGTTAATGCAGAAATCAAAGCCCTTTCAAAATCAACTGTCAATTTAGTGCGGCTCCATTCAGGTAACCTTTTTTTTATAAGATCAAATAAAATGCAATACGCTTTCCGGGATTTACTCGATAAAAGCGCATAAATACCTTTTTTTTTTATAAGATCAAATAAAATGCAATACGCTTTCCGGGATTTACTCGACAAAAGCGCATAAATCCCTGGCACCACTTTGCTATGGTTCCAGTCACTTCAGAAATCAGCGTGGATTGACAATAATTGTGCAAGTGGCGCTGAACACGCAAATAATGTCCCGTCAATCAAATAATTGCCGCTTTTTAATTCGCCTCTAGTTTCTTCACAACAAAATATTATTATTCTTAAATCGGAGTCAATATAATCAGCAAGCACAAAGTCTTGAAATGTTACTGGAATTTGTACTTCTTGAACGGTCTTGTAACACACCTTTTTAACATTTAGAGCTATGTTACAACGTCTGTACATGGAAGACTTTTTAGAGGTGTATTGTGGCAAGGGTTTACCAAGTAATGCAATGCCTTGGTCAATTAAAGAATTTATTGCGTTATTGAAAGCTTTAGGTATTGTTATTTTGCCCATTACAGCTTGATCAAAACTACAACTCATTGCAACTTTGATCACGGATTGGTTACTGTCGGAAATACTTACAGTGAGAAGGGTGTTCAATTGTTCTCGCTATGGTGTTATCCTAAGAAGAAATTTCAAATAAGTATCATAAATACAGTAGACAAAATAAATGTACTTACGCCAACTACCGACCTACAGCCTCTGGTAAAGTGATGGAAACTTACCGGAGGTACTGTTATCGACCCTTTTTTTTTTTTTACGATGTGAAATCATCAAATGACTTCTTCCGCTCTGGGCGGAGCGGAAGGGAGTGTCAGACTTGACTGACTAAAACCCATCCATGTTCCTTCTTAGCCCTTTGTGTTCCAGGGGCACGGTATCTCTTTCGAACAACCCGCAGCCCTGGCAGGCATCGGCCCTCTCGGACCCATTCCGATTTGCTGACATCTCCTTGAGGCGCGCGTGGAACACGAACGCGCCGTCGGCACGGTCTGTCGTCATAAGACGGACGGGCGGTGAGCTAGCCCATTTCTCACCGTCCACAGGCCCGCGCCTACGGTGGCTGGGGGCCACTGGTTGCCCCCCGACGCCCGGGGCGTCTCCTGCGGTTATCGACCCTTTGCATTTGGTTTTGTGGCGCTTGTTGCTTTTTCACAACGTATTATTATTGTTATAAACTATCTGCCTAGTGTATTCATAACCCTCGTACAACAGTATAACACCCTTCCCCCTTTTTAAAAACTCCATTATTCACAACAACAATTCAGAACCAACACCTATCTCGTAAAGCAATAATAGCAATTATAATGGCAGCTGTCTCTCAATAACAGTCAATGACAACTATGATCAAGAGGTTTTATCTAAATAGGAAATAAATACTATGTGCACGCCGTCATAACAGGTGATGCAGCGTTTTTTTTGTCGCAGCTGACACCAATAGAAATAGTGGGACAATCAGTCTGAATCGGGCCCAGTAGTTCTATCAATAGAAATACCAAATAGAAATAGTGGGATACACCCAATCCGAACAGTTACATTCTAAGTTTGGTTTAAAACTTGGTATGTATACATTGCAGCTATTCAGTGTGATCTGTAGTTCTTGAATAAATTTTTAGAGTTCGAACTATGTTGACCGCAACGATAGCTGATCTGCGTCTGAAATTAAATATATCTGCAAGTATTGTGGATTTTGGCCTGACCTACAAGATGGTATACTTGTCCCTCTATTTTAAAAGTTGGCATGAAATTTTGATCAATAATTTCTTTCGCGCCAAACGCCAAGTCAAGTCATTTGAAAGAGGCTATTTTACTTTCGTATGTTGGTTAAAAAATATCCAGATAGTGTATGATTATTTGTCAAAAGATTGTTTTATTGGCCATGGCGGCTCCTCAATATTGAGGAGACTAACTTTTCCAGAAGCACAGCACATACCATTAGGTTCATTGTCCCATTTTTTGGCAGAACACTTAGAGCAGTTCTTATTCATGGCTGCGATTTGGACCGAAGACTGTTGAGCATAATCAATCTGGGGATCGTATCTGAAAGCTAATCTGTAACTGTGAGCTAAAACTCTCTCTGATCTCGTAGGCGTTGGGAACGCTCAGAGCTCGATTCCCTAGTGCGATTTTGTATATTTCTAATATTTTGCTCTTCAAACGCTCAGTAATCGACTCTCACGCGCGGACTTGGGAGGTTCTCAAATTTAGTTCAGCAAGCCGCTGCGAACGCTCGATACTCGACTTTCTGGCACGCGATTTTGACTCGTATTTTCTCCGACTTGCAAGGCGATTTTCAGTTTCCGATGAAGATTCTTCATCAAGACTGTCTTTTTGATGCCCTCGCCTGGGAACTATTTCTGGAAAGTTGAGATCTTGATCTTATGGGCATTTTAAAATGATTAAGGAAAAAAAAACTGCCTTTCTACTAAATTATTGGCTAACGCTCTGTATGGTGTCGGACGTAAAGAATAGCACCATCCCATATCTTCCCGTGGGTGTCGTAAGAGGCGACTAAGGGATTTGCCAGAGAATGGGCAGCAGCGTTCTCTGTGCTTTTGTAACAACCGTACTGCGATCGCCAACCCGCCTGCCAAGCGTGGTGATTATGGCAAAACCCCCCAAAATGTCAATGTGGCGACACTTGGGGGAGGCCTATGTCCAGCAGTGGACGTCTTTTGGGCTGAAATGATGATGATGATGATTGGCTAACTGTTGAAAGTGAACAGGAATTAACTAAATAAAAATATAATTGAAAAATTATAAGGTAAGCGGTCACTAAGCTGTTGGAATAGTTAAATAACAATATATTTTTATTATCAGTACCTACTTACTGAAAAATGTTAGTTGAGTTACCGAAAAGAACTTTTATTTAGTTCTAATTAGAACTTTTTTGTTGATTTTAATTCAAATAGCGAGTTCAAAATATTTTCAAGCTAAAATTATTCGACTCCGCACACGACCGTTGCGTCGGGAGCCGACCGTGCGCCACTTCATTTCTGACATTGACTCACCTCCCGTACAGCCCGCACCCCAGTGACGCCTACATCGTATATGGCTACTGCCTAGCTAGCTGAGCAGGGTGAGCGGCGACCACGCAAGTTTTTTCTAATACTTGCATTTTTAAACTCGTCATATCTTGCGAATAGAATGTCCGAATTAAATAATTCAAAAAGTTATATAATAAAGGTATTGAAGCAGTCTTGAATATGAAGCTTTTATAGAGAATTTAGAATTTTTGAAATTAAGAATTTATTTTGTAAGGATTAATACCAAGATACAAATAAAGAGCCTTTTCTAGCGGCGTCATTATCTACAGCTGTTTATTCGACAATTGTGGATACTATGTAATGCTACAAAACAAAATCAAAATCAAAATATTTTATTGTACATAGGCCTACATGGGCACTTATAAAACGTCGACAGAAGAGGCAAGGTTCGGGTTGGTCGTTTCGTATGGAGAAGAACCGGCAAGAAACTCCATGGTTACTCTTAGTTATCATAGGTAGGTACTTAATAATATACATACTCTCTGCCTCGTATCCATTAGGTAAGATTAGGCGCTCGACATATTGCACAACATGTTGAAAGTTAGCGTGTAATTAAAGACGAAATTGTGTTTTTCTGTAATAATTATATTGTTTCAAGTTTATTTTACCTATAATAGCACATGAAACTACATGTAAAGCATACAGGTCTTTTCTAAATAGTCTCTCACAAATTGGCAAAATCATTATTTTTCTTTACCCTGAAATCGCCTGACAGTTTGCAGGCTCCGTCAACGCGCTAAATTTCAATAATATAAGCAAGGTAAAACTTAAAAAATGCAAAGACTGCAAGTGTAGTGATTTTCTTTACTGGGGAGTAACTATACCAAGTAACTATGCACGAAATAGTTCAGTTACAAACCAACACTGGAGGTAGATTTGTAATGTGGGAGTTTGTGGTGTGTAGAAGTTCGAAACACAAATCATTTACTACCCAATTTGACGTTTAGTGAGTGTTTTCGACAATAATAGCGTTCCTCGTGTATAACTGGACGAATTATAACTATGGCTGAATTCCCGAAGTATCCCGGGAATTCCAAATATTGTAAAATCTGTAATAGAGTAAAATATGTAGATATTCAATTAAATGTGTTTTGAAATTACGTAGTTAGTACTTATTTTTGAAAAGTAACATACTGCTGATGACATTATTGTAAAAATCATAAGATCATGGTTCATTTCTATAGCGTTGCGTTCAAGGTCGTTGATAGGAAATTTGATGTGATTTTTTCGTAGCGAGTTCAGAGACGCAGTATCCTACAACGGCGGCTTAAGACATCGTTCGTATGATCCGGTTGCATAAAAAGACAATGCAATCCAAACCTTTTTTAAAAGAAACCCTTTTTTAATTATAGACGCGAACACGAAATGGTTTAAATGTAAATATAAAGCGTATCAACCAGATTAAATGTGAGTTTGCGTTAACACTGAACGCGTGGTGACTAGGGCCTGGGGCAGGCGCGACGGCGCGGCGGAGGCGTGCGGTGCCACAGTGACGAGCGTGTAGCGTTGTAGTGTTAAGTCGTATTTCAGGTGTTGGAAACCATGGATCGTGGATTAGGTATTTTTATTTGATAGTCCGATGCTGAGATTTTTTAAAATTTATATCAATCAATGAAACAAAATATTTTACACAGGCCTACAGGGCCACTTCTAAAACGTCGACAAAAAGGTGCTAGGTTCGGGTTGGTCGTTTCCTATGGAGAAGAACCGGCAAGAAACTCCATGGTTACTCTTTTAAAATCATTTGGTTTTACAATATTTCTGTTACAGCGTTAGTAGTAAAGTATGGGAGGACATCGTAGGCCTGACAATAAGTCGTTGCTTACTACAAAACGTAGAACGAAATAAAAAGTTACCAAGGATCTAGGAATATAAGGCCTACAATGTCCACATATTTACAAACAATCGGTAAATAAGAAAAAAGTCTATAAAACAACAAAAAAAATTGAAAATATCACAAAAAGACTAGAGCAAATAAGTGACACAAATTTTGTCATCCGTGCTGTAACTATTCTAAACACAAGGTGTAATGATTTAAAAACTATTGTAAAACATCTGATTAAAAAGAAAGGAAAAAAAATAAGATTGAGGATACTTACGAGACATCCACACATTTGTGCCGTTTATGAACTACCAGCGAAGCCGCATGTGCGAAGGGGCCAAGGCCAAACTTCTCTATCTTCAAAGTAGTCCTTAATTTTGTTATATGCTTTTTGAATTAGGACACGTTTGATATATCGGTCAGTTCTGTAACTGACTTCAGTAACTTATTATAAAAGCGTATACTGTTTATAAGAAAATACTTGCTAGTTTTGGTTAATCTAAATTTGGGTATTACAATTTCGTGTTTACTGCGTGTATTTATATTTTAGAAGTCGCTTCTAATTTTGAAAAAGTCCTCGGTTTTTGCGGACATAATACATTCTCAAATATATAGTGAAGGCAGAGTCAGTATATCGATTTCTTTAATTTTTTTTTTTCGCATTCAAATTCAAATATTTTTATTTGTAGAACATAGGTAATAAAGGTACAGATGTCGATATTAATTATATGAGCGCTATGTCTTGCCTTTAGCGGCGTACAAATATTTTAATTATAATTTCTAGTTAATAACTTGTAAAATAGTAAAATCATTCAAAATTAATTAATAAAACTTAATTAAACAATTCAATAAAAAATTTAAATGCACAGGTACATAGTCATTTGTTTTACAGTAATTAAAATAAGGATAAATTAACAAAATAACAAAACATTCAAATAAAATTATATAAAACAATTAAATCATCACATGGAGATGTCACATAAATATAGGGATAAGTTTACGTGATTTCAATAATTTAATACAAAAATAATGTTAACAAAAAAAATAATAAAATAGTAGAATAAATCGGATGTAGCAGGTCTAGTATCTTTCATTCAAATAATCGTTGATTGTGTAATAACATTATTAAAGCAGAAATTCGTTTAAGCATTATTTGAACTGATCTTTATTATTAATATCTCTGATATGTTTGGGTAATTTATTATAGATTTTGGGTGCCATACCTAAAAGATTTTTACTAAAAATGGCCTTTTTGTGTTGTGTAATGCATATTGTGTTTTTGTAGCGTATGCTCTTTGGGTAGTCATATAGATGAAGATTTGCTTTAACATAGTTGGCAACCTCATATATATAAAGACACGGAAGTGTAAGTAGCTTAAGGTTTTGAAAATGTGGCTTACAGCTGTCTGTGCTTTGTATGCCACATATGGCCCTTATGCATTTCTTTTGTGCTCTAAAAGCCATTTCTCTGTCTGGCGAATTCCCCCAAAACATTAGTCCGTAGCGTAATGTTGATGAGACATATCCGTGGTACGCCATTAATAGAGTTGCCTGATTTACAACTTTTCTTAAGTTATAGAGGGCATAGAAACACTGGTAAAGTTTTTTGCATACGTTTTCAATATGTATTTTCCAATTCATGTTTTTATCGATCTCTTCTTTTCTCTGAGGAATTCACGAGGAGCCATTTTATAGATAGCGCGGACTGCCCGCAGCGATCCCCACAGCAGATTGCCATAGGACATAATACTATGGAAATAAGCGTAGTATAGTAACCTAGCTGTGGCTATAACAGTTAACTTCCTTATTTTTCTAACTGCATAGGCAGCTGAGCTTAACCTTCCTGAAAGAGTTCTAATGTGCGCGCCCCACTGCAGTTTTGAACCGATAGTAATCCCCAAGATTACAGTTTCCGCTATAACAACAATCTTCTTGCCGTCAAGATTTAAATTTAGGTCACGTTGTGGTACATTTGGTAAAGAAAACTTAAGGCATTTTGTTTTATTCGTATTCAATAAAAGATGTTGGCTGCGAACCATTTCGCACGTTCAATATGAAGTACTTATACCCCTGCCACCCGCGCATTAGGTCGATTGCGGAAGAGGCATGCTGTGTGGGCCATAACGCGCGGATAGAAACGTTTGAAAACATATTTAATTTTATTAAGGCATTTCTGTTTCTAAGGGGATCACTCAAGATCCTGATTGAGATTAAGGGGATCTAAGAGGATTTCATGTTCCTGGTTTTCCAAAGATTATAAAATGTTGACTTTATATAGGCTTGCGTTTGGTTGCAACTCGCCTGGTGTGAAGCGATGATGCGGCGTTGAGTAGTAGTGGTGCACTCTTGCCTAGAAGAAACCGATTCACTCTAAAATTAAAGAGATATGTATGTTTTGTAGTATTTGATGCTATCTGACGCCTTCGTATTATAATTCAAAACTAAGGATATGGTTTTAGCTGTAGATATAATTCTCTACAACATATTGCGGAGCATTATATTGTCTTGTTTTGGTAGGTATTCACCCCCTGCACTGTGTTGGACTGTGTACTGGAAACTCTGTTACCCTGTCTATGTTGAAGTCCTTTTGGATCGGACAGTGTTTTGTTACATGTGGTGTCATCATCACCATCAGGCAGCAGTAATCGGCTGCTGGACATCGGCTTCAAATCGCACGTTGCTTAGCTCGACTCTCATCCAGCTCATCAATCAATCAATTAATCTCATCATCGATAAGTGATATCGTCGCTTTTCGTGTAGTAAACGCAAATAAATTCACTCAATATGCAACTACTCTTTCGGACACGACGCACTGGCTGGGGTAGGAATCCGCCGGCTTCCGTCGTCGTGGCTGCTTTTAGAGGCCTCTGCATGAAGCGCATGCGCCAGCCAAGCTTGTGGCTGCTGTTAGATGCCAGTGCATAATCCGCATGCGCCAGCACAACTCGCCGGGAAGCCTCGCGACCTTACCCCGCCGCCCGCGCCCTGACGCACTCGCCCTCACCTCAATGCACCCACCCCCACCCCCTGTGCATTTCCCTCTCCCCTCCCAACCCACTGCCCGGGCCCGCGTCACCTTGTAATAACAAATTTTCCACTAGCTTCTTTGGTTTGAAAAAACATCCTGTATTATTACACCATTCGATAGTGTCGCTGCTTAGGATCAAATTCTGGGAAGTAATGACAAACGGCAAACGATAGGAAATAGTTAATTATTGTTAAAATATCTTAACAGTATGCAAACTTTTAGTAGAAACAACACAACTTTGACATCAGATATTTCAGCTCCGATATAATTTTCGGCAAAATTCTTTTAGGAGTAATTTTTATCATATATTCCACTATACGTTAGCAACAATTTCTTTGTGGCCGCTGAGAAAAAAAATCATTCTACTGGTCCATACAAACTTACCCAATGCCCTTTGGCCTTTTTGTTGCTACAACTGGCAACTGAAACACCTTTAAAAAGTTAACAGTTGCGTAAACTAAAATTGTCCCGTTTGGGGAGCACTTCTCGCATTTCATATCTTTTGGAAGATTATTACAGTTCATGCAAATATCGACCGTATTTCATAGAAACTAACGTTGTTTTACTTTAAGTTAACCACTTCTAGGAACGGGGGGGCTATGCAGCCTTACAACTAACGCAGCTGCAATGCGCGTGCGTGATATCGACCCACGAAATGAAGGGTGCTTTCACTATTTTGCAGGGCACAGTGTCCGTCCAGTTTGCCGTCGGAATAAATAGTTGACAGCAGTTTGTCGATTCCATATTCAATAGTGTTGAGACATTTGAAGTAAAACGAGAGTGTGTGTTGTATTTGATACTGTGGTCAATTTCTATGATTCCGTTATTATTGACTGGCTTTTGGAGTTGTGCAGATTATATAAACTATTTCTGAAATTATCGTGGGTGTAACGGCTAACCACGCTGGGATTTGCGCACCGCAAGATGGCGGCCGAAGAGACGCAGTAGCATTGCGCATGGAACGATAGAACCGCTTGAAATATTAAAAGGATCTGCAATAGCTGGGACGGCAAAAGATATTTGATTGAAAAAGTAATCGATGTTTCGCGTCGATCTTCATGAACTTGAAATGTCAAAGCGCCTAATAAGGAAAGTCACGGACGGACCAACACCAAGATACGAACCCTGCGATACGTAAGCGATTGAAATGAATAGTTCATATTCAGACTGTGAAAATGTATAAATGCTTGTTAATAAGTGGCTGCACTATTTGAACGACTTCATTGACAGTGTGAGTTCGTCGCCTCTTTATTGTGTTGTATTATATTAGCCAAATCATCACATTTCTCTTCTTATAGTGTAGTCGCATAAATTGTTTTTTTAAGTCGTTAGAAAGTATAGGAGGAATGTAGCCATATCATCTATCATTTATCTTGTTTCACTCTTCAAGTCGCATCGAAAATCGAGCAACGCGTAATTGGGATTTTCCATCAAGAATTCCCAGTTCAGAGACAATACGTTTTCCCGGTTGTCGACAATAGGGCTCACTTCATTTACATCATACACTTCATCGACATGATTAATGAATCTAGTTACAAGGAAAAAAGTACGGTGTGAAAGTACCATATATGTAAGTGGTGCTCTATGAGCTGATTCAGATAGTACAACTATAGATATATTTTAATTGGAGATATACAGGGTGTTTGGTGCATCGTGTGCCAAATTGAAATGGTCGACTGCGGGGGTTCATCTGCTATCCTTTCAGACCCCTAAACAATTCTCATGCACTGTGGATTTTTTTTCATCGACTTTTATTGTTTTAGTAAAAAAAATACCCAAATTTTACATGAAAACACAAATTTTAAAAAAAAGTATAAGTCGTAGACTCTGAATTTTAATTTTATTTAGATGTGTATTGTATTCCAGTACTTTTAAATTCAAAATTAGTGACATTAGCCATCTAGTTTTTTTTTAATTTACTCGCAAAGTTTCGGACTTCAATTTAAGCTGTCCATGTTGCAGCTAATTACATGACTATAAAAAAAAAACCAAAAGCAACCGGGATCTTCCAACTCCCTCAAAAATTCTCTAGTCTATCCTCTTGCTAGTGATGTGCCACATGCCATAAAAATCTTTTTATAACATTGTGAATTCGCTAGAATTGTGAATCGAGTCACAAAACATTATGTGCATTATGTAAATAGCTGTAACATGGACAGCTTTAATTGAAGTCTGAAAACATGCGAGTAAATTTAAAAAAATCTAGATGGCTAATGTCACTAATTTTGAATTTAAAAGTACTGGAATATAATACACACCTAAATAAAATTAAAATTAAGAGTCTACGCATTATACTTTTTTATAATTTGTATTTGAATGTAAAATTTGGGTATTTTTTGAATAAAACAATAAAAAATCGATGTAAATAAATCCACAGGGCATGAAAATTGTTTAGGGGTCTGAAAGGATAGCAGATGACCCCTCCAGTCGACCATTTCAATTTGGCACACGATGCACCAAACACCCTGTATTTTGTTTCGAGCTTATACATGATAGGGTTATTTAACAGATACTGTCCTTGCATGACCAACCACCGACGCCCTGCAGCTTCGCGGCACCTCATACTAAGACGACGTGCGTCACGCTTCCTCTTCTAGTGAACCAGTGGGTATCAAGACGAGCCTGCCCTTTGCGGTGTAAGTATCTCTGTTAAATAGTCAGTTCCTCACTAATGCAGCACCGGTTGTCCTTACGAGGGTTTCTTAAATAAAACCTTAATGTTCTTAGGAATAAACCGTGATGGAGGGGATCGCCTAGTGCTTTCAAACAGACTGCTGCACCATCAGACCACTAGCATCGTGATGGTGACGAAACCAGAAGAAACCGCCTAGCTTCAAATGTATCATATTCCGAACCAAGTTCAAAGTACCTAATACTTTTTTAAACGGTAGATGAAGAGTTCGATATAATCTTATGTAGGTGGGTTTCTGTCTCAGGCGCCTGCCCTCAGTGCGCGAATGAGGACTTCACTGTTTGGATTGTAAGAATTATTGCCATCGGAAAGCTAGACTTTAGACCCAAATCAAAAATAAATTCGCTTTCCTCCTGTCCACACAATGTATGAAACACCCACGAAGTACTCACACCACGACCGATGGGCCGCGGATGGGCTTCTCATCAGTGATGGTGGCTAGTCCGCTGAACATAATCATTATCTACCTTCTAAAGTATTGTCAATATTGTAGGCTCTTTCTAAAAGGCAATTTCGAAAATTATTATACTTTTCTACATTTATTAAAGTTCGTTCAAAATTTGTCCGTGATTATTGACATAAAAGTATATTACGGGAGAATCTAGCTGTCTCGTCAATACATTATGGAATCTATTATGTTGTCTATAGAAGAGCAGCAACAGAAGACAAGGCTCTAAGATTTAAAGGGGGATATGCAATGAGAGAATGGCCAATACCCAGATTACGCGTCTTATATAAAATCTAAATAATTGTTTCCCTCCTCTTTTGAGTACCTTTTGTTGATATTCTTAATAGTCATGTACATTTTCAACTTTTTTAATGTGAATAGCTTTTAAACTTTGTGCATAGTAGGTAGATATGTTTATTGCAAGGTAGGTAATGTAAGGAAGGTAATTAAGGGTTCATAAATAGTTTTAGAGTGACAAAGCTATTGACTCCTTATGGGGGATGAAAAGATGCTGGTCATGCATGGCGAAGAGTAATCCGCAAAAATGACAATATATAAGACACAAGTATTTTTTAAGAATAATTATGGTTTTGTTGATAAAAATGATGTTTGGTTATCAGGCATATCAAACAATTAGATACAGAATTTAAAAATTTGTAGGTCTAAAATAACAAAAAGATATTGTTAAATGTATGTGTATTTTATCTACGCATATTTTCAAATAAATAATTTTAATTTTTAGATTACAATATACTTGTATAATACGTCTCAGATAAAGGAGTGCAATTTAGATTATATATTATCTCCAATTCTCTATATTTACTTATTAAGTATTAACGACGATGTTTAGTAGTATTAGTAAGCAAGACACGCTAAGAACAAGATAATAAAGTAAAATTATGGGCTTTGACAGCATGATTTTTTTCTAGTCAAATAAATTTTGGTTTTCAACAATTTCATCGAAATTTTGATTCTACATTTATTTGTCCATATTTTACGAGGTCTACTACATCGTTTTTTGAAATTACAATAAAAAAATAAATAAACATGCAGCCATATAAATTATCTTTTATGAATGTGAACTATCTGTTTTTGATATCAGGAGTCGGTAGATCTTTATATTTAAATCTTTTTGTTTCTTGAAACACTGACTAGTAGGACTACTAAAAAGAAATATTTTGCAAAATATTTTATTACACATGTTGGATGTTCTGTTTATTTTGATTATCCAAACTCTTTTTCATCTTAAAACCGTTTAGGGACTTACATTTTACAGATAATATAATACTCAAAGTGTTAACAATCCCTATTTTTGATATGATTACAAAATTATATTTTAGAACTAAGTAAAATTAGTTAAGATTGTTTCGGAGTATATTTACATCTACCTTTATTCTACCTTGTAACTAGTTGTAACTTTTCTCAAATAAATATTTAATAATGGTATGTAGTAAACAGGCTGTTTTTTGTCACAGTACAAATGAGGTGTCTAAGAATTATTATAAATAATAATGTGTCTTAAAATTGTTTAAGCCACAATAGGGAATCTGTTTTATTACAATTCTTAGATATTGCATTTATTCCTATTTCCCATATTTTTTTTTTCAACTTATTACACATCGATACCTTTAGGCTCAAAGGGCGTAACCGCCATTTTGGCCAAAATGAGATTTGAATGCAGTCATACTTATTTTTTCGTCCTCTTTCGATTGCTATATTTAAAATTTCGATATTCTCAAAAAAGTGGCGGATACAGCCATAATTTTTAGATCGCTAAACTTTGAATTATTTAAATTTGGGCTGTAAATGAAAAATATTCGATTTTTCCTAACCGCAAACGTCGTAACAGGTAAACAAAATTATGGTGTTTTAGTCCTAGCTATTTTAGAATTTTGTTGATGAGAAATGCTACAACCGTCACTTACACTACATGTCACAAAAGGTTTGAAGCTTACATCGTTTGTTAGATACTAGAATACAAAGAGATTGTAACTTACGTCATGAATTGATAGTTGATTTCGTGTGAATTGCTATTACACCCTCAGCTATTTGTGTAGGAGCTTATTTTTTTGGCGCAACCGACTGCTTTATTTATTTTTTAGGGTGTATATCAAGTCAATTTTTTTATTTGTTTGATATACTTTATATATTTTTCTACGATCTTCTTTATCTCTAAATTCTAACAACTTTTGTTTTCATACTCGTAGCTATGAGCACAAAAATGTTATGTCGGAATACTGTTTTGTTTTTTTGTGTTTTGGCTCTCCTGAAAAGTTGTGTTTTGGTGGATACGCCCTTTGAGCCTAAAGGTATCGACATTTGTAATTTTCGCTGATTTCAAAGCTGTGTACGATCTATATTTTCGAAGTAATAAAAAAAGTTAAATAAGCGCACGTGCCTCTTTGGGAGGCAGTAGTATCTTTGTATTAATCTACTACCTACATGTCACACTGTAAACTACTGAAATAAAAATTTCTGAAATAAATTGGTGTACTAAACAGTTTCTTTAATTTTTGCTTCTTACACTTCCGGAAAATTCAAAAACATTTTCTAGTGAAATTATCACTACAATTTAGAGGAAAGGACATTCAGCTGCATCCAGTTAGTATGAAAGCCGACCCCGACATCATTGCGAACAGGCTAAGCAGATGATGATTTGTATGATGTATAAAGACGGACTTGAAAGATTGCCCTATGTTGTTTTACTTCTCTTTTTATTGGAGATTTCCTTAGATGGCAATATCAAGTTTCCACTAGCGATGATGTGAAATAAACATATAAGTTGGTGGGATGGTTATGAAGTTCCAGGGAAAAAACAAAAATGGAAATCAAACAACAGTCAAATTGAACTACAACAGGCATTGCAAAAATTAATTTCTAGCTGCCACATATAATAGAATCGGCCAGGTGCGACTTGGACTCGCGTACCGAGGGTTTCATAAAATCTTGCCGGTCGGTTTTTTGGTTATTAAACTACATATTTACGGTTTTCTTTACATGTGCAGACATTTCTCCTTGCCAAATTTCATGATTTATTTGTGATATCGTAAAATACGCGACATCAACGTTAATTTTTTTTTATTGCGTTGTCTTACTTGATTTTTTCATACTTGAAGGAGACCGTAGATCCCCCGAGTATTAGATATTATATATAATAGATATAAATTTTAACTTGACACCTATACACGTTCCTGTGAAAAAGGGGTTTGACAGACGGACAACAACGTGATCCTGTAAGGGTTCCTTTTACTTTCGAGATAGGGTGCAGTCTCATAATTCCATGTTCAAGAGACCTTTGAAGTGAAACTGAATGTTATGTGTTTGATACTGGTGGTTTTCTGTGATTCCGATTATTGACTGACTTTTGCAGTTGTGCAGATTATTACTATTTCTGATATCTTCGTGGGAGTAGCAGCCAGCTATCCACGCTGGGGTTTGCGCGAATCAAGATGGCGGCCGAAGAGACACAGCAGCTTTGCGCGTGGATCGATATAACCGCTTCAGATATTAACAAGAGTATTTGATTCAAAAAGTTATCGATATTTTGCGTCTGTCTTCACGAACTTGAAATCTCAAAGCGCCTAATAAGGAGATACACGGATAGATTAACACCAAGATACGAACCCTGCGATGCGTATGTGATTGAATCTAATAGTTAATATTCACACACTACACTGCGCTCCAAAACGAAAATCGTTGACGTGGCTCAAAAAGCTGCCCAACTTAAATGGGGCTGGGCAGGACATGTCTGTCGCATGCCGAACGAGCTGAGGGCCTGCAAAGCTCTGGATTGATGCCTTGAAACAGCGACACGGGGTCGAGCCAGACCACGAAGGAGATGGCGGGACGAACTGGATGTCTTCTTTGAGAATTGGAAAGTGGCACAGAATCGTGACTGTCGGAAAGAATGGAGGGAGGCCTTTGCCCAGCAGTGGGATAATATGGGCTAGCTACAATAATAAGTTAATAAAATAAAAACAACTAAAAAATGCCAATTATGTACATAATTAGCTTTTTAATTTTTATAGTTGCATTTTTTGCAAAAGGATTGTGTGAAAAATTATATGAAGGAAAAAGGAGTAAATGATAGCATGACGAATGATAAAGGAGAATGGAGGAAAGAGACGTGTTGCGCCGACCCCAAAAATAAAATGGGACAAGGGCAGGAAGATGATGATTTTTTGCAAAAGATCCCTAATTGTAATATTTTATTATTTACAGTGACAGATCTTCTAATTTCACTACCAATAACATTGAAAATTCGAAGAAATTAATAAATATGCAAAAGTAATATTGAACAAAAAACCAATGGCTCAGCAATGAAGCAAAAAGACGAAACTTGGGAAGTAATTAGTAATAATTTTAACGCCTCAAGCAACATTTACCGCAGTGTCAAGCAATTAAAAAGAAAGTGGGAATACCTAAAAAAAAGTGCAAGAAGGAAGGCTGCGAAAATGAATCGCTTGCGTCGGCATACTGGTGGAGGCCCACCGTCACCTCCATTATCTACAACCAATATGGCTGGCATCCTAAAAGAGTCGGCTTCTGGACTCGACTCTCACTATGATGGAGATATCTCTTCTAACATAGTTGTTGTACTGCCTCAGACACCAGTTTATGCCACAGTCAATAAGATGGATGTCAGTACTGATGCAGTTAAAGTCCCGTACTTCAACCACATCAGTAACAGTGTTGACATTGTCGAAAATGTAGAACAACCATTTACGCCTGTAAGTTCTAAAAATAAATCAGTAAGAAAAACTGTAAGTGCCGCTACACATCACCCAACACAGTCTTTTTTGGAATTAGCTGAAAAGTAAAAAGAGTTGGTTGAACTTAAAACCAAAAACATTGAGAACAAGCATGAAAGTTCTTTAATCCATCTCAGAGAGGAAAAAGTTCGTTTGGAGATGGAATTGTTGAAGAAATCTTTCGAAAATGATGAAAATAACGGTTTTTTTAATAAAGTTTTATTTTTATATAATTGTATGGTTCTTTAATTTTTTCATATTTCAAACTTACAGATTATCTTGATAATAAGTTACTGCAGAAAAATCAATATTATGAACTGAAATTTGGTTCCATCCCATTTTTAATGTGCCGTCTAATCTAGAAATAATATTGTGATTTTAAAAAATACTGTAGGTGCATTATTTGTGATAAATATTTATTCTAGATTTATTATAGCTCAAGTAGTGGATTATTTGACCGACCTGTCAAAGCAATTTTGTATTAAGTTACTAATAATAGTTTGCCCAGAGCTATTATCTAGAGTTGGGAACATTACTATCATCATTCCTTACTTCTGTCTGGATTGGTAAATCTAGCTCAGGATCATTTCTTTCCCGAAATATACTATGAAGCACAGCTGTGGCTATAACCAACTACCTACACCTTCTATGTGGTTTTGTTTTAATCTTAGCTTTGAGCCACATGGGAATCGTCTCCATACTATATTGCATTCCTTGTTGTAATGTGACTTATATTTCTCCTGGGGTTGTAGGATTTCTACGGGATCTCAAGAAATATCTTGCTGCTGGATATCCGGAGCCTCCTAGCAAAACAGTCTCTATACTGGCCACGCTCAAATAACTCTTTATCATTGCTGTTGTTAAAAATAGTACTGTCATGGGATCCACAAAGCCAACGACAAACTATATTTCTTATTTTTAGTTTTACATCACATATTTTCGTACGTTGTATGAAAATACACCTTTCCTATTTCTATATAGTTCTGCCCTTTTGCCTCCTGGAACAGATTTTATTTGTAATAATGCATATTTTGTGAAATTTGTCAGTAAAGATGTTAGGATATTTGCATTGATTTAGGATTTGTTTTGAAAGGGCACGTACAGAATGTCCTCTTTTAAAATATAGGATACTATTAATCATGGGACATTAACTAGTTGAAGTGTAAGTTGGCATTAAATATTATTATACCTACCAGGTGATATACTCACTATAATACAAATACAAATGTGCGTATACCCAGAATACTCAACGTTCTCGATTTTTTCGTCACAGTGGTGGAACGGAATGCAAGCGTACAGATTGCCTTTATGTTATCATCTCCTAGCAGTTTGGACACTGATAACAAATTGACACTGGGACTGGAGTATTTTAACTAGCGAACTGAAATTTTAAGCTACTCTCTCGGTATATTCTGTCCTATCTCTGCGCAGTGATCCTGTATCTGTCTCCGTAACGTAAGCCCTTATCTTTTTAGAAAAAGTGTTTAGTGTGTTGTAGTGTATGTGAAATAAGGTAGGTATAACATAATTATCGTAAGATCTTCCGTGTAGTGTTTTGAAACAACTTTTCTTCTACGAGTTCTTGAAATTTGCAAAGCCACTGGGCATTCTATAGGAAAAGACGAGATCAGCTGATCAACATGTGTGGTAAGACTAAAAAAAACCGACCAAGTGCTACTCGTACTCGCACACACAGGGTTCTGTAGCACCAAAAATATAATAAAAATAATAGGTTGGGGAAAAAGTTTCTTCGCATTTTTAAGAAAATTTATAACATTTTTTAATATAGTTTATTCACATTTAACTAAAGTATGTAGGTACCATTTTGTTCGATTAGTTTTTGCCATCTTGTAGGTAGGTACAAGAATGTAAATGTCAAGAATGTTTTGAATGAAAATTTTTATAAAATTGGGAAAATTGGGAGTATGTCCCTACGGACATACTGCCAATTTTATAGAAATTTTGGGACTTCTAATCAAAATACCGTGACAAGTGGTTTTGGCAGTCCTCTCGTGATGTTAACCTGACACTGCCTAAAGAATTTGGAAGAGACCGAAACAGGTGGAAATCTGAAGGTGCAAGGTCAGGACTATACGGCGGATGCATTAACACCTCCCAGCCAAAGTCTCTTATTTTTTGCTGATTGGCTAAAGATGTGTGAGGTGTAGCGTTATCATGATGAAAAACCTCACCCCTTCTGTTGATTAATTCCGGCCGCTTTCTCTCAACTTCTTGCTTTAATATAATCATTTGTTTGCAGTAGAGTTCAGAATCGATGGTCCTGCCTGGTGGTAACAGCTCATAATGAATAATGCCCTTCCAATCCCACCACACACACAGCATCACCTTGTTGCGAGTTAACCCGGGTGTCGCCACAGTGTGTGAAGCCTGACCGGCCTTTGACCACGACCTTTTTCGCACGTTCTTGTCGTACGTGATCCACTTTATCAGCTTCTTCAAAAATTGTTCGGTTTCATTACGTCGCAATAAAGAATTACAATTGAGTACACGGTTCATTAGGTTTCTTTCAGTGAGCTCGTGAGGTACCCAAATATCGAGCTTTTTTGTGTACCCAGTTTTTTTCAAATGCGCCAAATCCCAGTTCAGTTAATCCCAGTGGTCAATTCCCAGTTCTTCAGATACGTCGTAACTACTGATATGGCGATATTGCTCCACTTTTAAAAAAATGGCATCCGTTTTATCTGTAATAGGGCGACCAGAGCGACGTGCATCTTTGACATCAAAATTTCCGGATTTTTCGCGGCTTGCGTTGCATTTTTACCTTTTTTGTAGTAAAATTTTAAAATGTATCGAATGTCTTCATAGATTCACTCATCTTGACGGTACGTAAAACAAATTAAAATCACACATTTTCCTAATTTGCATTTGGAATTATGTTCTTTAAAATTTAAACTTTCAATGATACCAAAACCAGCCAGATACAAATAGTATAGCCAAAGAGATTTTATTACAAGTTCATACATACTATAATGTGAAAAGACTTTTTCCCCAACCTATTATTTTCAACGCTCATTCAAATGTAGTCATAAAAATAGCTAATGAAAAACAAAGCTACGAAATGGCGCCCTAAATCCGCATGTTTTCTTTGTTAATTTTTGTATGTAGCCAGTGACACTTGCGCCTCCAAGACGAATCTAACGACGTATAATTTATCCGTATCAGTTCATCCGTTTAGACTTACGAGGTCACAATGGAACGGTTATAGCATACCTAAATACGCGCGAAAAAAATTTCCTTCCTTCTAGGTCAGTAAAGTAAAAACTTTTCAAAAGACCCTCGCTAAAACTAAAGTTGCCCCCTTTCGCATTTCATGTCTACTTGAACTTAACCACGCCTAGAAACGGGCGGAGCTTATGCAGCCGTGAAAGTAACGCAGCTGCAATGCGCGTGCGTGATATCGACCCACGAGAAGGGCTTCATCTCACTATTCTGCAGTTCGCAGTGTCCGCTCAGCTCGCCGTCGGAATAGGCGCCTGCAGTCTGTCGATACTTAAGAGTTTTGTTAACAGACGGACAGATGGCAGATTGATTTCTGTGGGTGGGCCTGTTTCCATTGTCCTTTCATGATCATCAGGAATTGGTGTCATTGGTCTACTTTCATGGGAACTTAATGGCATAGGCAAATTACCAGAACTTTGCTCTGGCAAAACCTTATCCAGAAGAAATGCCATGAAATTAAAGTATTTCCAGTGCGATACCCATTCGGTACCGTCTCTTGCAGCGCCAGATCTTAATACAGGTTTCCTTTTTAGCTCTTTCCGAAACTGGTCACGAAGCCGCTTCCATTTCTTTTTTACATCAGTAGGTACCTGTAAAAATCAACAAGAAAATTATTTAATGAAAAATAAAAAACCCGACTGCGTTGTCAACTAGGGTCTCCGGCCGTCCATGGGCTTTGTTCAAAATTTCTAGAACAAAAACGTTGGAACCAAAATCGCAACGTGATTTCTTTTATAGTAGCTTCCCTATAAAAATCACTAATCCTTCTTAATTTCGAATATGTGTCCAGTTTTACGTCGTTATTAGAACTCACTGTTGATTTTAGCATTGAGTAGGTACTCGCAAGAGTGGAAGGTTGTTTAGTTTTGGCTAAGTACTGGAAGTAGGCCAAAACCACAGATTCTGAAAAATTCTTGGCGCCTTTTGCATTTCTCCATTCAATAAAATTACCATAGGCTTTCATAATTTTCTCCCGGGATTTTGCATGTAATAGATTATCTATCACATTTCTAGCGTCAGTTCTAATACTTTCAGGAGTTAATTCTATACTTTCACGGTCACTTGAAGAACTCAGTTTTCAAAACCATGAATTTCTAAAAATCCGTGAAAATTTACGAAAACGCTGTTCGCGCGCTTTTAATTTGATTTCTTTTTTTTATTCAGCTGTTGTCGCGAGTATACCATGCCGTCGTACCAGCCAGTCTTTATTCAAACATTCGATTTCTTTGGCGCTGAACACTAAGATGTTCCAAATTCAAAAAGTGCGCGGCAACATAATTGCGCGCTCTTATAAATTGGATTAAAAACTCATTACTGGGCCCCGCTAAAGGTTTCTTATAGAAAACACCACCTTTGGGTGCACTTAAAGGCGAACCAAGTCGTCATTTTCGAATAGATGGGATGAAAACCAAATTGTCTTCTACTTAACACTCCATTTTGGTTGAAATGTCTCAGTTATCAAATTTTAATTAGATTTTCAAGATATTTTGAGTGAATAGGTAGTAATGAGATTGGTATTTACATATTTCGGTCTATTTTAGAACCTTTTTTGTGTACAGGTATTATTTTAGCTATTTTAAGTTGATCTGGACAAATTCCATCATCAAAACACTTATATATAAAGAATGCTTAAAGGTTCGGCTAGTAGATCTATATTGTCCTTTATTACTGATATATTTATGTCATCAAAACCACAAGATTTTTGTCCTCCATTTTTTTTTCACTATTTTGATTATCTCTCTATCTATTGGGGAGTGACAGGGTCCAGAACAAGGTCATTAGTTACTCTTTTTGCACTTTTACGTAGAATATCCATGGCAGCTCCTGGGCATGTAGCCCTGTTGCATGCTGATGAATTAAGTTGGAACTGCTGGGTAAGGATATTCACAATATCTGATGGTTCTGACATAATCTTATTATTTGATTTTAAAATCAGTTTTGTATTTTTTTTGACACTCTTATTTCTATGTTTGTTTACAACTTTCCAGCCATCTTTTGAGATATTCGTTGATTCTGCTAATTCTGATTGTACTGAAAGCTTATTGGCCATATTTATTACGTTTTAATACAGTTGCTCAAAAAGTGGCGTATTGCTGGGACGTATAGCGTTCGGGATGTGGGCTATTACACACTCGAGCTTTTTCTTTACCTTTTCCGAACTCGTGCGTTCTCTTTCCCAACTGTCAAAATAATGTCTTTTAAAAAGAAAAAACAAAACACGAAGTTTTTACAAAAAAAAAATCAAAATCGTTTTTATGATTCATGCAAATATTTCTAAAAAGAAGATAAAAATTTGTTTCAATATCAGATTTAATGATTTGATTCAATGAGTTAAGTTAGGTTTCATTTAATTAAATTTCATTTTCATGTCATGTCAATAAAAAAAAATCTACTGAAGACTTGGCTGTATGGGCATAGTTCCCTTTGCCTACCCAGAATGGGGAATGGGTGAAGAAAACAAAAAAAAAAACTCTAGTTATATTCTTTTACGGTTGGCGCCATTTTCCAAAAATATTCTTTAGTAACTTGCTTCATTTTTTCGCCGGAACCGTCATTGCAACTCGTCCTGACTGTCAACCCTTACCTTCGGCTGCGCCTCGGCTCGGGTAGACATTTGTCGGAACTCTTTGCAATGACAGGCTTTCCGCACTCGTAATGAGATATACTATTCCTGTCTAGAGCGATGTATTTTTGCCTTTATCTCATCACAGTGTCATTCGGTCTATTCCCTTTGCAAGCGTATAGAAATCGTTTCATTTTACAAGAAAGCTTTACACCTTTACAGACACAGCGCAACTGCGAGTTACGCGTTAAGTGTACCTGCAGTTTTCTTTTCCTAAAACAGCGAGTGAATATTTCATCAAATTGCTTCCAGTAGTGATTTAAGGGCAAATTTATAAAGTTTCTTCTTGCATTAAAAATCCTTTTGGTAATTTGATCACTACTGGTTTTTATATTTCTACTTAGTTCGTTACTTCTAAATGCTTTACTGCAAAATAGGCCTGCATGTCCACCTGCCAAGCCATTGTGGTCAACTTAGCAATTTGTCATGTATTGCATAAACTTGGACTTGGCTGAATTTTGGTAGAGGCCTTGGCTACACTAGTAGAAATAAGATGCCATAAGTCCCCATCGATCCCACGTATGCTAAAAAAGTTAACATTGTCAAAAGTGAAAACTCTCGGTTATTTGGATTTTTCTTGAAATCGTTAACTTTGATCAAAAGACAAAAATTTAGATTATAAAATTATCTACAAAAGTGGTTTTACTTTTTTCCTTATTCGCGTTTTTAAAACATGAAGGAGTTACAATCTATTTTAATGTGGTTCTGTAGAGACTGGTAGTCGTTTTGAGGTGGAAGTTAATATAATCGATGAACCACTATTGTGCGAGTCCGTTGTATTGTATTGTGGCTGAGATACATCACAATCTCCTAAAATAGACGTATTATGCTCATGCATAGTATCGTACTCATTTAGGCATGCCATTTCTAGTATCATCTGGCTATCTTTATGATGTAACCTTAGTTTTTGAAGGTTAGATAAGCTTTTGAAAGCTGGCAATACACTCATGAAGAACAGTTAGTCTTCATCTTTTTTCGATTCTGCTTCCCTGTTGTTAAGCATACGTGCTTTCATTAAATCTAGTTTTTCATTTTCAATCCTCAACATTTCACTTCTCTGATCAGCAAGTGAACGCTTTAGAGATGCCTTTTCAGATGGCAGATTGATTTCTGTGGGTGGGCCTGTTTCCATTGTACTTTCATGATCATCAGGAATTGGTGTCATTGGTCTACTTTCATGGGAACTTAATGGGATAGGCAAATTACCAGAACTTTGCTCTGGCAAAACCTCATCCAGAAGAAACGCCATCAAATTAAAGTATTTCCAGTGCGATACCCATTCGGTACCGTCTCTTGCAGCGCCAGATCGTAATACAGGTTTCCTTTTTAGCTCTTTCCGAAACTGGTCACGAAGCCGCTTCCATTTCTTTTTTACATCAGTAGGTAACTGTAAAGGTCAACAAAAATAAAAAACCCGACTGCGTTGTCAACTAGGCTTTCCGGCCGTCCATGGGCTTTGTTCAAAATTTCTAGAACAAAAACGTTGGAACCAAAAAACGGAACGTGTTTTCTTTTACAGTAGCTTCCCTATAAAATCACTAATCCTTAGAGCTGTTTCTGCACCGCTTAAATAATGCGATATTTTAAGATCCACAATGTTTGGCTAGAAAGCAAAATGAAAAGTAGTTGCATGTAGTTGAGACGAAAATGCTAAGGCGGGTCGGGGATGTGTGGTGCAACGCGAATGAATAGAATAAGAAAATTATATATAGACGTCTTTCTCTATAAGCGGTTGTGTGTAAGGGCACGTGAAGCGGCTGAATGAGTAAAATGTCGTAAAGAAAGTTTTGATCTCGAATGTTCTATGAAACCAAAGAAGCGATGGATGTACTGTGTCAAAATTAAAAATACTAGCAAGAGTGAAAAGGAAGACATGCTGCGACGACCCTAAATACATAGAAATAACGGTAAAAACATTATGATACGGACTAAAAAATCTAGAAACAAATGCAGCGCTCATTATACTGCCACGATCAGTTTCATTAGTGGTAGTGACAGGTATTTTATTAGTACATGTGTGTCCAGGTTCTGGCGTCCGCATGTCTTCATTTACCATGACAGAAATATTGTGGAGGGTGATGGCACAGGCCCTAATGATAATCAAGGTGTGATCATTTGTTTTTCAATTTTCTACTGCGATATGCAAATACATTAAATCGCCCAACTATAATTCTTGTTTTTATGTGAGCCCTAATAGTATTGTTACTCAGCTAAAGTCTGGATGAAGCCCAGGCGTGAACATATAAGAAGTTTGAGCATAGCCGCTTTCCCCGATCAGTATGCCTAACATGCTGTTACTAAAGATTTGTGAATCGAGGAGCCAGGCTAAAGAGCAAGGATGTCATAGATTTCCGATTTAGATACGTGAGCCTCAAACTGTGCACATTTATGGAAAACCACCTTAGCGGTTGCGAAAACCCTCGCCATTTGTGCGGTTTGGATTTTTGATTGGCATATGCGTGCAATCTTTGCATAATAGGACATCAGGAGGGAAACCTGTAAAAAAACTGTTCCTGGTCATTGAGGGCAAGGGATTTTATAGAATGCTTCATCTTCCTTGCCAGTCTATTTGAAATGTTTGTCACAATTTTTGATACTTGCGACTAGCTTATTTATGTAGGTCAACGCAAACAATAAAAAAAAAAAAATATTTACACACCTAAATATAAAACAACAGAAACTGCATCAGCAGATAAGGTGGATTTACGGTACCCATGAGTACAGTTTGAGCTGTAATTATGCTGAAATAGCTAAGAAAATTCAGTCTTTTAAATCTAAAAATTATATATTGTTCCTAGGTGGTACGTATGTCGTTTTAATTTATCTCACTTGTAATTTTCCAGTACCGTTTATAAGTAGGTGGTTAGTGGATTAAATTTGAAGTCCACGATAAGAGCTTTCGTATTAGTCCACATCCAGTGCACAGTCCAGTAGTAGTAGTTTGTTTCCGAAAATGTCTTGGGAACTGTTCATTGTCGTAACATTCTAACGCGTTATCAGCACTGAATAAATATCGCCTCGATAAATATTCGTATGGCGTATCGTATGTGTACCTGATCGAAATATTTCTCAAAATTCATCTTGCTTTCACTATTATAATGTTAGGTTAATTTATCTGTAGTTTAAAAATCGACTAAACTGGCATCGATTATTTAGAACAATTATTTTTATGTGCAACACCAAGCGGTGACGGTTGGTGGGAAAAGGAGGCTTTTTCCGGCAATCGATTCGTTCACTTGGTTTTGGAACGAGCTAGGGCTCGGACTACGGAAGTTACCCGGCGCTTACTTGAGAATAATTATTGTAGCTGTTATATTATATATTTTATTTTATTTATTTTATGCTATTCGGGAAACTTACAGCTAATAAAAACAACGTTCATAAACAATACTGATTTGAAGGCCATTTACAAGTTTCCGCAGTTAAACGAAGTAACAAAAAAAAAAAGAAACAACAACAAAAGAAAAAGGTAGGTACAAAATAACTACTAAAACAAGTTACGAGAGACAATAAACTACAAACTAAAAATTTAAATTAAAAACTAAAAACTACAATTCAGATAAAAAAAAAACACTTATCCGTAAAAAAGCTTTCTACTAATAAATGCTTGAGCCGAGAAACACTGGTGTTGAAAATATCCAAATCATGTTCACTAGTGAGTTTATTAAAACTTCTGCTTGCACGGATCAGAAACGAATTCTACCTGTACGCGGACTTGGAATGAGGAACATGCAACAAACTGGGTTTGCGAAACGTTTTGCAGTGTGTGACCAATCCTAAACTACCTAACAGCTCAGGGCAATCTACAGTACCATTTGCGATTTTAAATAAGTATATCACATCAGCAATGCGGCTGCGCTCATACAGTGGTAAGATATGAAATCGCTTGCACCGCGCTACATAATTGGGAGTATATTTCCTAGTTTTATACTGCAAGAAACGTAGGAACCGCTTCTGAATTCCTTCAATTCTGTCTATATAAATATTATAACTAGGGTTCCACACTTGTGAGGCGTACTCCAAATGGCTGCGGACGAAAGCACAATAAAGGATTTTATAAGTTTTAAGGTTTTTAAAATCAGCTGATAACCTTAGTATGAATCCAAGTGCTTTAGACGCTTTATTGACAATGTTATCAATATGAGCATCAAAAAGCAACTTAGAATCAAATGTGACACCCAGATCCCTAATAACACTTATTCTATTTATATTAGTATCACATAACTTATACTGAAACATGATTGCATGTGGTTTGCGTGTGTAGGTACTAACAAAACATTTAGATACATTAGGTTCGAGTTTATTAAGGAGACAATAATTTTGAAATCTGTCTAGATCCCGCTGCAAACTAAGACAGTCGGAAAGTTCTGATATAGGGCATAAAATTTTCATATCGTCAGCGTAAAGGATTATTTTGGAACGGGTAAAGCACGTACCAATGTCATTTATAAAAATAATAAAAAGCAAAGGACCCAAAAGGGATCCTTGTGGTATTCCCGAGGGTATTTTAACAGTTACAGAACTGTATCCATTCAGCACAACTGTCTGACAGCGATTCTCAACATATGACTTAAACCATCTGAATAAATCACCTCTGATACCCACTGCAAGCAGCTTACGCAACAAGACAAAACTATACGGTCAAATGCCTTGCTATAATCCGTATAGACAACATCCACTTGAGAGGGTTCAGACATAGTGGAGGACAAGTAGTCGGAACAGATAAGCAAGTTCGACACAATAGACCTGTTTTTTAGGAAGCCATGTTGATAGTTGCTAAGAGATTGTTTAATGGCACTATGAACTGACGCGTAAACAACTTTTTCTAAAACCTTCGGAAATAGACAAAGCTTAGATATTGGCCTATAGTTTTCAACATTGTCCTTAGGGCCTTTTTTATGGACGGGGGTAATAAAAGCTGTTTTCCAAACTTGCGGCACCACTCCCTCACTAAGAGAACGACGGAATATTAGGGTAAGCGGCAAAGTTAAGCTTTGAGCGCACCTAATTATGAGTATAGCAGGAATACCATCCGGCCCTGCTGACTTATTCACGTCAATAGCCCTCAGTAGCTTCAGCACTTCAGTTTCGCTGACTTCAATAGAGCTTATATAAGAAGCAGACGTTTGATAAAGACAGTTCATGTCGCCATCCAACTGAGTTACACCGGGAATAGTGTTCTGGAGAAAGTTAAACTTAAAAACTTCGCTAAACATGTTGCAAATTTCATCACCTTGTCCTGACGACCTCTGCCCATACTTCATAACCGATGGAAAAGTACATGAGGACTTTTGCTTGCTTTTGACAAAAGACCAAAATGCTTTAGGCATCATTCATCATCATTTCAGCCCTTTTAACGTCCACTGCTGGACATAGGCCTCCCCCAAGTGTCGCCACATTGACAAAACATGGAGGGTTTGCCATAATCGCCACGCTTGGCAGGCGGGTTGGCGATCGCAGTACGGTTGTTACAAAAGCACAGAGAACGCTGCTGCCCATTCTCTGGCAAGTCCCTTAGTCGCCTCTTACGACACCCACGGGAAGATATGGGATGGTGCTATTCTTTACGTCCGACACCATACAGAACAAAAACAACAAAATGCTTTAGGCGATTTAATAATACTATTTTCTATTGTCTCAATGTAACTGTCGTACATTTCTTTTTCTAATAATTTAGCACGATTTCGCAAAGTTAAAAAAGATTCATAGTCTGATAAATTACCATATTTTTTATACTTGGAGAATTTTTTTAATTTTTCTTTAAGAATTTTTATTAGAGGGGTTTATACCAAGGGGGGTAGTTAGACATAGATTTGATGATTTTAGTTGGTATGAAAGTTTCACAAATGTTATTTAGTCTGACGTACAACAGTGACAAGGCATCTTCCACTGACCCTTTGGCGAGATCACAGCGCCAGTCGAATTTTTCAAGTGCATTTATTATAGAAGGAAAATCGGCTGATTGATAGAGAAACTTTTTTCTTAGCTGCGATGGGAGCGCATGATACTCAACAAAATCTACAAAAATACTAAGAGCTGTATGGTGAGGGTCTTCAGGAACAAGAGGGTCAGAGCATTTATCAACAGTTAAGTGATTGTTACAAAAAACTAGGTCCAACACCCGTTCATTAAGATTCCTATGACCGTTGAACTGGACCAGATCAAATGTGTTCAAGATATCAAAAAAATCTGTCTGAATCGAACCTTGAATATTTTCCGGGCGAAACGAGCATCCATCGTCAGTCAGTTGCCATGTTAAGTTTGGCAAGTTAAAATCACCTAAGATAATAAAAGTGTCCGTTAAGTTATTCAATATAATATTATTTAACTTTTTATAAAAATATGTGAGCTGTGCAGTCAGTGAATACCCTCTGTTTTGCTTGCAAAGATAAATTGTACAGATATGCAACTTATATGACATTACGGGCCTGGAACGCTTCAGAGTTAGAGTAACCCACAAGTCTTCCGCGGACGAGCGCCAGTCACAGCGCTCCTCTGCAACGAGCTCGCGTCGAACAGCAATAAGAACGCCACCACCAAGTGTCTGATTTCTATCTAAGTATTCTCTGTCGCGTCACCAAACCATGTAGCGGTCATCAAATAATTCGCTACTGTTAAAACCCTCTTTTAGCCACGTCTCTGTTAAACATATGACATCATAGTTACCTGAGCACACATTCCTAAACAAACTTGATGTTTTGGTCCGCAAGCCACGTACATTTTGGTGATAAATATTAATTGGCATATTTAATGTGGAAAATAATTAGAGTTGATAGTAACATAAAGAATGCCCGCACCAGAATAAAATATAATAAATACCTACAGCGCGGTGGAACTAAAATAAGTATGAAGGAAACAAAGTGCGTTGTTATGATTTGGTATGAACCAATGTGGAATGGTTTGCAGATTTCATTACGTACCACGGGAATTAAACTACTCTGACGCGCTGATGAGATAAAAAACAAGGTAAGTTTGTAGTGATTAAATAAATAAACGGTGTGAAACAAAAGGCTAAATTCGCAACAATCCGCGAAGAAACTATTTTTTACAAGGTACGATAACTTAAATATAAAAATTGTTTTACAGAATGAGCGAAAAGCGACCTTGAAATGAAATGGATAAGGTACACAATGCAAACGATCGGCAAAGAAAAGTAAACGATTAGTGCAGGTAAACAAACCTGCTGTGACAAAAGCAATGCGCATTAAAGCCGCCAATGAAGCGATCAAGACATAAACACCAGTGCCTCTCAAACTTAACCTACAAAAAGTACAAACTGATATAAAATAACGAAAGTATGAAAATATTAGAAAAATTAACATATTTTTTTCAAATCTAGTTCTGACATAATTGCATATGTGGGCGATGTAGAATTTTTCTTCACCAGAATTTTGCAACCCTTTACCCAAACAAAAGAAAAATCCTTCTCCTTACACAAAATCTTCGCCCTATTAAGTAACTGTTTATTTTCATAAGTCAAAAAAAATATAAAAAAAAAATAAAGAAAAAAAATCAAAAATGTTTATTTCGTTATTACACGTTATACAATGTTATACGGTTGGTGGCGTCTCCTTTTAAGCATATATATGCCTGTAACAGGAGGCGCCGCTCTTTTATATCTTATGAGTGTAATAAGTTACAAAACAAAAGTAAAAGTATAATAAAAATGAATAATTAATAGTAAATAGTCTCGTTCTAGTTTTTATCATTAGTCTGTTGGTGTGTGTGTGTGTGCGTGTTTGTTTGCGTGTATGTGCGTACGTGCAGTGTGCGAGTGTGAGTAAGTGTGCGAGTGTGTGTTGGAGAGTGTGAGTGTGTACATGGGTGTTTTATACGGAAGTGAATTGTGTAAATACTATCATACACATTTTACCTTACATTTAACAGAAGATTCTCTATTTCATCGTAGCATAACTTGTTTATCCAGTTAATCAGCAACGATTTACATTTTTTAAACGGCTCGGTATGTATATCTATTAATTTATTTATTTTGTTATATAAGTAAGACGAGCGTTTCTCATATTGAATATTTGCAAATTCTGTTTTTACAAAAGGGGAGCAAGCAACATTATGTTTCCTTCTTCTAGTTAATATATTAGGATCTAATGGTAAGGTTTTATGTTTTTTTAATACTACGTGCATAATATATAATTTTCGGACTGATAGTAAGTTACTAATTTGGTATAGTTCACAAGTAGGAAAGGTCCTTTTTTTGAAGTACATTACTTTTATTAATGTCCGTTGCGCTCTTTCAACATCAAGAAAACGTGTTTTACGCGCGCCTCCCCAGATAGAAATACAATATATTATTACTGATTGCACTAGCGAGATATACACTTCGTTTAGAAGATTTTTTGATAAGCCACTCCTTGGGGCTATGTATCGTAATGTTTTAAAAATCCAAATAAATTTTCGTATTCTCGCAGTAATTCGAAAATTTATTTGGATTTTTAAAACATTACGATACATAAAGTCAAATAAGTAATAGTAGTAATATAAGTCAGGTGATCATTAACAAAAACCTTGCCAACACCGTTAATACCCAAATCAGCTACTGTTAATGACTTGTGTTTCTTAGCCGCCGCTATGAAATCGTCCCTCAAGTATCGATTGTGCATGGATACAATAATGTTTTTAGCATCCTTATTATTGCGTTGGGGAACTCTGGCAACATAATTTATTTGCTCCTTCGAGACTTCGCACTTGATTATGCCGCCAATTTTAGCAACAATTGCAAAAAGGTTCTCCGACCCCGTGACCGGGACACCCTTAATTTCTATATTGTTAAGCCGCGATCTCTGCTCACTCTCGCGCATGTTTGATTCTAACCGGCCTAGGCGCATTTCGAATCTCGAGACGTCCTCCTTAGTCTTATGTAGGGACTCGATTTGCCTGTCAACGTCTATCAACTTCACCGAGAGCTCCTCAACCGTACCATGGACGTACTCTAGAGATTTCTGAACTCCAACAATCTCTTCTTTCATGCTTCTAAGGTCAGAAACATCCGCTTGAATCGTCTTAACTGTTTCGACCAAAAAAGGTGTAGTTGCTAACTGTTCCGTGAGTTTGCGCAGCTCAAGATGGATACTTTCCAAATCACTTTGCGCAGCCTTTCCAGTGGGAGGATTAGAAGGACTCGCCAACTCAGCCTTGCAGGTACTGCACTTCCAAGTCGCTTTCCTGTCCCCAAGCTTGCGATACCCCGCCTCTGTAATTCCGGCACAAGGAAAATCAAACCTTTTGAGGCAAAGTGTACATTGCACGCCATCCCTGGCTTCGACCTGGCAACGATGACACTGGAACATGATGAGTGAGCAAAGCGGCCACTCAGTATGGTGAAAGCACAAATATGTTAGCAAGTATAAAGTAACTTGTTAATGTGCACACAGCTGTCACAATATACACGCCGCGTTCTTCGTAAACACACCGGGCGCTCGCAGTAACTGGACAGCGATACGTCACTGATTTACGGCGCGCGCCGTTATCACTCATACGCAATCCGCATAACCGCGATAATCCCGTGCGCTTGCCGAACCAGCTGATGTGTCACTATGTTCACCGTGATTTGCACTTATTTCTAATAAAGTTTTATTTCACTTCTGTTTGTTGTCCCTTCTGTTTTATTGTTATTACATTAGGTTCACACTCACTACTGCTACTATAATGCTATAATAATGCATTATAGTGCATTATTATAGTAGATTGCTGAAAAAGGAATAATTAAATATTATTGCTATCTACCAAAGGAGTTTTCTTACAATAATTTTAAATTTTGGGACTTCTGATCAAAATACCGCGACAAGTGGTTTTGGCAGTCCTCTCGTGATGTTAACCTGACACTGCCTAAAGAATTCTGAAGAGACCGAAACAGGTGGAAATCTGAAGGTGCAAGGTCAGGACTATACGGCGGATGCATTAACACCTCCCAGCCCAACTCTTTTAAATTTTTGCTGAGTGGCTAAACATGTGTGAGGTCAAGCGTTATTATGATGAAAAACCACACCCCTTCTGTTGATTAATTCCGGCCGCTTTCTCTCAACTTCTTGCTTTAATCTTATCAGTTGTTCGTAGTAGAGTTCAGAATCGATGGTCCTGCCTGGTGGTAACAGATCATAATGAATAATGCCCTTCTAATCCCACCATACACACAGCATCACCTTGTTGCGAGTTAACCCGGGTTTCGCATCAGTCTGTGAAGCCTGACCGGCCTTTGACCACAACCTTTTTGCACGTTCTTGTCGTACGTGATCCACTTTTCATCACCAGTTATCAGCTTTTTCAAAAATGGTTCGGTTTCATTACGTCGTAATAAAGAATCACAAATGAGTACACGGTTCATTAGGTTTCTTTCAGTGAGCTCGTGTGGTACCCAAATCTCGAGCTTTTGTGTGTACCCAGTTTTTTCAAATGCCCCAAAACTGTTTTGTCGTCAATTCCCAGTTCTTCAGCTGCGTCGTAACTACTGATATGGCCGATCTTGCTCCACTATTTCAAAAATGGCATCCATTTTATCCGTAATAGGGCGACCAGAGCGACGTGCATCTTTGACATCAAAATTTCCGGATTGAAAACGCTTAAACCAAATTTGTGCTACTCTCACAGACACTGCACTAGGTCCATAAACATCGCAAATTTTTTTCGCGGCATGCGTTGCATTTTTACCTTTTTTGTAGTAAAATTTTAAAATGTATCGAATTTCTTCATAGATTCACTCATCTTGACGGTACGAAAAGCTAATGAAAATCACACATTTTCCTAATTTGAATTTGGAATTATGTTCTTTAAAATTTAAACTTTCAATTATACCAAAACCAGCCAGATATAAATAGTATAGCCTAAGAGATTTTATTACAAGTTCATACATACTATAATGCGAAAAGACTTTTTCCCCAACCTAATATTTATTTTATAACTCGCTTGAATGTCAGCCTGCACCCACAACGTAAGTTTCAAGGTTTTTCTGGCGCAGGGTGAAATACGGAACTAACGCAGCATCTGTTTATTTTCTCAATGTTTTTTACAACAGGTTTACCATCAGCGTTCCCCCTTTTTTTTACGGGTGGTAAATCATCAAATAACTTCTCCCGCTCTGGGCGATGCGGAAGGGAGTATCAGGCTTGTACTGACTAAAATGTTCTTTCTTAGCCCTTTGTATTCCAGAGCCACGGTATCTCTTTCGAACAGTCCTGCAGCCCTGGCAGGCATCGGCCCTCTCGGACCCCTTCCGATTTGCGTGACATCTCCTTGAGACGCGCGTGGAACCCAAACGCGCCGTCGCCGTCAGCACGGACTGTCCTCTTAAGACGGACGGACGGTGAGCTAGCCCATTACCCACCATCCACAGGCCCGCGATCAGCGCTTCCCTGTCAGCTTCATTTGAGCGTCAAAAGACTCTTGTACTACTGTACGTTCAATTTTACAAATACCCTTGAAAAGGGGCGTTTATGTCAATTTATAAACAAACAACAACTGTCAATCTTACGGGGGTGGATTGTAGACGTGTCGAGGTTAAGACGTTCGACTTAAGTTAAGTCGGCAACCAGTACGTCAAAAGTTTCAATGACAACATCACACCTCATATCCCCGAATGGTTAGGCAGAGGTGTAGTACCTAATAAAACCTAAAAATAACTGTTTAGTAATTAATGTAGATTTAGAAATAAAAATACTGCATATTTATTTAACACATAAAAATAATAACTTGCTAAATGTGGGTGTACATTTCGCAAGTTATTTTGAAGTGCCATGTAATAGGGGCGAGTCCATTGCCATCAACCGTGCACAAATCCAGACACCATGGCTGCTATTCAGAAATGACTAATATAATTATGAACACATTTTTTTTAATGATGATCTTCGGGCGACTTTGACAGGGTCTAAGTTCTTCAAGACGCGTCGTACACAGAAGAACAAAAAACTCTCTGATCATACTCTCAAGCTCATGAAGGAACGGCGTGAGATGATCCTGCAGTCTTCAGAAGACACGTGGAAATACCGGCAGTTCGATAGACAGATCTCTAAATCCGTGAAGAGCGACCTCCGCCGCTTTAATACCGAGCGTATTAAAGACGCCATTGAGCGTAATAAAGGCTCAAAGGTATTTGCAAGAGATCTGGCTATTGGGCAGAGCCAGCTCACGAAACTGAAGACCGACGATGGCAGAATCGTATCCGCCAAACCGGAGCTACTGAGGGAGATCGAGAGATTTTATAGGCAGTTGTACACGTCAACCAGAAAACACATTGTAAATCTAGCGAATGACCCAAGAGCTAGACTGACCCGACACTACACCGAAGACCTCCCGGACATCAGCCTGTACGAGATTAGGATGGCTCTGAAACAGCTTAAAAACAACAAGGCACCGGGTAATGATGGAATTACGGCCTAACTTCTGAAGGCGGGTGGAAAACCGGTACTTAAGGCCCTTCAGAAGCTGTTTGATTCCGTCATACTCGAGGGGAAAACGCCACAGGCGTGGTGCAGGGGTGTGGTGGTACTCTTCTTCAAAAAGCGCGACAACGCTCTGTTGAAGAACTATAGGCCCATCTCACTTCTGAGCCATATCTACAAGTTGTTTTCAAGAGTCATCACGAATGGTCTCGCGCGCAGGTTTGACGATTTTCAGCCTCCCGAACAAGCCGGATTCCGAAAAGGTTTTAGCACCGTAGACCACATACATACGCTGCGACAGGTTATACAGAAGACCGAAGAGTACAACCTGCCTCTCTGTTTAGCGTTTGTGGACTACGAGAAAGCCTAAATAACTTAACCTTCGATTCGATCGAGACTTGGGCTGTACTGCAGTCTCTACAACGGTGCCAAATTGATTATCGGTACATCGAGGTGTTGAAGTAATTGTACAAAAACGCCACCATGTCAATCCGACTTCAGGACCAGACCTCGGAACCTATCCTTCTGCAGCGAGGTGTGAGACAGGGAGACGTCATATCTCCGAAACTGTTCACCGCTGCACTGCAAGATATCTTCAAGGTTCTGGACTGGAGAGGACTAGGCATCAACGTCAATCTCTCACCTTCGATCTGCCGACGATATAGTGGTCATGGCTGAAACCATGGAGGACCTCAGTACAATGCTCGATGACCTCAGTAGAGCTGCCGAAAGAGTGGGTCTTAAAATGAACACAATGGAGAAAACCAAGGTCATGTTGAACGCCCATGTAAAACCCACTCCTATCGGAGACTCTACTATCGAAGTTGTAGACGATTATGTCTACCTGGGACAAACGGTCCAGTTAGGTAGGTCTAACTTAGAAAGAGGTCAATCGTCGAATCCGACTCGGCTGGGCAGCGTTCGGGAGGCTGCGTCTTCTCTTCTTCTCTTCAATCTTCTCGTCCAACTTACCGCAGTGTCTCAAGACGAAAGTCTGTGACCAGTGTGTGTAGCCAGTGATTACATACGGGACCGAAACGTGACCGCTCACAATGGGCCTCATCAGAAGGCTCAAAGTCACCCAAAGGGCAATGGAGAGAGCTATGCTTGGAGTTTCCTCGCGTGATTAAATCAGAAATGAGGACATCCGCAAGAGAACCCAGGTTACCGACGTAGCCCGAAGAATTGCCAAACTTAAGTGGCAGTGGGCAGGGCGCATGGCTCGCAGAATTGATGGCCGATGGGGCCGAAAAGTTCTGGAATGGCGACCGCGAACCGGGAGACGATGCGTTGGAAGGCCTCCCACTAGGTGGACCGATGACCTGGTGAAGGTTTCGGGGATCCGCTGGATGCGAGTCGCACGGGACCGGTCAATGTGGCGACACTTGGGGGAGGCCTATGTCCAGCAGTGGACGTCTTTTGGCTGAAATGATGATGATGATGATGGTATTAAAGTTCAAATTGACTTTTAAGTATCATTACGAATCTTTTGTATGGGAATATAGAAAAGTGTTGTTTTTATACATTATCAGGCAATCTTTTAAATTTTTCACTCCGTAAGAACCATTATCGAGGGATAATATGATAAAAAAAAGAAATAGCGAAATCGGTTCGGCTGGTCTCGATATTTGCGCTTAGCAACATAGTCAGCGGTTCATTTTTATATTATAGTTAAAATTAGTATGATGGAGCATCATTGGGCATGTTTTCCAGTTTTGATATTTGGAAAATTACCTCCGGATACCGAGTAATATTTTTTTTTTTTCATATTTTCTTTTTTATTATTTTTACTACACAAGGTAGAAAAAGACAAAAAAAAATCTAAAGACCATCCGTACAGGTACTATATTACAAATAGTTTAGGAATCGAGCCTATTATTTTTATGATTTAATTACAAATGTGTAGATTTCAGACTGTTGTCTGCATTTGCAGTAGGTATACGACGATATTACTTGCCAAATTTCAGTCAATTATCAATCAATTAAATTTGATTTCCATAAGCGAAATATGCGTTTTTGCGTCATAAACAGCGAAATTCTTTTTTACGTTAACTTAGAAGTTTGATTCTGTGGACCTGAGTATAATGTTTTAATTTCAACTCGTTACCCCCACGCGTTCCCGAGATAAAGGGTCTTAACAGACAGACAGACGGACAACTAAGTGATCCTATAAGGGTTTCGTTTCTTCCTTTTGGACGGAACTCTAAAAAGGTTCCAAAGGAAGACCACACTTATATTGAACGGAAAAGAAGAGACACCGTTAACGTACTGAAGTACTTGAAAATTCATCCATACATACCAAATAGCCAAGTAAACTATTATATACTAACAGCTCTGAAAATAAACTGGAAGTGAGGCTATACATGCCATAGAAGCCACATACTTGAATTATTTCATGTTTTAACACAACAGCACTTACAGTAAAGTAAGGCAAAAGCGGGGTAAGAACGCAGCGGCGGGCGGAGGGCGTAAGGCTATTAATGTTTTATATCGACATCGTGGAACACCATTTATTATATGATTTTATCATGTTGTTTATTAAAAGATTTATTCCACGACTCGTAAATCACTATAAAACTGACTATTTTTTCAAATCTAAATGAGATATCTAAATTGGACAGTTAATAATAAACATAAGGTTGTAACCACTAATGAATCGACAGGTTTTCAAGCATAGAGGCTTGCATGCATGGAAACACTGCAGTAAAACGAAGACTAAGACTACCAGAAAAACCAAAAAACGTTTTGTTAGACTTATTTATTTATATTTAAAGCATACACACATAAGCTTACAGTGAACCACCAAATTGCTTATATGCTAAGTTATGAAGTCAGTTAAAAATCGCACACTACAACATACATTATTTTTAACTACAGTTCTTTATACTTATATTGTGGTTGAAAATTAAATCGTTATCAATAACACTTGTAACGGGATATTTACCATGTTTATTATTTGTTATGAGTTCCCGATATTTCGGCGCTGTTGCAAACGCCATGATCACGGATAAACGGTTTATCCGTGATCATGGCGTTTGCAACAGCGCCTCAGCTCATAACAAATAATAAACATGGTAAATATCCCGTTACAAGTGTTATTGATAGTGTTAGTGACCATGTCAGTTTAAAAATTAAATCGTTATTCGGATACCATTCAATTAACCTTAGCTCGTATGAGGTGATGCCTTTGTGAAGGTGCACACACAGTTCCATTAAGTTCTTACCCCCCAAAAAGACTAGTGCGTTCAAATCCGTGTTGTGTTGGGCCTAATTGGTTTTTTATTTTGCAATAACATTTTATTATAATTAATTTATTGTTTTCATGAATAAATAAGTTTAAATTTGTATTGTTTTTAAGTTCTATCTTAAACATTGTCTTTTTTTTCAATATAACGTTAATACTTCTATTATTGGGTATAAATAATACTAACTAGCAATAATAAGCACATTTACAAACAATCTTTCAACACAAAATAGCCCGTAGGTTTCAAGACGGCTTGACGTTCATGAGGTTGGAGGTTCAAATCCAGGGCATGATATTTGCTTTTTGTCATGCACTATATTTTTTAATATAAAGTATTTTTCTATTTTTGTTTTAGTAATATTCAAGCAAAATAAAATACTTTAAAAATATTTATTATGGCTATTATTTAACAAAACTTTGATCTTATTTTACTACAAGGATTTATATTATATTTTACAATTTGATTTGATAATTTACAGTTATCATATCACTAGCTGACCGGCGCAACTTCGTTTGCGTCACATTTTCCCCGTTTTCACAACATTTTTCATTGCTGTTCCACTCCCATTGGTCGTAGCGTGATGATATATAGCCTATAGTCTTCCTCGATAAATGGGCTATCTAAAATTGAAAGAATTTTTCAAATCGGACCAGTAGTTTCGGAGCCTATTCAATGCAAACAAACAAACATACAAACAAACAAACAAACAATCAAATCTTTCCTCTTTATAATATTAGTTTAGATAATATACACACATCAAAAGTGTCTAGGGATCAAGCATTTTTATGCGGATTTCTTGAGATTGAGATGTGGCTTTGTAATAAATTTATGATTTTATAAATTTATATGGATCCTTTTTGGTGCATTTCATAATTTGAATCAGGAACTGTGAATCAAATTCGAGTAAAAGATGAAAATCAGCTGTCAATATTTTCCCTATAAAAACATACAACGCATTGAAGACATTATTAGTGCTACTGTTTCCCTACTACTGATTAAAACCAACGTTATTATGGAGCGGCGACGTCATTTAAGCAGGGAAGAAATGCTCAGAGCCGTGGGAATGATAGAAGCTGGTTCCCGGCAACGTACTGTGGCTTTAGCTCTGAATACAAGTCAGAGTGTTATCAGTCGACTTTGGACACGTTACCGAAGCACTGGTACCGTGGCTGAGCGCCATGGCGGACGGTATCGCTGCACCACACGGAGACAAGACCGATACATTCAAATCTTAACTCGAAGAGCTCCAACAATAACCGCCATGATGTTAGCCGTGAGGCTTCATCACTCTTCAGGGAACTTAATTAGCGACCAAACAGTCAGAAACCGCTTGCATGAAGTGAACCTTCATTCCCGAAGACCGCTACGGGTACCACCTATAGCAATGCACAATCGTAGGATTCGATATCAATGGGCTCTTGAACACAGAAATTGGGCAGAAGAACAATGGCGTTTCGTGTGCTTTTCTGATGAGTCTCGTTTTGGTATGAGACCGGATACAAGACGTATACGACACTGGAGAACCCCTGGACGCCAACAGCGATTAAAATCCTGCCAGGAAGTCCATCCTTATAGTGGTGGAACCATCATGGTATGGGCGGGTATTTGGATCGGCGGAAGAACTGAGTTGATTTGGATCAGAGGCAACCTCAACGCTCAAATTTATGCTGAGACGATTGTATCAGACGTCATCGTTCCTCTACAAGTGCAAATCGGTCCCTTATTTCAGTTAATGCATGATAATGCACGACCGCACACCGCAAGAGTTGTAAGACAGACTCTCGCCGCAGCTAACATCAATGTCCTGCCCTGGCCTGCTCAGTCGCCAGACTTGAACCCGATTGAGCATGCATGGGATATGCTACAGAGAAGAGCTCTGCCGAATATGGAGGGTATCCAGTCGCAAGAAGACCTTTTTTTGTTGTTGCAACGAACATGGGCGGCCATTTTACAGCGTGATTTGGATGAACTCATTTTGAGTATGTCAAACCGATGTTCTTGTATTGTTAGTGTTCGCGGTAGAAACACGGATTATTAATTGTTTAAGTTACCCAATAAAATTTTAAAGAAAACTGTTATTTCAGTCTTTTTTTCGAACTTTAATGTTAGTGGTTCAAATGTCAAAAATCCCTTTATTAGAAAATGGCAAATTTCTTTATTAATGCAAAGGTGACTTGGTTTATCGTTACTGTGACAAACGAAAACACTTTATTTGATGAATCCTTAAAGAAAATTTTAATTAATATCAATCAGGAGAAAAGTTATTGCAAAAATATATGTTGATCCCTAGACACTTTTGATGTGTGTACATACTTTGCCTACTGACTCAAACGACTCCCTAGACAAGTGACATGCCTACGAAAACCATAAAATCGGAAGCATTATAAATATTTTAAATTGACATAAGCTGACGTCATAACTCGAGGGTATAGGATATAAGGAAAACAAGTTAGTAAAATTAATGAATCCCCTAAAATATGTTTATATGATAAAGTAACTCGGACGATAGTAGATACCAATTTCATGGCAATTAACAAGGACTCACTGGTTAATTTTTTAAACCGTGTATTCGTGAGATGCAGGTTGGTGAAGCAATGGTTCGAATCCGTGTAGAAACAATGAGTTATTTTTTAAAGTATTATTTAGATTAACAGATCATATCCGAAACACACTCCAAAACCATAACCAAACCAAAACGTTTTGGAGCGCAGATGTGATTGTGGCTCAAAAGGCTGCCTAACTTAAATGGGACTGGGCAGGGCATGTCCCATATCTTCCCGTGGGTGTCGTAAGAGGCGACTAAGGGACTTGCCAGAGAATGGGCAGCAGCGTTTTCTGTGCTTTTTGCAACAACCAACCCGTCTGCCAAGCGTGGCGATTATGGCAAAACCCCCCTTATGAGCGCAAAACAGAAATGGCCCCTAGTACCCGGCAGCCCGTCTACCCTCGACTATGGTAGCGGTCGTGGTTACGGCGTGGCAAGGGGTGCGAAGAATCTCCGGAAGGGATCCGGCTGCCTATACCGACGACTTGACCTGGCAACATATAACACGCGGACACTCCGGACCGACGAGAAGATAACGGAACTCGAGGAGGAATTGAGCAGGTTGCGATGGAGTATTGTAGGATTATCTGAAGTCCGAAGAGAGGGGGAGGACACGATGATCCTGAAATCCGGCAACCTACTCTATTTCCGAGAGGGTGACCGGCAGTCCCAGGGTGGTGTTGGGTTTATCGTCCACAAGTCCCTTGTCAATAACGTGGTGATGATCGAGAGTGTGTCGACCAGGGTGGCGTACCTGATACTCAGAATATCCTCAAGATATTCGCTGAAGGTCATACAGGTCTACGCCCCGACCTCGGCACACCCCGACGACGAAGTGGAAACCATGTATGAGGATATCTCCAAAGCCATGCATGGTTCCAAAACTCACTTTACCGTTGTCATGGGGGACTTCAACGCGAAACTGGGCAAGCGAGACGGAGATGAGCTGCAGGTGGGGCAATTTGGGTTTGGATGTCGGAACCACCGGGGACACCAACTGGCTAGTTTTATGGAGAAGGAGGGCCTCTATATGATGAACTCCTTCTTCAGAAAGCGTGAGCACAGGAAGTGGACCTGGCAGAGCCCCGATGGTGCAACTAAAAATGAGATTGACTTCATCATGTCAACCAAGAAGCAAATGTTCAATGATGTCTCAGTGATCAATTCGGTGAAAACTGGGAGCGATCACCGCATGGTAAGAGGCACATTGAACATCAATATTAAGCTAGAAAGGTCTCGACTGATGAAGTCTACGCTCCGACCAGCACAGATCCAGATCCAAAACCCCGAGAGCTTTCAGCTTGAACTCCAGAATCGTTTCGAGTGCCTAGGAAGCTCAGTGGACGAATGCAACGATGGATTCGTGGAAACTGTCCATACGACAGGGTCTAAGTTCTTCAAGACGCGTCGTACACAGAAGAACAAAAAACTCTCTGATCATACTCTCAAGCTCATGAAGGAACGGCGTGAGATGATCCTGCAGTCTTCAGAAGACGCGTGGAAATACCGGCAGCTCAATAGACAGATCTCTAAATCCTTGAAGAGCGACCTCCGCCGCTTTAATACCGAGCGTATTAAAGACGCCATTGAGCGGAATAAAGGCTCAAAGGTATTTGCAAGAGATCTGGCTATTGGGCAGAGCCAGCTCACGAAACTGAAGACCGACGATGGCAGAATCGTATCCGCCAAACCGGAGCTACTGAGGGAGATCGAGAGTTTTTATGGGCAGTTGTACACGTCAACCAGGAAACCCGTTGTAAATCTAGCGAATGACCCAAGAGCTAGACTGACCCGACACTACACCGAAGACATCCCGGACATCAGCCTGTACGAGATTAGGATGGCTCTGAAACAGCTTAAAAACAACAAGGCACCGGGTGATGATGGAATTACGGCCGAACTTCTGAAGGCGGGTGGAAAACCGGTACTTAAGGCCCTTCAGAAGCTGTTTGGTTCCGTCATACTCGAGGGCAAAACGCCTCAGGCATGGTGCAGGGGTGTGGTGGTACTCTTCTTCAAAAAGGGCGACAATGCCCGGTTGAAGAACTATAGGCCCATCTCACTTCTGAGCCATGTCTACAAGTTGTTTTCAAGAGTCATCACGAATCGTCTCGCGCGCAGGTTTGACGATTTTCAGCTTCCCGAACAAGCCGGATTCCGTAAAGGCTTTAGTACCATAGACCACATACATACGCTGCGACAGGTTATACAGAAGACCGAAGAGTACAACCTGCCTCTCTGTTTAGCGTTTGTGGACTATGAGAAAGCCTTCGATTCGATCGAGACTTGGGCTGCACTGCAGTCTCTCCAACGGTGCCAAATTGATTATCGGTACATCGAGGTGCTGAAGTGTTTGTACAAAAACGCCACCATGTCAGTCCGACTTCAGGACCAGACCTCGGAACCTATCCTTCTGCAGCGAGGTGTGAGACAGGGAGACGTCATATCTCCGAAACTGTTCACCGCTGCACTGGAAGATATCTTCAAGGTTCTGGACTGGAGAGGGCTAGGCATCAACATCAATGGCGAGTACATCTCTCACCTTCGATTTGCCGACGATATAGTGGTCATGGCTGAGACCATGGAGGACCTCAGTACAATGCTCGATGACCTCAGTAGAGCTTCCGAAAGAGTGGGTCTTAAAATGAACATGGACAAAACCAAGGTCATGTTGAATGCCCATGTAACACCCACTCCTATCAAGATCGGAGACTCTACTATCGAAGTTGTAGACGATTATGTCTACCTGGGACAAACGGTCCAGTTGGGTAGGTCTAACTTCGAGAAAGAGGTCAATCGTCGAATCCGTCTCGGCTGGGCAGCGTTCGGGAAGCTGCGTGGTATCTTCTCGTCCAACTTACCGCAGTGTCTCAAGACAAAGGTTTATGACCAGTGTGTGTTGCCAGTGATTACATACGGGACCGAAACGTGGCCGCTCACAATGGGCCTCATCAGAAGGCTCAAAGTCACCCAGAGGGCAATGGAGAGAGCTATGCTCGGAGTTTCCTTGCGTGATCAAATCAGAAATGAGGACATCCGCAAGTGAACCATGGTTACCGATTTAGCCCGAAGAATTGCCAGACTTAAGTGGCAGTGGGCAGGGCACATTGCTCGCAGAACAGATGGCCGATGGGGCCGAAAAGTTCTGGAATAGCGACCGCGAACCGGGAGACGATGCGTTGGAAGGCCTCCCACTAGGTGGACCGATGACCTGGTGAAGGTTTCGGGGATCCGCTGGATGCGAGTCGCACGGGACCGATCAATGTGGCGACAATTGGGGGAGGCCTATGTCCAGCAGTGGACGTCTTTCGGCTGAAATGATGATGATGATGATGAGGGCATGTCTGTAGCATGTTGAACGAATTGTGGGCCCAAAGCCAAAGCTCAGGATTGGTGCCCTGAAACAGTGACAACGGGTTGTGGCAGACCACAAAGGAGATGGCGGGACGAGCTAAATGTTTTCCTTAAGAATTGGAATAAAACAGCACAGAATCGTGACCGTTGCAAGGAATGGAGGGAGGCCTTTGCCCAGCATTAGGACAAGACAGCCTAGCTATAATAATAATATTTAGATTATTCGAAACGAATTCAATGTTGTAGCAATGTAACATTTTAAAACTTGAGGGGTTAGCACATACTGACGCTGTCTGCACGAAAGTAGCCTGCGCTATATTCGTCCGGTAGCAAGAATTTGATTGGTCTGGTATATAACTATCGCTATATGTACCCGCAAAGCGCTAGTTTGTCTAACTTATGACACAATAACCAACACTTAGGGGAAAAAAGGTACCATAATAACTAAAGGTAGGTATATAGGTAAGTGAAATTGTTCTATAATCTTAGTATATATACTAAGATTATAGAACAATATCACTGATATGTATAACGCCTTTTGCGTATACCCGGGTTCACCTCCATGTTAATCCTCCCTCTTAATCCTTCCTAAATATCTAATTCACCTTCGCCAGTAAATTCTGTTTTAACAATGACAGGTAACATATCTGTAGCTTCTTCCGTATATTGTTCCGCATCATCCAATTGTTGTAGTTCTGAGCTCGCAAATAACTTCGCAAGTTGTACCTTCATAAAGGTTTGCTGTCTCAGTGGAAATTTCTTAAATGTTCCGGAATAACTCAGGAAAAGGTAATCAGTGGCGTCCATTTCCATTAAATTTGGTTTCGGATCTTCTGCATTTATTCGTAAATCTGGATTATACTTCAAAGATGGACTTACTTCCCCCGTAGTAAATGGTGCTAGAGGAGGCGGTGAAGACGGTATTCCATAATATGTTGATCCATCCGAAACCCGTGATTCTGTTTCATATTTCTGCTTACGAACGTTACGGTAACTTTTCCGGTTAACATTATGATTATCTAAAAATTTTAAATTGCTTCTCCAAATGTAGTCGATCTCTTTAGTACCATCTGAATTTTTTAACTGCCTTTTGTACTTGTTATAGCTATCTCTTACAGTCTTCCATTTGAGTCTACAATTGTCACCTGAAAAGATACAATTAACATGAGAAGTGGTAGCACTTGTGAGAATTGTTCAAGACATAGAGAGAACGATTGTCATTAACAGATTTAGAAAATCGCAGTTAATAAATCTCTTTTTTTTAAATTATTCTCTATATTGGCAAATAGGTAGAATTGGGGGATAAGAATAATCTGACTAGCGCTATGCTGTGGGCCCCCCCATAGAACAACATCATGCTGAGTGACAACTTGCTTGTCGCAGTCACGACGACGTATAAGCTGTCAACTTTTTTTGTTCCGCACTGTTGTACTTTTGATATGTTGTATGTTTTGTTTTTTTTTTTTGACATTTTTTATAAACGTAATGCTCCTGCGAAAATAAAATTATTTCACTATATTCTTTTGATGGAAATAAAACGGCACTTACTTGTTCCATTTAACTCTTTTGCAATAACTTCCCAGGTTTCAGTTTTGAGGTTAGGGTTCTTGTAATCCCTGTGACGTATGTCGTAAAGGAACTCGTACTTTTTGACAAGTTCAATTAATAGTTCTATGTCAATCATTTTTTGCGGGATATCGTAATATTGTGCAGTAAACTCAGCACACGTCGCCTTTCCGGCGCTGTACTAGCCAACTATGTTGTTGATTCACAACAGCGCACGGCACTCCGCGCCGCCGCACCGCGCCGCTTGGCGAGTCCAAGGCTTGGAGTAGGTTCGCCCACCTTCGGTAGAAAGCGGCGTTGCCAGATAGATGGTCATATAGGCACGATTTTGTTTTATGGCAGACAGACACATTTAGATGGGTCAAACCAATGATTCATCGTCTGGGTATCCCTAGTAGTCGCACTAGGAAGTTCCTACCACGATTGGTTTTTCTTGTTTCCTCTTGATTGACCGTACGGTTTAAGTAGTAAATAGTTATTTTGTATTCCAACTTAATGTTTGTTATCTAAACTAATATTATAAAGAGGAAAGATTTGATTTTTGTTTGCATTGAATAGGCTCCGAAACTACTGGTCTGATTTGAAAAATTCTTTCAGTGTTAGATAGCCCATTTATCGAGGAAGGCTATAGGCTATATATCATCACGCTACGACCAATAGGAGTGGAGCAGCAATGATGAAAATGTGACGCATGCGAAGTTGCGCCGGACAGCTAGTTTAATATAAAGGTAGGCAGGTTTATGTTATTTTTGTTTGATAGTTGAGAAGATGATACAACCGTCTTTAAGAGCGTTTATACCCTACGGCATTTCGTACAAACTTTCAAGTCGTTATTTTCCGAAATGACTGAACAGATTTTAATGAAACTACCTACGCATAAGCAGTATACATAGGTCTAAAAAGTTACTAGAAACATCACAGTCACAGTAACAGACAGTACTGATGCTGATCTATACTGTCCAGCTAATCAGTCAGTCAAATTAGATTTTTTTCAAACCAAGTCTTACATTCAAATGGATGATTAGTTCGAAGATATTCCGTATCGTTCCACTGATAATCCATTTTAACCAAGATTTTAACCAAGTACCACTGGTCTTGTTTTCTTTTCTATTATGGCATGCGACTAACTCGTAATTGAGTACTGAGAAATGTTGTTCGAACATACAACCAGCCGAGTAGCTGGCAGATTTTCGAATAATTTCCAAATAAACACTTCTCTGTTCAGTGAATTTTTTTCGAGACCTTAAGGGTCAGCGAGGAATTCGAAAAAAGGTATTTAAAGAAACTATTGCCTTCGCTCTGCTACTGCCTGTCTTTTGTGGCCCAACATTCATGACCATACAGGACAGCAAGTCTAAGCATTGTCTTATAAATTTTTCCCTTAAGTTTAAGGAGAATGCCGATTACATCACAAAAAAAAAATTACGAGTTACGAGATCGACATTTTGTATTTCCCTTTTCTCCTCGAAAACTTCGCCGATTTCATTATTTTTTACTTTAAAATTTAAAGAAAGTTTGTCTAGAAGCAAGTCCGCAAGAAAAAAGGGGAAATGTATTATTTGTATGGAGAATCGCAGCCCCTGTTCCCTCTTATGTATGTAAGCGAAAGTTTTAGTTGGCTAACATTTCAATAAAATAATATTCGGTTATCTGGTGGCGTCAGCGCCATCTATCCACCGAGCTACACTGAGGAGTCAGGCCCTCCGTGGACGCAGTAATTTTATAACAGCTCACGCAAATATCGACGGTATGTCACCGACATTAGTGTCATTTTATTTTAGTTGACATGAACCACGCCTTCAAACGGGCGGAGCTTATGCAACCGTGCAAGTAACGCAGCTGCAATGCGCGTGCGTGATATCGACCCACGAGATGAAGGCTTCATCTCACTATCCTGCAGTTCACAGTGTCCGCACAGCTCGCCGTTTGAATAGTCGTCTGCACTCTCTCGATTCCATGTTGAAGAGTCCTTTGAAGTGAAACTGAATGTTATGTGTGTGATACTGGTGGTTTTCTGTGATTCTGATTATTGGCTGACTTTTGCAATTGTGCTGATTAAATAAACTATTTTTGATTTCTTCCGTGGTAGTAGTGGCTAGCCACGTTGGGTGTTGCGCAAATCAAGATGGCGGCCGAAGAAACGCAGCAGCATTGCGCATGGATCGATATAACCGCTTGAAATATTAACAGGAGCATACGCTTCAAAAAGTTATCGATATTTCCACGAATACCACAACAACGGAGGTTCCTACTTATGCCACCATACGAGACAGTACAACAACTGGAGCGCCTTCAAGCGTCTGTCTTCACGAACTTGAAATGTCGAAGCGCCTAATAAGAAAAGACACGGATGGACCAACACCAAGATACGAGCCCTGCGATACGTAAGTGATTAATATGAATAGTTAATATTCACGTGTATAGCTACTCGTACAATGCACGCTAAAGTTCATTAGTAATCTTAGATTTGTTTATGCGATAGGAACAACGTTAGTGTAGGTCAGCAACAACTACATCAACCCACCAGCGAAATCGAACCGAAAGTGTCTCGCTTGTACGACTAGTTTAATAGTATTACTAAATATGTTTGTGCTACATTTTGCGTATAGTAAACCGCCAACTGTCTCAAATTGAGCATTAGTTTCATTATATAACCGGCCACATAACATCTGCACATTAACTACAGTTTATTTCATCACCACTGCCCCTGGAACCGATAAAGTAAAACATCGTGCGGAATCAGCTTGTCCTAGAACCAAACATTCAATTCAATACACGTGACATCCACAAACCCGCACTGAATTACAGCTGTTAACTGTGGCCTCAGCCTCAGGTCGAACAACGTATCATTTGGTTTTCTATCACGAATTTCTCAAAAGCAGCTCAGAGACGATACTCGTGTGGGGTTAATAATAAATTTTATTTTTTATTAAGTTAATGGCAATAGCCTCGCTTCTTATAACAATATTATGGCGAGTTAGTCACATAAACAGGCCAGACGTGGAACAAATATTTGTGTCTCTACTAGACATTTGTTCTGTGCTAGAATCGAACACAGCAACACCTAACGCAACAGCCAAGCTCAACCACTGCGTCAACCGCTCCGACAAAATAAACCGCCAATAACGACCGAGTTTCTAAGAGGCCTTCATCATTTCATCATTTCAGCCGAAAGACGTCCACTGCTGGACATAGGCCTCCCCCAAGTTTCGCCACATTGACATAACATGAGGGGTTTTGCCATAATCGCCACGCTTGGCAGGCGGGTTGGCGATCGCAGTACGGCCTTACAGACAGTAAATTAATTGATTATTGATTCTGGGCCATGGAGATTAGTGAAGGGTCCTAAGACAAAATGGCTGCCGATGACACTGCGCCACGCCCATCCTGTGGACTGCGCATGCGTCGGTCGATCGCAGCGCGAAAGATTCAAATACTTTATATATATGCTGGCTATAAAAAAAACCGAGCGGCTTTTTTATAGCCATACGGAATCTTTGCCAGACATGATGAATATAGTTACAATGAAAAGAGTACGTTTAGGACGTTCTTTATAAGTGATTGTATCTGAATCAGCTCATAGTAAAGTAGTTGGTACTTGCGTGGGAGATACATTTTGTTATGAACTCATACATGATACCTTTATTTAACAGATACTGTCCTTGCGTCACCAACCACCGACGCCCTGCAGCTTCGCGGCACCTCATACTAAGACGACGTGCGTCACGCTTTCTCTTCTAGTGAACCAGTGGGTATCAAGACAAGTCTGTCCCTTGTGGTGTAAGTTTCTCTGTTCCTCACTAATGCAGCTCCGTTTGTCCTTACGAGGGTTTCTTAAATAAAACCTTTATGTTCTTAGGAATAAACCGAGCTGGTGGGGTTCGCCTAGTGCTTTCAAACAGACAGCAGCACCATTAGACCACTAGAATCGTGATGGTGACCAAACCAGAAGAAACCGCCTATCATTTGAACAGCGACACTAAGCAGCTGAAGACATACTGACCATGTATGATACCAAGTAACTTGCAGTTTAAAATGTATCATTTTCTGAACTAAGTTCAAAGTAATAATTTTTTAAACGGCAGATGAAGTGTTCGATATAATGTTATGTGGATGGGTTTCTGTCTCAGGCGCCTGCCCTCAGTGCGCGACTGAAAACTTCACTTTTTGGATTGTAAGAATTATTTCCATCGGCAAGCTAAACTTTATCCCAAATCAAAAATAAATTCGCTTTCCTCCTGTCCACACAAGGTATGCAACACCCACGAAGTATTCACACCACGGCCGATGGACCGCGGTGTAAATAATTCGAACTTCTCATCAGTGCTGGCTAGTCCGCTGAACATAATACGTAGTACACTAAAGTATCGTGAATATTGAAGGCTCTTTCTAAAAGGCAATTTCGATAACTACACATTTTATTGAACTTCGTTCAGAATTTAAAGGTGATGTTTTTTACCTAAAAGTTCTACTTTTAGGCTTACGGGAGAATCTAGCTCTCTAATCAATATAATTATTATGTGTCTATAAAAGAACAGCAATAGAAGGCCAGGCTTGTAAGATTTAAAAGGTTTGAAGGGATTTGAGTGTATATGGGCAATACCCAGACAAACCTTGTTATTGAATATGTAATTAATTGTTCTCCTCGTTTTGTGAGTATCTTTTGAAATTCTTAAAAGTCATGTACTTTTTCAACTCTGTTAATGACGTAAATAGAAGCAGGCGTAAGTTAGGACTGTTCAACATCTCAACAGCTGCACGCAGACACAACGTTTGACTACTTTATGATCGCGCTTTCCGAGATAGTAAAACGTTGTGTTGTGTAGTGGACCCACTCTGAAAAGCACAACTGTTGGTTTGATTCCCGCGTATTACACATCCATGAGTTCATATACTCTGCGGAAAGCCTATGTAGTTTACTATGTTACTTTGTCCTATTTTGCATTTATCTTAGTTAGTATCCAAAGAAATTAGTTTGCATTCTTGGGGCCTTATGTCTTACGTTGCTCGTCCTAATCTTAACGGTATTTAACCATGTGTATCCCCCTTTTAATATGTAACTATTTGGTATTAAGCTGATCTTACTTTATGCAGCATTATTAAGGATTTTCGTAACATGTTACTTTCTCCGTATTTGTTTAAATGTGCTTGATAACCAAAACACCAAAACGTCTTTGTAGAGAAAAAAACTTGAATTATCATGCGTGACCATATCCGTGTTTCGTATTTCAGGTTACGATTGACCCCGATATATATCACGTACTAGATTGTAGTATATAGTATTCATTATAATCAGTTTAAAGGAATAAGTGCAGTACAAAAGATTCCAATAGATCGCGATAAAATATGTTAAATTATTATTGATCGTCCTCGGTCCTCCTGGTCAACATCGTCTTCATCTTATTGTTTTAACATTTTCTTACATGACATATATGTCAAAAGAAAAACTTAAAAAAAAAGAAAAACTCTACCAATCCAATTTATTTATCCAATTCTATCTACTTAAAAGAAAAACTTAAAAAGTTTTTCTTTTAAGTAGATTTCTTGCATTTTATGATGTGATTGGAGTTAATAGAGAAATAATTGATTTTAGAAGTATGATCGGGTGTCAGACTTAAAAAGAAACTGTTTAAAAAATAAAAGTGACGAAAATTATGGAATGAAATTAAAAGTCGCCTTGACTTTAGTATTTTAATAGTTTATTATTTTATGATATCGTTTTATATATTATATAAGGAATATTAGGGTAAGGGGTAAGATTAGAGATAAAAACCGCATATTGTAAGTTTACCAATTAACGAATAGGTTATTAGCGTAAATGCATAGTCGTTGGTTTCTATGGTGAAATCATCTAATTTTGTTATACAACACATTATATTTCAATCTGTTAATATAATACAATAAGATATTGTTCAGATTTCATTACATACTGCTTTAGGTTTAATATAACTTAGTGATAGTCACTTTAGGTCCGTATATAATACGTTGCCAGGAATTAAGTCACACATTTTTTAATGCAGATTTGATATTAGGATAGCCCTAAATTAGGCTAGAAAATCAGTAAATGTTGGTTTAATTTTAGGTACCCCTCTGCCTAACCCGCAGGCGTGATCATACTATTTCAGATCTGTTCCGGAAAAAAGTTTTAAACCATATATTATGCTCGTAGTTTAAACGACATCACAAATTAAAAGCGTTGTTCTGATTTTCGTAGTTATGTCAAAATTGAGTTTACCTATGATACTACCCAGGTTAACCAAAGCTGCGATGGCATAGGTGACCTATTGCGTCGCCACGCAGTTTATTTAAATTTTATAGTAGGTATTGAATTCTCTGTTAATTAGCTTCGCAACAATTAACTAATAAACAAAAAAAATATTTTTATATTTCGAGGACAAATTTTTTTTTTATATTTCGAGGACTTGGGTTACGAAAAACGGTGGTCAAACATCTGGGATCATTAACAGAGACTAAGTTTTTTTTTAAACAAAAGGTATTTGAAAAAAGGGTCGCGTTTATTGGTCCGCAAACTATTTGTGCGGAGTTGCGGACCAATAGCAGTAAGGGTGATAAACAGATGTCGTCTTCGTGTGCACGGGATTTGGTTTGAAAAATGTACAGTCAACTAATTCGGTATCGGACCCTTGTAAGGACTATCCTTGCTTCCAGCGTTATAACAGTTAAAAACTTTCTATTCCTTTGTCCCTTTTTAGGGTTCCGTAGCCGAATGGCAAAAAACGGAACCCTTATAGATTCGTCATGTCTGTCTGTCTGTCTGTCTGTCTGTCTGTCCGTCTGTATGTCACAGCCACTTATTTCCGAAACTATAAGAACTATACTGTTGAAACTTGGTAAGTAGATGTATTCTGTAAACCGCATTAGGATTTTTACACAAAAATAGAAAAAAAAACAATAAATTAAGGGGGTCCCCATACTTAGAACTGAAAACCAAAAAAAAATTTTCATCAAACCCATACGTGTGGGGTATCTATGGATAGGTCTTCAAAAATGCTATTGATGTTTCTAATATCATTTTTTTCTAAACTGAATAGTTTACGCTAGAGCCACTTCCAAAGTGGTAAAATGTGTGTCCCTCCCCCTCTAATTTCTAAAGTAAGAGGAGGAAAATTCTGAAAATATTTAGGATTGTAGAACGTAAAAAAAACTATCAACGAAAATTGGTTTCAATAAGATATGATGTTTAGTTTTTGAGATATGGGACTTTTTCATCAAACTGCAGCAGTAACTTTGTTTTTCATAAACATACTATGAAAAACAAATTTAGTTTTGCGGTTGTGTGGAAGTTTACTAACTAATACTACTAACTAATGAATGACAGTTCAAAATATTGTTATTATATTGTTTGGAGCTATGGAACCCTGTGTGCGACTAAGACTCGCACTTGGCCGGTTTTTTGTTTTATTCCTATTGGTCGAAAAACGGTGGTCAAACATCAGGGATCATTAACAGAGACTAAGATTTTTTTTTAATACGTTTTGTTTAAAAAAAATCTAAAATAAAACAAAAAAAGGGACAAAGGAATAGAAAGTTTTTAACTGTTTTAACGCTGGAAGCAAGGATAGTCCTTACGGGGGTCCGATACCGAATTAGTTGACTGTACCTATTGCCACTTTTGCGATAACACATACTTGTGCATAAATATATACAGATAAAATAAACTAGTATATATTATGATACATACAAATAATCCCTAATACGAGAAACTTTACAATAATTACTGGGACTACTGATGACTGTCTAAGTTGCGAGCAATTTATTCTGACTTTAAATAGTACTTCCGAACTGCTCTTTTGAAAGCCATTTTGCTTTAAAAGCTTTTCTAATGCCAAGGGCTAGGGGTGCTAATTTTGTTAAAATTAGGAGTAAATATTGTCCTTTAATTTTATCGTTATTAAGTCATATTACCAATATTTATTTTATTAAATTTCAATTAGGTAGATTATGCAAAAACAATGGTTCTGTAAAAGAATATAGGTATGGAATGCCTATATATTTTTTTATATATTTTTCTATTTATTGATTAAGTAGTTATAGTAATAGACTTACTTACTTACCTACTCGCCATGATTCTTGGTAATAATGCATTAGTAGGTAGGCTTAACAGTAGACCCCTGAGGTACCGAGCAGCCTACAGGTAAGACATGTAAATATAAAAATCAGTGGAGCAAACATCAATGTAGTGTTTTAGCATATTCAATAAAGAGTACTCTAAGTTGTAAATTTAACAGCAAATTCTAGAATATTCTAATATTATGCTTTATAAACGTAGTGTTGAAGAGTTTAATACCTACAAGTAAGATAACAGAACAAGTGCGTAACAAAATGTGTGTAATAATAAAAGTAGTGTTTTTGTATGTTCAAACCACCAGTGCAACTACAACAAACAACTGTGAATAAAATAGTCATCTATATTCACATATTATTTTTATTTAGAGACTAAACCCAGCCGTATGGTGCCGCCGTTATGGTGGGCCTTGGGACCAACTGAACCAAGCATGCAGCTAGGGGGCTACGGCTACTCGCCAAAATTACATTTCTTGGCAACTCACTATAAGGTCTAAGTATAGTATCCTCCAAGAGTTTGCAGAAATCATTCGCTTCCGATTATCTAATCGTAGTATTATTTTTAAACCCCACTTTCTAATGTTTGAACGAACTGAAGTAAAATTGTATTGATTAATCTAACCATCTGTGATAAAAGATTTCAAGTAATCTCCTAGCTAAAATAGTATATTTTATTACGAGTGCGGAAAGCCTGTCATTGCAAAGAGTTCCGAAAAATGTCTACTCGAGCCGAGGCGCAGCCGAAGGTGAGGGTTGACAGTCGGAACAAGTTGCAATGACGGTTCCGCACGTGTACTGAACAACTATTTTTAATAGATTTGCGAAAAAATGAAGCAATTTAATAAAGAACATTTTTGGAAAATGGCGCCAACCGTAAAAGAATCTATGCTGAGGTTTTTTTTTGTTATCTTCGCCCATTCTGGGTAGGCGAAGGGAACTATGCGCCCATAGAGCCAAGTTTTCAGTAGAATTTTTTTATTGATATGAAATGAAAATGAAATTTAATGAGATGAAATGAAATGAAACCTAACCTAACTCATTGTATCAAATCATTAAATCTGATATTGAAAGAAATTAGTAGCTTATTTTTAGAAATATTTATAAAAACTTCTATGATTTTTTTTAGTAAAAACTTCGTGGTTGGAATTTTTTTTATAATAGACATTATTTTGACAGTTGGGAAAGAAAACGCACGAGTTCGGAAAAAGTAAAGAAAAAGCTCGAGTAAGTAATAGCCCACATCCCGAACGCTATACGTCCCTGCAATACGCCACTTTTTGAGCAACTGTATTAAAAATATATTTTTAAATGCTATTTTTTTTGTACTCTGAAGTTGATTATAGCATGGACGTATTTTATTGAACATACGCCACAAGATTAATTTATACAAAGAAACCTGCCACGATGGCGTCAAATAAATCAATAAATCAAATTTCATTGATAAAGTTCAAGTTTAAAGTTCTCCGCCTGTAAATGAAAACACCTTTTTTCAAGGACGGTAGGTTTCCAATCCTTCATTAGATCTTCGAGGTTATTTGCTGTCGGTTACTCTCTCCTGCTATAAGGAAAACGTTAGTTAATACTTAATTCGTTTGTAAGGTAGATATACAAATTATTAGAAATAAGTAGGATATCAGTATTGGACAACCGAGGAAACTTATAAGAATTAGCTATTGTAAGTAGTCTAGGGGTATATACATATTTTGACCATTCAAATGCTTCGAATTTCGAATAAGAACTGAGTTATTAAATTCGTCTGGGTATATCAACAGTTTGATTTGATAGCAGTTTTTATAATGAACCGGTGATGATTAAAAAAATATTCTGAATTTATATTGTGTTACGATTTGGTATTCACTACCATCAAGTACCATTCCTACTCGACTTCTTCGTCGGTGCTGGAAGGAAAGATTCAGAGTACGAAAATTTCCATTGTCTACACTCAGCGGCACGGAAAAATTGCCCAAGCTTTAATTTCAAAATGAGTAACGGTTTTTTTTTTGTTGTAAGACAATACCAAAATCGCCAGTTATCGGTTTAAGTTTTGGCCACATTACGAGCTACTGAATATATTTAACTTATTCATCAATTAAAAATATATTTCATTTGTTCTATTCCTAAGTTAGCTTGTAATTTGTACATTGGCGAAACCTCGAGCAATCGGACACGGTTGGTGGGTCATAAAGAGATTATAATCGAATAGCTATATTAAAAAAAACCGGCCAAGTGCGAGTCTTACTCGCACACAGGGTTCCATAGCCCCAAACAATATTTTGAACTGTCATTTGAACGTTAGTAGTATTAGTTGGTAAACTTCCACTCAACCGCAAAACTAAATTGGCTTTTCATAGTATGTTAATGAAAAACAAAGTTACTGCTGCAGTTTGATGAAAAAGTCCCATATCTCAAAAACTAAACATCATATCTTATTGAAACCAATTTTCGTTGATAGTTTTTTTTACGTTCTACAATCCTAAATATTTTCAGAATTTTCCTCCTCGTACTTTAGAAATTAGAGGGGGGGGGACACACATTTTACCACTTTGGAAGTCGCTCTAGCGCAAACTTTTCAGTTTAGAAAAAAATGATATTAGAAACCTCAATATCATTTTTGAAGACCTATCCATAGATACCCCACACGTAGGGGAATGATTAAAAAAAAATTTTTCGTTTTCAGTTCTATGTATTTATATATATACGTATATCATATATATATCAACCCCAAAATATATATACGTATATTATATGTATATCAACCCCAAAATTTATGTTTTTTTTTCTATTTTTGTGTGAAAATCTGAATGCGGTTCAGAGAATACATCTACTTACCAAGTTTCAACAATATAGTTCTTATAGTTTCGGAAAAAAGTGGCTGTGACATACGGACGGACAGACAGACAGACAGACAGACATGACGAATCTATAAGGGTTCCGTTTTTTGCCATTTGGCTACGGAACCCTAAAAAGGTATATTTAAATGAAATAAGCTTGAAAATTAATGTAGTAGCTAACATGTAATAATAACGAAAATAAACGCCAGTTAAAAAATAAATAAACGCCAGTGTCCCGGTCAAAAGATCTACCCCTACCTTTCCCACCTAACCTAGGCGTAGGTTCCTAGGAGGAGAGTAAATAAAAAAGGTATAGCTACAAAATTCGGAACAATTAATAATTAACAAAACAAAGGTCTAGCTCGGTATAGGTGGTGATTTAGTGGGTTAGGGCCTATACAGCGATTACGACTTCCCCTCACTGGTCTAGCACTCCCCTGACATCACTGGCCACTGCTGGAGATGAGTGCTCGCGTGTCGATCGCCAGGTCTAGATGCAGGTGCAGCGGTTGGTGGGCTGACTCGCTACTGTCCACCGCGGGGAAGCGAGTTGAATAAGGTGATCCTTGGACGATATAATTTAGATTTCTCCATACAAATGAATAAATCTAAATTCAAAATAAAGTCAACAAAGTTTTTGTTTTTTATCAAAAGTTTAGGGATTTTCTTCACCGTTATGGAAGGGGCGGTGTGCGTGGCATAGTCCTTAGATTAAGAACTGCCTCGTCTAGTTGGGGCTCGACTTAGGGAGTCTCGATTAATACACGGTTGACCAAATAACTACTATATTTTGAAAAGTACCAAAGAGAACCGTTCACTCTGACCAGGGCAGAGTAACTGGTCGGCTGGACATACATATGTCTCGCTTATATTCTTTTTATTGCTTCCCTTGCGCTCTGCCTTACATACTTACCTGCATGTAAGTACACAAGCATATTTCCCTATAAAATTGTAGATTGCTGTCATACATATTAGATACAGTCACGGACTTTAATTGATGAGGCACTTTTAAACTTTACAATTTTGCTGTTTTATCCATTTACGAAATTACAGGATTAAATCCGAACTCAAACCGCATGCTCGTAAACAATATGACATATGTATAACTCATAATAATCGGAAATAGGCTTATCAATAGAGGTTGAATGAAGAATGATTATAAGTTGTCAACGAAAAATACATAAAATGTTAGATACGTTTATCCAATCTATTTCTTACCGACCTCCTTTGACTTAAAGCTCATTAAATACTCTTTATTTCTGAAAACCTTGGATTGGTTTTCAGACAGTCGGAAATGTCGATGTCAGAGACGATTATTTTGAATTTTATTGTAGAATAATTCTCATGAACGCCATCTTGGACGCCAAGCGTTGGGATAAAATCGTGAGTTCGAGTTTTTCCGATGTCCAAATTACCAATCGTAATTTCTCCATACGCTAAGTGTTACTATGGCTACGCTAAAACAAATTGTAGCTAGGTAACGGTTGCTAGACCTGCAATTGGTTGACTTTGGGTAGTCACTCTGTACTACGTACGAATATAACCGACTAAATCCGATTTGCATTACACGGGGAAAATCGGGTAAAATACGAACAGTGGCTTATCATTTAAAGTCCGCGACTGTTCTTACATAAATTAAATGAATAATGATAAAATCTAGTTTCATTTCAATGTATGTAATAATAACACATTTGTTGTAAGTTGTACATTGGCCTTAAACACACAGATTGGCCATCTGTTACATAATAAGTTAGGAATCAAAGCTATAATAAGCTTTAGAATAGATGCGGTTATTATGTAGGTATTTTATTCTCGTTATACACCGTCAAATTTTGATCGTTTTAATCCCTTGGACGGGTGGGTGATTCAACTTTCAAAATACTATTCATAAACAACTTACACAGCATTGTATCGCTTAAAATAAAATAAAAAATAAAGGGTACCGTTCTTTGCCATTCGGCTACGGAACCCTAAAAATAGCAAGTGATAAAGTAATATTCGCAAAATGTGTGTGTGGTCACATCATATGGTACGAAATGAGTTTCAAATGGTACTACTAATGGTTTACATTGCTTTTCCACTAATGCGAAAATTGGTTCGAGGTTACAAAAAAGGTAACTATTTTTAATTTTATCACTACAAATCGATAGTGTTTCATGCACCGAATCGACCCTCCAAGGGATTAAAACGATTAAAATGTATCGGTGTATAAGACTAATTTTAAGTGTAGAATGTATTGGGAGATGTAATTTTTATTAATAATTATAATTTAAGTGTAGGTTAATCTAAAAATAAGTTTAAGGGATTTATTATTCAGATAAGCGATGTGCTCGATAGTAAAAAAAAACAAGGCATATAAAAAAATGCGATATTGTTCTAGTAAATTAGGGACGTATATTATTTGTATACGTGATATTTGCATGTTTAATGAAAAAAGGTGTTTCTGTTTGTATATTTGCTTTAATAGTATTTATGTAGAACGATTTAATCATAATAGTAATTCTTATAATTATGTTTATTATAACTGTAAATATTATTTACCCGTAATGGAGTGACTTAATCGCGACCAGATCGTACATAGGTGGCATAGGCGGTAGGCAGAATCGACTTTAGACCCTAAGGGATATCGAGTAGTCTACCAGTAAGATGTAAATAATAAATACTACAGGTACTCCATATCGTCCTAGTATATTATTCTGATCACGTCAGCTGATCTCAAAGAATGATGGCTAACCGAAAATGTCCATATATTTTAAAAACCGAAAGTATGTTTGTTTGCGAATTCATTTGTGAAATTATTTTTACTTTTTACACAGAAAGTGCAACAATATAGCGTACAACGGTGAGTTCGTTTAAGAGAAGGACGTTTTTTTTGGATTTCCTCATTAGTTTTACCAGAATCAAATCGGCGTATTATTTTTATCTCGTTGAATGCTTAACTCCATCTTTTGAAGCAGAACAAGTGTTTATTGTATACTTCACGAATCATAACTATGTTTGGCTTTTTAATTACAGATTCTTTAGATTCAAGTTTGGAAGCAGTTTCTTACTTTGAGGTATTATAGTGTTTCACAACCTAACCTTCTTCTTCGTGTCGCTGGGACGACGATTTTTATATTTAGTTAGCCTAGAACTTCGCCAATTCCACCGCGTCATCGACGATGGTAGCGCAACTTATTTATATTTAAGTAGGTAATAAATAAGGCAATTGTACCATATGTAGACCACGGGAGTAAAAGTTTGTGAGTTTACAAGTAGGCATTGAAAAAAAAAAGTTGCCCCACACTAGGATTTTCTCCTGTATCGTAGGTGTTTACAAACATTTAAACTCACATACACGAACTGACAGACCCGGAACAACTATCTGTAGGCCTTACAAATATCTATTCCGTGCGGGGATCGAACCCGCGACACGCAGCTCAGCAGTTAATCGCTTAGCCACTGCACCAACCGTTTCGTAAATACTATAAGTATAATATTAATGTAACAAATGTCTATTCATTTTAAGTTGTTTTAAAATGACAAAGCCATTCAATATTTCTCACAGAGTCAAAAGATGCTGGTCATGCGCAAGAAAGCTTCAAACTTAAGTAGATTTGATAAAAGTAAAACTGTAGAAATGCTGAATAAATCCCTGTTTTACTGATAAGTAGTATTTTTATGTATTATGTATTTAATGCATGTAGTAGTTTTTATTTTATTTTTACCCGACTGCGGCATAGCCCAAAAAGAGGGTTAGAAGTTATAACGTGGCACAGATATTATTCTTTAATTTTGCTCATGCTTACCAATCGCGTTTACAGTCATTTCCAGTCATTACCACAATAGCTTTTGAAAGAGTTCCAAATGAAGAAATGCAAAATACGGTAAAAGTTATTTTTCAATAAAACTCACGAACTTTATCCCTAGTTCTCGGCTTTATTTCATCTGAAAGATATAATTCTGGCGATATCAATAGAAAATCACGATTTTTGTTTAAGGTACAGATTATAATTATATTTATTCAGATTTTAAGGAAGATACTTAATACTTCAGGAATACAGGTGGACTTTTTAAGTGCCGTGTCATTAATCATTACTTCCCAGAATTCTTTTCAGATCTTTATTCGGGACACTATCGGTTGTCGTAATACAGACTGTTTTTTTTTCAAAATCAACTTTTTCGATTCCTTTCTAGGAATTTTGATTTTTCAAAATCATATGATGATTGGTTTTCATTAAAATCGGGACCTCCTTTGAGTAATTTTTGTTATTCCTCATAGCTTATTCTTTAAATAAGAGTCCAGCTCATCCCGCCTCCTTCTGGGCCTGCCGCGTTCTTGTTTCTTGCTATTGTATAGTGCTTATTGTGGTTATTGAAAACATAGCACCTCAAATATATAAATAATGTAGTTAACGATTGTATGTAGACACTTGAGATAAGAACGGCATCTTTAGAATTGAACAACTAAAATTACCACGCGAACGAATTCGCGGGCAGTGACTAGTATTTTACAAATTAAGGTTATAATTACTAACGAAAGCTCAAGTATAACGAATTATTTTTCAACTGCTGGCAATTTTCTTCTGGCATAATAATATATAAAACTAAGTGTGTGTTTCATAATAATACAAAAAGGTGTTTGGTTATCAAGCATAGAAAACAAGCAAGCAGGTGCTTACTTAATTTCAAAATATGTAGATTTCTAGTTTTGTATAAATTAAGGTTATAATTAATTATTGATAACTCACAGTATAACGAATGATTTTCCGTCTACTAGCAATTTTGTTCCGGCATAACTAAGTGTGCGTAAGAAAATTAATGTCTGATTAATAAAAAACGGTGTTTGGTGATCAGGCAACAAATACCAAAGTACTTAATTTAAAAATTTGTGCATGTAAAATGTCGTACTCGTAAAGATTATAGACCAGGGAGAAGCCTTTAAAACTTACAAAAAGTGAAAAAAAAATAGTAGGATGAAACCCATTGGAAAAGGAGGAGAATATTATAAAAATGATAGGAAAAAATAAAAAAGCACCTTTGAATCGTTTAGTGGTGTCTAACAGGCAAAAATCGAGGGAATTTTTAAAAACGTTAAGTTAGTTTTAGCATTTTCTGAGAAGATTTACTATGGTAATATATATATTTTTTACACCATTGGCAAGTAGAGATTTCAATGAACAGCACACCAACTTTTTAAAAAAAAGCTGATGTTTTGACGGATGAATTTTCGATTGTTAAGTCGAAATATGGTGAATAAATATTTCAAATCAAATAAATTACAGTGTTTTTGGGACATAAAAAAGTAAGTTTTCACCAAATTTTGTGCAAAAAAAATGTTTTTGTGCAAGATAAAAATTAAAAACCAAAACTTGGTTTTTTGAATTTTCCACATACATTTTGAGGTTATGTGAAAAAAGTGTAAATACAAAAGTTGTAAATATTTTTATTACCTACAACTTTGCCATTTGACTTATATCCCTATGACTTGTAGTTTTGCCGGAATTCGAGATAAACCCTTAACACTTACCCTTAACCCCCTCCCTTTTCCCCTTCCCGAACTCAGATCGCCCGTAAATAATTTTTCCTTTCATTTTTATAATATTCTCCTCTTTTTCCAATGGATTTCATCCTATTATATTTCTTTTTCGTTTCAAAAATTATCGACCCTGGTCTATTATATTATATTCCATGAATGTATTTGTTTTGTAAGCGTATTTACAAATTCATAATTTCAATTTATACATTAGGTTCACGTCATATAACGTCTCAGATAAAGAAATGCAAATTACACTGTATCTATGTTTCATTTTAAGTGAACTTATGGTCTTGTATTTTTTTAAGTCGTTGATATTCTGACTCTCCGTCTACTTTTTAAATATTTTATGAGTTTTACTTTTACCTTTTAGAGATTGCGGCAAAATAAAAACATACCTACAACATATGCATATTTTCTAACTAAAACAGTTTTATTTTAGATTTACCGGTGGCCCTTGCCTTATCAGAGGGCAGGAGGCAGTAGGGCACTAGTTTCTTGAAATACATAGGCAATAATAGACTCTTACAAAAAAACACTGTTTAAAAGTATTTAATTACACATTTTTGATGTTTAATTTACTTTGATCTACTTATTCATTCTAAAATATATGCCTATATTTTTTTATTTTAGGTTCTAATGCTCAAAATGAAAACTATCCCTATTTTGGTACCATAAAAAAAAGTTGTATGTTACGATTAAGACTTAGTTAAGATTGTTTGGGAGTATCTTTACATACATCTGCAACCTTGTAACTATGTAATTCTAACTTTTCTCAAATAAATACTTAACAATGGTATGTAGAAAACAGGCTGTATTTTGTCACAGTACAAATGAAATATTTATGAATTGTAATAAAATGACAAATGCAAACTTGATACTGTTTTATTATAATTCTTAGATATAACATAATTCATAAATATTTCCCATTTACTTTTTTCACGTTATTATTTGTAATTTTCGCTGATTACAAAGCGGTTAACAATCTTTGTTTTCGACATAATAAAAAAAACATGTTTAATTAAGTGCTCTTGCCTTTTTGGGAAGGCAGTATCTTTGTATTAATCTACTGCTTTCATTTTACACTGATAAGTAACCTACTAAAAAAACCATTTCTGAAATAAATTTATTAATTGGTGTGATAAACAGTTTTTTTTTATTTTTGCTACTTACACTTCCGAAAAATTCAAAAACATTTTATAGTTAAATTATGATTGCAATTTAGAGAAAATACCCTTTTTACAATAGCATGGTTTCGAAAATACTAAGTTCCAGCTTTATAAAATTTGATTTAAATCTTGCTATATGATGATTATATACACGTTAAAAATGAAAATATTTTGTAAGCTAGACGAGGAATGTGTTTCCTATTCGACTCATCTGCCTAGCCTTTATAACTGACTTTCAAAAGCAGGTTTTATTTTCGACGGAATAAAGTTTTTTTTTGTATGTTCACCGATTTATTTTTTATTTATTTCTCTTTTATTCGATATTCTATTACTTCTGAGCGGGTCCCATAATTACCAATTCCGAATCTAATGATGCTAAAGGGTCTACACTTTATAGCAGAACTTTTTTTTCCCAATCATAATCTTTTTTTATGCAGGGCAACGTCGATCACAAGTGCGCGATCTAGCAGATATGGTATTTTTGCCAAATTTGTGGCATAGGGCGTGTGATTTGCAGCGTGTAACATGAAAATGCTGTTGCTGAAGTGGCTGTCGCGATTCCTCAAAATTGAACAAAATAGAGTAGTGAAGACGTTTGAGTCGAATGTTAGGTGAAAATACAGAACAATTAAGCAGAACGAAAGAACGAAAAGAAAGAGTACAAGGGAACTGAGTAGACAAATAAATTAAAAAAGTTATTATTTTTTGTATTTTGTTTTGGGACTGCCCTCGTACAGAGGTAGATCGATGACACTTAAACAGACAATAAGCAGTTTTGGTTGGTATTATTCCCTAAACGGTACGTATTTGAGGGGTAGAAGCTTGACAATGATAAATAGCCTCCGAACCCCATTTCTCCTTCATGCCTACCAACCAATACGCACCTAGAGACCCAAATCAACAGTACGTAAATCAATACACGGGGACAGTGACAATGGCTCCGCCCTATTCATAGAAAAAAGGTGAATATGCCTATACTGCAGCCCTGTGATTGGTTGGGAAATGCATGACGCATTACCATATTTGGCGTTGCTGCTATCCGAGTCGCGGTTCTTTGAGCCCCCTCACCCCGCATCCCCCGACCCCTCGGTTTGTGCGTCATCGGGGCGAGGCGTTACAGATAATTGCGGATACAGGTAACATAAAAACTGTGGTGCATTGAGTTTCAAAACGAATAAAAACTTTGTAGGTTTTACATTGTATAGACTTCACTACGTAGTAGGGTGGAGCGTCAGTAAACCTCACCATAGGTCGCCAAAAAGAAGCCGGCAACAGCTAGTAGGTTACCTATGTTATACATTAAGATAAATTATGCTAAAAAGCGATTGATTCCTTTAGGAAAACAAAAAATAAATAATTTAATTGATTAAATTGAAACTCTGTTTCCGTAACGAAATCAATAACTTAACCTTATCAATAATGGCATTTGAACTGTCTTAGCCTTTAGTATGTTTCATCAGTCACCCCATATTAGAAAACATCTTTAAATAATAATGCAATGATAAATACAAAATCAAACACAAATAAATACATGGAGAACACATCACATAAAAGTCGACAGAATACAAATACAACATAAACCCAAACAATTATAAAACACATAGGTATAAGATTTGGAGTAGGACGAACTTATTGAAATCTACCTAGCATACTTCCATAGAGACACGTCTTCTTTTTCAATAGTAACGATATATTCCCAAAAATAAATATACAGGATCAAATTAAGGTAAGGCTGGCAGGGCAGGTCGTAGGAATAGGTATACAGAGTATGATCAATCAGTTTACACTAGACTAGACAGGACACGATATACACTCTTTTGCAAAAAAACGGGCACCTAAGGAAATTTACGTTCTAAGGTCGATTTGAGTTAATTAAATTGTTTGACGTACTCTGACATACATATAATCGTGTAAATTAATACGCGTGAAGCGAATTTTGGCATTTAAAAAAAAAAACGACGTATTGATTAAAATCGATGTACACGGCCAAACAATAAGAAGTAGTCGGCAATAAAGGCAAGAAGATTTTTAACATTTTTTGATTTAATAAATTTACAAATTTAAAAACCTAATAACGGGTGTGACCTCCTCTTCCCAAAATCACAGCTTAAATCGTTCTGGGCATGCTTTCCACGATGTTTTTAAAAACGTTTTGAGGAATACGTTCCCACTCTACTGCAATGACTCTTTTTAGCTCCCTGATGTTTTGTGGAGCAGGTTGCACTGATCTTTACCGTTTCTTTAGAACATCCTAGACATGCTCAATTGGATTGAGGTCAGGACTTCGAGCTGGCCAATCCAAGCGACGGATCCCAACTTCTAGCAACGCTTCCACGTCGCCAGAAAGGTGCGGGCCAGCATTGTCGTCCATAAAAATGGAATCTTCCTCAAGTGCAGTCAATGCGGGTTCATCATTCATCATCATCATTTCAGCCGAAAGACGTCCACTGCTGGACATAGGCCTCCCCCAAGTGTTGCCACATTGACATAACATGGGGGGTTTTGGCATAATCGCCACGCTTGGCAGGCGGATTGGCGATCGCAGTACGGTTGTTATAAAAACACAGAGAACGCTGCTGCCCATTCTCTTGCAATGCGGGTTGTGCATATGGAATTAGGACTTTCATTATGTACCGGTGTGCATATAATGTTCCATTTTCTATGAAAACTAACTCCGTACGCTGCGTCAAATCAATTGCTGCTGAAAACATAACAGAGCTTCCGCCATAGGGAGTGACTTCTTCCAAACACACTTCCGCATAGCGTTCCCGTGGTCTTCGCAGCACTCGCCGGCGTCGGTCCTCTCCGCACAAAGAGATTATAGCTTCATCAGGAAACAATACTTTATTCCAGTCCTCCAGAGTCCATGAAGCACAATTTCGAGCAAATTGAAGTCGAGCAACACGGTGCTCACGGAGTAATTTAGGGCCCCGAGCCGAGCGGTAACTCCTGATATTGCCAGCCAAAAGCCTCCTCCTGACCGTCCACAAGCTAACTTCTACTCCTGTTACTTCTTCAGGTCCACACTTGACGCTTTATGATTCCACAACGCCTGACTCACCAAAAAGTGGTCATATCTTGGTTCTGTGCATAGTTTTCTTCCCGAACCGGGTCTTCTTTTGACCGAAGCTGTCTCTTGGTACCGTTGCCAAGTCCTCTGGACAGTTGAACGACTCACATTTAGTCGCTGAGTCACAAAAGTTTGCGAACAACCTTTTTAAGTAGGGCTATAATTTTACCGGCCCTTATCGCTTTATAACTCATATCAAAAAGTGGTATTTAATGTAAAAAGAAAGATTAAATTGTTTAATTTGCAGAAAATTTCTAAAGAGTCTTAAAATGTTAGTAATCAGTAAAAATATTGTTTCAGCAATTCGCGCCATTAGTAAAGCAATTTTACAATAATCAATATTTTTCTTTTGTTAATTTCACAATTTAAATTTGGAACTTAAAGAATCATGCCAGGATGCTTCAAATGACATGCCAATACATTGTCAAATTAATAAAACCTCTGTCTTGTTCTTCTTCATTGAAATAGAGAAAAAAAATCTAAGGTGGTCGTTTTTTTTTTTGCAAAAACGTTTAAGTACATAATGTTATGTATAAAGTTGCAATAATTTGCTTACAAGATCATATAACCTAGATTTATCAGCTCGGAACACATGCTAATTATGTAATTAGTATAATATTAACAGTAACAGGACACCCCCAAGAATCTTAGGAAGAATAAAAAGAGAAAAATGATAATGTGGCAACACATTCAAACAGGGCTTGTACACAACTGCGATGCGACGTCGCATCAGCTCAAACAATACAAACAGTACAGATCCTTTAGTGTACAGTTTCTTCTGCGTTGCGAATTCGCATCGCACTGATTCGCAGTTTTGTGTACAAGCCCTAAGTAAGAGCTACGGTCTCATCAGTCAAAGCTGTATAGGTTTTAGGGTTCTACCCCTTTAGTATGTGAAAATAATTCCAGGGCATAAGCTGTCGTCTTTACGTATATTCGACATTGTAATGGCTTCACGGTCTCTTAGGTTAAATGCACTCGCACTCAGTATCTAGCATGTCAATGGTCCCGTCAAGGTCTATTTGAGGTCAATGACAAGGGACCTTGTATATACTTAGAATTCCATGATGACAACTCCTTGATATTGAAGCCAATGCAACTAAACAGCCAGTGTAATTTTATTTTAATAACTTCAAATCAAGTTTATTATGAATCATAACACAAAGTATTACGCAGCAAGTTCCGAGGGGAGCTTATAAATCAATATAATCCTCCATGTCTACCCCATGTCTCCACATGTCACAGACGCAAAACACATAGACACAGGTTTAAAATAAATCAACACTTCAAAGCCAGCAGTATTACGCAGTAAGTATTCCGAGGGTGGCTACGCAAGTCAATTACGACTGGCTTATAAATTAATAGCATCCTCCCTGTCTACCCCCTGTCTCCCTATGTCGCAGACGCAACACACTCACAGATTTAATATAAAAATAGCAAAGCCCGTACAGTATCGGGAGGGTGGCTTTTAGGGTTCCGTATCTATCGTACACGGGTTTACTGCTTCGTTTGTCTACTCGTCGCCTATGGAGTTGCTGTGCGTGAAGTCCTGGTTACCATCCCAAGGTCCAGCAATGTTTTTTTGGGTTATCAAAAGTCCATCAGGAAATATCAATAGATGCTTTGAGTCTAGGTTCATGGCCGCTTACAAGCCCCATTTGACGTGGGCTTAATTAAGCAAAGCTGACGAGATGTGGGCTACTGTACGAGTACTTACTCGTAACATCGCTGCCCAGCTCCTTAAGGAATATATAATATATAAAGCTATCGAAAGAGTGACATCGGGAATCAATCATTCCAACTGGGCAGCCTTCCATCTTTCAAATAGATAATCTTAATAAAAACCTTTTTTAAATGAATTCAATAAAGCCTTTGTTATGGCTACAAAAAATCAAAAGTTAAACCCTATACAAGAATTATAATCGATCGATTTTAATAAATGAAAGTAAACACTATGCAATTTTAGTGATGCGGAACCCTTACCTCAAGTCCGTGAGCTTCCCACCTACTCCGGTCACCACATTCCCATAGCGACCCTCAATAAAATTATAGCGAGCTAGATGTCCTGGGGTGCGGACCCTCTGTTAGTCTGTCTGTTGCCATGGTTACTGTTAATTGAATAGACTACCTACGTATTCTACCCGAGGGTTACGTTCCACACGGATATTGATTGACTAGGAGAGGCTAGTATTCGTAACATCTCGATTCCGTAAACATGAGTATAAACATAAACGCTTAATTATTATGGTTATTCGCGCTAATTTACCGACAACTCGCCATATTTCTATGATGTGAAGCATCCCATACTTATTTGTAGCAAACATCATGTAACAAAACTATTATTTCGTATGTACCATTTAAAATCATAACATCAAACATATTAGCCACTAAATGGTCAAAATTTATCGAAATCAACTGTAAACAAATGTTTAAAATGTTTTATTTATAAGGCTCAGACTATTCAACCCATAAAATGGGGCAACTTCCTTCTAATAGAACGAATTTAGAATTTCCCTTTCTACACTGTTGTGTGGACTACGCTGGGCCAGTGCTGATAGTAGATCGTAAGGGTCGAGGCTGCAGGCTCTTGAAGTCCTACCTGTGCATTTTTGTGTGTATGTCAGTTAAAGCGATTCACTTGGAGCTTGTTACAGAACTTACAAAACAAGCGTTCATACCCGCTCTAAACAGGTTCATTGCTCGCCGGGGGAAGCCACAAAGCATCTCGTCTGACAATGGGATGAACTTTGTTGGTGCATCCAATGACCTACATAAATTTCTCATCAGTTCGAATATATGTTATGGCACAGGAAGGTATTGATTTTAAATTTACTCCTCCATGTACTCCTCATTTTAATGGAATGGCAGAGGCAGCTGGTCCGTTCGACTAAACATCAACTTAGATGTTTAGTACAGGTAGTTCATTTTACGTATGAGGAGATGGCTACATGTTTGGCTCAAATTGAGGCTATATTAAACTCTCGCCCACTTACTGTCCTGTCTACTGTCCTTTCGACTTCACCGCACTCACCCCTTCCCATTTCTTAATATGACGACCACTCACGTCAATTCCATATCCACAAGTTTTAGAAAAGGATATTAGCTGCACGAAGCGCTATAAGAGAATCGAATATAACCGGCAGCATTTCTGGGCCCGATTCCGAGACGAATATATCGCAACTCTGCAGCAGAGAACCAAGTGGTTGACATCCTCTAACAATGAGCTCAAGCCTAACGACTTAGTCCTTATAAAGGACAAGACTCTTCCACCATTATTGTGGCCATTAGGAAGAATCATTAACGTTTATCCTGGTGTCGACGGGATCAACCGTGTTGCCGAAGTTAAGACGAGGAGGGGCAACATTCGGAGAGCATACAATAACATTTGCCCTCTTCCAGCTCAAGATATTTAACTTCCTCAACACTTATCTCAACGTGGGCGGGAATATGTAGAGAATCAAACCTCGACATGTTCGGGTGCTGCAGCCAGCGCGCACTAGCCGCTGAGCCAGATGGCGCGGTGCGGGGCGCGGGTGACGCGGTCGACGGGTGGCGTGGGCGACGGGCGGCGGGACCAGCCGGCATCGCGCACTCGCTACACCACACAAGGACTGCTCCTCGGGCCACCGCGCTGTATACATGTCGCTTTCGGTTCATAATAAATTCAGTTTGTACCAGCAAAATACAGTCCACTCATTTCTCAAAACCATCTTCGAGACCTTTACACTGTCCTCAACGGTTTTGGTTTTGGAAACTGTGCTTTCATGCATTAAACAGGGATCAATATCACTACATAGCATTGTGTGTCAAGATCGTGTCCGCATAAAAATATTTAGAATTTTGTATAAATATAATAATATAGTGGGCTCAGTGGGTGGTGGTATGGAGTGCTTAGACAGTGGTAGAGACTTAGGAGTTGACGTCATGCATACTTTTCATTAGTTTGTGTCGTTTGTTTCATAAAACTCGAAGCCAAATGTTCGGAGACCTGTAATATCCCCACAGCTCACTCCCTCTCATAGAGAGGAGGCCTGTGTCTCATCAGTGGTTCATGACACACGTACTATGTCTAAACTGCTCCATTTTCTTTTCTTGCCTGTTATTTTCCAGTACTTTTTGTTGACGTGGTGGTTAAATTACATCTATATTAATTTTATGATGTTTATATTTAGCGGGTAATTGTAATTTTTTGCACGCTTCCTAAGCTTAACCTCTAGGTCCCAGCCGCAGCAGGACGGACATTTGCCTCGAGCCTCGCCGTTCCATTTATGGAACGGCTCGAACCAGCAAACTTAAACGCTAATATAAAAAAAAAGTAAATTTCTAAATCGTTCTGTCAAAATTTACCTCTATGGTCAACTAGTAGTCGATTCAAACAAAATTAATCGTTAGTAATACTAAACGGCACAACATTATTAAAAAAAATATAGAAACTCGTCTATGTCGAATGTCAAACGCAATGGCAACCCGTGTTATTATGTTCGGAAAAGTGTTGTTTTTGTGAGATATACGTTGTAAAACTTTGGTAAGTAAATGTATAGTATGTTATAAGTGTATAATGCAACTTTTTAGATAGTCATTTGCTTGAAAAAATAACAAAAAAATTATGATTTGAGCCAACAAAAAATCCTTTGTTGTGAAGTTTGTTAGTCGAAATAAAAAAAAATATTTGACTCTTGAACCATGTAAAATGGTCTTGGAAACAATAGTAGCAAAGAAAAAATAGTGATAATTCATTATTTCATGTATTCGAGGCATATCTATTCATATTTATTGATATTTCAAGTATTTTCATGCTTTGAACAGCGGAATTCTAAAATGACCGATTCTAACAAGAAGTTTGAGTTAGGATCTTATAAGAATAATGTATGTAGGACTCCTAAAAAACACTGTCATTAGATTATTTGTATATTTGTGATGTTAGATATAAATTTTTGTGTAAATTGAATGAGTAGTTTTACCAAACAAAAATAAGCAACGAAAACAGACGTATTTGCTGCGACCTCTCTCATATCTATGGGATATGTATAATTCTCAAGTAGTTCTAAAAGAGTTGTTTATTATTAATAAATTTCCCCGTTCATCACGAACCCGACACTGTTTACCGTTTAAGATTAGAGCTAATATAACTCGAGTTATAAGTGTTTATCTTTACGATATCGGATGACTCACGCAATGGCGTAATCAAGGGGCCCCCGAAGGGTTTCACGCGGGGTTTTACTGTTACGCGCGAAAGGACAGTGAGGTCATTCATTTTTAAACAGGTATGATGCGATAGTTACCAGGTTGATTAAAAACATCATGCTGTAGTAGGAGGCTTACTGAAACAAAATTTTTTAATAGAGAAAACGCGTTTTAACTTAATAAGGGTTTTGACTGACACCGGTCAAAACTGGTTTTGTCCGATTTACAGTTTTGACCGTAACATATACACTATTTTAAACACGTTCTATAAACAGCTCAAAACGCTCTTGTCGTACACACTAATAAAATATTAGCTACTAGCTGTGCCCGCGACTTCGTCCGCGTGGAATTTAACAAAAAAGTTATTTAGTTTGATTTTCGTTTTTGCTTTTTTATTTGTATTATTTTAGATTTTTTCTAAAATAGAAGTAGCCTAACTTACTCCTTATTACATCAGCTATCTGCCAGTGAAAGACCCGTTCCGTGAAATCGGTCCAGCCAGAGATTAGCCGCAACAAACAGATAGACAGACAAAAATTTAAAAAAAAGTTATTTTGGTATATGTAGGTACCGTTTTTTATTTTCGGGTGTGTACCTTTTGATATAACAAAAGTTCTAATGATCATTTGACCTATTTTCATTTGATATAATTTTTTATTAGTATAACGATGAAATGATATAATGAATTATTGATATAATTTCAGTTTACCTAATTTTATATGGTTTAATAAACATTGTCTATAATGCATTTGAACTAATATTCAGTTAGTATAACATTTAGTATATTATATTCAAATTCTATGGTAACGTTTAATATAATTTTGAAACGTCTACTTTGTTTTGTATTTTTTTACAAAAACTGATTGAATTATAACCGCCTGCCATTTTCGTGCTAGCAAAAACGCGCCGAATAACTATCGCTGTTAATAATTGCTTTTATGCGGGAGGATGGCAGATGAATATTTTTTATTTTTCTTACTGTCATACAGCAATAGTAGATTCTTGCATCGAGCGCAAAGTGAGTTATTAATGTTAATGTTACACAAGTTATGTTGGTGACTGAACGCATGCGAGGGCACTAGTTTAACACGAGTGCATTAATTACTCACTTTAGCGAGTTGCGTAATCTACTTTTCTTTCAACTACCGTGACAAAATATATTTAGTCAAAATAAAAACTTAAGTTAATGAAACAAAGTTTAATTCATCTTCCCTTCAAAATATTGTCCCGCGACTTTTGCGGCAAATGTTTATTAACAACTTCCTTTGCAGCTGTTTTTATACTTTCTGGAGTTGGAATTCATATCGCTGTCGCTGTCTATTACAATTTTTTAAAACTTTTTTTGCTAAATAATATCAGTATAATAATATCAAAGTTTTACAATGGTACAAAATGAGCGCCATTCGTTTTTTTTACCAAGTCGGTTTTATTCAGCCGATTTTTATTTTCAGCCAGTATCTTTTTGATTTAATGCATACATTTTATATCAAACTTAATGGGAGACAATAAACCTCTGTGGTAAATTTAATTTAAATTTAAAATTAAAAAAAAAAGTGGAGTAATGAATAACAGGGCAATAATGAGATTTCATACAACGTACGTAGTTGAAAGAAAAAATATTTATTGTATGTCAACACTATTGCGATCTCAATATTTGTTTGTGATTAAAATGACTACTATAAATTGTACTACATTCAATTGTTCTAAAGGTGGACAAAAACTTTGTGTAAATGGATACATTTACAACAAAAATAGGCAAGTGAACAATCAAGTTTATTGGATTTGTGAACGACAACGTAAAGAAAAATGTATGTGTCGTGCCGTAACAACAGTAAACATGGAGAATGAGATGCATGTGCATGTGCTTAAATATGATGAGAACCACACCAAAGCCATGATCCGGAACCAGCACGGCTATCCGTGGCATCTACAATTGATAAAATCAAAACAGATTCCCGTCAGAATACCGGTAAGAAGGCATGCCAGATTTTACAAACCGCAAAATCTAGTAGTGATGAAATGGTTTTTTGCGAATTACCTTCCACTTCTGCGTTAAGACAGATAGTTTGTCGCGAAAAGAAAAAAGAAAACCCGGTTTTTATGAGGATTTGCTAATACATAACAACAATTTTGTAATATGCGATGAGATCTTTGATGATAACAAAAGGATAATTATTTTTTTCTTGTCAAAGAATGATGGATTATTTAGGGAGATCTAAACTGTTAATAATGGATGGGAAATTCAACGTTGCAGCAACCAATTTTTTGCAACTGTATGTTATTCATGGAAATTTCTTTGAGGAAAACAGACACACATATCCTCTTTTGTTTGCGTTGTGTACACATAAAGATAAAAAAACGTATAATAAATTATTCGATTTAATTTTTACCTACTGTAGCGAACATGACATCACAATTACGGTGAACAATGTAATAATGGACTGTGAACTTGGTGCAATGAAATGTGTAAAACAAAATTTTGACAGCGTTACTGTTAATGGCTGTTTTTTTTTCATCTTCTATACAAAAGAATACAAAGAGCTGGGTAAACGGTTATGTATGGAACTAATTATAATTTTTCAATTGAAATGAAGTGTTTGCCAGTATTGGCATTTTTGTATCAAAAGGAAATACCCTACTATTTTATGAAGTTTCCAAAATCTCTTTCATCAGATAGCACTGACATTGTTAAAATGTTTGGAAAAGATTATGTTTTAGGTAACGACAAAAATAACGCATGTTATCCTCCAGAACTATGGAGTATTACAAGCTTACACAGCAAGGCTACCAAGAACCCAAAATTCAGCAGAATCGTGGCACCATAGGAAAAATCAAATTATAGAAAAAAAAACCTGGTTTTTATATCCCCTCTATGGTTGGTGAATCATGTGGGTTAGGTTAGGTTAGCACCATGACCATTAGCGCGCGAAGGTGAGCGAGCCAAGCGAGTGTGCCGTGGCAGCGGCCGCCGAGCGCCAGATCCCTTCTATTGTTGGTGAATCATTTGGGTTAGATGAGGTTATAACAGTATGATGTTTTCTGATATTTACTTATTTACTACAGAATTTGGGCAGAAAATGAGTAAATATGAAAATAGGTCAAATGAAAATTAGGTCAACTGAACGTTATACTAAATGTTATTAGAGCAAAAGAAGTTTATATGAAATGTAATATTACATCACGTGAAATTAGGTTATTTGATTTTATAGCATATGAAAATTATATCATGTGAACGTTATTTCAAGTGATAATATATTATCTGTTATAATGGCATATATTACACCCATATATTTTCATATGCATGTAATAAAAAGCGGTTATTTTAATGTTACAAACAGACACTTCAATTTAATTTATTTGTATGTACGGTACTAGATTTTACTTAGAATTTCTTCCTACCTGTTTAACTATTTGCTAAAAATGATAAATATTTTTTCTTTCATTCATTTTCTGACCGACAAAAAACATGCTAAACTGCTAAGGAATAATTCTTGAAATATCATCCCTTTTATGAGTGGTTTGCACAATTCGGCTTGAATATTGAATACGACGCGAGGGAAGCTAAACTCAAACAAAATGTGCACACCCTTGGTTAGATTATAATCACACCATGCATGCATACATGTGTATATACCTTCTATATGTATCAAACGATCGTTAAATATTTATATCAACAAAAAACACAGACGGCAGACACAGCTGGCAATTTCCAACGACCGTAAGAACTTCCCTTCATTATCGTTAGTTTATTACTGTTCAATTCAATAACCCACCCACCGACTAGCTACTTTTACTTGTAACAGTTGCACGAATGACAATTGGGAATTACCTACAACCCTTCACTATTCATCCCCATAATTTGGTGACGCTTATTAGTTACAGTCGCACGGTACGTTGCGTCAACCAATTATAGACCCACCCTTTACGCACCAAGGTCGAGAGCACACGGCCGTTATTACCGGTTAGACGATCTTTATTCGAATCACTGTACAGGGGGGGGCATCAAGGTACATGGGGGACTGGAAATCCATTTCTAAAACTTACCTCGATTCACCATTGATTTTACGATATGCTTTTGTCCTTATTTTGCATAAGGCCATGCAAGGGAGCTGGTTTGTGCAAAATACATGTTATAATTCAAGCCCAAGGTTGACAGTTAGCACGCAGCTGTAAAGGGGAGAACATTCAATACATTGAAGGGTACCCAGGAGTCCTTTTGTTTGCAACCAGAAACGGGTTTTAGAAACGACTTTGAACGGGTTTTGCAGAGATTTGTATACAAGCATCGCTAGTGATATTTAATATAATAGGTAGTCCCGTACCTAAAATCGACATTTTGGGATAAAGATCAATTATTAATAATTACGGGCGTGATATTGTTTTGGTTATCTCGTATCTAAAGTATTCTTGGTCGGAGACTTGACGTTTTAGTACGTTCGTTTTATTTATGAGGGCAATTGACATTCTCAGAAATTTATGAAACGGATAATCCCAATGACGCGTTTGACATATTCATTGATACTTTTAAACTTTTTTATGACCTGTATTTCCCATATAAATGGATAAAATTAAATGTGATAAAAAACCTAAATGGATATCACACAGTATTAAAGTATGCAGCAAAAATAAACGAACATTACTATGGCGTTACAGACTTAAACCAAACATGATAAACAAGTCAACTTTCCCAAAATACACTAAGAGGTTCAAAAAAATTATAACTTTAACTCGAAGAGCTCAAAACAATTACTCTATAAAAACGTCGACAAACAAAGCTAACACCACATGGAATATAATAAATAAATCAAAATCGTCTTTTCCTAAAGAATCAGTAACACAGATTAAAGTAGATAATAAAATAATAAATGACCCCCAAGAAATAGCCAATGCATTTAATAATTTTTTCGTAGACAAAATTCAACCCATTCAAGACTCAGGAATTAATGTGACATCAAAAATTATACCGTGTCTAGATTCAATTTATATTTCCCCCAGCATACCTGGAGACATCAAAAACATTATAAAGTCACTAAAGTCCACAAATAGCACAGGATATGACGGAATTTCTACAAAGGTAATCAAATATGTATCTGACTTTATCTGTACCCACCTAAGCTATCTAATAAATCTAAGTATCTGTGCAGGTGTATTTCCAAATGCCCTTAAGGTATCAATAGTTAAACCATTATTTAAAAAGAACGATAATGAACAGATATCGAACTACAGACCAATTGCTCTCATTCAAATCTTATCTAAAATTTTTGAAAAATATATCTATAAAGAATTGTATTCGTATTTGGAAAAGAAACACATATTAGTAGATGAGCAGAAAGGATTTAGAAAAAACAGGACAACCAATATGGCCATCTATGACTTCCTTCATAAAGTAATAGTTAGTATGGACAAGAGGATTCCAGTGTGCGCTATTTATTGCGATATGACGCAAGCGTTTGACTACGTGGACCATAAGGTTCTCTTAAAGAAGCTAGAGGCATGTGGCATTAGGGGAAATATATTCAGTCTTATACAGTCTTACCTAACTGACAGAAAACAGTACACGGAAATAGCTAAAATTAATATTAAGAAAGAGGAGAAAGAAAGAAAGAGGAAATATTTGCATCTGATAAACGAACGCCAGTATACGGAGTTCCACAAGGCAGCGTAATGGGAGCATTATTTTTTATAGTATACATTAATGACCTGCCTAGTGCTATTGAACATCCCATGACCCTATTTGCAGATGACAGTACTGTGACCATAACATGTAATAATAAGGACATTTACGAAATTGACATTAATGAATCTCTGACATCGATAATATCATGGCTAAATCGGAACAATCTTAAAATTAACTTGGATAAGACTACTATTATGCATTTCACTCAACGGACACAGACGGATAACGCGATTGAAGCCCGACACGACGGCTCAGTACTAAAGAAAGTCGACAATGCCAAATTTCTCGGGGTAATAATTGATGCGAATTTGAACTGGAAAGCCCACATTGAACTCGTAAGTAAAAAGCTGAGCTCATCCGCGTATGCGCTTTTCAAACTGGCCCCAGAACTTAACCAAGACGCCTTGGTAACGGCTTATCATGGATTGGTAGCCTCGGTCCTGCGCTATGGTATAATTTTTTGGGGTAACTCCACAAACAAAGAAATTGCTTTCAAAGCGCAAAAGAGATGTTTAAGAGCTATGTTTAACTTAAAATCGACAGAAAGCTGCAAACCGGTATTTAAAAAATTCAAATTATTAACCTTACCGTCTCTATACATTTTTGAAGTAGCATCTTTTGTAAAAAATAACCCCCATCTATTTCCACGACTATCAGACGCTTTTCCACGAAACAGACGGGACAATAGCCAACTTTGCTTACATTCAGCAAAAACTGCTCTAATGTCGAAAAGCTTTTTTGGTATGGCCCCTAAGATTTATAACAAAATACCTCAGTCTTACAAAGCACTGACTACAAATTTATTTAAAAAAGAGATTAGGAATTTATTAACAGACAAATGTTACTATAGTATAAATGACTTATTAACGGATACCTTTTGACATATTATACCTTTTGACATATTATACCATTTGACATATTGTACCTTTTGACATTTTATACCTATTGACATATTGTACCTTTGATATATCTTACCTATACACATATTTTACTTTTTGGCATATTTCAATTCTATTTGCATGACAATTGGACAATATGTATTTTTGTATTTTTTATTTGTATAACGTTTCTCAAAGAATGCACATCAGTTACTAATGTTATTATAAAATCATATCAAATCAATCAATCAATAATCAATATGATCAAATCAATCAATCATTATGAATACAGTCACAAAAACAATGGTTAAAATAAAAACTTTCTAATCTGTATAATTGTAAAAAAAAAACAAATTTGTACACCTCACCAGGTAAAAGCATGTACGGACCTACCCTACATAATAAGATCTTGCATGCTCAATTTTGTGTGTAAACGCATGTTTTTAACAAATAAATTATCTTTATCTTTATGAACATTTGAAATTACTACGATTTTATTGGAATTTGATGTTTTCCATAATCTTATCTCTCCTTCAAACGTCAGGTATTTTTATCCACTTTGAATAATATGCAGTTTGAATTTGAAAGTTTGAAAAACAAAATTGGCAATAATTCCTTAGGTAACGAACGGCAAAGAAAACCACGAGGAAGTGTACCTACTCAAGTAGAAGCTACGCAAAGCTAATAACGTATACACGTTATAGATGTGGCAGACTGCCGCCACGCTTTAGTCACAAATAATCCTACCGTGGGAGCGAAGTCTCTTCAGTGTTCTTAAAAGTCTTTACCATTATTATTGTAAGAAAACGTTTCTATTATGCCAATTATTAAGCACATGCATAATCTTGCCCGAACAGGGGCACAACACAATGGTCAACCCTTAAAGCAACCGTTACGGAGTCTAGACTCGTTCTTAGAATAAGTTGAACGCACGTTAAAATTGAACCCTGACCCACAGTATATTTCTAAGGTCGAGGGTTGCTAAGTAGCCGCCGTGAGGGGAGCTTTCAAGGACAAGGGCGAGTGTCTTTCGTGAATCTTGGGGTGAGCGCACGAAATACGGAAACGGGAATCTTACAAGTACAGTCGCGGAATTTAAATGATAAGCCACTGTTCGTATTTTACCCGTGTAATGCAAATCGGGTTTAGTCGGTTATATTCGTACGTAGTACAGAGTGACTACCCAAAGTCAACCAATTGCAGGTCTAGCAACCATTACCTAGCGACAATTTGTTTTAACATAGCCATGGTAACGCTTAGCGTACGGAGAAATTATGATTGGTAAATTCAACATCGGAAAAACTCGATCCCACGATTTTATCCGAACGCATGGAGTCCAAGATGACGTTCATGACATTTAGTCGATTCACCAAAATTCGAAATAAAATCGGCTGTGACATCGACACTTCAACTGTCTTTAAACCTATCCAGGGTTTTCAGAAATGAAGAGTATGAACGAGTATGAATGAAGAGTGAGAATGAGCACTAATTCATAGGAGGTCAGTAAGAAATAGGTTGGATAAACGTATGTAACATTTTATAGTTTTTTTTTCATTGAGAACTTATTAGTCATTTTTCAACCTCTTTGAATAAGACTATTTCCGATTATTATTAATACGAGTATGACATCTTCTTTACGAGCATGCGGTTTGAGTTCGTGTTTGATCGTATAACCTCGTGAATGTACACACATCAAAAGTGTCTAGGGATCAAGCATTTTTATGCGGATTTCTTGAGATTGAGATGTGGCTTTGTAATAAATTTATGATTTTATAAATTTATATGGATCCTTTTTGGTGCATTTCATAATTTGAATCAGGAACTGTGAATCAAATTCGAGTAAAAGATGAAAATCAGCTGTCAATATTTTCCCTATAAAAACATACAACGCATTGAAGACATTATTAGTGCTACTGTTTCCCTACTACTGATTAAAACCAACGTTATTATGGAGCGGCGACGTCATTTAAGCAGGGAAGAAATGCTTAGAGCCGTGGGAATGATAGAAGCTGGTTCCCGGCAACGTACTGTGGCTTTAGCTCTGAATACAAGTCAGAGTGTTATCAGTCGACTTTGGACACGTTACCGAAGCACTGGTACCGTGGCTGAGCGCCATGGAGGACGGTATCGCTGCACCAACGGAGACAAGACCGATACATTCAAATCTTAACTCGAAGAGCTCCAACAATAACCGCCATGATGTTAGCCGTGAGGCTTCATCACTCTTCAGGGAACTTAATTAGCGACCAAACAGTCAGAAACCGCTTGCATGAAGTGAACCTTCATTCCCGAAGACCGCTACGGGTACCACCTATAGCAATGCACAATCGTAGGATTCGATATCAATGGGCTCTTGAACACAGAAATTGGGCAGAAGAACAATGGCGTTTCGTGTGCTTTTCTGATGAGTCTCGTTTTGGTATGAGACCGGATACAAGACGTATACGACACTGGAGAACCCCTGGACGCCAACAGCGATTAAAATCCTGCCAGGAAGTCCATCCTTATAGTGGTGGAACCATCATGGTATGGGCGGGTATTTGGATCGGCGGAAGAACTGAGTTGATTTGGATCAGAGGCAACCTCAACGCTCAAATTTATGCTGAGACGATTGTATCAGACGTCATCGTTCCTCTACAAGTGCAAATCGGTCCCTTATTTCAGTTAATGCATGATAATGCACGACCGCACACCGCAAGAGTTGTAAGACAGACTCTCGCCGCAGCTAACATCAATGTCCTGCCCTGGCCTGCTCAGTCGCCAGACTTGAACCCGATTGAGCATGCATGGGATATGCTACAGAGAAGAGCTCTGCCGAATATGGAGGGTATCCAGTCGCAAGAAGACCTTTTTTTGTTGTTGCAACGAACATGGGCGGCCATTCCACAGCGTGATTTGGATGAACTCATTTTGAGTATGCCAAACCGATGTTCTTGTGTTGTTAGTGTTCGCGGTAGAAACACGGATTATTAATTGTTTAAGTTACCCAATAAAATTTTAAAGAAAACTGTTATTTCAGTCTTTTTTTCGAACTTTAATGTTAGTGGTTCAAATGTCAAAAATCCCTTTATTAGAAAATGGCAAATTTCTTTATTAATGCAAAGGTGACTTGGTTTATCGTTACTGTGACAAACGAAAACACTTTAATTGATGAATCCTTAAAGAAAATTTTAATTAATATCAATCAGGAGAAAAGTTATTGCAAAAATATATGTTGATCCCTAGACACTTTTGATGTGTGTATAAAACTGGATAATTGGAAAGTTTGAAAGTGGCTCATCAATTAAAGTCCGTGACTGTACCTATAATAGGTATACATTCTGGCTTGTACGCATTAATATCAATGGCTCAACCCCTGTGACTAGCAAAAATGATCTGTTGTTCGCATAATTACGTCTTGCACTTTTTAAAAGGTTTTCTTCAATAAGATTATTACATGTTCATCGAGTTGGGTTAATGATCATTATATCGCAACGCCAAAGCACATTATTGTTAAAACAATGTCACACAAATGTTAATCAAATGTTATCATTACACAAATAAAAGCTGCAAAATAACAAAATTCAGAACATACATAATTTTAATGATGATCTCTAATCAGCCTTAAAGTTTGTTAAATTGTAGATATAAATCTACAACAAAAATCGTTAATTTTTATCCCCATATACTATTCATTTTCCACGTTCGGGTTTGTCACCAACTCGACACAAAATAGTGTACAACACGTGTGTCCAGTTGGTGAAAGTCAAAATTTATATCACTTTTAATATCGTCATCTGGACACTACAAGATTTTTAAGTGTCCAGATAGTGAAACTTAAATTAAACCGCTTTTAGGTTTTCGCCAACTGGACACATGTTCGCATGTTACCCGAATTCATGACTAAGTATAGTCACGCAGATTAATGTTTTGTGTCACAATCATCATCGGCTACTAAACATCCCACTGATGCGAACGGGTAATTTGTACGTATGACATTGTAGAATTATTCACCGTTTGTTTATTAATAAAGAATCACATTGTAGAATTATTCACCGTTTGTTTATTAATAAAGAATATATTTTTGACACTGATGGTATTCGAAAGTCACTCAAAGTCATCTCTATGCTCGTCTATAATTTTCAACATGCAACTCGTTTTGTTACACTTTTTTGTATGCTAGGCGGCCGCTGACTAACAATGACGTAGTCTGCTCTGATTGATTGTAGCAGGTTATAAATCCTCATATATAATCCTCATCATCATTCGTTATCGGTTTAATTATTCGGTGCGTGTGTGCATTAAGTGTAGTATTTGTAAGTTCTCGGGTAATTTCACATTCAACATCGTATTTTTTAAAGTTATTTAGCCATATGGTTGATATGTACGCTAAATAAATTTTACACGAATTGCTACAGATATCAGTATAAAAGTACTATAATTTATATGGTAAAATACAATATTCATTTATTGCGCTATCGTACACAAACATGACAATTTATCTTATATTAAAAATTTAACACTTCAGAAATATTACAATCCGTCTTACGAATTTTATCATTACAATTATTTTACATTATTTTTTTTTAACCATCACAAAAAGTGCACAACGCCGCTAAAGAAGTTTTCACTTCAAAAATATTCTCAGAAAACAAAATGCTTTAAAATAAAAAGTTTTTCCCAAAAGTAATCAAAGCGCACTTCTTTTAAATAATACAATACAATTTGACGGCATGGTTGGCGCAGTGGCTAAGCGATTGACTGCTGCGGGTTTGATCCCCGCACGGAGTAAATATTATATTTGTAAGTCCTACAGATAGTTGTTCCGCGTCTGGCTGTTCAAAGATGACTACAGAAAGTACAGACACATGTATTTTGTTCGACAAAAATGGAAAGTTTACCTGAAACTCTGACAAATTTTACAAGAATGTAAAGTAGCTGGATACTATGTTAAAAAAAAAATTGCGATAACGGAGGTGACTTTAATAATCAGAACGTCAGGTCCATTCTACAAGAAGCTGGAATTAGACAAAGGCTCACGATGTCCTCTCTGTGTGTTTTACCATAAACACAGTTTACAGCCAGTATGTACATAATTCTGCATCTAGTCGACCTTAATTTCTAGTTCACCTTTAACGTGTTTTTTATCTGAATTCTTGTGTGTTGTTAACAAATTGTTAACATGAGGTGTTGACTTTGTAATAGTCTCTACATTGAGCTTGTATAATTGATTGATTGATTCCTTGCCATTGATAACTGTTTTCAAGTCAACAGTACCTTTGCCAATTGCTTCGACAGTAGCTGCATTAGCAGTAATCACTTTACGATTATCTGCAAAATGCTGAAAACTAGAAAAATAGTCGTTCCGGCAGGTGACATGATTAGTAGCATCATTGTCGACGAACCAACTCGATGTATCATAGTTTGTATGCATTGAATTTACATCTGTATTGACTTGCATGACCATTATGTTCATGGGGTCTGTTTACTTTCAGGCTTGGCTGGTTTACCGTCAGCTTTCCATTTATGACATTGCCTGACTTTGTGACCGACTTTTCCACAATATCCACATTTCTTCTTTGTTTTATTATAATTGTGAAAAGCTAGAGCTTCTGCAGGACATTCACTTTTCAAAGAGATAGAGCACTCATATGCACAGAGTTGTGTAGTCAGTTTTTCTATTGTTCTATCTGTCTTTGACATCAACATCCAGCTTGATTTGAATGAGAAATATGGTTCAGGTAGAGTTTCCAGAATTTTGCAGATTAATAGGATAGGATATCTGGTAATTCAGACTTATCTATCTTCATTAATTTATCAAATCTGACCAAATGGTTTTTATTTTGGAAATTTGAGTTGATATATCGTGTGACGGACCTTTTGAATAGCTGAAAAACCATAAGTATATATAATAAAACATAGATCATAACTTTTATCTTCAGACGTGCAATCGAACAAACGATGTAGTTCGTTCCAAACTTATTTATATGAGTTAAAACGCATGATTTACTGAAGAGTTTCATCTGACATGTTTGCGGTAAGCAGAAGTAATGCGGAACTATCGATTTTATAATATTTTTCGAGAGCAGTATTATATCGAGAAATTTCGTCAACATTGTTGTTACTAGGTTTCACGGGTTTTATTAGAGCACCATTTACCGCATCCAATCCACCGGACATACCTCTTAATAGCAATGTCGCTTTAAATTTCCAAGTCGACCAGTTCTTCACACCGTCTAGGTGACCAATGTCAATTTTACAACTTGGGGATTGCATTATGAATACTTCATATTTCTTCACGGGTTTTAAACATGGTTGAGGACTTTTCTAGTTACTTTCACTTGTAACCACGCTCTGCTAACATGATAAAACTATTTTATCATTATAAAATAAGACTCGTGGTTTTGACATGTAAAAATATTATTTTATTAATAACAGCGGTTGCTAAGCAATACATCAGCATAAGTTTAAAAAGTTATCAAAAATAATAAGGTTCTAGTATAACATACTCCTTAACAATTAGCCTAAATAAGTCAAGAATAAACACCAAAGTAAATATTTTATTTGCGACCAATTAAGCTTTTACTGGCCACCAATAGCCATAAGATATACAGTATTGGTTAGGAGCTTTTCAATGAGGACTTTTGCTAATTCGTAGTCTTTTCAGAATTATTTACCTGAATGTGTCTAATTGGGCACCGCTCGCGCTGTTAAGATTTTCTGGGTAAACCAATAGCAATAAGATATTTACCATCGGAGATATTTTTAAAATGCGATGTTTTGCTACTAAAACAAGTTTCGCTAATTTGCAGACTGCGGTTTTATTGATTGATTTTTTAAATCTTTACACCTTTTGTTTCAGCACGGTTGACAACATTTGTGTCACTTATTTGATCTAGTCTTTTTGTGATATTTTCTATTTATTTTTTGTTGTTGTATATACTCTTTTTCTTATTTACCGATTGTTTGTAAATGTACGGACATTGTGGGCCTAATAGATTCCTTGATCCTTGGTAACTTTTTATTTCGTTCTACGTTTTGTAGTCAGCAACGACTTACTGTCAGGCCTACGATGTCCTCCCATACTTTAGTACTAACGCTGTAACAGAAATATTGTAAAACCAAATAATTTTAAAAGGGTAATCATGGAGTTTCTTGCCAGTTCTTCTTCATAGGAAACGACCAACCTATGTAAAATAAAAAGGGAAATTATAAGGCTAGCCACAAAAAAAAAATATTGGACACGTGATTAAACTTGTAATTTTAAAAGTAAGCAACGAGAAAATGATATAGCCTCTAATAAACTAATTCGTCTTTTTAACAACGCCAACTAAATATTCTATAGAAAGCGTCAAGTAAAGATCATCAATTATTGTGACTTGTCCTTCTTATTTATACATTGCCACCTAATTTACTAACTTGACCACGGATTTTACATCTTGTCACCATTTTACGTTTTACAGCTTCAAAGCAATATCCTCAAAAAAAAAAACAAGCTTCTACAGAAAGCATCATATAATATAACTTAGCATGTAAAATAATACATCATATTCTTTTATCGTGAAAATAGCCACTGCATGATTTGGCGCGAGTACGCGACACGACAGCGACCGGCCATTTGCACCAATCAGAGAGCGCCATTCGATGGGTGCGTACCTTTTCTTATAATAACAAGAGTTCTAATGATCATTTGACCTATTTTCATTTGATATAAATTTTGATTAGTATAACGATGAAATGATATAATGAATTATTGATATAATTTCAGTTTACCTAATTTTATATGGTTTAATAAACATTTTCTATATTGCACATTTGAACTAATATTCAGTTAGTATAATATTTAGTAAAAAACATATTTGAATATTATACTATGTTTTTGCTTCATTTTGTTCATTTGTTATTGAAATATGTTTTTTTGGTCTTTCATATTCACCTCATATAAACCTGCGTCAGATCCCTCTATGGTTGCTGAATTATGTCGGTTAGGTTAGATTAGAACCATGACCATTATTAGCGCACGAAGGCGAGCGAGCGTAGCACGCGTGCCGCGGCAGCGGCCGTCGAATGCCAGATCCCCCCTATTGTTGGTGAATCATTTGGGTTAGATGAGGTTATAACAGTATGATATTTTCTGATATTTACTTATTCACTACAGAATTTGGGCAGAAAATGAGTAAATATGAAAATTAGGGCAAATGTAAATTAGGTCAACTGAACGTTATACTAAATGTTATTAGAGCAAAAGAAGTTTATATGAAATGTAATATTAGATCACATGAAATTAGGTTATTTGTTTTTATAGCATATGAAAATTGTATCATGTGAACGTTATTTCAAGTGATAATATAATAGGTCTTTACCTATGAAATTGCCGTATTGCAGTACAGACATTTTCAAACAAAAAAAAGTTTTGATTGGCTATGAGTTCTAAATTCAAATTAATTTTGTTTTAAAAATATGACATTCTATTTACAAAATCAGTCTTTTGTTTATTGATTAGCGTTGTATTTTCATTACATTTCAACATTTTTCCTCATAATGGATACTTTGAAATTCGTGTAATTATGGAATATGAGTTCCGTCGTGGCACCAACGCGGCACAAACGACCCGTAACATCAACGACGTTTACGGAGAGAACTTTACAAACGAACGCACAACCCGTTATTGGTTTGCTCGGTTCCGTTCTGGGAATTTTGACTTGAAAAATGAACCTCGTGGTCGTCCGGAAACTTTGGTCAACAATGATGAATTAAAGGTGATTGTTGAAGCTGATGAAACTCAATCTACAGCTGAGCTGGCAGCAGCTTTTGATGTTAGCATTAAAACAATATTGGTCCATTTGCGATAGATTGGCAAGATAAAAAAGCTTGATAGATGGGTGCCCCACGAACTTAACGATCGCCAGCGCAACGTACGCGTCGAGACTTGCCTTGCGCTGCTTAACAGGCACAGAAATGAAGGAATTTTGAACCGAATTGTTACGTGCGACGAAAAATTGATTCTTTTTGACAATCGAAAGCGCTCAGCAAGTTTGTTAGATCCTGGTTCGGTACCAAAGCAATGTGCAAAACGAAAAATGACCCCTAGAAAGGTGATGGTCACAGTTTGGTGGTCTAGTGCTGGTGTGATTCATCATAGCTTTTTACAAAACGGCGAGAGCATTACTGCAGATGTGTACATTGAAGAACTGACCACAATGATGGCGAAACTCGCACGTCTGCAACCAGCTTTGGTCAATCGGTCGTCTCCACTGCTACTTCACGACAACGCGCGTCCCCATACTGCACAACAGACCGTCTCTAAGCTGCATGAGTTGGGTTTGGAAGCTCTCCCTCATCCGCCATACTCACCAGATCTTGCGCCTTCCGACTATTACTTTTTCCAAAATTTGGACAACTTTTTAGCGGGAAAAAAATTCAATTCCCGAGAGGCAGTACAAAACGCCTTTGAAGAGTTTGTTGTCTCCCGTCCAGCTGATTTTTTCAAGAAGGGCATCCATAAACTGCCACAGCGTTGGCAAAGATGCATTGATTGCAGGGGTGATTACTTTGAATAAAAGAAATAAATAAGTACGAAAACAAAAATACTTTAACTTTTTTCAAACAAAACGGCAATTTCATAGGTAAAGACCTAATATTATCTGTTATTATGGCATATACAATGTGTTGTTTTGCATTCTCGTCAAATTCAAGGAGGTAATTATGCTAATGATTCTCGACCCAAATCAACAATAAAATGGGTAGGTGTTTTTTTATTTATTTTTTCTTATTTACGGAAATCCGTAAGTGTGAACCAGCCATATTAAAACTCGGCCCGTCTGTTACCGCGCTTAAACGCACACAAAGAAACGCTAACAATACATACACAACGCCAATGCAACGAACATACGATAATTTCATAGGTACCTATTCCCTACCACGCACGGCGCGGTTGTGCGGGTATGCCGGCGGGGTGCGCGGGCGCACTAGTTCGCTCGCGCGCCTATCAACCCCCCGCCCGTCCCGGAACCAAATAGTGTGCTTAATGTCGCCGATGCGTGCATGCGCGTTGCGAATTCCGCTCCTAGGTTCATCGTTGAGACGTAGGTGCAAAGTGCAAGATGACGGACAATTACTCAAACGTCGAGTTGGTAGAGATGGTCCGCATGTATGCCATCAGTGGAGATAGCCTACGTGGAGCAGTACGGTGTTTCCCCTCAATATGGTCGGCATGTACGCGAGTACTTAACCGAAAGGTTTGGTGACCATTGGATGGGTCGCGGAGGACCTGTGGCCTGGCCCGTTCTCCGGACCTGACGTCCCTAGGCTTTTATTTGTGGGGAGACGTTAAAAGGTTAGTTTACTCGGAGAAAGTGGCAAGTGTTACAGAATTACGTGAAAAGATAATTAGTGCTTTCGACACTTTAAAAAGGAATGTGATAGTGCTACGTAAGCTGAAGGAAAACCAGCTACGTCGTTGTCGACTGTGCCAATAATGTGGTGGTGGCAACTTTAAACATACCTCCGGGTAACATAAGTAGGTAATTTATTTATTTGTACATAGACTATCATTTTGTAAATACGTTGTTAGCTTAATCAATTTTATTAGTGTAATTAAGTTGATTTCAAATTTTTAACTATGCCAATAATACCTAACAGTTGAAAGTATTTCTACATACCTACTTAGCTAGCACATCTTTCCAATTCCAACAAACGTAAAAAACATTTTTAGATTTAGTAAATCGGTACACCAACTAAGGTACTAAGCACCAATAAATTCAATCCACAAATTCAAACAAAATCATTACGAAAACTTTAGGCTGAATTTACCTACGTACAATGTTCAGAGTGTTAGTGTAGATAGCAATAAAGCAAAACTAACATTTTATTAATCATCTGATAACTACCGAACATAAGTCAGTACAGGTCAGTGAACTTTTCTTTGGCACACTAGTATTGTTGTCGTTAGTAAGATTTCCGTATTCTCCAATGATGCTTAAAAATTAGTTTAGTATCAAGCGAAATTTATGACAATAATGTAGGTGATTTTCGAAATAAAATTAGGTAAAATTGCTAGGTACCGGTCGCCGTAGGTCATCGCACGGTCGCAACACTGTTGCATTTCGTAGGTAAGACGTCGACTGTCGACTCTCACGCACACAGAGCAGCTGCATTGTCGCTGTGTGCGTAGTTGGGTGATTCTGTTTTAAGTGTTTTGAATCAAGGGTTTTATTCTGAAATACTGTTAAATTTCAACAATAAAAAAAGCAACGCTTATTAATTATATACCGGTACCGAACTTTAAATTGATTATTTATGTGTTTTATGACAACGTCCTGAAATTTGACGAGGATGCAAAACAACACATTGCATTACACACCGCCATTCGATCCATGTAACGACGAGTTGAGTTGATCACGTGTAATTGTTTATTGTCGTTCGTGCGTTCGTATTCCAATTGTTTTCGCTGTAATTAAATATAATAAAGACCACAACACCCTCCGCGATCGTATACCCGTTGGCCCGTTTCCTCGCGGTGGCAGAGGAAATGGTTAATAGCTGGTCACTACAAGCAACAGAAGAAAAATTTGCGACACAACCTTAATTGCACTTATCAGATTGGACAACAGCATATCAATGGGCTAAAACTGATACCAAATTTAGAGTTTTACATTCAACACCAGCCAGCACCACATATTTAATTCCAGGCAACAAATCATTCAAAATTAATCAAGCTGAGAAAAAATTCAGGTGTTTTGACGAATACAAAAAAGTGTTTTTTTTTTCATCTTGGAACGTAATACTACCGAACAATCAGACCGAGTGGATTACTGGTTGCTGTGATTGTCCAGACTTTTATCGCAAGTATAGCTGCAAGCATTTGATAGGCCTTGCAATCAAACTGAAATACGTGACGCCACCATTAGAGGCAAAGTCACAACCACTTGGGTTATAAAGAAAGCGTGGAAGGCCAACTAAAGCGCGAGCTGCGTTAATAATCCAATAATGGTTTTATTTTCTTTTTTTATTAGGTACCTACCTACATTCTTTTTATATGTTTCTATTATTTACTATAAGTAAAATGATGGTAATTCAATAAACAAATTGATTTTTCAAAAATAAAGTCATTTATTTTGTCTTTCCTCAATAGCTTCTAGTAATATTAGTGGCCAATATACAATTTGATGACATTTTTAGCAAAATTTTGACCATCAATTAATATGGGATGAGTTACATTTTAAACGTACTGAGTTAAAAAATTAGAAGCTAAATAAACTTGAAAAAATGCATGTTACAAATTTAGACGCAAAAAAATAACCATCATGCTGAGTTGTATTTAGAGTGGTTTATATAGAAGATAACTAGTGGCTAAGTTAGTATTAGGTATTTAGATGCTCGTTAATTGTGGCTGACTTAGTAACTTAGAAGGCAACATACATTTTTAAAAATATTAAAAAGTAGCCTGTTTAAGTAGCACCCAAATAAAAATATTTTGATTTTGACTGATCTAATTATGTAGTTGATTGGGCATCGAACTGTAGTTCCTCTCTGACTCTGAATCGAGAAAAGTTGTCAAAGCAAGAGATCAATCCAATAACGCGTATGTTAACGCTATTGGGCGCTGGGGTAGAGTTAACGATCTGTCCAAACTATCTGTTACTGTTAATATTTATGACTAAAACCAAACCAAATTAAGAAGTCAATGTTTTGTAAACGACGACGACGTTTATAGGCTTGTCGGCGCCTTTCCAAAAAGGCTTCATATGATTCACGTTGCAAACTAATCTGTCTCTGTGTGACGTCTGTTTTCTTAATTTAACTAAATCTGTTGCGACATATCATAAGTAATTCCGATGCGGCGGGTAAGAGCCTTCAAGTTTTAAATACAGTATCAAGAAACTACAAAATCAATGAAAGTTAAAAAATTGACGAAATAACAGTATTTAATTTTACTCATATTTCTTATGAGCTCTGTAGCTACTCTCAGACTCTTAATCGAGAGAAGTCCCTGTTGTAAGAAATGTTCATAAAGAGATCTATCCATTGGTGCATATCTTAACGCTATTGGACGCTGAGGCAATTCTTTCTATTCTCCTTTTGGAGTAAATGAAAAAGGATGGGTAATAACATTAAAGCTTGTCGCATACAGTTTAGTAGTTACAGCCTTTACGATTCATGCTACGAGTTTTTGTCAAAACTATCCTTTTTCATTAACATTTATCTACTCTAAAATTGATTTTCTCCTTTTCAGTGCATGTTTATAAAAGCTTGCTTTTAAAAAGGTTTTTCAACTAAGACGCTTAGAATAAGCGGACTGTGTCATCATCATTTCAGCCGAAAGACGTACACTGCTGGACATAGGCCTCCCCCAACGCCACATTGACATAAGAGGGGTTTTGCCATAATCGCCACGCTTGGCAGGCAGGTTGGCGATAACAGTACGGTTGTTACAAAAGCTCAGAGAACGCTGCTGCCCGTAGGGGATGGTGCTATTTTTTACGTCCGACACCATACAGAACAGTGGCCTGTGTACTGTGTACAGATTTAAAAACTCAAAAAAAGAACACTGTAATTCCATTGTTCTGAGTCTTGACTTCTGTCAGCAGTTCTTATATTTTTGAAGTGAAACTTCTTATGCGACTTCCAACAAGTTTAACGTTTACGCTATTTCTAAAACACACTAAAAGATGGCAGATTCAGATAACTTTATTTGCTCAAACATGTGTGTACATACAACTATTTTATAAAAAAAAATGATGCATGCAAGGTGTTATAAGTACATGAACTTGTGCTAACATGTTAACCATATTGACATGGTGTGCAAATATTTTTTAATGCAAAAAAAAATACTAAATTGCAAAGTTTGCAATTTTTTAATAAATAAACGGAATAATAACAACATTCATAAAAATTGGCAATACTGACATAAGTACATAAATTAAATTAAATTGACTGATTACATAACTTATTCATATAGATAAAATAGAAAAAAAAATTGAAATAATACAATTATGTCAACGTAGGTCCATAAGAGATTAAATACAAACAACATTATTAAAATCTCTTTATTCATTTTCTTTACACATCCTTTACATTTTTAAATATTTTTACAAAAAACATATCAAAAAACATTTAAAAATATAAAAAATAGTAGCCCACCAGCATCGGGAACAGGGTCCGGGCTACCGGTAGTCAGGGCTCTTGAGAGAGGAACCTCCTGACAATACGTGCCGTGTCCAGAAGTACTGCTTTCTGAATCAAGCCCTTGATCCAGCTGCCAAGCGAAAGCCTACTAAGATGTTGGTCGAGGCTTTTGGCAATTAAGCCATTGGCCGACACGACTATCGGCACAATGACTGCTGTATTCACATCCCACATGTCGACAATCTCGCGAGCCAGATCTAGATATTTGGATTGCTTATCTTTCTCTGCTTTCACGAGGTTCTCGTCATGTGGGACCGTAATATCAACAATCATTGCGCGACGCTCCAATCGATCTATCACCACAATGTCAGGCTTATTGGCAACAATAGTCCTGTCAGTGACGATAGGTCGATCCCAATACAACGTGATATTACCATTATCGAGAACTAGGTCGGGCGCATACTTATAGTACGGCACTTCTGATTCCACAAGGTTGTATTTCAAAGCAAGTTGCTGGTGGATAATCCTAGCAACGAGGTTGTGTCTATGCAAGTACTCTCCGTTAGCCAGACGAGAACAACCAGAAATAATGTGTCGGATCGATTCTCCCGGACGGTGGCATGCCCGACATACGTCAACCGTCCCGTCCTTCATAATATGTTTCCGGTAGTTGTTCGTCAGCATAACTTCGTCCATAATCGCACAGACAAAACCTTCAGTTTCCCCAAAGAGGTTGCTGAATCGTAGCCAGGACACGGACGCTAGAAAATCTACATCGGGGCCATGAAGAGCCCGGTAGAAGCGCCCGTGAAGCTCCTTGCCCTGCCATACCTCCCTGCGATCATTAGTGTCTAATACTACAGGCTTGCGCCAGTTCTCGTTAGCCAAGAAGAGCGGGGTAAGGCCCTTGTCCACTGAGACCACATCTCGGTGTATCCCCACGTCGGCTTCTAGGAAGTATTCCCTGAGACTGCATACCTCACGATTGTGTAGGGTCTTAGCATTTAAGAAGCCACGACCCCCACACTTCCGTGGGATATACAGTCTCATCACCGACGACCGTGGGTGATGCATCCGATTTGCGGTCAGCAGTACGCGGACCCTCCTATCCAGGGCATCAAGTTCCGTCTGAGTCCATTTGAGTATGCCGAAAGAATACATCAAAACCGGCATGACCCAACCGTTGAAGGCGCGTACCTTGTTTCCGCCTGACAAAAGACTGTTTAGCACCTTATTCAGGCGGCCAAAGAAACGTTCCCTCAACGATTGTTTCATGACAGCAGTATTGATACCTAATGCTTCCGACATACCCAAATACTTGTAGGTTTCTGTTGAGGAGAGGGATCTTAGGTGTACGGAATCCGAGAGTTGAGTTCCCACGGATTCCGTAATCTCCCCTCGCTTCACATGCATGACTGCACATTTGTCCACACCAAATTCCATCCTAATGGCGTTACTGAAAGTTTCAGTTACCTTCAGTAGCTTCATCAGTTGCAAATTGTTGGGGGCAAATATTTGCAGATCATCCATGTAAAGAAGGTGAGATATGACCTGGCCACCTCTCCTCAACCGATAGCCTAGACCTGAACCTTCCAGCAGTGTGCTGAGAGGATTCAAGGCTAGACAAAACCACAATGGGCTCAGACTATCACCCTGGAATATACCACGCTCGATCCTTATGGCTTCGCTGTTCCCCTGCATCTGTCGACATCCTGGATAGTGAAGACCTGAACCTTCCAGCAGTGTGCTGAGAGGATTCAAGGCTAGACAAAACCACAATGGGCTCAGACTATCACCCTGGAATATACCACGCTCGATCCTTATGGCTTCGCTGTTCCCCTGCATCTGTCGACATCCTGGATAGTGAAGGACCGTCCTCCATTGCCCCATACACGACTCAAGGAAGGCGCGTAGAGTTGCATCTATCTTGTACAACTCCAGTACCCTCATGAGCCATGTATGCGGCACCGAGTCGTAGGCCTTCTTGTAATCTATCCAACATGTAGACAGATGCCTTCGGGAGCGGCGAACCTGTTGGCTAATGGCCATATCAATGAGGAGCAGCTCCTTAGTACCACGGGACCCGTTCCTACATCCATTCTGAGAGGGAGATATGATGGAATTACTCTCAATATGTTGGTTTATTTTAGCTCTCAAAATAGATGTTAGAACTTCATAGACCGTTGGTAAACAAGTGATTGGTCTATAATTTTTGGCTCCGCAGTACTACCTGATTTATGGAGCAGGTGGGTAATGCCTGTCGTCAAGAACTGGGGCAGCGACCCTGACTCTAAGGCTGATTGAACTGGGACGCCAAGCGAGCGTGCGATCTTTGAAACCATTTGATCCAGAAGTTGTGCAGTCCGTCCGGCCCTGGAGACTTTCAGTTAGGTAACGGACGAACTGCACGAGCTACGTCTTGGGGGCTGATGATAATTGCCCCCATTTCTGGTATTGGATCACACGCTTGTTCAACTTCCCGGGTCCAACCGCCCTCAGTGTGACTAACAGGCACCGACCAGATGCTGCGCTAGAACGAATACATGGCGTCATCATCTGGTAGACGCGTGTCAGTCACCCTTTGGTCTGGTCGCTCCCAAGCCCTATATACCCACCTTTCATCGCTGTGGAATGTGCGATTCTGAGTGTATCGCTCCACGCGCCGCTTGTACCTACGAATACGGCTTGCCCATGCACAGATCTTCTGCTTCAGGAAGTCAATACGCTCTGTGACGCAGGCCAAGTAATCACGAAAACTAATGTCAGTTCCCGAGAACGCCCGCCTCACAAAGCGCATCACTCTGGGGCGAGTATTGCCCTCCCTGAAGCAGATTAACTTGCCGATGAGTACTCTAGCCTCACCGATACGCCGCTCAATCCTGCACTGCCAAGCTGGAACAGCTAGTTTTGGTCGTGTAGCTCGGGCGCTGTTAGGAAACTTGACGTGAGCCACACGACATGCCGCTACTGCCGCGCAGTACAATATTGAGTGGGTATTAGCAAGGTCTTTGCTGTTGTCAAAGCAGTTTGACAGCAGCGAATCTGGAGTACACACCAGCGCCTTGTTTTTCTCGTGCATAGGCAAACGAGGTAACCGCGATCTAAGTTCAGGCGGTGTGGAGCGATACTCCCGAAACGCACCCTCCAAAGCGCTCCTCAATTGTGCGTTGCACTGGGTACTCACGGTTATAACTTCGTCAACATCCTCTTCACCACCGCGATCGGATCGCGGCGAAGCGCTGGAAACATTTTGCAGTTGTGCCGCGATTATTGGCGAAGCAGGCGTAACTGGGTTACTCCGTGAGTCGAGGCGTAGTCGATCAAGTACAGTCTCATCCAACATATGGTTACGCTGGATGACCCGCACCTGATCCGATAGTCGCTGCGCCGACACGCTGACATCTGGTTCAAGCACCTGAAACAGAGAGAGCATCCGACCACGGTACGCAGTCATGTTGCTTCCCCCCTCAGTAGCCCCATAATATGCGCGCATGACGTTTTCATTAATGGACTGAGTCCATCGCATGCGCGACACATTTCCACCGGCAGCGGGGACCCTGTTCGGGGCCTGTTGGCCTATATCGCCACAGATGTGGCGCGTCCCGGCGGCTGCGAGGCGGAGCTCAGCGACGAGCCCGGAGATGGTAGGTGTGCTTCATTTAGTCGGGCTCGGCGTCTCGTTAGCATTGGTGACATATTATATTAAGACATTTCTTTTTGCGGTTTTCGTGCGTTTATTAGATTTTTGTGTGATCAGTCCGTTTTAAAATGTTTTTTTTTTCTTCTTTTTGTCCATTATTTCGTTTTTCTGGTCGGTTTTATCGTTTTCTTGTGATATTTAAATTAAATAAAGATGTGAAAAAAATTGTCCTGTCACTTTGACGCTCTAGCCACAGCGTTTTTTTTTTTATTAAAATTATTATTGCACAACTTAACATTTCAAATTAAATTAATAGATAAATGAAACATTTCAATTAAAAAGATGATTCCCTTAAAAAATCATTGACACCATAATATGCTTTATTAGCTAAAAAAGATTTTACTTTCCTTTTAAATGCTTCTACACTTAACTCTTTCCTGCCATTGGGAAGTTTATTGAAAATAATCATAGAGAGAGAGAGAGAGCCATACAAAAAACACTCTTGCGCATAAGTGCAGTCCGAGACATATGTTGGCAGAGCTGACTGTTATCACGTCTATTTCTAGGAAACCGGTCTGCCATGCGGGGAAATAGCGCAGGATTTGATTTAACAAATATCGCGATTTCCAAAATATAAATTGAGGGTAGAGTCAAGATGCTGTGGTTTATGAAAAATGGCCTGCAGCTATCAGTCATTTTTAATTTAAACATGGATCTAATACACTTTTTTTGGGCTTTCAATGCGATATCTCTATCCGTAGAGAGTCCCCAAAATTTAATTCCGTATCTGATAATGGGCTCTGCTATGCCATAATAGGCGGTTAATAGGGCATCAGCCTTTAGGATCCGCGATAGTTTATACAATGCGAATGCATTGTTACTTAACTTTTTACTAATGACCTCTATGTGAGCCTTCCAATTTAAATTACGGTCAATAATCCTAAGCTCAAAAATCCTAAAAACTTAGTGGAATTTACTGTGTCAATTACATTATTATTATATTTAATTTTAAAAATTGGGAACTTTAATTGTCTTTGGCTAAAATGCATTATCACAGTTTTATTTAAGTTAATATTGAGGTTATTATTTTCTAAACATTGAATCGCTTTGTTAAGTGTATTATTTATACAAGTTTCATAAATATCCTTATTATCACAAGGGATGGTTATCGTGCTGTCATCTGCAAAAAGTGTCATACTGTGTTCTATACATTTAGGAAAATCGTTGATATAAAGGGTAAATAGCGGTGGTCCTAATACGCTTCCTTGCGGTACGCCATAGTTGACGTTGCGCTCCCCGGATGTAAAAATGACTTCACGTTTAGTGTTAGCATTAATCGTCGTTATTTCTGTTGTTTGCTTCCTTTCTTGTAAATATGACTGTAAGAGCTTTTGAACATTTCCTCTTACACCATACGCTTCGAGCTTTTCTAATAGAATATTATGTGAACATAATCAAAGGCCTGCGTCATGTCGCCGTAAATTGCACAGATAGGTGTATTTTTATCAATATTTAACATGATTTTGTGCAGGAAGTCGTAGACCGCCATATTGATCGTTTTATTTTTTCTAAAGCCGTATTGCTCATTACAAAGTATATCATTTCTATCCATATATGAGCTTAGTTCACGAGAAATACATTTTTCAAATATTTTTGAGAAAATGGATATTAATGATATTGGTCTGTAATTTTGCATCAGGTCTTTTTCTCGCTTCTTATGTAATGGCTTTACTATAGATTTTTTCAGAGCATTAGGAAACATTCCTTCACAAATACATTAGTTCATTATATGACACAGTGGGCCACATACAATGTCAGCGACAATTTTAATAATCTTTGTACTAACACCATCATATCCAACACTCTTCGTATTTTGAAGGCTAAAATGATATTGAATATGTCTGTAGGCAAGCTGGGAGCCATAAACATCGAATCTTTTCTATTCGTATTAGTGCTGATTTATTTAACCATAATTAGGATATTACATAATGTACATTATTTACAAACTACAAATAAATAAAAATAAAATTTCTATTCAGGATATGGTTAGTGACATTTGCCCCTGCGGTAATACTTGTGACTACGTAGTTCTACTAGGTACGCAAGATGGCGTGCAAATTATATTTTGTGGATGGGTGATCAAGGTTAAGCAATGGTAGCTGAGGTCAGTATGTGGATGGGTGATAAAGGTTAAGCAACGGTAGCCGAGGTCAGTATGTGGATGAATGATCAAGGTTAAGCAACGGTAGCCGAGGTCAGTATGTGGATGGGTGATCAAGGTTAAGCAACGGTAGCCCAGGTCTGTATGTGGATGGGTGATCAAGGTTAAGCAACGGTAGTCGAGGTGTCTGTGGATGGGTAATCAAGGTTAAACGACGATTGCCCAGGTCAGTATGTGGATGGGTGATCAAGGTTAAGCGACCGTTGCCCAGGTCAGTATGTGGATGGGTGATCAGGGTTAAGCAACAGTAGCCGAGGTCAGTGTGTGGATGGGTGATGAAGGTTAAGCAACGGTAGCCGAGGTCAGTATGCGGATGGGTGATCAAGGTTGGGTATGGGTATATTAGGGGTATGAAAGCACTCATTTCCACATTACGAAGTTGCACTTCTTCCGCGCGGAGGGACTCCACGCACAATTTTTTTTTGGTATTTACTCCTTGGGTAATGTTGTTGGTAACACATTTGCTTATACTTGTTTCTATTGTTTTTTAATTAACCTGTATTAATGTATATGGCTGTTCGTTTTCACCAATATATATAAATTAAAGTTCATCGACTTACCATGAGGGTGTCGCTTCACTCATCGATCGTTCGCGCATGCGTCTATGAATTAACGATCTAGGCAGACGGCTCCTCTGCGGCAGTAACCATCCGTGAGTTCCGTCAACCGTTCGATTGTTTAGTCAAGTAAGTGTTTATTTGGTTCTTGACTTGGTTTCTCCGTAGTTGAAGTGTGAGTGAACGTGAAATATGTGAACCATTCTCTAGTTTGATGTGATGAATCTTATGGATGGATAATGGAACCCCAATTCAAAGTGACCGCCGATTTCGACTATGCATGCGGTGAATTTCCTTTGTTCAATTTTTTATTATTTGTTTGTTCCAGGTAACGAACTCACTGCTAACCTATTATAATATCGGTATCGCCCACCAATTTTAAAACTCAGTACATAATGTCCCGAAGGGATCTAACATCTGCTGAATGGCGACGCAAGGTTAGTACTTATATTTACCTAACTGCATACTATTATGGGTTAATAGGAAAGCTAAGTAGTAGCTACTTAAAACTGAATTAACACCTAATATAATAATAAAAATAATTAATTTAGAACTTAGTATGAAGAGTTAGATAATAGTTAATGTAATATAACAGTTCCGAGGGTTAATTTTATTTAATACAACATAACATACTGTTACGCCTGTAATCTCTGAAGGATTAGGCAGAGGTGTACCTAAAAAGTACACACACATTTGGCCAGTTATGTTTAAATTTCATGTAATAGGGGGCGAGTCTATTGCCATCAACCGGGCAAAAATCTAGACTCCGTGGTTGCTTCTAAGAAATTCCTGATGCTAAAACCCCAAAAGCACTTTGCCCAACCCGGGAATCGAACCAGGACCTCCTGCTCAGCAGTCGCACTTGCGACCAATAAAACCAAATATTTCCAGTCTCCCCTAATTGATTGGCCCCGGGTGGCAATCCGGAATGAAATTCCCAGTTACTTTTAATCACTTATTACGAAAATATTAATAATAAAAACCTTATGTAAATTCGTATCATAGATAATCAAAGTATTTAAAGTACCTAATAAAAGCTAGGTAGTCATCAAGTCAGAGATCAAATATCAAATTACATATTTACAGTAATTATGTTTTAACAATAAGATTATTTAAACCAAAACATTTGAATCTGCCACACTTAGTATGGAACCCAAATATGGAATATGATTCTTCAAATCAATTATTTCTAACTGTTGTAATGTCTAGGAAAAATACGGCTTATAGTTTAAAAAAAAATAGAAAATTTTATTGCAAGTTGTCAAAACAACGGATAGAATAAGAACATATTATTTAAACTAGTATTTTACTAACAATACAAAGTCCAGTTCAGGTTTTTATAATCCCGGGTTTTGATCGTCATGTTTATGATTCCGGGATTTTAGAGAGGTATTTGATTTTGTTTATTTTATTTTATTTAAGGGTTAATAAACAACTACAACATGTATAAAACATAGGGTTAACAAAATTAAGTAGAATGTCGCAGATATACATATTTAAAGAACAGTAGTTGCCACTACTCGTAGACGAGTATTACCACAGAAAACAAATATTATGAGATAAATAAATAAGTAACTATAAAGCTAGCTACAAAACTAAATCAGCTCAGAAACAATTTCATTCACACAAATTATACAATGATTAAATAATAAGATTACAATAAGATAAGTAACTACATATATCCCGAGGGAGGGCGGTTTTATCAACCCTATGTTACTTTCTTCCTCAAACTTATGGTAAATAAACTCTACCTATTCCGATCTCTGAAAGTGATTAAAAGAACTACGATGAAGAAAATTTTGTTTTTTTGTCCCTAATAATATTACTTATGTACTAATAAAACCACATTGGAAAAGTCTTACCGCCAACCTATAATCGCGGCCGTAAGACAGACAGCGATGTTGGCGATCCACGACGAAATGTATACGCGATTTGAAGTGGGGACAATAACTTTTCAGTCGCCGTCAACCCATTTAGGACTGTGAATATTTGACTAGAACAACGAGGCAGTCTTATTATATACTTTAATAGTTATTATAAAGGCTGTAAATAGACCCTTATAGAAGCCGAAAGGTACTTATTCTCCTTGTCACTGCGATCATGTTTTTGCTGTGGAGCATACCTGGTACACTGTACACTGGCACAACTTTTTTTTTTAATACTGGGTTTTATGATTGGAAATTTAATTGAAATACCTCCATGACCCGTTTACTACTCAATGCATCCATCAGCATAATCTGTCGAGTGCATTACATTGAGTTTTACCGTAAAACAAGATTTTTTATCCTTACCAAAACATATAATTATGACAAATCTACTCTACTCTAAAAATTTAATTGATACTTTTCTGAACGAATGATCCTTTAAAAACCAATTTGTCAAAAAAGTACATAGGTATGCCTTTATAAATTAAGCGTCATAAAGGTCATCTTCTGAATATTTTTTGAAACTTCCCATGTCTTAAGAGACAGTATTCTCAAAATAAATGTATTACACTTGCCCTGCAGATTACAAAAACGACTTACTCTTTCTAAAATTGTGCCTCAATACCCTCTTTTAATAAGTGAATGTCCACAAAACAGCGGTTGCTCGGGTTGCTCCTGACTAGGTAGTTCTTAAATTAACAGTTTTTTCGATGCACGTTTTCCTTGTTGCGAATTTTCTTTTTCCCACCCATAAGATGTTGGCTGTTTGACTTAATGTACCGAGTCCTAGTCGATTAGATCAGGTCAGATCTGTCTCTGTCTGGTGTATTTTATCAGACAGTTAAAGCTGTAATTTACTTCTGTGTAATGTTCTAGCGGAATTCAGTAGTTTTTCAGTTAATTCGATTTTTAATTTCTAATGAAAAATCGCCGATTTAATTATTTGAAACCAATTTAAAAATTATTTCTGTCCCGACTGTACTAAAGTTTAAAATAATATTATAATTGATGCCGTGGCAGACCTTTGTTAATAACTCAAAGTTCATAAATGAAAAAGGTATAAAAATTTGTACTAAGTCATGGCCTACTTTATGAAAATCTTTTTTTATTGTATACAGGAGGGTGTGCATCTCATTACGTTAGTTTATAAGTGGCCATTGTATCCTGAAATAAATGATGTTATTATAATAAAGTTATTTAAAATATAATATTCTTTATTCAATACTTAACTTGAAGTTATTTCAATTTTACATCATGGCTGCATAGAAAGTTGGAACATGGTTCAATAAAAATGTGAAAATAGAACTAGTTTTTTTTATAATTTGACATCTGTCAGTTGAAAGCGATTCTCCCTAGGAAATGCGCAGCGCGCCTTGCTTTCCGCGCCACCCTACGCGCATCGCTTCCGGCGCCACCCTACGCGCATCGCTTCCGGCGCCACCCTACGCGCCTCGCTTCCCGCGCCACGCCACGCGCCCCGTGCCCCCTCCCCACGCGACACGCGCCCCTTCGCCCCGCGCTAACACCGGTCTCGCCAAGGGTCACCCAACTCCTCTCTTAGGTAGTAGTTTATGGTAAAACTGTTGAGTTTATGATCAAATTATTTACTTTCAGGTGGATCAGCTGTTTGCGAAACTGCGTCAGCAAAACAGGGAGTGTAAGTACGGCTTGATTTAAGTAATAACTGTGTTTAAGTTAGTTATACTGATAACAAGAAATCCAGATGAAGCAAAAATATCACTTGTCGAAGTACTTGTAGAATTTCTATGAATTCGACTAAGGCTTTTCATAATGACAAAGAGTAGCATCAACCTACAACGATATTTATGATGCTATCAGTATTGATCAGTGTTATCGGTAACAGATATACAACCTCTGTTTTGTGGAGTGTCAAAAGCTTTTTTTATTATTATCCATCGGGGAAGATAATTGATGAGATACGAAGATTTTTATTGCATGGACATAAAGCTTTTTCTAACTTGCTCAAGCCAATTCCGCGTCGATGGGTCTGGTCTGGATGGCACTGTCTTATTTGACTTTCTATTTATATGAAATGATTGCTAGCTGATGATGCATAAATGTATGTAAAGACAAGTCAATTATAAATGTTTACTATTTGATGTGCACAAAACAAATAAAAAATAATATGGCGACTTAAAACATTAGATTTTAGTTTTATAACACTGGTACTCTCTCTACCAAAAACATTAATTACAAACAAAACCGCAATTTATACGCCAGTTAAGGTATCTACTTTGGGACTGCCCTTGTATGTAAACAGACATATATGCCATTATTTTTCTCTTTTATTAGCTGAAACAGCCGACCGGAAGCCTCGTCGATGTGAAGCTGACACGACGGGTCTGACCACCTATTATACTAAATACGGTTCAAAGGTCGGATCACAGCTCCACTCATCTCCACGCAACTTCCGATTGAAGCCAAGACCGATCTCAGTGGGAACCCAAACCTGGCCTTTAACTCATTTTAAGCCACTTTTCCTCAAAGTTCTAGCGTCTAAAAACTCTAATGAGGCGACTAAAACAGACTTTAAACAATCAGAAGAAAGTAACTTTGTTAAACATGAAAGGGGCCCCAAAATCGTCGCAAAATCCAAACGCGCTGTAAACGTACTCAAGACTATAAGCAAGTCTATAACAGGCTCAGAAGAAAGTACTACTGTTAAATATGAATGGGGCTCCAACATCGCCGCAAAAACCAACCGCGCTGTATACCTATTCAAGAATTCGAGAAGAACAAAAGGTACCAAGACAAAGAAGTACAAACTCTGCAGAGCGTTTTCCATTTTGACATCGAAAAGCGGAAGGTTTGACCATGCGACTACGAAACGATCAGAATTGCCGGTGAACTGCACCGAAGCCAAACCATCAAGCCCATTCCAATAAAGAAAGATAGCGGGACGGACAGTGCCAGGTTATTTAAGGGGTTAACGAATACTATCTGCCACGTGATGATCAGTCAATTTACGTGATAGTTTGGCGATAATATTTCATGGTTCGAGATTTTGAATAAATAATAACGGATTTGTTTGATGTTAATGAACGTGGCAGACTGTAGCACAAAATTGAATGTAGATATAAACTTTTCTTTTGATTCTTAATATTAAGTAACAACTGTAAGTAAAAACTGTGCATAATATACGTATTAGGTATGCCCAGTTTTTAACAAAACAACATGAATGTAATAATGAACATTCTACATTTATCACACATTCGCAAGAATTTTAAATTAGATGTAAGAAGTATTGGTCAGTCCAAGACAAATGTTGGAAGCATAATTAATATTGATCGAATTCATGTATAGTTGATAAATAACTTACATTGCTGTTATTCTGCAGTGTACTTAGTTATTTTATAAGACTTGAGACATTTGGGGTAGATTGTTGAACGGTAATTTGGGCGTTCCAGATCTTAATAAATCGATGAATCGACCAACGATCGACGAGCGACCGACCATTGATCTCATTTTGAAACTGACTTAAAAATCGACGACCTGATTCTTCACCCCGCTGGATCGATCTGGTGGGTCAAAGTCATCGATCAACCGCAATCTAGGTCAGTGTTCCACAAAGTGTGTGCCGCGGCACACTGGTGTACCGTGGTCATTACTTGATGTGCCTCGGAAAAATATCTCGTAAAGCTAAAAATACACCTACTAAAACAGGCAAATAACACGCGATGGTTTTTTAATTAATGGTGTACCTCTAAAATGTGCCGATATCCTAGATGTACCTAGAGTACGAAAAGTCTGTGGAACACTGATCTAGGTGCACCTTAAATGAGTTGTTCCCGGGTTTTGTAGGTTAGGTTAGGTAAGAAACTTTCAATGTTTTACAACTTAAATAAGAGTTTTATATCTAGGTTCGTTGGATGTGGGTCAAATATTTAGAAGATAAGTTTCCAAAAAGAGCGAGGTTATGACCCTGTTGAGATATCGAGACTGTAGAAAGTTTAAGTATTTATTGTTAGTACTATATTTATCTTAAGCTATTGTGACATTTTTTGTTTGTTAAATGCAGCTTTTTGGTACTGGGATTCAAGTCTCCCACTATTGTAAAGTCTGAAAAAGCTTCCTGAGTTTACAAACGCACAAACCAATTTATTTTAGGTACTCATCATTGCTTTCCTTTTGTGCACATTATGTATTTTATATTTTTAGTATCATCCCAGGCCTCATATGCATTCAATGGCTCGTTTGCGATGACGATGACATACGTGATACCGTGGCCCTGGAACACAAAGGGCTAAGAAGGAACATGGATGGGTTTTAGTCAGTCAAGTCTGACACTCCGTTCCGCTCCGCCCAGAGCGGAAGAAGTCATTTAAAGATCTCCCATCCTAAAAAAAAAATGACATACGTAACTCATTTAACATTTTGATTATTCGATTGTTTGTAGTTGACTATAAAAGTTAGAATTAAAATGAAAAAAGAAAAAACGAATACGTAAAACAAAACTTTCATCTTTTGATAAAAAACATTGGCAATATAATTTAAATATTTTTAGTGTCAGCTATTCTGTATTTCTTATTTTTCGAGTTTTGTCATCATCATCCGCCTAGCCTTTTCCCAACTTTATTTGGGTCCAGTTTTGTCATATATTGTCGCTAACAAGCGAAACGTTTAACTTTTCTAAACTAATATTATAAAGAGGAAAGATTTGATTGTTTGTTTGTATGTTTCTTTGCATTGAATAGGCTCCGAAACTACTGGTCCGATTTGAAAAATTCTTTCAGTGTTAGATAGCCCATTTATCGAGGAATGCTATAGGCTACGACCAATAAGAGTGGAGCAGCAAAGAAAAATCTTGACGAAACGAGGAAAATGACACGCAAACGAAGTTGCGCCGGACAGCTAGTAGATAATATATTGGTAAGCATAATATCTGATACTCATATCACACTTTATACATATTGAGTGTTTTATATTTCTATGTGTAGAACAGACAAGATCTGTTTAGTATAAGCAACATATCTCTTGTGAATTTTAAAATTGATGTGATAATAAGTAACTTACACCGAATTTGAAGAAAAAATTTTGTTACATTAGGCGTCGTCGACTCTAGGGAACATATTTGTTCTACTCCCATTTTACTCGTACACATAGACATTATTTGGCACTATTTTAGCCCTACCTTGTGCCAAAATATTAAGCGCTTATTTAATAATCGTACCATATTGCGGTTAAGGGTTTATGTTAAGCCCCAACATGGGAAAGCAGGGTAAGGACTGAAATTTCATCGAGTAAATATAGCAGCCACTGGCAGTTCGTTTTAACATTACTGGACAGTCACAAAGAGATATTTCGATAAAACGAAAACATGTCTTCATTTTATGGTATTCAATAAATACATATTCGATTTCATTAGTCTTTCCTTTATTCATTGAACTTCTTATTTCATACATTATTAAATATTTGTAAAAAAAAAACATGTTCCGCCGTTGTCGGGAGCAGAGTCTACCGGTGGTTAGGGCTGAAGGAACCGGAACCTCCTCAGAATACGGGCCGTATCGAGGAGTACTGCCTTTTGAATCATATACTTATTATTTTAACCCTTTTTTAGTGTTGTTAAAATGTGTTAATGAAATGTGAAAATTTTATTATGAATGTTTATTTTATTTGTGGTCCCAAAATAATACTCAAAAAAGTTATTGTATCTATAGAAACCGGGGAATCCGGGACCGCGGTCCCGGTCCCGAAATCCCCACGACTAATAAGGATAGGGGACGACTAAAAAGCGATACATATACTGTGTGTTAGATGATATGTTTAAAAAGGGGGTAACTGAAAGGACGACTAATAGAGAAGAAGTAATGTGCCGCCAACCCTAACTACATTGGGATAAGGGTAAGAGAATGATAAATATTGACATAATGACATAAGTACCCTACAAAATTATGATGTTAAGAGTGTTTTTAGTAATGGGCTCCGGAGACGAGGTCACAGAAGCATCAGTGGCTGAAACTGACTTGCCTCATGGAGGAACGAATGGGTATCACAAAACCAAAACAATAAGGCCCTGATTCCACCAAAGCATAGACTAGAGGAGATGTATGAAGCAGAAAGGAGAGGAGATGCGTAAGAGCTAGGGTGTCGCCGCCGAGACCGTGCACTGATCTGCAAACCACACCGCTCGCCGCACATCGCACACCGCTTTCGTCCCTTCTCGTGTCCGTTGGCCAAAACAATTAAGATATATCTTTCCTCACTTCTCAATCTTTTCTACAAAAGCGAAGGTGAGACATCATCTGCCTTTTCTCAACTATGTTGGGGTCGGCTTCCAATCTAACCGGATGCAGCTGAATACCAGTATTTTACATGGAGCCACTGCCTATCTGACCTCCACAACCCAGTTATTACTGGGTAATACGGTACCCCTTGGTAAGACTGGTTGTCAGACTTTCGGGTCACTGAGTATCTGTAACGACTGTCAAAGATTTACAAATGACAGCCGGGACCCAACGGCCAACGGCGGGCACGGAGGACGCTCGGTATATATCGGTCACCCATCCACGGACCATCCTAGGCAAACGCGATAATCGAACTCATGGCCTCATACACAGCAGTCGCGCTTGCGATCACTTGACAGTCGTGTTATTATGGCGTAATATGTGCTTAATTATGTTATACCTACATTAATAACCCTGTTACGTCAAAATCAATACACTAGTGTTACACAAACATGTGAGAGCAATTCAATAATACAGGGTTACTGGTAACCCAACGTATTCCTTGCAGGACGTCATAGTAGGTTTAAAATGCAATAAATCAAGCCACCAAATGTTCTACCGAAATCCAGTAGTTTTTGAGTTAATTAGATTTTAGATTTTTATGAAAAGTCCCAGATTAAATCATTTGACCGCCATGTTAAAAATGGTTTACGGCGCGACTGTACTGTAATTTAAACTAATATCATAGTCATCTCCTGGCAGTGCAGGAGGATGATTAGTTTTAGGAGATAGGCCCCACAGCTAATCCCCCAAAATAATACTTTGGCTATACTGTGCGATCCAAACCATGATCACGTACGGGGCAGTGGTCTGGTGGCCACCAAACTAACAAACTAGGAACTCGAAAAATCTGCTCGTGAACTACAAGTCGGGTTCACTATGAAAATTATTATCTCCTCATAAAGGGAATCTTTGTACACGTTGCATGGGTTTGGGTAGATACAACAGACGCATTGCATTCAAATATGGCGTCAGTGGGGTGGTAGTCACTCACTCCCAAGGGCCGGTTGGCGAGATCGATGGTTGTTACTCAGTGTTATTACTCGTATTATCCCCTTCATCTCCCCACCCCGAGCTGCCATGACTACAGGACACGGCCCACTTGTGTACGGTCAACAACGAAAATGTTTCTAAATATAATATAAATGATTTTCAGTGTTTTTTGTGGTTTTGATATATGCAAATGATTTTTTTTTTTATCATAAGACTGTCACCAAAATTGTTGAAAAAAAGTGATGCTATCTGACACCAACACCACATCCAACTTACCTCCATACGCATTCAATACCTCATTCCTCTCAGTCAGGCCACAGACAGCTAGAAAATAACAATAGTAATTTAAAATATCTTTAGATGTGCGATTAGCATCAATATTTAAATCGCCAACGATTATCACTGTACTTTTTAAGCTATCAACAATGGATTCCACTGTTTGAAACCATTGCATATAAATTTCATCAGACGCTCTAGGATGTATGTACACAACACAGACATAGAACGCAGCAAAATCTGTCGTGAAACGAGCTCATAGGTCTTCGCCCGCAGAAGTGTCCAACTCACAGCAGCGTGTCATAGTGATACCGGGTCGTGCGGTGTAACAAACTAGCTTATTCCTGGATGAGTGAGGAGGAAATAAGCTAATTTGTACATTAAAATAGTAAGTTAAAAAGGGAAAATGAATATATTTTTGATGATGTGATTACAAATTATTGTTTAAAAAAAAACACTTAAAACCCACACTTAACGTCCCTAAAAGGCAAACTCGATTGCTGAGGATGACGATTCAGGACCCGCAGGTTAGTTCCCGATGAACATCAGCTACAGACAGCAGCAGCTCCCGTAGATTCCGCAGTTGATAATAGCAGACAAGGCAGCCTCCGAAGTAGTATGAATGGTCCCAGGAGTCCGTAGTGAGTGCATGCACTGGATTCAGATCGTGTTTGTTGGGGTTTAATTGTTTGTATAAGAAAAAACCATTCCTTCACTCTGGCATTAGTGGGCCATGTATCCGACGCCGTGGGTTTTTGAACGAATTCTGCAGGAACCCCAATCTTGAATGACTTATATTCACCTTTAGCTTTCAGTTTTTCAACAGTGCAATTACCGTGAAACCGGCCATCATTGCCCGCATTTCCACGTATTTTTGAGATTTTGCAAAAAATATTCACCAGAACTCGTAATAAAGTCGAACATGGTAGCAATTACTGTTAAAGGCCTAAAATCACAAAATAAAGTGTTTCTAACTTTAACAGAATCCAAGAAAAAGGCGCCTAAATAGCCGGGCAAAATTATACGCACAACCGTCCAACATTGCTCAACCTTAATTTCTCTAAAATTATCAGTTCTAAAGCTTGGGTAATAGGGTATGTTTTAGTGAATTATGCAAAGTTCCATTTCCATTTCCATCCTTCGTGTTCAATATGTCAAAAACATATTATTTTTTATTTTACTGAGGTGGGCAATGTTACACTACACACCAGGGACTTTTTCATACATAGTAAAACAGTGGATTAGGGTTGATACATATTAATGTGATAAATAATAATCTGTTCAAATATAAACTCTTTTATTATCAATAATCAGTCAAGTACAATCATTCTAAATTGCAGGTATATAACTTACGTATTATGAGCTTTATGCCCTAAAGGGTTTTAAATCAAATCTTACAAAAAAAATTCAACTTTATTGAACACATTCATAACATAACAATATTTAAACCGTCGTCGTTGTTTTTATTTGGGTGTAAGGACTTTTAATATTCTTAATTGTAACTTATAAATATCTAATAAGTACGTATGGTAAGTTCTCCCATAGCTGCTGAGACCGTAGTTGATAACCGAATCTGCCCAGGTCATGTATAACATTCCTCGTTTTATAAGCCAATTTATACTTTAGAATGCTAAGTTTACCTATAATAGACCTCAGCTTGTTGCAAACGTATTCTTTGTGTGGACCCCAACAGAATCGGCTATCACCTATTAGACAGACAGATATATACATGTGTTTATCGACTACTTCCAGTAATGCGCATTTGCAAGTCCCTGATGAGCTATGCAGGCAAGAATGTTCATGTGCTGTACTGTCGGTATAGTGGTACATTTTGTTGTGTGATGAACGTATGTGAACAATTTTAGTTTTAGATGCGTTAATTACTAATCCTACGTCATGAACCCATTTACACATTTGGTCGAAGTTAATTTGTAGGGATTTTTGAGCATCAGAGATGTTTTTATTAGCGACTAAAATACATGTGTCATCCGCAAACTGGTATACAGATCCCGAAATTATAGCGTTTCTCATATCGTTAACATAAAGCGAACTCTGTTGGTCCTATAATTCATCCTTGGGCTCTTCCTTGCGTGGATAAAACCTTTGTACTAAGCTCATTTTCCATCTTTACAGTGGTGTATCTGTTTGTATGATATTTTTTTAAATAATACTAATAGGGGTCCTTGTATTCCATTTTGTGAAAAGTTGTCATAAAGTATATCACGACGGAGCTTATCGAACGCTTTGCTAAAATCTATAAAGAGTGTCAAAACATGTTTTTTTAGGGTTCCGTACCCAATGGGTCAAACGGGACCCTATTACTGAGACTTCGCTGTCCGTCCGTCCGTCCGTCCGTCCGTCCGTCTGTCACCAGGCTGTATCTCATGAACGGTGATAGTTAGCCAATTTCTACAGATTATGTATTTTTGTTGATGCTATAACAACAAATACTAAAAACAGAATAAAATAAATATTTAAGGGGGGCTCCCATACAAAAAAGTGATTTTTTTGTTCGTTTTTATAAATAATGGCACGGAACCCTTCGTGCGCGAGTCCGACTCGCACTTGGCCGGTTTTTTTTTCATTAAGGTGTCTATTAAATTCATCGGTAAATTCTCGTAATAATTGTTAATAACTCACGCAGTCATAGTCATGTGAGTGTGTGGGTTTTTTTGTGTGAGTCTGTGTGTATTAGTGTGTTAAAGTTTTTAAATGACTAACGATGGAATTTCTTTCCTATTCTTCTTCACACGAAACTGCGAATGGGCAGTAAAATCAACTCTAATTATTTTCTTTGTTTTAAAGTGGTTATTGCAAAAGTATCTTTTAATGGCGTTATTGAAATAAATGGTATTGCATTGATTTCACTTTCGTGTCTCAGGCGTGAGTGTGTTCACACGGTGACACACCAAGCTATACATTTCCAGTATTAAATGGCCTCGCTTGTATAGATTTCCAGCACAAAGAGAGATCTGCTTAAACTGGTTTTGTATAAATTGATTGGTCGTACTCCGGACATTGGAGAAACTGAATGCATTACTCGACCTAAACAAATCAAAACCGGCAAAGTGCGAGACGTAAGTACTCACACGCACACAGGGTTCCGGAGCACCAAACAACATAATAAAAAGACGGGTTGCACTCCGGGAGTGCCGGCAGAAGTGAAAACTTGATTATTAACGTTGAGCATGTTTGATATTTTGGAATGGTTAGGGAATAATTTTGCACCAATTGCTTTAACAGTATAAAAGTACTACACTGCGGTTCGGGGGACGAAGACAATATAGCGGTTGTGATTGGCCGATGCAACAATGTCAGGACGAATGTTCCACACATAGTGATGCACAAGTCAGTTTTGCTACAATACCTAATATCGATAAAATTGAACATTACGATGTCTATTAATTCTACTTTTTTTTAAACTATACTGATAGGGCGTTAACTGGGTGCAAATAAAACACTTACGTAACACTGTAAATTTCACTTTATTCAAATCAATGCTAAAATAAAATCAAGGTTAACCTCTCCGTCCTGCATTTCTTAACGCGTAACTTCCCTAACGGCCGCGCGCATTACGTCATCGCTGACGTCGTTCGGCCGGCCGACATAAAAACTCTTATCGCCAGAGTTCTAATAAAGCTTATCTTAAACGGTAAACAGTGTCGTGTTCTTAGATAACAAGACCGTGTATTATAATATATACAACTTTTCTATGACTACTTGATAATTATAAACATCCCATAGAAATGCGATTGCTTGCTGCAAATAGACTGTCACCGTATTTTATTTTTGTTTAGTAAAACTACGCAATAAATTTATACGAAACTTTATAACTAACATCACAAATATACAAGTAATCTAATGACAGTGTTTTTTAGGAGTCCTACATACATTATTCACATAAGATTCCAACTCAAACTTCCTATAAGATCGGCCGTTTTCCAACTGCGGAGTTCAATGCATGAAAATACTTGAAATATCAAAAAATATGATTAGATATGCCTCGAATACATAAAATAATGAATTATCACTATTTTTTACGTTGCTATTAAATTAATCGTAAAAAAAAATCGAAAAAAATCCAAAGAAAATTTTAATTTTGTGCCTAGGTTGGACGATCCTCCTCAACTTTCCCTGTTAACAGCATTAATCCACTTTTCTTCCACTTCTGGAATATTTGGAAATCTAAAATGTAAACATTAAGTAATGTTACTTTTTTACAGTAAGGGAACACCGTAATTTTTATCTTCAATATTATTTATACTTTGTTTCGAAGTTGACACAACACTACAGCATTACGTCTGTCCCTTTCTATCTACACCTACAGATGGAAAGGGACAGACTTATTGACAATACCTAGTGAGAGAAAGGGACTTTTCAAAAAGACATCAACGCGGTGTACGTTTTTTGTGCCTTAAACGTAAACAACTAGTTTAGCTAGAGCCCTGCAATTATTCATAATTTTATTAAATTATAAATATATTTTACTTACCGATGAAAAGTTATGCCATCTTTTTTATAGCTGGATGTTCTAGACGATTTCCCACACCATTTAATTGAACAAGAACTCATAATTAATTTGATATAAGCAGAAATGTTTGAAAAAGTTATCTAAATAATCGCGTGTGGAGAGATCCAATAACTGGTCAAAAACTCTCCATCCGTCTTACGCTTTTTCGATCAGGTCACGTGTCCTGACGCGAGTTTAAGATTTTATACCCATTACAGAAAAGTGCTCAACGCCGCTAAAGAAGTTTTCACTTCAAAAACTTACAAAAATGGTAAAACAATCCTTAAAAAGAAAAATAAACATTGCAACATGATTGCAATGCATGTCAGGCACATCTTGTAAGGCTTGTAAGGCGTAGGCTTTCCCATACTGCAACCAAACAAACTAAATTAAGGTACCTAGTTTATATTTGTCAACTGAGTGCTGATGGGTGCCAACCCTAACATTATTTTTGTAGTAGGCAATGTTGTCACTCTTATGTTCGTATATTTAATATTGCCAGAAAAATGTTTAAATTTACCCTAAAAATTAGATAATGTTGTCAGCTAAATACAATTATTTACAAATCATTATTTTAGTTATTTTTCGTGTTCGGGCAAACATATCCGCTAAGGGCAATGATGGCCGGTTTTACGGTACCTCATGGACACAAACTTTGTAGATAAGAAAGAATTTCAGTTGCACCAGACATCATATTCCATAAATGAATATATTTACGATGTTCCACAGCTTTAAGAGGTATAGCCTCAGGTCCCGCAGTGCCACAAACATAATGTAATGTTTAGGTTTGCGTTTCCGAACCTCTACCCATTCATCATTCGCAGTATTTTCATCGGTTGTTGATGCTGGAATTCTGACAGGTTTATCTAGTCGGAATGTAGCTTGAACTGGTTGAGAAAGGAAGGGGGAGGAACTAACAGGTGGTAAAGCTGAGTCGAGTCTAGCACTTTCAGCATACACGGAAATGGCACTACATGGCTGAACTGTCGTTTGCTCGTCTTTTCGGTGAGGACTGTGGTCCTTAATCTTCGACTTTGTGTTAAGTATTTCACTATACAGATGTCTGCTGCCTGCACTTACCTTCCTGTTGAGTGGGGATGCCTGCCAGCATGATATGGCAGCGACTGCATACTGGTGTACTCTCTAATTTATTAAGCTTTTCGTTGCAAGCTTAATTTTTTCTCGTACAATCAGTAAGCGCAACGTGATACTGTCCGATAGTAGTGACGGCATCAGTAAGCTGTTCAGTTAGAACATTTATTTGCTCACAGAGTTGCTGCATTTCTAAACCCATATGATAGGATATGTCTCCTGAAGATAGCGGGGGTGGATGGGATTTATTACGGGCAGAAACGTTTTTCATTGTTATTGGCGTGCTTACTGAGATCGGCAGTTCAATGGAACAAATACCTTTCCTTGCTGCATAACATTCAGGGCATACCCAAGTTGCTCTTTCTTCAAGCGTTAGTTGCCGGTTATTGCACAGGTAATGGTAAACTTTAATAATTAAATTTTATGTAATCGGTGCATTCTCGGCTCGGAAAGGCGCCTGCGCGAGTCTATCGACTACCTCCTTTAGGTTCAGTTTTTGGAATACGTGGGCGCACACCGAGTGAAAACTCAATTGTCAATCTGCCGTGCTACAAAACGAGCAACCGTTCAGTTTTAGACAGTGTGACGGACAGTGTTGTTTGTAGTGTTCAGAAAAAGAAGCATCTTAAACCATAGAAATTACTACGTCGCAGACTTCTCAGATCTCCCCGATCAGCATAATGAACGGCCGCGGCCGTCATGAGGCGAAACAGTTCGTACTAATTAATGTACCAGAGATAGTGGGCGAAAATCTGCCCCAACTGGTTCAACATTTGGTGGAATTATTAGTTAGGTTGGGGAAAAAGTCTTTTCGCATTATAGTATGTATGAACTTGTAATAAAATCTCTTTGGCTGTACTATTTGTATCTGGCTGGTTTTGGTATCATTGAAAATTTAAATTTTAAAGAACATAATCCCAAATTCAAATTAGGAAAATGTGTGATTTTCATTTGTTTTTCGTACCGCCAAGATGAGTGAATATAATGAAGAAATTCGATACATTTTAAAATTTTACTACAAAAATAGCTATAATGCAACGCAAGCCGCGAAAAAAATTTGCGATGTTTATGGACCTAATGCAGTGTCTGTGAGAGTAGCACAAATTTAGTTTAAGCGTTTTCAATCCGGAATTTTGATGTCAAAGATGCACGTCGCTCTGGTCGCCCTATTACGGATAAAATGAATGCCATTTTTGAAAAAGTGGAGCAGGATCGGCATATCAGTAGTTACGATGTAGCTGAAGAACTGGGAATTGACTACAAAACAGTTTTGGCGCATTTGAAAAAACTGGGTACACGAAAAAGCTCGATATTTGGGTACCTCACGAGGTCACTGAAAGAAACCTAATGAACCGTGTACTCATTTGTGATTCTTTATTACGACGTAATGAAACCGAACCATTTTTGAAGAAGCTGATAACTGGTGATGAAAAGTGGATCACGTACGACAAGAACGTGCGAAAAAGGTCGTGGTCAAAGGCCGGTCAGGCTTCACAGAATGTGGGGAAACCCGGGTTAACTCGCAACAAAGTGATGCTGTGTGTGTGGTGGGATTGGAAGGGCATTATTCATTAAAACTTTTTCCCCAACCTATTAGTTATATTGAAAGCTGTCCGCATCGGGGAGTTGTCGAATTGGGTGCTGCCTATTGTTCGTTCAATCCCAAGTCTCGTGGCATCCGAGTGAGCTTATCTTTAATGTATTCGGCCCAGCAGTTGATAAAAGCATGGCAAAAGCGCCGAGAGCTAACGTGTAACTCACTGGGCATACTGGGAAAGCCAAGGAAGTTTTATATCCGCCAAAACTTGACCAAATTTCGCGACCGTTTATTTCAAAAGGTGCGCGTGGCTGCCCGGGCGTCTGAAGCGATTCCTATATGTTTGAGTTTCTGAAGGCCATATTCTAGCCTGGAAGCGCGACAAACAACGCGCGCCAAAGAATCTACAATTATAACGATTTTCGAAAGGTTTTCCAAATGGAACCGGACGCCGTGGATCAACAATACTTCAAATCTGTAAGTATCAGCAACATGGTGCATTGACATTATAGTGCATGCATTGATATTATCGCATTTAATTATATATATGTACCTATGTTTTATTTATCTAAACTAATATTATAAAGAGGAAAGATTTGATTGTTTGTTTGTTTGCAATGAATAGGCTCAGAAAGTACTGGTCCGATTTGAAAAATTCTTTCAATGTTAGATAGCCCATTTATCGAGAAAGGCTATAGGCTATATATCATGACGCTACGACCAATAGGAGTGGAGCAGCAATGAAAAATGTTATGAAAACGGGGAATCTGTGACGCAAACGAAGTTGCGCCGGACAGCTAGTTTCATTATATTTCAAGCTTGACTCACACCACTTACTGCCAGCATCTTGGCTACGATGGTTTCAGCCTTCAGCGATACCAGGATGAATTATATAGAGTGGGTTTATTGTAACTATACAACTCTTTTACCGTTTCGGTTTAGGTTTTGATGTTGTTTGACATCAATACTTTAGTTGAAATGCGGGAGATTCGTCTTGGATAGTTTTTATTACGCAAATGCCACTTGCGCGCATCCACTTGGGCGAAAAACACTTTCGCGACCCCATTTCCACGACTGCATACTTGCCAGACTTAGTGACCTTACAAGCAAAACATAACAACACGCCTGATATTACTTGAAGGGTGGGATGAGTTTTGATTGTGTGTCGTAAGTCCCAGACATACTGATAAATAACAGTTTTTTTTTTCATTTGCTGTTTCAGATTCCACAAGCATTCGATCTGATGTCGAACAACAGACAATTCTAAATGTCGTGTGACGATATTCGAGTAATTATGTTCCAGAATAGATTTAATAATTTTGGAATAAGGGAATCGACTTGCCATAATTTCTAAATTATAGCGAGGGATTTTTTCGTTCGGCCTCCGTCCGGCCTTGTAATTTACTGAACCTGTTTAAGCTTCACAATGTATTTCCAATTTTATTTAAGTATTAACGCACTAATAAATACGGAAAAAAAAAAATTGTCTGACCAATGATTAGTTCTTAATTATTTCTTTATTTTTCGCATTCCATATGTGGATTTACAAGTATACATTAAATTGTTAAATTAAGCTATATGAAGGTTTATGTATTTTTTAAATTAAACTATTGATGTCGTGATTCTGCTTTTTAATCGAATGCTTTAATATTGTTATAGTCGATGCTATAGTAAAAATTTACAATGATATCGCCTTACATTAAAGATCCGTGCTCGGTTGTCGGGTATCCGCTGGATCGCCGACAGGCGTAGGAAACTTCACCCTTAAGGAGAAACCACCACGATACTAGGACCTGCAATTAGAAATTATAGGACAGGAATAGAGAGCATGATAAAGGCAATTAATTACGTCGAAAAGGGGCATCTGTGCAGTGCGCTGTCGCGGCTTGGCCCGGGTGAAGAGCCGATATTGATTGATGCATGCGCACTGCAAGCTTAGCTCACCTACATAACTAACAAATACATACGTATCTTGGCCGCGGTCGGATTCCGGCGTATACCTCAGATCCGATACCCCGTTAAAAAAAAAAACTTAAATGTGTTAGCTAACGGAAACATAAAAAAATGTTTTTTTTCACACTTTAATTGAATCGCTTTCAAAGAGCAAGCCACAGCCACAGCTACCCAATTCAAATAAATAAATAATCAGCTATCACTTGATCTAAGCGTACAAGACGGGACGTACAAAACTAGGCAACGGATTTTGATGCGGTTATCGTTTGTCATCAATAGACAGAATTATTCAAAAGGAAGGTTTATATATATAATTTATTCCTGAAAACACATAAAAAAAAAACACGCAAACGAAGTCGCGGGCAATAGCTAGTGAACAATAAAATAGTTTGCTTTTAAGCAGCCTACGAAAGTTGTAAAGCACTGTTCTCTTAATAAAAGCTCTCCCTCGGAAATTGAGGCAAATGGCTCAATAAGATAGACGGTAGCTTTATCGCTGCAGGAAAAATCTCGTAAAATATAGGAGGGCCCACATTATATAACTTGCAGGCGCCTGCCACCCGTGGTGACCGCGTCAAGTTGTTAGTATACGCTAACTATGTACAGTGAGCGACAATAGTCGATTAATGTTGCGATCAAACTGGTATGGATAGGAGGTCAGACAGGCAGTTGCAGAGTACAGTTCATATAAAATCCTGGTATACAGCTGTATCCAGTCAGACTAGAAGCCAACTCCAACACATGTGGGAAAATTCTAGGCAGATGATGATGAAATTGGTACGGATAGACTTCGGACCTCAATTATCAAATTTTAAATCATAATTATATGAGGTCCTGGGTTCGATTCCCTGGTCGGGCAAAGTGTTATTAGGTTTTTCTACCTAGAATTTCTCAGTAGCTTTCACGAAGGCCGGATTTTTGGGTGGTGTTTCCGGTTTGCGGTCAGCAGTTTCCCCTATCCAGGGCGTCGAGTTCGATCTGAGTCCATTTAAGTATGCCGAAAGAGTACAATGAAGCATGACTCAACCGTTGAAGGCGCGCTCCTTGTTCCTGCCTGAAAGGAGGCTATTTAATACCTTCTTAAGACGATCGAAGAAGCGATCCCTCAACGACTGCTCCATGTTAGCTACATTAATGCCTAACGCTTTCGACATACCCAAATATTTAAAGCTTTAGGGTGAGGAAAGGGATCTTAGGTGTTTAGTGGATTATTAATAGCATATACTTTTCCATCGGGGGGCATTTGCTGTGCACTGGACTCCGTTCCATTTCTCTAAGAGTTGTAAAAGAGTCCCTCATCTCGTGTTCCCCACCTGGGTCTGCAACCATCGTCACTTGTTATGACGGGAAGTCGTCTGATATATATATATGGGAATCCATTGGTACTAACATTGTAGTAGTATGAGTATAAGATATCTTATTTAAAAATCGATATTCATTTATAAACTTGATTGCATTTCTGTAAATATAGAATTTTATTGTTTTACTCAAGTAACATTATTTTATAACTACACATATAATATAATAAAACACTACTTTACCTGTAAATATAGAAATAACATTCAAAGCTTTTACTCTTTACGAATATCAATTTTCTGTAAATTATTTAGTTTTTCATTACCTTTATTTAAAATGACAATGACATTTTTATGTCATCACATTTCCGTTCACATCAGTCAGTCCTTTAATACACAACCTCTTTACATGAGTAAAAGAACTTGTAAGATTATTTGGTAAAGAAAATAGCTATAGTAATCTTGCACAAGTGCCTTCGTTAAATAATGTTCATGAAGGCACACAAGTAGAGATGGCAACCTGTACCGCCTAGAGATTTCTGTATTATCGCCAAGTGTACCTTATTTCCCAAACAAACATGCATGTGATTTTATTAACAACAAAAAAGGCTTTAGAATTGAAATCAAAACAAAAAATCTGTAACTGACTTTATTAAATCAAGTCAATCAAATGTGGGTCTACTATTAGGTACTACACCTCTACCTAACCCTTCGGAAATTACAGACTTGATGTTATGTTTATTTAATTTATGTAGGTATCAATCTAATCTAGGTAAAATTAGATTTTTATTTATTTTTTGAGTATGAATGTGGATGTCTGTAAGAGTAGAGGAAGAGCAAAGAAACGATGTATGAACTGAGTGAAGGATGATATGGCTAGAAAGGAAGTGACCCTATGGTATCTTAACAATGATGAAAGTGAAGTCAAAGAACGGAATAGAAAAAAAAAAAAAAAAACAAATTATAGTTAATTCAACAGCTCTCAATGCGTGAGGAGCGCACTTATTTGTATGTGGATAGGTGTGTGTTTTGTGCGTGCGTGTGTATTTGTGTGTGTTTCGTGCATGTGTGTGTGTGTATGTGTTTGTGCGTGCGTGTGTGTATGTATAATTATCCAATATTATCCAATATGTTAGCCTACCCTGATCAAAATCTTTTCTGTTTCTTCATATGTTAGAGATCTTAACCGATCACCTATTAAAAATATTTTAAGGCAGTCTCTACCGAGAGAAAGTGGTATCTCAGGAGTTTTTATTAAACCCTTTGGAAAAAATTATAAGTAAAAAGAATAATTGTACAAAACGAGTCTGATAATGTCAGAAGGCACGGGCAAGGCAGGAGTGATTTTTAGCCGGTTCAAGTCCGGCACTAACTTGGCTGTCTGTCACAACCTGTGAGATAATCGAGGTGTCTGTGGGAATTTACCATTACAGCCAAAAAAAAAAACCCGCTCTCCATTCGATCTTTAATATATTAAATAGTTCTTGTGGTACTCTCGGGCTATTTAGCGGTTTAGAACAGATTATTGATGTGATTGTGTTTTGAAACATTTTCCCGGGCTCTCCTTGACACAGTTTTCGACTAAGCTACGGTACTACATGTAACAGACCTCCGCATGCAGTCAGTTTTCAGTCACCTTTTAAGATCGACGTGGTAGATTAAAGTCTAGGACTCGTTTTCTCAACAATCCTTTTTTTAATTTGCTCACTCAGCAAAGCAAACCATCTGGGACCCAACTTCTAAATAATGTCATGTCAATAATGTGATTTATCTTCAAAGGATGCACTTAATGGATGCATTTAACGGGCGTATTTAATGGCCGCACTTACGCTGGACATCTAAGAAGAGTCTCCCATGGTGTATGCTATTTGCCTACGACATTGTGTTGGTTGCTGAGATTGGCCTTGAGGTTCAGAGCAGATTGGATGTGTGGTGGCAAAGACTGGAGAATGTTGGCCTGAATTGCAGTAGGACCAAGACAGAATACTAATTGTGTGATTTCGGCTGTTACTCAAGTCCTAAGCCCTTTTATGTTAGGAACGATAGGTAAATCGGGTCAGGTTAGGAATAATCTATACATTCTTGCCGGAATGCCCATACCGATCTGTTCCGGTTCTAGATACCTCGGGTCGCTTGTGCAAGGGGATGCCAAAGTGAATCTAGATGTAACGCACCGTATCAACTCAAGATGGATAAAATGGCGACAGTCACTGCAACAACTGGCGAGCTACGGATGCCCTTCAAGTTAAAGGGGAAAACATAGAAGTCCGTGATTAGGCCTGATCTGTATGTATGTCATGTAGTATATCTGTACAGATCGGAATGCTGGGCTGTGAAGAAGAAGGATGAAAAAACCGGCCAAGTGCGAGTCTTACTCGCACACAGGGTTCCATAGCCCCAAACAATATAATAACAATATTTTGAACTGTCATTCATTAGTTAGTAGTATTAGTTAGAAAACTTCCACTCGACCGCAAAACTAAATTGGTTTTTGATAGTATGTTTATGAAAAACAAAGTTACTTCTGCAGTTTGATGGAAAAGTCCCATATCTCAAAAACTAAAAATCATATTTTATTGAAACCAATTTTCGTTGATAGTTTTTTTACGTTCTACAATCCTAAATATTTTCAGAATTTTCCTACTCTTGCTTTAGAAAGTAGAGGGGGGGGGGACACACATTTTACCACTTTGGAAGTGGCGCTAGCGCAAACTATTCAGTTTAGAAAAAAATGATTTCAGAAACCTCAGTATCATTTTTGAAGACCTATCCATAGATACCCCACACGTATGTGTATGATTAAAAAATTTTTTTTGGTTTTCAGTTCTATGTATGGGGAACCCCAAAATTTATGTTTCTTTTTCTATTTTTGTGTAAAAATCTTAATGCGGTTCACAGGATACATCTACTTACCAAGTTTCAACAGTATAGTTCTTATAGTTTCGGAAAAAAGTGGCTGTGACATACGGACGGACGGACAGACAGACAGACAGACATGACGAATCTATAAGGGTTCCGTTTTTTGCCATTCGGCTACGGAACCCTAAAAAGATTGCTTTTAGCGGATGTGAGAATGTTGAGGTGTATGTATGGTTTGACGAGAATGGATTGGATAAAGTAAGGAATGAGTATATTTGAGGAAGTTTGAACGTTGCGCCGGCTACAGAAAAGTTGTAAGAGATTCGACTGTCATGCTATAAAAATTGCAGGTGACCAAACGAGTGATGAATATAAATGTTTATAGATGAAGAGGGAGAGGAAGACCAAGGAAACTATGGATGGCTGAGGTATGATATGAAAGAAAAAGGAGTAAATGATAGCGTGAAGGTTGACACAGAAGGATGGAAGAAATATAATATAACGTTTAGCGCCGACCCCAAGGAAGGAATATGGGACAAGGGCAGAAAAATGATTATGATCTTATTTTCAGAGAAACTGCGAGGATAAAGATCCTTGCGATATGAATAACGAAATTAAACGTTGAAAATGTCAATGTCGTTTATTTAACAAATTACACTTACAGCGCAAACGTAATACCTAATTAAAAAGATTTGTCTGGGTTTTAAGGTCTACTTGATAGTAATGGTCCTCAAAGTCATTTATTTTATTTACAATTCTTCCATAAACAACATCAACTGCATCCGAGGCGTAAACATAATCCAGATGGGTAAAATCGTCTAAGAATATTGATTCATTCACATTTGGAAGATTTCGCTTCAGAATTTCTACGTCCTTGAGGTCCGACAACCAGTCTTTTGAACTATAAAATAACACAACTGGTACCTTCACATAACCTAAATCATAATCAGGCGGCGTATATTCTCCATATTTGTTCAGATTTTTTTCTTTGCCTAAATCGTACCTGCAGAACCGATGTGACTGGACCAACTGTCCGTAATGAACGAACTGCATCGTAGACGAACCAGTGGGCGAGTGTCCTAATATAACAGATAAAAAAGTCGCATTTATTTTAGTTTCATATCCCGAGAACGAGTACAATATGTTATCACATTTTCCTGACAAAACACTGCATATAAAAGCTGAAACCTTATTGAAGAAATCGATGCCTGCTGAATAAGCGTTAAAGTCTTTCAGGATAAGTCCCAGTATATCGTGAGCAGGTGAAAACATTCGGACTATGGGACTTTTAACGTGGCCCATCCACGCCTCCGGCGCTAACGAAAACATTATTTTGATTTTATCATTGTATTCTGGCTTCATCGAGCACAAAACGTAGCCGACGGTAGTGCCTTGTGAATGTCCTACGTAGTATACACTGTCGTATCCTGTCTCTTCGAGGATGTGGTCGATCATGACGGGCAGATCGTACATCGCGATCTCTTCCCACGAGAAGTTCCAGAATTCTGTCATGGACGAGTTCAGAGTAGTGTGCCTTTGTGAGTGTTTGTTACCTCTAGAGTTGCCCATCCAAACATCGAACCCTAGGTCCGCCAAAACATATGCGAGCGCTTTATCAGGTCCCATTAACAACCAAGTGTCCGAACAATCTAAAATCCCATGCATTAGAAACACGACTGGCCTTTTTCTGCTTTGACGGTTTGGTATTCTATGAAAATTCAATATGTATCCGTCCTCGGTCGTCACAGTGTGTTGTTCTAGAGGATATCCATATTTCCGAGCCAATTGAGATATGTTCAGACGTGCGTCCACAGGAACGAATGCCTCATGAGTAATACTGATGATATTGTCCAGCATATTCCATATGCTCTGATGGTCATGACCTGCAGTTAAACTGCAGATCAACAGTAGTAAATAAAGGTACATTTTTTTAATTCTCAGTCAAATGTACGGCGTCTGTACCGTCTCTACGTGAAACAATACTGTCTCCGATATACAAATACATTGTTTTAAATCCGGTGTTGTTAAACTTGATCCCGTCGTTAATTGCGCTTCGATTAAACTAGACACGGTTTATTTAGATTTGGTCGTGTCAGCTCACCTAATGAAGTTTGGTGTATGCGTTTGGAGTAGGTCCCGACAAACTCATGTCGTATTTATAACATTCTTATTGCCAGTAACACAGAAAATTAAACAGTGATTTCCTAAATTGTGTGTTGTAATGAAAGAGTTACTGGTGAATTAGAAACGGTTTTCCAAAAACATGTATGTAATTCTCTTAAATGAAATTCACGTGGAAAAGTGTGATTTCCAAGTCGCTACACCGTAGCATTAACGTTGGTGAACAACGTATGGTATCAAATTGTCAAGATACCGTGATATTTGGAACCGATTAGTTAAAGTTGACCCCGTAATTGCTTTACTACACTTTGACCCTATATCCAATAGATGTGACACAGGGCGTCCAAAGTAGTCCTGAATCGCGAAAGGTCTTGAGCTTCGCGCTTCATTTCACCACGTCCGTAATATTCGGCCAACTGGCGAGTTTGACTCCCAGACGAAGGGTTCCGTCGTACCACCATACAAACTCTGTCCACAAACATACAAAATCTTTTTTTGTTAAATAAAAAATTGCCATGACTCATTTGTATGTAGAATTCTGACAGGTACCCTTAGTCCCGAAATCATATTTTCAATTTTATAGGTGGTAACAAAGAATATTATAATTATGGTGTATTAGTAGATTCCAACAAACTTGAGAAAATGCTAGGCAGATGATGTATTACAAAAAATGATACTTCGAGCAGCGATAGTAGTGATGATGAATACTTGGAACAATTACAATTACAGATATCAGTATTGTTAGCTTAATTAAATTAAACCGAACCCCTCTGGGTTCTGTTTAAGTAAAGTAGAATCAATTTCTGCTTCTTAATTACAGATTTCTGCTGTAAAGAATAATTTCGCCTAATATACCAATACAAATACCACGGACATCATCACTAGAAAAATTCTTGCGTGCTTTTAAGTCAGCCAAGTGCGAGTCGGACTCGCGCACGAAGGGTTCCGTACCATTTATTAATAAAAACAGCATAAAAAAAAAACACTTTTTGTATGGGAGCCCTCATTAAACATTTATTTTAATCTGTTTTTAGTATTTGTTGTTATAGCGGCAACAGAAATACATAATCTGTAGAAATTTCAACTGGCTAACTATCACGGCTCATGAGATACAGCCTGGTGACAGACGGACGGACGGAAGGACAGCGAAGTCTCAGTAATAGGGTCCCGTTTGACCCTTTGGGTACGGAACCCTAAAAAATCCATGTCTTAATCACCTAGGAGTTCAATGCTATGTTATCTTGCATTGTTTTGCATAATATTGAGAAATGGTTAGGCTCAGATTTCTATCTACGAGTATGCACCCTATTTAGAACAAGATATTAGCGGAAATGACAATTATATATTTTTGTAGACTATAACAATGTGGATGAAGTATTTGATGGGGAAGCGATTGCAGTTATACAGTCAACATACAACATGTGGTGTACCCCAAGGAAGTGTCCTTGGGCCCCCGTTGTTTCTAATATATATTAACGATTTGCCAAAATGCACTGACCATCAAACTGTTTTATTTGCCGATGACAGTACACTTTTAGTTCCATGTAAAAATATAGAAACTTACGAAGATGACATAAACAAGTCCATTCTTGACATTATAAATTGGTTACTCAGTAATAAATTAAAAATTAACATAGATAAAACAAAGCTTATGACATTTTATCAAAGAACTAATAAACTTAACTTAAACATAACTTATGCAGATCAAACAATAGCTGAAACAAGCTGTGCTAGATTTTTAGGACTTCATTTGGACACTCACTTAAACTGGAAATGTCATGTAGAAATTGTTTGTAAAAAACTAAACCAGTACTCTTATGCACTCTATAATCTAGCAAAGATAGTAAATAAGTCCGTTGTTCTAATTTCTTACAAGGCCTATGTTACATCTACATTACGTTTTGGGATAATATATTGGGGAAATTCCACCGACAAAGAAATTGCGTTCAAGGCCCAAAAAAGATGTGTGCGGGCTGTGTTTAAGCTCAAACCAACTGAAAGCTGTAAGCCATATTTCGTGAAATTCAAACTACTTACGTTGCCCTGTTTGTACATTTTTGAGACGGCAGTATTTGTCAAGTCTAACTTTCATTTGTTTGAAACATTGAGATCAAAACGACGGAACAGAGAGATATGCGCTAAGCCGCATAATACTGCTCTTTTTAAAAAAAGTTTTTTGGGTGTGGCACCTAGGATATATAATAAGATCCCTAGAAAAATTACAGAAATTAAAAACATACACGATTTTAAAAAAGCCTTCCTCAAAATACTACACGAAAAATCCTATTATACGGTGAACGAATACCTAACTGACACATCATTATGATTACCTATTTTTATTAACATTTTGAATTTGAATTATTGTAATAATGTGTATAATATTGTTTTTTATATTTTTTAATTTTCATTATTTTATACTGTTTGATAATTAAATCAGCATGTTTGTATCATAATAATATTTGTACGCCGATGACGGCTTGACATAGCGCTCATTAATAATTACAACATCTGTACCTAACCTACCTATGTTCAACAAATAAAATATTTGATTTGATTTGACAACTATTTGAATGAATCATTTATTTGCTTATAATAATAATTTATTTCAGAACATAATTCCATTTATAATACGGCTCAAAAACTATGTTAATACCTTATAATTACTTATTAATGTACATTCAACATAACAACACCAGAACTATGCACCTTATTCCAGTGCCGCACAATAGGACTCTCCACCCTATCTGTTATGGTGTTTAGAAGGCCGTTGGGGCTGCCGTCGTCATCAACGTGACGTCATCATCATCACTTCTTTCAAGCTTTCGAGCAGCGAGTCTCACAGCCAGCCAGCTTCAAAAGGGTATTCCTGACCACCAGCATGCAGCGGAAGCGCATTCCTGGCCAGCACCCTCAGCCTCTCTTGAAGCGACCTTGGCACAGCACACTGCACTATCGGCCGGTCGAGAGCCCCTACCTCCCGGTCGACACCTCTCTATCTGTCTGCCACATCGCGGCGCTGTACTACGTCCGACACACTGGAGCAACCGCAGCGCCGGTCCCGACGCACTGGGGTACTACTTCGCACTAAATACTTCAAGACTCATTTCTACTATCGACCTCCGGTCTCCGGGGGAGAGTGATGTAGCGACCAACAAAAAAAGCAACTTACTACAAAAAGTACTACAGCGCCATCTATGACACGATGGAAGAACTAACATCAATTTCCTACATCTCACATGCAAAGTTTACATCGACTTTAGGAGTATATACAGAAACCCGACAACAACCGTCGGGCAGTTGCCCGCCAGACATAACACCTGTCTGGTCGGAGGATCCTCCCTTTTCAATGGAGTATCGAGGAACTTTACACCCTGTTCCTCATACTGGCCAAGCTTGGCTCAAAGTTTCAATAAACTAAGAGGCCAGGTTTTACTGTTTTCGTCAACACTCGCATGCGGCCTAATGTGTAATCTCTTATCTGAAGCTCGCAACATTGCTAACCAAACTCGTACATGTTCGCCATGTTCCCGCATTATTAAACCATTACGAGTTCCTATCGACTTTAGACGAATAACATGATTAAAAACAAGTCTAATATTTGTTCAAATAATATTTCTGGTTTAGATAAGGTTTCTGATTAAGTATTGTAATTCTTTTCTCGAAGGCATAATTTTTGGCCCATAGCGTGAAATTATTTTTATTTATGTAAAGATACTGCAAAATTATTTACAAAATAGAAAGAGACAATCAACTTTAAATAGTAGTTCTTATAGTTTTATTTTGTCCAGTTCATCACCATTTTAGCCGAAAGACGTCCACTGCTGGACATAGGCCTCCCCCAAGTGACGCCACATTGACCGGTCCCGTGCGCCTCGCATCCAGCGAGTTTGTCCAGTTAGTCTTATGGTTATAGTGTTATTTGTTTGTTTAGTTAGGAATGATTTAAAAGGAAAAATAGTAGCGTGACGATTAATAGAGGAGAATGATAAAAAGGTGTTGCGCCGATCCCAAGGAACATGAGATACCAGCAGGAAGGTGATGTTTTTATTATTTATTTAACACTTCAAGTACAATGTACAGTTTAGGCATTTTCTACCAGTCAACCTTTGGGTGATGCAGAGACAAACAGTGGTAGGTGTCTATCTGTAAACAATAAGGATACAAAGACTGTCCCTCCTTCCCTTCTACACTACTAAACCGCACCACTAGTAGTGGATTTTGAGTTAGCATATCCATATTATTGTTTGACTTAATAATCGTAATGTGTTTGAACTGTATTGTATAGCGGGCTGGTTTCCGCAACTCCACGTCGAAAGCGCGTATTTTGCGTATGCACGAATCTGAACTGTATTATCAGTAGATTCACACTTGTTAGTGAAACCTGACTGCAGTGTATAGATGGCGTTTAAGGACCGGCATTCTTCTCAGCGTCACATACCTTGTTGTCTCCCAAAATTAGACGTTTGAACCGCACGAGAGACGCTCTATCTATTTGATATTAGAAGTTAATAAATTTCCACTTACGTACATTTTAATACATCGACAACGTTAGAAGTGACCTCACAAGGGTGTTTTATAGTCTGGACTTGAACATCTTTGGACATGGGTTCGAGCATCGTTTGTGTTGAAGCTTCACAATTCCGTGTAAAGTTTCCTTTGATGTCAATCTAAAGAGACCATAGACCGCCCATGACGAAGAGGATTGAAAAAGGAAATTAATACGGCACCCAAGTAAGTAACTTGAAGAAACAAGGCAGGCGAAAGCAGTAGTTGTCGCTCTACCAGGCAGGCCCGAAGATGTGACGCGCAGTGTTACCAGCGCACCTTCATGGAGAACGTGCGGACGTTGGATCGGCCGCTCTTCGAGATGCGGCCCGCAAGGCAAAACGGGCTAGGTCCCGCCCCCCGACTTGTGGTAGTGGTAGTAGTAGGAAAAGTGGAGTTTTAGTTGATTGGAGTCCAACATTACCCTCTGTTCTCCTCAGACGGAGAGTGTCAATGAGGTGTCAATGATTAACCCACTAAAAAAAAGTTTGAAGCGTCCCTCGTTTCGAATAACCAGACATACAGGCATGATGAATTTAAATAGGCAAGAGGTTGATGTGGAATGTTTAAAAAAAATAACCATTAACTACACCAATTTATTTAAGATTGAAAATACATGTAGTCCGTAATATCGTAATATTCGGTACATAATTACATCCAATATATTTTTAGACGATCAAGTTGTTTGAGCTACCTTACTTTAATAATTACATAAAAGATAGATACATATATAAATGTAGATATAAGAAAATAATTGTAAGTTTACAAACTTAATTTAAATTATTTTGTTCATGTACACGATACCGACTTGGTAAAATGGAATTATGCATAAAAATGTATTTAGATTTATGGTTAAAATTAAAAAAAGCATAGTTATATATGTAAGTACATCATTAATAGATTCATGTTATAGTGCAATTCAGTTAATATGATAACGCTAAAAGTCTATATTAGAAACTAAGGAAGTACTTCAATTTTGTGCGTAGATTTATTGTAATTTATAATAATTCATTATAAAATAGAGTCCTTTTCAAAGGACGTCAGTCGTAGACCCTGCTTAGTCCCTTTTAAGGGACGGGCGTTTAGCCTAACACTAAAGTAAAAAAAATTGTGCTGCACTTTAAATACATGAAGATATCCAAAGACTGTCCTGTCCGTATACCTGTCGTCAGAAGGGTAACAAAAGTAATAGAAAACTAGAATTACATAGTGGGATTATTTGGTTTCCACAAACTACTCGAAATCTCACAGAGAATTTTCATAAATCCTAAACTATTAAGTAAGTGATTGATAAAAGTGGTTAATAATCTAATAAATTATTTGATTGATCAATCTACAACCCTATAATATAAAAATCTTCAATGACACTTCTACTTCAATGAATATTTACAAGCAGTATGAGACACATAATACTGTGCGACGCACACCTACCACACTTCACTTCCAAAGGAGAAGTGGATAAAATTGCTAAACATGCTTAGGAAATAGTCGAAGACGTAATCCTAATCAGGTTTTAACCCTGGCAACTAACGAACTTGAGTTTTTGCTAATTTCTAAACACCTGAGCGAAGTCCTTTGCTAAACCTATTAAAACTTATCATTGCTATGTTTATTGAATGCCGCGTAGTTAATTTTTCAGATGTATCTTACTTTCCTAAAGAAAGCTGCGTTAATTCTGCAGCCTCTTATCTAACTAGATGTCTCTTATTACCCAACTTTTACAAATACACAGACAAAAGAATTACTTAACAATTACACACAAAAGAAAAATAATGTGCTCCTGTCTTTAAATGAAAGATTTTATCGAAAAATAAGAAATCTTGCTTTTTTGTTTTCTTTGTAACAAAATTAACAGAAGAGACATTTGAAAAAAAAATATTTTAAGCAATTATAATAACTCGTAGTAAGTATACAATATCCGGGAAATAAAATGAATCGAAGACAGTTATGAAAATAATACGAGTAAGAATGACCCAACTAAAAAGTTTCGCCGTTACTTCTTGGAGTTTTCCGGTGCTTATTCGAGACCGTTTTTCTTGATCAGGTCCTCAATCTGGCGTTGCTTCCTTTCCAGTTCCATCCGGCCGGGTGGCGATTTCTTCAGCAAATACTTCAGTCTTGCGAAGTACACATCCAGGATTTGTTCATTATCCAAATACTTCTCCATCATTTCGTCCACCATCTCTTGTTGCTCTTCTTCAGGAACGGGATTCTGGATCCTTTCGCCTGAAACCAAAATAATATGTATTGTATCACCATCATCAGACAAAGTAGATACAGTTGTATCTGGAGCTGGGTACAAACGATAATCCTCACATTCATCAGTAGTGATTCCTTTCTTGAGAGTAAGATAGGCGCGGAAGAATAGATAAATTATATTAATTATAAATTACATATTGTTATAAATTATATGTATTATAAATTATATTAATATTAATAACCTACCCAAAGCATTATATTCGGTGAGCGTGATACGAATGATCTCGTTCATCAGTTCCTGAAAAGTGAAAAATAAAACAATGAATTACACTATTTCTTTTTTTATATTCAGCTTGCGCGAGTGGAGTCGGATCGATAGCTAGTCCAAACATAACGTAACATAAAAAACAAATCTGCGAATACTTATACTAAACTAATAGAAAACGCTCTTTATCTGGCACACTTGGGCGAAAAAAAAGTTTGCAAAACACGGCAAGTAACCGAGTACCGTTTAAAAGAACTATAATACCTATACTGCACTAACTTTTTGTCTTATCGTCAGCTAGACGAGGTAAAAACAGCAACAACATAAGCTGGCGCCCGATAAAATGTGGGTACACACACAGTATACCCAGACTTCTGCCGAACCCTTAAGGAATACAGGTGTTATGTTACGTCTGACTAGAATCCCATTTTGCACAAGTATTTTGCGAAAGACTGCACTAGTGAATTCGCACAGGTTTCTTTCCTTTTTTTTTTCTATCGCGTTAATTTCCGTACATAACGGGAGCGAAGCCGCCGAAGCTAGTTTAAGATAAATTTAAAATAAGTTTTATAGACTAGACGAGAAATATTTTCCATAATATTAATTTTCAACGAGTTGTTTTTACACGAGTTGTTGTTTACAGCTACGATAATTATTTTGTTTGTTGTATTTTAAGTTTCCAACAATACCTTTCACTCTTATCTTAAATTGCGCACCCTAAACTTTGTAAATAAAAATCTCCCTTGGCATTCTTCTTAGCAATGATGTTTTCATTACGTTGCAGGCCTCAAGAGGCGCTGGTTTACGGCTAAAAAACAACTCACATTTGTGTAGTGCATAATAGCATTACCAGTACCAGCACATACGACATAATTACATCATTAAGATTAATCAGATTAAATTTTGATATATCTACTTACAGTGGTATTGGCAGTCGCAAAATCGAAGTTAACCATCTTGACTGATTTTCCACGTGCGTGTTCTGGAAAAACAAAAATATATAATAATCAAAAGTATCTTTGTCAAAATGATTTTCATTGAAACCTATAAGAGTAGCGGAAGACCGAAGAAACGATGGGTGGACTGTGTGAAGGATGATATAGGTAAAAAGGAGGTGACCTGCTGAGATTACAAGTAATAGAGAACTATGGAAGAAGAAGACATGTAGCGCCAACCCCAAATAAATTGGGATAAGGGCAGGAGAACGATGAAAAAGCACGTTAAGCCGTTGGTCCTGGCTGCCATTAGTAGATCTTTGACAGTCGTTAGAAGTAGTCAGAAGCCTAAAGTTTGACATCTAGTATTACCAAGAAGAGTCGTATTACCCAGTTACTGGGTTATGGAGGTCAGAAAGGCAGTCATCATCATCATCATCATCATTTCAGCCGGAAGACGTCCACTGCTGGATATAGGCCTCCCCCAAGTTTCGCCACATTGACATAACATGGGGGGTTTTGCCATAATCGCCACGCTTGGCAGGCGGGTTGGCGATCGCAGTAAGGTTGTTACAAAAGCACAGAGAACGCTGCTGCCCATTCTCTGGCAAGTCCCTTTAGTCGCCTCTTACGACACCCACGGGAAGATATGGGATGGTGCTATTCTTTACGTCCGACACCATACAGAGCCAAGGAAAGGCAGTCGCTTCATGTAAAATACTGATACTCAGCTGCATCCGGTTAGACTGGAAGCCGACCCCAACAAAGTTTGGGAAAAGGCTAGGCAGATCATAAAGGCAGGAAATGATGATGATAACCGTATAATAATTTAGCTCCTTTGTAAACACTAAGGCACCCTTTGTCTCTCATACATTTCTCGTCTATCAAAATCGATCCGCACTCGCCAGCCAATCGTTGCACAGTTGAATGTCCGGCACACGCGTATTGCACTGCGCGGTCATCGGCGTTCATCTTGCATTTGACTGTGGCTACGCCTTCAGTATACCAATATTGCAATGAAATCGATATTTCATTAAATGAATGCACCTCGTGAAATGTCGTCTGATTAGTATTAAGATATCACTTGGCTACTGTTTAACCCGTCAGTGTCAACTCAGCCCAAAACATTAGTTATAAACAAAAGATGCAACAATACAGGCTTTGTTTGGGACAAAGCCCCCCGTGTTGGGGTACGTTCGTCTCACAAGTCAGATATCTTACACAACACTTTATAGAATTTCATTTGAAGATTATTGAAACCGTCAATCGGAATGGAATCATTTGAAGTTGAACAGATAAATCTTCCATACCGACTTATGTTAACACCAGAATCCACTCATAATTCACACAAAACGATTATATTCACGTTCGTTGAAACTTGTTCATCGTTCGTCAAAGTTATAAATAGAAACGCTTACTTGTATGTAGAATAAGATAAGAAGATTAATAGCTGTCAATAAAGCAACCGGCCAACTGTCACAACTCTGGGGAACTGTGGCGCTCCGCTGCTGCCGCTGGTGGATGGGGGCGCCTCGCCAGGCGGTCGGTCGATGTAATCACGCATGCGCCTGAAGCCGTTTGAAGGACACGGTAAGGCTTGACGCTCAGAGCTTCGAAGTTGCTGTTAAAGAATTGTTAGACGCCTATTATTTAATATTTTTACATCCTTTGTAATTTTGACAATATCGAGCAGGTGCTGTGGAAAGCGATTTACTTTTAAACTCTAATACCAGCCACATCTTCAGTGAAGTCTAGATTCTAGAGATAATAACACAGAAATGACTATTCATTGCTTTTGCTCGCAACTTGTAGTCAAATGCACGACAAAACTTGTGATGTGTTTTCCTCGTATAACCTGAAAACCAGCAAGTTACCAACCAAGTAGAATGGTTTGATAGAACGCAGTTGAAAATAATTTTTCTATCGACGCGGAATATTTAAAATTGTAATTTTACAGACTTTTTGTCGAAAACCGTTGGAAATACGCGAAAACTTATCATATTGACTCTCGGATATAAATAATTTAACAATAATTAGTTGAAAGCAAATGTAAGTGATTGTTATCGGGCAAGTTTATTAGCTACAGATTATTTCTTCTTTATTAAGCCACTACGTCGCCGTACGCAGCATATAGACATGATAGTATATAACTAGAAGTGTATGAAACCTATAGGCTAATACAAAAGAACATCGACGAGCCGCCATACCTTTAATAAGCTACACTTTGCCTATGGGTTGTAAGCATATATTTTGGCTTGTAACCTCTTTCTGCACGGAAATCTTCAAATCCCCTTGAAATAAGCTTTAAAATGCTGTATGTGACTTTGGTAACTGTGATAATCGCTAACCCTCGTAGTATCTTATCATATTCTATTATTTCTCTTCTCTTAGTTTATTTCTTAGGGTGTAAACTCATTAAAGTTTGACGTTCAAAAGAGCCTATTTGGCCTAATGGAAATAAATGGTTTACCTTTGACTGAAGTATGTTGGCAATCATTTTAAATTAAGGCATTTTTTCCGGCGTAGGATTTTAAATGTCTATGATAAAAAAAGTCCTGTTCCAAAAAGCATTTCCATGCTCCTGATTTTTAAGTCCAGAACGACTTTTTGGAGCCCTTCTTAACCGCGCACCGTTTGTAGTTTTTCCAGTCATTCATTGAAACGATTTTTTTTTCACGTTTCCTATTTAACTTATTTTAACTTGGTTCCGTTGAGTTATTTTTATTACACAAGTAAGTCTATAAGTAATAATACAAGTAAGTTACACAAGTATCTTGATTATGTTTATTCATTTTAAATTGGTAATTAGTATAACATAAATAAATGACTATTATTTAAAATTAAAAATCAAATCATTTATTTCTCAAAAATGGTTTCTCTAAGTATTTGTCTTTACACAAAACTTGTTCGTGCACCATCATCATCTTACGGCTCTTGTGCCATTTTATTGAGGTCGGCGTAACTCATTATTATTTTCTTCAATTCCCCCTGTCGCTACGCTGTCATTACAATCCTTTAAAACTGGTCCGTGTATTAGGTATAACTCGTCGAATAATGTCACTTGCAGTCTACGAGAGCCGACGTTCAATATTGGATTTGTTATTCTACGAGGGGGGTCAACAGTACTGTGAATTGGCTGCAATTTTGTGAAAAAAGAACTCACTTTTCATGAGTACATTCGCGTTATGACATTACTACTGCCCCACCATGTAGCATGCTTCGGGAACAATGTTATCGCTTTTGTTTAAACATAAGTTTCCGTGTATCCCTTATAGATTCGGATTTCTCCATAGTGTCCCAGATTAAACAATCACGCTGAATATTTACGTGCTAATTAGTTATTTTGTAAATTTTCTCACAACAGTATAACATCAATAATATACAGTTTAGATACTTCATCAAAAATATCAGGTGTTTAAAATATATTTTGAATAACTGCATTTTTTCCTATTTGCCCTTATACCAAATCAGAACCCCATGTATAATAATTATGGTGTCACCCCTTATTCTACCCTTATGTATGTGGATTTTTTTATTCATACACAGAGATCGCTTACGGCGCGCGTTGCCCAGTAGGGCGTATACAATATGTAATGTTATGTAGGGTGGACGAATGATTGTTAGTTATTACGTCCGAAATCCACCCGTGTATCTGTCCGTCTGTGAATGTCACAGACAGGGGTGACAGCATAATTACATGGGGTTCTGATTTGGTATAAGGGCAAGTAGGAAAAACGGGCCAAGTGCGAGTTGGACTCGCGCACGAAGGGTTCCGTACCATTATTTATAAAAACGAGCAAAAAAATCACTTGTTTGTATGGGAGCCCCCCTTAAATAATTATTTTATTCTGTTTTTAGTATTTGTTGTTATAGCATCAACAGAGATATATAATCTGTAGAAATTTCAACTGGCTAACTATCACGGTTCATGAGATACAGGCTGGTGACAGACGGACGGACGGACGGACGGACAGCGAAGTCTCAGTAATAGGGTCCCGTTTGACCCTTTGGGTACGGAACCCTAAAAAATGCAGCTACGTATTCAAAATATATTTTTCATTACTCATACTCTGAAAGTAGGTCTGAAGTTGCCTGAGGCGCGGGATGAAAGTAATACTTTTCATCCCTAGGGAGAATCGCTTTCAACTGACAGATGTCAAGTTATAAAAAAAAAACTAGTTCTATTTTGACATTTTTATTGAACCATGTTTCAACTTTCTATGCAGCCACGATGTAAAATTGAAATAACTTAAAGTTAATTATTGATTAAAGAATATATATTTTTTAAATAACCTTATTATAATTTAGTTTAAACAATTTCTTTAAAATAACATAGAGTTGGGCAAAATATTTACCATTTTTTCAATGATGAAAATGAAAAATTATGGCTGAATAGCTGGCTGGCTACAGAAAAAAAAACAAAATAGGTGGGAAAGCGGCAATCTGAAATAAAACGTACTAACTTTTTCTTTAGCTAATTCATGTTTTTATTTTTACTTTCCTTGTATTCGTAATGAAAAGCACAGTGTTTACCTCGGGTTAAAGACTTATTTAGTCCCTCGAACTATTATATATTTTGGCGCCCTCACTTCATTCGGGCGCCAAACCCCGTCTCGAGACTAAATAAGTTGCTTTCACCCCTGGGGTAATAATGTACTATTAAACACCCGATATTTTTGATGAAGTATCTAAACTGTATATTATTGTTGTTATACTGTTGTGAGAAAATAGACAAAATAACTATTTAGCATGTACACCTAAATATACAGCGTGATTGTTTAATCTGGGACACTATGGAGAAATCCGAATCTATAAGGGATACACGGAAACTGGCTGTCACAGTGACAGCCAATTTCAAGACCGTTTTAGTTGACATTTCGTGCAGATAATAGTTTTCATGAACCAAACACGAATGTGTTACATAGGCATACTCGTATAAAATCAAAGCCGGCAATCTCCACTTTAAATTTTTTATGGAATAAAAAAAAAAAGTAAGTATGATAAAAATTGTAGGCAGTTTTCATGCAATTGCAAATTATGCACATGGAATAGCAGTAGTTTATGAAAAAGAAAACATCAATATGAAAACAATATTTGCAAATAACTGTAGTAATATAAAAATAAACTTGACTGTTGGTCGAGTGGTCGCAAGCGCGAATGCTGAGCAAGAGGTTTCGATTCCCGGGTGGGGCAAAAGTGTTATTGCGTTTTTCGATCAGGAATTTATCAGTAGCAGCCCGGAGTCTGGTTTTGTGCTTGATTGATGACAATAAACTCGCCCCAGATTAAATGGGATTAAAAATAACTGGCGAAATGTGGGTGTACTAATAGGTGCACCTCTACCTAACCCTTCGAGGATTAAAGGCTAGGTTATATTATTTTTAATATTTGGAGATTGCAAACTTTCGTTTGACAATTGTTTTTAAAGACCTTTTCAATGGAATATTGCTGACTTTGACAAGCATGTTTTATGTAGGTAAAAAGTAGTAACTTAAAAGCCATAGATTAAAAAAAGTATTCAACCGGGATTGATTTTATATGCAAACAATATATTATAACCAAAAAATAGTGCGTGGAATCCCTCCGCGCGGAAGAAGTGAAACTTAACGCAACAGTGCTTTCATAGCCCCTCCATGGTAGCGTTAAACGTTTAACGCAACCTTGTTGAAAGTCGCATAAGAAGTTTTACTTCAATAAACAAACATGTAATCCTCTACATGCAATACAGGCTTAAAATGGTAGAATAGAGTGATGGCTCCAGTAAATGAACACTAGCAATTTGTGAACATAAAAAATTATAACGATGAGATACGTATTTCGGATCAACAGCAAAAGCCGACCGTCGCACTATGGGCAAGTCCCATAAAAAGCCGTCTCAAAACCCATTCAAATGAAAGTCGTTGTTATGGAAAAGAAATAATAAATTAATATAGTCCAATAGATAAGCTTTCATTTCGCTATTTATAATCCATTTTTTTTTTAATCCTGGTGTATTTAAATATGCATCAAAGCTAACCCATGTTCAATAACGTAATTTTGACGCAATACGTTACTACAATTGAACGCCACATTACTCGAAAGTTTTTGATATAAATGGACAAGTATTATACATTTTTGGAATGCTTATGATCTCCTCAATCCGTTTCATAATTAATATTTTTAATATTGGTTTAAAAAAAATAAAATGCATCAAATAGTTTAAGATGGTATGTTTTTAGGGTTATTTTTTTTTAACGAGACGTTTACCCTTTACCTCTGCTTGCCGCTGTCGAGATATTTGTTGTATTAATATCTTTATACATTAGTTTACGCAAGGAGAAAAAAAATACTTGGTCATATTTGCTCTTTTTCTGACACGGAGCCAATACATATTGCGAGTAAAAAATTATATAATTTTTTTTCATTTCTTTTTATTTCGCACAATATCATTTGTTATCTATTAAGGACAAATTGATAATAAAAAAATCATTTAAATGATGAGTATTATTAATAGTTCTTTGTAATTTTGATACAGTTTTGACCACTTTACTTGATAAAATATAGTCAATTTGTCCATTAGGGTCGAATTCAAAACTGGTTGGAAAGGGAAGAATGCAAATTATTTGTTTCTTATCTTGTTATCTTGTCTTTTGAAAAGTGGTCAGCTACTATAACTGAAAAAAAAAACGAAATGGCAAAACTGGTACAAAAGCGGTTTACGGAGGAAATGGGACTGGATGGCGATAAAAGTCGACAAGGCACTAGCTATAGTAATGACGGACAGCTCGCAGATTTTTTAGAATTACTCTTGCTCTGCAGACATTACAGGAGTAGACGTAGAACTTATAAAAACATTACATAATACTACAAACTATGTCATCTGGAATGGCTATTGTTTCAAAAAAGTTCGGTGAATACGCATATAGTACAGCCTAACTGTACGTAAATATTTATTATTTATATATTATATGCCTTCCTCCGTACATAAAATACTTATTAACGGAGAAAAAATCATTGAGTACTATGCTTTTTTACCTATGACAAGTGTCCGAAGACGCCCAAGAATCCCAGAATAAGGATTACGAAATGTTTAGACTTCAGAAAGTGTTCAAGAGTGGCTACTAATGAAGACGTGTTCCAACAGGGCGTGAAATATAAGAAGGTGCGTCAGTGTCTATGACACGGATATCAAATAACGCCTCCCTCTGAGCATCCCAAACGCCACGGCAAGAAAGGTCTCCACGTAGTCCGCAGTCTCTTTCGGAGATGATGGGTTCTTTGACTACGATTCCCTATGCATATTGACATAAGTCACAGAACAAATCTCTAATTTCATTGTGACGACGTGTTATTAGACCACCCTTTTTACAACAAAGAGCATGATCAACGTTGAATTCATCGCAGCCACCCATCACATGATTTTGGCATACAGACTGGTAATCTGTGGTAACGTAATGCAAGTGCGTCTCTAATGGGGACAGATCAAAATGGTCTTTCTTAGTCGGTATGAGATAGCCAGTTGAAGGATTTAGTTTTCATTTTTGTCGAAATTGATCGTTCAATCGTTCTTCTCTTGACAGGAGAGAGGTTGACCAAGACAGTATTCAAGAGTTCATCATTGAGAGAGTATTTCTCTATGCGGCTTTCTGTCTGTGCAACTTTGAGGGATTTATGATGTTGAGAGAGGTCCATATGTGTATTTTCGTTCAAAGCTTTTGAAAGGACAGGACAGCCTTTTTTTGAACATACATAGTTTTTATTTGTCATTTTTGATAGAGCGGATATTGCTAGACCGCCTTTGTGAACGGGTAGAGAGAATAAGTCAGCTTCCAAGGGTGAGATATCGCATCCTAGTAGAGTAGTATGAAATTGGTACTCAGTGTGTTTGTTAGTGGGTCGAAGAATTGGTTTACGTCATCTAAGACTCTTAAAAGAAATGACCATTGGAATTGAACTGCTTTAGTGAGGGCAGTGTAAGTAGCTTGAGGTGAGCCTTTACAGATAAGTGAAAGTTTTTCTATTGTGGATTGCCAGTTTTTAATTTTCTTGTTTACAAAGTGTTCTTTTCCTTCGCCAATATAGCTACCAAGCAAGCGTGATCCAGTTACGATGGTTATGTTGGTCCCCTTGAAAATCTGTTGAGCTGTTTGCTTGTCGTTCTCGGAAATGATTAGGTATGATTTTTTATCTTGAGGAAAATAACCATATTCTGGGCCTATTTTGCTCATTTTATCCCACCATTGACGTAAGTTTTTGAGCTTGCCTTGGGCGGAAGAGTCATCTGCATACCAGCATTGGGTAGTTGATTGTTCTTTTTTTTAATATGTTTATTATGGGTAATGTTGCAAGGGCATACAATGGCATGGCAAGTGGATCCCCTTGGGTTACTCCTTCTTTGCTATATAATCTCATATTGGAATCACGTATTACAAGTTCTGCGTGACCATTGTATGTGTTATATAAGAAACGAGCGCAATGTGGCCAATATATTCTTGCTTGCCAGAGAGCTAACTGTCTATTTATATAATTAAAGGCATTATCTGCATCGACGAGTCTTTAGAGCCAGACCAATTATATCGATAGAAATCTTCGTTCAATACCGTGCAGTGTCCTCATTGTCCTAGAATCTTTAAACTGAATGGATTACAACGGCATATACGCGCCGCCCATACTGAGAATCCACCTCCAGCAATTACCCAGACCATACCCACAACATGTCTAAAAGATGCTTTTGGATCCCCGTTTTTTAATGGAATCGGATCGTAGACAGACATATGGCAAAAACGATGGGAAAAAGTGTGCACCCTTCACGGGAAACTTTATGACCTTCCCTCCAACACTGTAAGTAGAAGATTTATTCATAATTCTTCAATTAGCTGAAAAAATGGAACATCTTGTTAAATCAGACTATCCTTCTGGACGCATTTTGATTTACGTTGCCGACATGTTACAAAGAGAAAAGAATATTAAACATGCAAAAGATATAACAAGATTACTGGACCGACGCCAAAATCTATGGGCTGAAGAAAATTTCGACATATTAATAACCGAGGCTATGAAAGCAGACCACTCTCGCCGTAATTCGTAATTACAACAGAAAAAATTATAATGATAATAATGACTACATCACATAATATTTCCCGCGTCTCATACTGCGAGGAAAAACACGCGAAACCCTAAATTGGCTATTGACAAAAGATATAAACAAAAACAGGAAAAACGGTCATGGATGTATTGCATGAAAAGCACCCCTCCGGATTCAATCCTGTTTCAAGTATTTTCTAAGAATTGACTCCATTACTAGAAGTGGACATAACTAGCGAACATGTGGAATCAGTTGCGAGAAAATTGCACGGCGGTGGAGGCCCAACAGGCACCACATCTGAAAACTGGAAAGATTACTTGTTATGATTTGGAGAAGCAAGCCTGCAGTTGAGGATTGCTGTAGCACATTTAACAATGCATTTAAATAACAACTTTGTACCATGGAGCCAAATACAAGCCCTTATGTCAAGTCGACTCATAGCCCTAGACAAATGCCCAGGTGTGAGACCGATTGGTATAGGTGAATGCTTACGCAGGATCCTATCCAAATGCATGATTTTAGTCACCGGATCTGTGGTCACCGAAGCCTGTGCTCAATCGCAACTCTGCAGTGGACTAAGCAGCGGGATCGAAGGCGCTATACATGCAATGAATGACCTTTTCGATAAAGAATGCCATCCAGGCTCTAACTGGGGAATGCTACTCGTCGATGCAGATAATGCCTTTAATTATATAAATAGACAGTTAGCTCTCTGTGCAAGCAAGAATATATTGACCACATTGCGCTCGTTTCTTATATAACACATACAATGGTCACGCAGAACTTGTAATACGTGATTCCAATATGAGATTATATAGCAAAGAAGGAGTAACCCAAGGGGATCCACTTGCCATGCCATTGTACGATACAACCAAAGCGTTATAACATGTTTAGGTATTTTGGTTGGTGAAAACCAAAGAAGTTGGGCTAAAATGTTACCTAAAGTTAAGCTTTACCTCAATTCTTGTGTTAATCTAGCTACTGGCTTTACGCCTAACTTTCTTATGTTTGGTAGAGAGGTCCTTATGGATAGCAGTCCAAGTCAAATTTAAAATTAAATGTTGAATGTCACGCCATCTGTGTTAAAATAAAAGAAACAAAATAACCTGAGAATACAAGTTGACATAACACAGAAATAAATAGATGTCACTATTAACAGGTAATCTATGAAGTTTTTAATCTAATCAAAAACTTATGCAAAGAAATATTCCAAACAGGAAAAAGGATTAGAAAGCAAATGTCAATGTCAAAATGGAACAAAGAGAATTTAATCCAATTTATTTTAAGATACCTTTGATACGTTATTCGTCCTTCACGTTCTTCATGGGCTAGTCCAGTGGTAATGGTGACAAAAAAAGATGGTTCTTATGACCAACTTTGTTACATTTTAAACAAAGCTGAGACTGACTACAACCAGGACAAATCTGAGGCTTACTAGATGTTGGTTGATGGGAAGTTTTGTTCGGCCTAGGTTTTGGTGGGTTAAATACTTGAGAAGTTGACTGGTCGGCAACACAGTCGAGACTGGCTACCGCCTTTGAAGGTTTTAAAAAGGACTCGAAATGAGTAACGGCCTCGATTAAATTATTGACATCATGGAATTTTTGCCGACCAGTCAACTTCTCAAAGTTGACTGGTCGGCAACACAGTCGAGACTGGCTACCGCCTTTGAAGGTTTTAAAAATGACTCGAAATGAGTAACGGCCTCGATTAAATTATTGACATCATTGAATTTTTGAATAGACAAGCAAGGAGTATACTTTGGCAACATGTTGTGAGTGATGATCTCCAACAACTCCGATTCTTCAATAGGCTTGCTCAGTTTAGCATTTAAGTAAGAAACTTCGATAATAAATTCTCTTATTAGCTGTTCCGGTTTCTGCTTGAGGTTACGGACCTCCTGGCTTATCTTAAATTCAAAATCGGTCGTACCGAATGTATGAAAAAAGGCATCTTTGATCTCAAAAAAAGAAAGACCCGGACGTCGGATCGACCTAAAATATTGAAGTGCGACACCTGACAAGACTTCATGGAATCGCTTAACTAAATAACCATCGGACAAATTGTCGGCCTCCCTGCACTCCTCTAAACTCGTGAAAAATTCCCGTACGCAGGTCTTACCATCGAAAACAATCTTCCACTTAGTAAGAGAGAACTGCCTGGTAAATTGTAGGCATTCCTCAGATCTTATTGGAGAAGGAACGATACTTTGTGAGGAAGCGAGAGAAGGTCTTGGCGGAATAGGAGGAGGTGGTGGTCGCGAAATAATGGGAACTTTGTTACATTTTAAACAAAGCTGAGGCCGACAATTTGTCGTCGACAATTTGACGTCTCAAGTATTAACCCACCAAAACCTAGGCCGAACAAAACTTCCCATCAACCAACATCTAGTAAGCCTCAGATTTGTCCTGGTTGTAGTCAGTCTCAGCTTTGCTTAAAATGTAACAAAGTTGGTCATTCTTACCGCTCTTGCCCAGAGATCACAGGCATGATTTGTTTTAAGTGTCGCACTCCTGGATTTATTACTAGGGAATGTCCGAAATGTAATCCAAAAAATGCATAAACCACTGGCGATACGCTTCTTTCCGTACAGTATCCCCAGTGTTTACTTCAGATTCATTTGATAACCGACCGTTTATAGAAGTATTATTATGTGGTAGAGTTGTTAAAGCATTGCTTGACTCTGGTGCTCAAATGTCGCTTGTTAGCGATAATTTTATTCAGCAACTTGGTGTTTCTTTGACATCAAAAGACGCTTGTCCCTGTTCGGGCGCCATTTTGTAGCGTAAATAAAAATAAAAGTCGTCACTGCTACATGTTAACGTATAATTTTTCCGATTTTTTAAAAATAAACCTAATACAAATTTTTATATAAAATTTAAAAGGATCAAAGAAAGAAAAAATAATTGGCGACATATAATGTGATTTTATGTAAAGCAGCGAAATGGGTTGTTCAGAATTGTATAAAATTTGTGATTTTGAAAATTAAAACCAGAAGGTGAGAAGGGGTTGCAACACCTATTCAGCCCTAGGCGCGATCAAATTGTATCCGAGCTTAATTACTACACCGGACAAAATACATTGCGCGACCTTTTGACACGAAGGGCTTAAATATGTTAGATGAAGGTACTAAAAACTACACTATTGCTATAGATTATAAAAAATATTAAATTAAAAATTTAAAAAACCCCCGACACAAGAAACCTCTAAAAAGCCAAAAATAAATTAATCCAAGCGTCGTAGCGTCGGGGTTCCGCTTTATTCTGTGCTTGTACTAAGCGGTCTTCTTAGCGGTCCCCCGACGCTACGACGCTTGGATTAATTTATTTTTGGCTTTTTAGAGGTTTCTTGTGTCGGGGGTTTTTTAAATTTTTAATTTAATTTTTTTTTCATGCTTTTTAAACATATATTATTTTTTCTTAGCCTTGACTGTCCCACTCCTGGGCATAGGCCTCCCCCCTTTCCTTCCAATTTTCTCGGTGTTGCGTCTCTTGTCGCTAATTAACGAAATCAAGGAGAGATATAAATTTATTGTAAAAATGTATTTTTTTGGGGGGAGGGGGGATGCACCTCCCCCCCCCTTAGCAATGTCCATGGTGACAAGCGACAATATTTCAAATTTCAAATCGACTAACTGTGAAAGTTGTTTACATCCCTTCATCAACTAGAAAAGAGGTGATGATCTTCAAACGGCTGAGCAGATTTTCTCGAAACATAGCTAAGAACACTCTCGATTAAAATACCTTTCAAACGACACCACCTTTATCAAAATCGGTTCATCCGTTTAGGAGCTACGATGCCACAGACAGACACACAGATACACAGATACACAGATACACACGTCAAACTTATAACACCCCTCTTTTTTGGTCGGGGGTTAAAAAAGAAGGATTAGAACAAAATTTGTTATTGAAATTTGACACCGTGATATTTCTCCCTGAAGGTCTGGATCTTCGCTCGAAACCTGACTGTTGCTCCGGGTCTTAGGTGGCAAGCCTCGGAGTCAACCGCTAGCACGCGTCTCCCGACCCCTGGTCGGTATATTGACGCGGCGCCGAAAGTATTCGGGTCACTAGTTCTCAGCTAGGTCTAAAGTCCTAGAACCGATTCTGAGCGAATCTATGGTGAGAAAAATAGAAAAATTAACACCATGCTCAGAAAGAATCTTTCAAGCAGTAAAAATTTAAAATGTTTCAAATACATACCGGTTCTTTGTAAAAAACACTTATAGCTACCGACTATTCAGTACGGCGCTACAAAATTCAAATTATCTTCCTTAGGTAGATGACTTTAAATTACAAATAATTTAGGTATTTAATTTCGAAACGGAATAACATGTATATTTCCAAAGATTCGTCGCCAATATGCCCAGAAAATTTTTCTACGTGACATCCAAAAGAATCGTCATACTTTTTAAATTTGAACCGAAGTAAGAAAAAGAAAAATGGTTAGAAATGAGGTCGACTTACACAAACAGAATAGTTTTTATTCAGCCGAATCAATAAACAGCGTGATAATGCTGCAGTATGTACACTCTGTAAGCCTTTGAGGTCATTGAGTACCCCATAAAAACGCCTTCTTTGGCATTCTGGGTCAGTTTGCCTCGCTTGTTCTTTTTCAAAACAAAAGTCTTCCTGCCATACACGTAAAGATGATGTCCACATGGCGTTCGGCCTAGCCATTTCTTGAACGAAGTTTCGCCATTAAGTGCTTTAGAAGGGCTACCGTTAATAAGGTAGTTTGCGGTTGCTACCGCTTCCGCCCAGATCTTTTTAGGTGCAATGGCCTCGATTAACAGACATCTGGCTTTTTCTAGCAAGGATCTGTTCTTCCTCTCGCTAATCCCATTTTGTTGAGGGGTATAAACTGTGGTCAACCTTCTTTGGATGCCATGCGATTTGAGAAAGTCATCAAACTCCTTGTTGCGGTATTCTGTGCCATTGTCCGTCTGCAGGTTCTTTAATATCTTGTTATGGAACGTCTCAACTTCATTTTTGTATTCCTTAAAAACATTGAATACGTGACTCTTTCTTTTAATGAAATATATGTGACAATAGCGACTAAAATCGTCTGTGAAAGTAACATAGTACTTTGATCCTGCTAGTGTATCTCATTCAAAAGGTCCACAAACGTCGCTATGGATTATTTCCAGGTTATCGCTTGTGTATAAATCATCATGTCTTACGAACGGTAACCTTGACAATTTTGCTTTGATGCAGGTCTCACATGTTTCCATGTCTTCGTTATTTAAATTTAAACCATACATAAGGTTATCTTTAGCCATTTTCTTTAAATCTATTTCGTTTATGTGGCCAAGTTTGCGATGCCACTCCATAATGTTACTGTCCTTTTTTGGTGTGTAGTTTGCAGTCCCTTTACGTCCAGATTCAAAGTAGTAGAGTCCATCTCTTTTTCGAGCAGTCAGTATCGTTTCGCGAGGATTTTTGTACGACATAAGCTTTCTCTTTTTCAAAAATTACCTTATTACCTCTATCCGTGATCTTGGCGACGGATAAAAGGTTTACTGATATATCAGGAACATATAACGTGTCATTGAAATTGTAGTCACGTTTATCGGTACTGTTTGAAACTCTTCCTTTGCCTTGAATTATACTGGTGTATTTTTTTGACGCCAATTTAAGGGTGCCATTTTCAGTGATCATGGTAGAAAACATCGATTCGTCACCACACATGTGTGATGAGCAGCCGCTATCTAGACACCAGACATTTTTGTCAGCGTCTGATTTACGGTGCTTAGACAAACGTTAAAATTGTATTTGCTTCTGTCCTCTTTTTCATTTGTATTTTTCTTCTTGCCCCAACATGTCTCGATAGTGTGGCCTTTCTTTTACAACTCTTGCAGTACAATTTTCTTCTTGTTTTCTTGATTTGGTATGCTTCTGAGCTTTCAGGCTGATCATTTTCTCTCCTTGCTTGGTATTCCCCAAGAATCTTTATTTTTAGATCTTCTGGATTAGGCAGGGTGTATCGAGATTCGATAGCTATTCTAAAGTTTTCAAATGTTGTTGGCAAACTATAGAGAAGCATTATGCTAAGCAGTTCTGGAGGTACTTTTATATACATATCTGCGAGTTTGTCCACGATGTCCATGAAATTATTTATGTGATCATGTATGTACCAATTGTTTTAATAATGTGGCTTTTCTTGCAGGCCCTGTGCTTTGATAAGTAGCTTTTAATTTATTGCATACAGCTTTAGATGTCGCGCAGGCTTTAATTTGTTTTAATTCAGACGGTGACAATAATAGTAGGATTTCAGCTCTTGCCTTCAAGTCCTCTTTGTTGAACGCCGATCTCGCCGCCGCATCTGTAGCTGGTGGTAACGTTTTCTCGCCGTTTACGATATCCGAATAATAATTTTTTATTAGGACCGCTTGTGCTTGCAAACACCAAGTATCATAATTTGTCTTGGTCAACAGTTATAAACGAGAACTCGTAGTTGTTGCCATTTTTCACATTTGCAAAACATAACCACGCTCTGCTACCAATTTGTGAGGGATTTACTCATTAAATATACATATGACCGAAAAATATTACTTTTATTTTACAACTGTTATTGGTTACTAACACATAAAACGACAATGCAGTGTCTATTGGTACTTAATCAATTGTATGGCCAGTACTCACAATTTTCTGTAATAGTCCGACGCATAAATCTTTTGACCGATATTATATTTTTGGAGCTGGATATAGCTGAAAATATTTTCTCATTCGACAGATTAATCGGGATATGCTGTATGATTCCAGTAATTTCTGTAGCTGAGGCTGGAATGCTGGCTTTGAGTTTAAAATTGTCCAAAAACTTTTTGTTTACGAGCGCAGCATTGGCAAATGTCGGACGCTCGAAAATAACACCAACTTTGTGCCGATTCATTCTAATTAATTGCTTAACCCCTTAAACCTCTTGAAGTTAGTGGCTAACGATATCCTAACACGATCACCGATCGGGACATGATTCATAATTTCCACCAGACTCTGGATAAGACCGGGTGTAATCGGATACTCTATATTCAAGGTACTTATCCGTATCCTTTTCCTTTTCAGCATCAGATGTGGCTGACTGCATAGAGCGCAGCGACCCAGTGTCCTCATCATCTTCGAGGTGATCCGTCCCACTTTTCTTCCTCTTCTTAACCCTCCCCATCACAACGAACTACAATTAAGTAGTTATGCAAATCGTAGTATTAAAAAATAATTATTTTTTTCAAAAATTCGCTCCTTCTTTCCTTAACTTTCCAGCCCCATAAATACACACATCAAAAGTGTCTAGGGATCAAGCATTTTTATGCGGATTTCTTGAGATTGAGATGTGGCTTTGTAATAAATTTATGATTTTATAAATTTATATGGATCCTTTTTGGTGCATTTCATAATTTGAATCAGGAACTGTGAATCAAATTCGAGTAAAAGATGAAAATCAGCTGTCAATATTTTCCCTATAAAAACATACAACGCATTGAAGACATTATTAGTGCTACTGTTTCCCTACTACTGATTAAAACCAACGTTATTATGGAGCGGCGACGTCATTTAAGCAGGGAAGAAATGCTCAGAGCCGTGGGAATGATAGAAGCTGGTTCCCGGCAACGTACTGTGGCTTTAGCTCTGAATACAAGTCAGAGTGTTATCAGTCGACTTTGGACACGTTACCGAAGCACTGGTACCGTGGCTGAGCGCCATGGAGGACGGTATCGCTGCACCACACGGAGACAAGACCGATACATTCAAATCTTAACTCGAAGAGCTCCAACAATAACCGCCATGATGTTAGCCGTGAGGCTTCATCACTCTTCAGGGAACTTAATTAGCGACCAAACAGTCAGAAACCGCTTGCATGAAGTGAACCTTCATTCCCGAAGACCGCTACGGGTACCACCTATAGCAATGCACAATCGTAGGATTCGATATCAATGGGCTCTTGAACACAGAAATTGGGCAGAAGAACAATGGCGTTTCGTGTGCTTTTCTGATGAGTCTCGTTTTGGTATGAGACCGGATACAAGACGTATACGACACTGGAGAACCCCTGGACGCCAACAGCGATTAAAATCCTGCCAGGAAGTCCATCCTTATAGTGGTGGAACCATCATGGTATGGGCGGGTATTTGGATCGGCGGAAGAACTGAGTTGATTTGGATCAGAGGCAACCTCAACGCTCAAATTTATGCTGAGACGATTGTATCAGACGTCATCGTTCCTCTACAAGTGCAAATCGGTCCCTTATTTCAGTTAATGCATGATAATGCACGACCGCACACCGCAAGAGTTGTAAGACAGACTCTCGCCGCAGCTAACATCAATGTCCTGCCCTGGCCTGCTTAGTCGCCAGACTTGAACCCGATTGAGCATGCATGGGATATGCTACAGAGAAGAGCTCTGCCGAATATGGAGGGTATCCAGTCGCAAGAAGACCTTTTTTTGTTGTTGCAACGAACATGGGCGGCCATTCCACAGCGTGATTTGGATGAACTCATTTTGAGTAAGAAAGAAAGAAAGAAAGAAAGAAAGAAATCATTTATTTGCTGATAATGTAGGTATACATATATGTGAGTTGGAATATTCATTAAGTGTCCCGATACATTTATATATATATTATTATTATTATTATTTTTTTTTTATTGATAGTATGCCAAACCGATGTTCTTGTGTTGTTAGTGTTCGCGGTAGAAACACGGATTATTAATTGTTTAAGTTACCCAATAAAATTTTAAAGAAAACTGTTATTTCAGTCTTTTTTTCGAACTTTAATGTTAGTGGTTCAAATGTCAAAAATCCCTTTATTAGAAAATGGCAAATTTCTTTATTAATGCAAAGGTGACTTGGTTTATCGTTACTGTGACAAACGAAAACACTTTATTTGATGAATCCTTAAAGAAAATTTTAATTAATATCAATCAGGAGAAAAGTTATTGCAAAAATATATGTTGATCCCTAGACACTTTTGATGTGTGTATTAATCACTTGACACTTGACAAGTTTGGCACTTAGTCTATGTTGCAAGGAGACAAATTCTAATCTCCTTAAATATTTATTCATTTATTTCAACTAGTAAAATGCAAACATAAATAAAACAGCACAGCATAAATAAAATTAACAAATTACGTGAATAAGCTCGGTCTTGGTCACATGAAACATTTTGTAACATGGTCAGAAAGACAGACAGGACTGAAAGTCAAAGTAATCCGAACGGATAATGGAAGTGAATTTATCAATAGCATATTTTTATACGTCACCTTGAATTGGGACCCTTCGTCTACATTATTAAAATCACTGTATTCAGTTCACATTAAATTTACTTTATATACCCATTATCGAAATAACATTTCTTGTATCAAAAGCCCACAAATACACAATATCAAACTATCCCTGTATAACCACATTTCAAGACTGCCCTGACGTCTAGACAGACAAAATACACACGTAATGTTTCCTATCAAATTACAAACCATTCCTATTCTACGAGTCTACAAACATAACCTGCCAGTATAACAATGAAACCTGTCAAATATAACAAGGACATTAAAATTCGTCAATTAGTTGTTCCATAACAATAACATCCCCTCTGAATTTTATGTCTATCACAATCTGAACAACATCTACAACAAGAACCTTCACTAGTAGGGGAGCCCAAGCGGGGATTTCGGGATTTACTAAAGCGCGGCAGATTAATATACAGGGGGATATCTAGTACCCAGTTAAGTACCTCCACCCAATATGAGCCCCATATACAAGGCCGCCCGTGAAGAATAAAGGATCAGATTAGTAAAAAAAACCGGCCAAGTGCGAGTTGGACTCGCGCTCGAAGGGTTCCGTACCATTATTTATAAAAAAGCGGCCAAGTGCGAGTCGGACTCGCGCACGAAGCGTTCCGTACCATTATTTATAAAAACGAAAAAAAAAAACTTTTTTGAATGGGAGCCGCCCTTATTTTTTTTTCTGTTCTTATTATTTGTTGTTATAGCGTCAACAGAAATACATAATCTGTAGAAATTTCAACTTGCTAACTATCACGGTTCATGAGATACAGCCTGGTGACAGACGGACGGACGGACGGACGGACAGCGAAGTCTCAGTAATAGGGTCCCGTTTGACCCTTTGGGTACGGAACTAAAAATAATCATCAGAAATTCTCGAGCGCGTCAGATTAAGGTAGGGTGAGTTAATTACATGCTAAAAAGTGTATATCCACTAATCTGACAATTTTAAAGTGACGTAAAGAAAGGGGAGGGCAGCAAAGTTGTAAAAAAAAACGTCATCTAGACATTCTCGAGTGTAGCAATTTTTTTTTATTTTGAGGAAAATTATTCAAGGATAACGAAAAATATATAATCTGACGATTTCCGCAAGCCGAAATAACAAAAATCCTCGATAAAGTTTAATGCGTGCAGCTGCGTATGCCTATATTTCTCTCTCCGCGTTTCTATTCCTCCCTCACTCTTTCTCTATCTATTACTCTCTCACTCTGTCCCCGCTCTGGCTGGTTTCTGTTGCCATGACGCCATCACAGTTAAGATCACAGAGACTCATCATCAGCCTACCGCAGTCCACTGCTGGACATAGGCCTCTTCAATCGCTCGCCAGTTAACCCGATTCTCGGCAACTCTCATCCAGTTGCTACCAGCTACACCGCGAAGATCATCGCTCCACCGAGCCTGAGGGCGTCCCACCTTACGCTTGCCGATTCGCGGCCTCCACTCAAGAACACGTCTGCCCCAACGGTCATCGGTTCTACGGCTAATATATTTCTGTGCCACTGTGGCATGTGGGTTTCGTGGCAGGTTATACGAAGGAAACCAAAGGTTACTTTACACGTTTATTAGACATGAGACACAGAAAATATCAGGGAGTGAGTTCTTAAGGTCTCTAAGCACTTTGCACTGGTCACTTGGAAGATAGAAGGCAAGTTACTGCCCTGGGCTTAGGCTACGTCGCAGCACGTGGGCCGGCGCGAGGTTGCAGGGCAGGCAGCGGAGCGGAGAGGCGACCCCAGAGGTCACCATTGCAGTGCGTGGGCAGCACCACGCAGGGAAGAGAACGAGCACGCGGCAGTCGCGCTCGTTCGTACCCACGAACACACGTGGATGCAGAACACAGGCGGTGGTAGCGGCCGTGTGGATAGTGCGCGGTACAGTCGCGCTCGCAGGTAGGCAGGCAGGCAGTGCCTTCAGCTTGGCACCGGGCCAGCAGAGGCAAGTAGCCTCAGCACGTGTAGCGTGGGCTCTCGGTACCCACGAACACGTGGCTGCAGGCACAGGCGGCGGTAGCGGCCGCGTAGGCAATGCGCGTGTCGTCGACTGGAGCTGTAGCCCTAACCTTGAGGTGTAACCCAAGACTGGAACCCTGGAATCAGCGCGTAGCGGGTGCATCCGTAAGCGTTGTGCCAGAACATAGCAAGCCTCCGTCGATGCGTGCGTCTCCCAGCCGTAAGCCCATAGCAAGGTGGATGGAGGAAGACTCACACATCGTGGCGGCTTACAATAAGAGGTTATGCGCGCACATGCCCCTCAAGCCCTTCGAAGGTTCCTTGCCGCGCGGTCAAGCGATTTAAGCGAGCAGCTAGGTGCTGCGCGGCGAGGCAAGCATGATGCAGGATGGAAAAGCATGTGAGCGCATTCACAGTGAGGTGCAAGGTGGCAGTTAATGAACATAGTTTATCTCGACAGTCATAGTGAGGCTGCCGAGAAGTTTTAATGGCTGCGCCGACAAACTTTTACCTAGCCATGACAAAAGAAAATCATAACATAGCTGAATAAACTACATAGCTAAATTCTAATAAATAAACTTCTTAACAAAAGTTACAAAAACAAAAAATTAAATCTAAAACAAATTGTAACAAAAAATTATCATAACTAAAATTCTTTTACTAAACTGCCATAGGCTGCATGTCTCGTTCGTGGCATATTATTTACAATGTGTTTCCAACGTTTTGGCTTATTTTGTTATTTTAATATTAGTTATGTGAATTAAAGTTAATAAATATTTATTATGAGTGATATTAATATAAAGTGTGTATTTTGTGGTAAAACTACTTTACAAAAAACAATTACATTTACATCAGAAATATTTAAAAAATGTATAAATATTTTAGAATATCGTCGGAGCAAACCGGTTCTCCGAAAATCCCGAACAACATACGATAATCTCGAACTGTCGATAGAATCTTTGAAATAAAATATATCACGCACAGTGCTATAAATTATTTACAGCAGTAATAAAAAAATATTTTTTGGAGCACTTTTTCTATTTTTTTTCTTATAAATATTCTACTTAAAAAACATACACTTTTTTATTTGCATGCTATTTCCTGAGATTTTCAATTCATTAAGTTCAATGATTTAAAAAAATATTTTTCTTTTTGTCAGATTAGGCGAGTCCCTCTAGATAATCGTCAGATTATGAGACAGCACGTCTAGGACATAAAGATGAACCATATATATCTAGCTAGTACAGAATCCTTTCATCAATTCTGTGACAGTATGAGTGAGATAGTATCTAGTAGTGAGTTATGGAACAAAATGCGATGGCTCAAAGGATATCGTACTAGTAGAACTTGTTTGGATGCAGAGAGGGCTAGTGAGTTCTTACGACAATTGACGCCAGATTACGTTCTACCACTAGATCCTGTCTTTAGTTCTATTAATTTACCACTGGAGGCACAGATTTCGGAACAGGAGCTCTCTAATGTACTTAAGAAGAAGGATACCGCTCCAGGAGATGACGATATTTCTTATTCAATGATTTATAATTTTCCCGGCAAACAGCTGATAGTTCATTTATTTAACAAATGTTAGTCTGAAGGTGAGGTCCCAAGACAGTGGAGAAATGTTAAAGTAGTGCCTGTGCCGAAACCTGGGCGCGATCCAAACAACATAACATCTCTGAGACCTATATCACTCATATCTTGTCTTTGCAAAACCTTGCACAACATTATAACGAGACGTCTTGAATGGTTTTTTGAAAATAATGATCTTTTGTCCAAAAATACAGTGGGATTTAGAAGATCACAGTCATGCCTCGATAATCTTGTGCGCCTGGTTTCACAAATTCAAATAGGTTTCACCAATAATCAAAAGACATTGGGATGTTTCGTTGACATAGACAACGCATATAATAATGTCAATATATTAAAAGTGGTATCTAAACTTGATGAGATGGGGGTGGGGGCCTCTATATGTAAATATATATGGGAATATTTAAGAGAGAGACATTTAAGTGTATCACAAGTAGGGAGTAATGTTTCGATCACAAGATGGACATGCAAGGGTTTAGCCCAAGGAGACCCTATGTCTCCAATATTATTTAATGTAGTTACTAGTGATATTTGCAAAGTAATTATGAGTGTGTATGTATCCCAATACGCCGACGATTTCGTTCTCTATGTTTCTGGACAAGACATTAGATTTATGACCACAACACTTCAGGAAGCCATAGATAATTTGACGAATTTACTAGGAGTTTTGGGTTTAGAACTAGCTCCGACGAAAAGTAAAATATGTTTATTTTCTAAAGGAAAGACATTACAGCAGGCAAATGTTTGTATCAACTATGTCAGTTTAGAAACCGTCCCTGTTGTTAAATATCTAGGACTCTGGCTAGATTCATCATTGAGATGGCGTAAACAAATTAATGAAACATGTGAAAGAAGTATGAGATTTTTAAATGTTATTAAGGTACTGTCAGGTTCATAATGGGGAGTCCATCCACTTCATTTAAGACGACTATATATTGCAATGATTCGCAGTCGGTTAGATTATGCAAGTTTTTTATTCGATAATAGCGCTAAGACCAATATTTCGAAATTAGACAAAATCCAAAACCAAGCCATGAGAGTAGTTGGCGGTTTTTTAAAAAGTTGCCCAATCCACGCGATGGAATCGGAGTTATGTCTGCCACCGTTGTTTATTCGACGGAAATATTTAGCTGCAAAATTTTTCTTAAAAACCAAGTCTATTGATGACAGTGACACCATTTCAATGATATCAAAATTAACATCGATAAGCGAACAGGCGCAATATTGGCACAATAAGAAAAAACCGTTGCTAACTATCATTTATACAGTGAGTTGTTCAATCAAACTTTACATCGTTCTAAAGTTCTAGAGATGTTCTCACTGTCGACATGGATGGCAAATATTGATATAAGTTCACACATTAACCTAAATATTAATGATATAACAGAACCTAAGAGATATCATACTTCTGTAGCACTTTTGAGGAAATCTGCAGAAACTATCACACAAAATTATGATGGCTTCTATCAAATTTACAGTGATGGATCCAAGGACGATACTGGAACCGGAGCAGCCTTTTTTGATCCTTAATCTAATATGGGAGCAAGTTTCACATTGAACTGCAAACTATCCATAATGGCAGCGGCATTGTATGCTATTTCGGAATGTCTATCATACTTGATGTCATGCAGTTGTTCTAAGTTATTGATACTATGTGATTCAAAAAGTGCTTTGCAACATATAGCTCAGTGCACCTCAGGCATATGAGGTCTGACTATAGCTTATTCTGTATTAGAATTATATTTAAGACTGAGGGAACGTGGCAAAACCGTCAAATTCCCATGGATTTCATCACATGTTGGTTTGATGGGAAACGAGCAAGTAGATAAGTTGGCAAAAATAGGAACCTATGAAGGAATATCTATCAGCCATCTGCCCTTCTTCACAGAGTTATTAAGAGATTTATTTGCAATGACATGTGGAAGACTTACTTTGATAAAAGATCTGAAGAGAAGGGTATATGGTACAGAACAATACAATCTGAACCACCACGGACTCCTTGGTTCTCTGAAGTACAGATGAATAGACGATTGTTAGTAACAAGCATGCGCCTGCGATCCGGGCACATTCCATTGAATGCATTCGGACATCTTATGTAAGTTGTTGACACCCCAAACTGTCAGATTTGCAACATGAGAGAAGACACTTACCACGCTTTGGTGGAGTGTGCTCGGGTTGTAGAAGAACGGAGTGCTTTAGAATCAGAAGCAGGACTTAGTTTAAGGGATGTTGGAGTATGTAATTTGATCTTGTCTAAACCTTCATCCAAATTAGCTATTAAGTTATGTTATTTGATTGTTAAATTAATTAAGTTAAGATCCTAAGTATTATGAACATTTCATTTATTTTGTAAAACTACGAGGCTGGCATAATCGCTCGCGATTAAAGCCGTTTCTAAATAAAGATTTAAAAATATATATATATATATCTTAATCTGACGCGCTTGAGTATTTCAAAATGGCGAATTTTTTTTGCACATTTTAATAATGGCCGCGAGTTTGCGTCACATCTAAATCGTCAGATTATTGAATGAGAGCTTTTTTGTGGTTCACTTAACACCCCCTTAGAAATTCTGACGTGTCCGATGAATTTGTTTTTTTACCCGCATCATGCAAACGATCAGATTAACATAGGCACTTTATTAAAAATACGTAGGTCATTGATCCTATCAATATCTGACGCGCTCGATCCGGTGCTACGATTACGCCCTAAATAGGACCAACAATATATTCCGGTCCAACGATTAGGCCCCGTTTGTTGCATCTAGATTTTTATCGAAAAAAACTTAATATAACTGGCAACATCTCTAAATGTCTATGGTCCCCTTTTAAGGATACAGTATTAAATTCCGCGTCTATGGCACAAAGAACGAGAATCTCAGCCGTAACAAAATTAAATGTCAAAAAAGTTTTAAACGTCAGGTGTCAAATTTCACCATATTAAGTTAATGTGATATAAGTTCCCTGGTTTGTCTTCAGGGGTATGACTTATTGAACATTCCACGAACTAAACTCAATTGGTCGTGGCAGGAACAATCGGATAACACTGGAAGGAAAAAAGGCAAGCTTTATTACGCTGTACAACCAACTATAAAGCCAAAACCTTGGTTCAATGGAAACAAAAAAGTCTCCAAACCTATTATATCCGTCCTGTGTCGTATTCGTCTAGGTTTTTGTTGTACTCCGGTTTTCTTGCAAAAAATCCGGATTCGGGACTCCTCTCTTTGCGAGTGTGGGTTAGAAGAGGGCACTCTGGATCACATCTTCTTCGTATGCTCAAACAATATCCCTCCTCTAGACCTGTATAGCCGTCTTCACAAATTTAAAATCCCTCTTCCGACTAATCCAAATAAAATAAAATAAAATCCCCTCCCTGCTAACTTATTCTTCCCCAGAACTGCTTGTGGCGCTGATGACTTTCATCCGTCACAATAACATTAAATTATAAATCTGACTATGTGGGTGTGGTAAGTGTTTATTCTATGTTTTAACAATTGAATTATAATATATTTATTTTTTGTTTGTTTCAGTCCCCTACTAACCCGACAAGATCCAAGGGGTATCAAAAAAAAAAAACTGTGGTCTTAGATCAGTGATCAGTTTTTATATTTAATTTTTTTGCCATGCACACTTGCTTTTCTCATTCTCTCGAAATTGGCAGAATAGCCGACATCGGCTTCAATTGCCATCAAACAAAAATAGAATAGAAGTTCCCTGGTTTTAAAACGTGAGTATTGTTTTATTTTAACCCAATGTATATAGTGTTATAAATCAAAATAAACCTCGTTAATCAAGCTATATGAATATCTATAAACATCTTAGGTTCAAAGTCTGTTGAAACGATAATATCGAAATGTAAAAATGGCGCCATGTCGAGCGTGGTATTTTGAATTTTTTTTTTTTTTAATTTTTGCAAAAGTATTTAAAATAGTGCTCGTATTATGAAAATTAGTTCAATTAAGTAATTATTAGTGTCTCCGCAATATAAAACAGTAAAAAAAAACGAAATCTTAGCGAATTTTTTACGAAAACACGACAAAATCAGTAGGTAACGAATCGATCAGAGCAGGGGTTGGTTTGGTTAATTTGGCTACTAAGAAAGTGCCAAAGTAAGGACATATGGGTATTAAAACAAAGTTTATACAGTCTAGTTTCATTATAAATAGGATTTATTGATACGAACTACATTCTTATTGGAGAAACTGAAACTCAACGCATATTCTCAAGTTCACATTTTTTTCGAAACACGTATATTTAGTTGTCGCAATTAGTTTTAACGTAGTTAGATTCTGTATAGTTTCAGCTATACACACGTATTTTTTATTTTGGGGTAGCTGCAGTAGTTTACGAGAAAATAAGCTTTAAATGGGAATTGGCGGGAGGGGCTTGCGCGGCAAAAACTTCCGAGTGCGCGCGGGGCGTATTAGCGGGGTAGCCATGGCTGCCGCCGACTTTTCACCGATGTCCATGCAACAGATTTTTTTTTACATATTTAAAAATCTATAGCCGCTTACCCCACCGATGAAAAGGTAATAATTAATAACATTTAATAATAATAAAAAAAAAACATTTAGTTATATAACATTCTCTCTAGGTCTCTATGACGCTCGAGTAAATCCCTATTTAGCATCATGGGCTCCCCTACTACAATAACTCATTATCCTCATCAACTACTTCTTCATCTCTAAATTCAATTCTCTTCAACAATTCTTTTCCCAACTTCAACAACTAAAAAACTCCTCATCATTAAACTTCAACTCCAACAAATTCTTCTTCAACACTAACTTCAACTTATCAAAACCATCAACTACTCCTTCACTATTAACTTCAACTCTTCAAATCCATCAACACCAACAGTGACGTCAAAAATGTCACAATATCCTCTCTCTTGTTGGTAAAAACTGTGACCACAAAAAAGTTTCTCTATATCTATGGTAAAAACCTCAATCCATCATTAATTCTTGGTAAAAACCTCAATTGCATCTTCAAACTATTCCAATTTCTGGAACTCCCCTCTCAAAATATTATTTTCCAATTTCTCAAACTCCCCTCTCAAAATATTATTTTCTTCTTCCGCCATCTTTAAATTTCATTTTGTTTTTCAAAAATATTTTGTTTTCACAAATTTTCCATTTTTTTTTTTTTAATTTCCCGTCTTTTCTCCGGCTTTTTTTTATAGGGCTTGAATCCTGGGTTATCTTCTGCGTGCTGGTTCCATAACCATTTTTTTATTTTCATTTTGAGATTGCAAATATTTCTTTTTAGGTTTGGCAACATTAACATGCAAATGGTTTGTTTTCAAAATGGTCAGATTCTGAAGTCTGTGCGGATTCTGGCGGGAACTTTAAAAAAGAGCGGTTCGAAAAAAAAAAACAATTTTCTTTTTTACTAAATATTCACTAGTTTCTTGTTAAAAAGTTAATCAAAAACGTTAGTGTTAGGTGTGCTAACGGGTAAAAATGGAAGGAAATGAGGGGGGCGGGGATAACCCGCCCACCTCACTTAAACGTCCTCGGCCTGAGCCGGGCGGAGGGACTGGGATGGACTGTGGTGATGGCGGCGGCGGTGAGCATTCTGACTATTCACCATATATAAAACCTAACTATAAAAGACTTTACCCAGAAAATGCCACTTATGTAGACTTTAAAGTGTTCATAGAAGCTTCCAACAATAAGGATAGAATAGGCAATAAGAGCCCAATCTATCTTAACCATATATTTTCCAGCGAAATAAAAGGGGTGACGGCTATACAAAGAATAAACGCAAATAAAATAGCAGTAATATTTAAACAGTATAATACGGCCAATAACTTTATTAACAACAGCGCTTTTCTTAACAAACATGGCTTAAAAGCATTTATTCCGGCTGCACAAATAGAAAAAACAGGTATAATTAGATTTGTACCAGCAAACATTTCCAACAAAGAACTTTATACCAAACTTTCATCAATTTATGAAATAATAGCTGTAAGAAGATTCACAAAGAAGGTAGGACAGGAGCGAGTACCACTACAAACAGTTAGCATTACTTTTTTATCGAATATTCTTCCGGATAGTATACAATATGATTTGTTTTCATACAGAATTTTTGAATATGTACCCCCATTACAGCAATGTTTCCGTTGCTTTAAATTTAACCACTCTGCTAAGATATGCAATGGCAAACAAAGATGTTCCATTTGTGGAGGTGAGCATTTATTTAAAGATTGTGATAGACCAACAGAGATCTGCTGTTGCAATTGCAGCGGGCCTTTTTTTTTTTTTTTTTTTTTTTTTCGGATGGGAAATCATCAAATGACTTCTTCCGCTCTGGGCGGAGCGGAAGGGAGTGTCAGACTTGTACTGACTAAAACCCATCCATGTTCCTTCTTAGCCCTTTGCGTTCCAGGGGCACGGTATCTCTTTCGAACAACCCGCAGCCCTGGCAGGCATCGGCCCTCTCGGACCCCTTCCGATTTGCTGACATCTCCTTGAGGCGCGCGTGGAACACGAACGCGCCGTCGGCACGGTCTGTCGTCATAAGACGGACGGACGGTGAGCTAGCCCATTACTCACCGTCCACAGGCCCGCGCCTACGGTGGCCGGGGGCCACTGGTTGCCCCCCGACGCCCGGGGCGTCTCCCGCGGCGGCTGGGACGTGAGGTTCTCTCCCTCTCACGTTCCGCCACCTCCTTCGCTAGCATGACTGCTTCGCAGAAGGAGGCGACGGCTTCCCATTCCCTCTCGCTCCGGACCATGGATTGAACCAGGGCAGGACGCGAGAGGTCGCCGCCGCCAATCGCCGCTACGAGGACACGGCGGTGCTCAGCCCAAGCGGGGCATAGCTCCACAGTGTGCTCCACCGTGTCCTCCGGCCGATCCTCGCAGTGGTGACACCCGGGCGTTTCCTCCCGCCCGATTCGGTGCAGGAACCTCCCGAAACAACCGTGTCCGGTGAGGACCTGCGTCAGGCGGAAGGTGAGGGCGCCGTGGCGCCTCTCTAGCCACTCCTCAAAGAGGGGACTTATCGCCACTATTGTGGCGTGCCCTGCACGGGGTTGCGACAGTCGCTCTCTCCATGTCGCCATGAGATCGCGCCGGAGGTCTGTCCGCTGAGCGACAATTTGCCGCGGCAGCGGAGTTTCCCCCCGGCGTAGTGCCTCCGCGCGCCATTCGTGCAGGCACGCGAGGACTATCGCCTCCAGATCCCATGGCGGCAATCCGGCCAAGAGGCTCGCCGCCTCGCCGGAGATCGTGCGGTACCCCCGGATCAGCCTTACGGCTACCACCTTCTGGGGCGCGTTCAGGTAATGGGCGGCTCGCCGCCTCAGAGAACGCGCCCACACCGGGGCCCCGTAAAGGGCCATGGACCGCACGACCCCCGCGTAGAGCCTGCGGCAGGAGGCGTTTGGACCCCCCAGGTTGGGCAAGAGCCGCTTGAACGCAGCCCCTGCCCGTTCCAGTTTGGGGGCCAAACGTCGGAAATGCTCCACGAAGTTCCACCGGCTGTCGAGGACAAGCCCTAGGTACCTCAGCGTCGACTCGACGCCGATGGGAACCCCTCCTACCGTCAGTATGGATCCCGACGGTGGCGCATTCCGAGGCCCATGAAAGCACATGGCCTCGGACTTGTGCAGTGCCACCTCGAGACCCAGTTGCCGGATTCTATCCACGACTATCGCAACCCCGCGTGTCATAAGTTCGGCCGCCGCCTCGTGCGACCTCCCTTGTGCCAGCACCAGCGTGTCGTCAGCGTAGCAGACTACACTGACACCGCTAGGGAGGTCGGCGCGCAGCACCCAGTCGTAGCCGATGTTCCACAAGGGCGGCCCCAGAACCGATCCCTGTGGGACACCGCACGACACCTCTCGCCGGTTCCATTCTCCGGTGCGACCGGGGTAGATGACGGCCCTGTCCGTCAGGTAGTCCCCGACCACACGACGAAGGTAGGTCGGCACCCGGTGATACCGGAGTGCCTCCCTAATGCAGCTCCAGGGCATTGTGTTGAAGGCGTTGGCGATGTCAAGAGACACCGCCAAGACAACCCCACCCCTGGACACCGCATCCCCCGTCGTGAGAGCCCTCACGCGCATGATGGCGTCCACCGTCGAGCGCCCTCTGCGGAAACCAAACTGGTTCTCCGCAAGATCCGGCCCAATCCCCACAAGGTGCCCGGCGAGGCGGTTGGCAATGACTCTTTCAAAGAGCTTGCCCACCTCGTCGAGCAACACAATGGGCCGGTATGCGGACGGAGAGTCCGCAGGGCGCCCCGGCTTCCGGATGAGGACCAGCTTCCCCGTCTTCCAACGAAGCGGGAACTGGCCTCTCTCCAAGCATGCGCTTAAGAGCCCTTCCAGTCGGGGCCCGAGAGCCTCCGAGGCCAGGACCCAGGCTTTGCCAGGCAAGCCATCGGGTCCCGGGGCGGTATTTTTGGCTTTAAGCCTGCCTACCGCCGCTCTCAGGTCTACCCCGGTCACTTCCGGAATGTCGTCATCGTCCTCGATGTGGTCCGCTTCCGGCACCGCAAGCGGCGGAGCCATAGGCGGGGGAGGATGTTCCCCTCGCAGAGGGAACAGAGCGCTCACCACGTCCTCCACGAGCTGAGGGCGGAGACTCTGCGTCAGCGGGGGGGCCCAGGTGCGGAGTTTGTCCCGCACCATCTTGTAAGGGCGCCCCCACGGATCTCTGTCGAGAGTCTCCAGCATCTCCTCGCGGCCCAGGTCTCTGGCCCGCTGGACAGCCTCCTGGAGGGCGGTCTTCGCTGCTCTGTATCCCTCGTACAGCTCCGCCTCAATGGCTGCCGCATCCGGAGGGCGGATGCGGAGCCTGCGATGCCTGGCGTACGGGTGCCGCGCGGCGACGCACGCCTCGCGCAGAGACGTCAGCTCTCGCGACCACCAGTACACCTGACGCCGGGCGCTTCCTGGCCGAACTCGGGGCATTGCCACGTATTGCAGCGGGCCTCACCTTGCAATTTCCAGATTATGTCCAATTAAGTTAAATAAAATTTTAGAAAAGAAAAATAAGATTACTTATGCAAGTGCTACAATGACGAAACAACACATGAATGATAATAATGAATTTCCACCTCTGCTACCTCCAAAAATGAAACCAACTGACACTGTTAATAAGTCTGTAAATAAGTCTGTACACACATTTGTAAATAAGTCTGTACCTACATCTGTAGATAAGTCTGTACCTACATCTGTAAATAAGTCTATATCTGTAAATAACAATGTAAATAAATCTAAAGATGTCCCTCATAAAGTAGACATCAAAGCCCAAATAATTGCCAACAATGATGTACTTATGGTCCTGGTACAGACGTTGGTGGAACTGGGTAATAAGGGAGATAATACGCCTACCACCGTAAATAGTATTAGAGAAACACTTCTTAGAAATCTCAAATAATGGATCCAAGTCACACACTGTCCAAGCTACGTATTGCTCAGTATAACATTCAAAGTGCTAATAGTAAAAAACCCTTGTTGATTCAATTCTTACAAAAACAAAATATTGACATTTGCTTACTTAACGAAACATGGTTTAAAGATAATAGTTTTAGAATACCTGGATATAATATTTATAATAAAAATTCCAAAAATACTCATAATGGTGTAGCAATACTGATTAAACCATATTTAAAGTACAAAGTTTTAAACACTAGATTTTATGAAGACATTCAAACTGTTGCTCTGTCCTTATCTACTGTACATGGTAGCTTGACTATTCTTTGCGTATACTGTCCTCCTTCTAGTGGACATATACGGATCAATAGATTACGTAATATTATTAATGATCTTCCAAAGCCCATATTTATCAGTGGTGACTTTAATGCACACCACATTGTATTTGGTTGTCTATCCACTAAGAGCAGAGGTCATGATTTATTTAATATCATTGATGACTTGGATTTATGTATTTTAAATGATGGTAGTTTTACAACTATTCACAATCCGAGACGGCATCCATCTGCAATTGATGTTAGCTTTACTAGTGCTAACCTCGCATCAATATGCGAGTGGTCTGTACATGATGATGCCATAAGCAGCTATCATTACCCAACAATAACAGAGATTTCACTTCATATAAATAAATATCATATTAATCCCCCTGTTGATAGGTTTATATATATAAAAAAGCAGATTGGGAGAAGTATAAAACTATTTCTAAAACGATATTCAATGATTTAGTCCTAAAATTATATGATCCTATTTCAACCTATAATGAATTTTGTTCTAGATTGGGTACTTTAAAAGATATGACAATTCCGAAACTTACTAAACCAAACAATTTTAAAAGCAGACCTCCAGCTACTTGGTGGAATGAAATTTGTGAAAAAAGTGTAATTGCCTCCTATAATGCATTGAAATTATATAGAAGTGAGCCTACTATGGAGAACTATTTAGATTATAAAAGAAAAGATGCACTTAAAAAAAGAACCATATCGGAACAAAAAAGAATAGGTTGGGATAACTTATGTAACACATTTAACAGAACTACTCCTATAAGTAAGATTTGGAATCTTCTAAAAATGTTTAAAGGTATAAGAACAGGCAATAAATCATATAAAGATGACTTTATTTCTCAATTTCTAGATAAATTATCCGACAACAGCAATCTAAGTAACGTTAATAATTTAGACATTATTTTCGAATTAAATAATGATAATCTAAATTCAAAATTTTTGCTTGAACTTTTTACATGGTCTGAATTTAAAATGAGTTTGTTATCTCGGAAAGACGTAGTGTCTTTCCAACCTGGTTTAGATGATCTCCCATATTGTACTATTAAAAATTTTGATGAATCAGCACAAAAAATGTTTCTTAATATTCTTAATTTACTTTGGCATTGTAAATGTATTCCACAGTCATGGAAAACACAATGTGTCATTCCGATACTCAAACAACAAACCTTCAGAGCTTGCCAGCTCTTATAGACCAATATCACTGTCTTCATGTCTAGGCAAATTATTTGAAAACATGATTAAAAATCGGGATTGGTATATGGAATCTAACGGATTCATTCCACATGTACAATATGGATTTCGTCGAGGACGAAGTTGTGCAGACAGCTTCACTTCCTTAATTTCAGACCTGAAACATGCAAAGGATAGAAAGTTACACACCGTTTGTGTATTTCTAGATGTTCAAGGTGCTTTTGACAGTCTGGATCCGGCTATACTTGTACAAGTTATGTCTAGGTTAGGTGTGCCTGGCCAATTAAGTAAATGGATATATAATTTTTTGAATAATAGAAAACTCTATGTACGACATAATAACACATTGCATGGTCCAAAATGTGCATCTAGAGGTACAATGCAGGGTGCTAAACTATCTCCTTTGTTATACAATATATACACAAGTGAAATCTGTAAATTTGTTAATAGTAATGTAGATATTCTGCAGTTTGCTGATGATATTGTTTTGTACAGTAGTAATTATAATGTAGAAATTGCAATTGACATATTAACAGAGCCTTGTCCCAACTATTCCACTATTATAATGATGTGCTACGTTTAAAAATTAATCCCTCCAAAAGCAGTGTTATGATATTTGGAAATGAGAACACAAATTCAAAAGTAGTTTATAACGGAGAATCTATAGATCCAGTAAATTCAAAGAAATTTTTAGGCATAGTAATAGATAGGAAATTAACCTTTGAGGAACACATTAAATACATATCAAAGAATGCTCTAAAAGGTTTAAATGTAATTAAATGTCTTGCAGGTGTCTCATGGGGAGCAGACCCGAAAATATTATCAATTCTGTATAAAAGTATAGTGAGAAGTCATTTTGACTATAGTTCACTAGTGTATATAAATAGTACTCATGTAAATAAACTAGATCTATTGCAGAACAGGGCTTTGAGAACAATTTCTGGTGCAATGTGCTCTACTCCCATAAGGGCCATGGAAGTGGAGACTAAAATTATGCCCTTAATTTTGAGACGCATTCTACTTGCAGAGAGATTCTGTCTTAAATTAATTGCTGCAGATAACAAGAAAATTATTAACAAAATTGTACCTTCTGTAAGTAGAACTCTTGGGCTTCTAACAACAGGAGAGGATCTCTTGAATGGTAAATCCCCAACATTGTCCAAAATATTGCTGGAAACAGAAAACAGTTTTACTGGTATTAGAAAACAGTGCCCATGGCCATGTTACTCCTTCTCTTATCAGTGTATTTCACATCCTGTTAAAGAATTACAAAATCGCATTAATAATAATTCAGATATGTTAGAGTTTTTGTCAGATAATAAGAATTATCATGTTATTTACACTGATGGCAGTAAGGGGACTATGTATGTGCTGCTATATATGATCCACAAGCTAAATTCTCTCAAAGCTTTGTTCTCTACAATACATGTACTATATTCACTGCAGAGGCATATGCGGTATATCAGGCATTAATACATATTCGTCAAATTAGCAATTGTTAATACTTTTTGATTGTTTCTGATTCACTGAGTTTGATAAAAGCCTTAACTAACCTTAAAGTTTCGTTTAAGTCAAATTATATTCTGTATTTCATCAAGGAAATAATTCATCAATATTATCTTAAGCACATAAAAATTGTATTTCTGTGGGTACCTTCTCACCGAGGTATCTCTGGCAATGAAGTAGTTGATAAAACCGCTTACGAAGGTAATAATGCTATTGATGTTAGAAATGCAATGGACATTCCTATGACGGACTTCCTGCAATGCATTGATGAAAATATATGTAAGTTATGGTTAGAAATGTGGAAGAAAGACCAAGTCATCAAAGGAAAGTGGTATGGAAGTATTCAAGAAAGATTACCTGTTAGACCCTGGTACAATAGATTGAAGGAAGCCAGCCGAGACTTTATCACTACGATAAATAGATTGCGCTTTGGCTATAATACTGCTCCGTCACACCTTGCTAGACTTGGTATTATTACAAGCAATACATGCCCACATTGTGAATCCCAAGAAGGGACCGTGGAACATCTTACACACATCAAAAGTGTCTAGGGATCAACATATATTTTTGCAATAACTTTTCTCCTGATTGATATTAATTAAAATTTTCTTTAAGGATTCATCAAATAAAGTGTTTTCGTTTGTCACAGTAACGATAAACCAAGTCACCTTTGCATTAATAAAGAAATTTGCCATTTTCTAATAAAGGGATTTTTGACATTTGAACCACTAACATTAAAGTTCGAAAAAAAGACTGAAATAACAGTTTTCTTTAAAATTTTATTGGGTAACTTCAATTAATAATCCGTGTTTCTACCGCGAACACTAACAACACAAGAACATCGGTTTGGCATACTCAAAATGAGTTCATCCAAATCACGCTGTGGAATGGCCGCCCATCTTCGTTGCAACAACAAAAAAAGGTCTTCTAGCAACTGGATACCCTCCATATTCGGCAGAGCTCTTCTCTGTAGCATATCCCATGCATGCTCAATCGGGTTCAAGTCTGGCGACTGAGCAGGCCAGGGCAGGACATTGATGTTAGCTGCGGCGAGAGTCTGTCTTACAACTCTTGCGGTGTGCGGTCGTGCATTATCATGCATTAACTGAAATAAGGGACCGATTTGCACTTGTAGAGGAACGATGACGTCTGATACAATCGTCTCAGCATAAATTCCGCCCAAACCATGATGGTTCCACCACTATAAGGATGGACTTCCTGGCAGGATTTTAATCGCTGTTGGCGTCCAGGGGTTCTCCAGTGTCGTATACGTCTTGTATCCGGTCTCATACCAAAACGAGACTCATCAGAAAAGCACACGAAACGCCATTGTTCTTCTGCCCAATTTCTGTGTTCAAGAGCCCATTGATATCGAATCCTACGATTGTGCATTGCTATAGGTGGTACCCGTAGCGGTCTTCGGGAATGAAGGTTCACTTCATGCAAGCGGTTTCTGACTGTTTGGTCGCTAATTAAGTTCCCTGAAGAGTGATGAAGCCTCACGGCTAACATCATGGCGGTTATTGTTGGAGCTCTTCGAGTTAAGATTTGAATGTATCGGTCTTGTCTCCGTGTGGTGCAGCGATACCGTCCTCCATGGCGCTCAGCCACGGTACCAGTGCTTCGGTAACGTGTCCAAAGTCGACTGATAACACTCTGACTTGTATTCAGAGCTAAAGCCACAGTACGTTGCCGGGAACCAGCTTCTATCATTCCCACGGCTCTGAGCATTTCTTCCCTGCTTAAATGACGTCGCCGCTCCATAATAACGTTGGTTTTAATCAGTAGTAGGGAAACAGTAGCACTAATAATGTCTTCAATGCGTTGTATGTTTTTATAGGGAAAATATTGACAGCTGATTTTCATCTTTTACTCGAATTTGATTCACAGTTCCTGATTCAAATTATGAAATGCACCAAAAAGGATCCATATAAATTTATAAAATCATAAATTTATTACAAAGCCACATCTCAATCTCAAGAAATCCGCATAAAAATGCTTGATCCCTCTTCGATCAATAATAGAACTAGATTAAGGATCAGGAACAAAAATGAATCGCTAAAGTGTCCACGTTTGCACACACGTAAACATCTATATTTCATAGAAAAAAGTTTAATAATATTAACAACTTCAGTTTATTATAAACCATAACACCCTCACATAAAGTTTAATAACAATTGCAAAAGATATTTATTTAAGTCCTTTCATCGGAGAAAGCTAAAAGGCAATAAATTTAAAACGTCGCTTGAAAATAAAAAGTCATGAGTACAAAAATGTTTATTCTAAAATGTATCTTAAAACCTAAGTGACAAGGTTAAAAAAATTACGTTGACAATTTCGTGCTTACACTAATTTAGAACTAGACGTATTTCTTGGTATTACATTTCAATGCTCAGAACACAGTAGGTATTGAAAGACGTGGAGTAGCAGAATATATTTTTTTAGGCCAAGGCTCGTTTTGTATGGTGGCAATTTTTTTTTTAAAGTAGTACACTAAGTAGTAGGTACTATTTTTAACCGACTTTAAAAAAAGGAGGTTGTCCATTCGACTATATTTTGTTTGTTTGTCCACCTATTTCTCCACCAATAATTGTAAACCGATGTTAAAAATTCTTTTTTTTATTCTAAAGCATATACTCTTGTGGTGGTCCCGTTGTCACCAAGTCCTAGAGAAATCGAGGCAACCCTCAAATTATATAGGTGCATACAATGTTTTTCATGATCTAACGAGGCTCGTCACGTATTCCTGTGGTATCATCAGAACTTAAACTTGTTGAACCTGTAAAGAAACAGGCGCGGTTTATTGAATACAGTTTTAAAGTATTTCATGAAAATACCTACAGGTACTTATAGTTTTCTTCCGATAAAGATGTTTGTAATTTATTTGCGTGTTCCCAGTTATGTCCAAACTATCAAAATAAATTGAACATATTCTCGAATGTTTATAAGGTTTATGTATTCTGCACATCGAAATGGTTCGCTAGAAAATCTATAAACAAAAATAATATATAAAATAACAACACTACTCCATGTATTGCCGGTTCCAAAACAGTCGATGTTTGTAACAATAGTTGGTGCGTTGTTGCAAACATTGGCCAAACATCAAAATATTAGCTAACTTAATTATTTTTACTATTTATCCTGTTTTTATTTCACGAAAAAACACTTAAATAATATAAACTTACCGAAATAAAAAAATCCTTCCCAAATCATGGTTTTACGGTGGTTATTTTCACAGTTTTAAAACGCGCACTACGGCATCTCGACGTCTTAACGTTGGCTATGCTTGGACAATACTAATTTGAAATAAGACCACAAAATTATTTGTGGTCTTATTTTTCGTGCCGTTTTTGAAGCGCTTATCGGGAATCTAGTACTATTATTGATCGAAGTGATCCCTAGACACTTTTGATGTGTGTAATTTTGACTGTCAAAACTTCTTGCTTGACAGATTAGTGTTGGCTAGTGAACTTAGTGATGTGAACATTAAGTGCGATTCTTTATCCCGCCCGCCGCCACTTGAAGAGTTATTAAAAGACAAAAATACTTACAAATCGATATATAAATACATTAAAAATACCATTCGAACAATTTAAAAATGAAGTGCTAGTGCAGTGTTAAACAACAAAAAAAGATTTGACCTAAAGGTTCAGTTACCAGGTCATAAAATTCCAAAAAAAAAAAAAATGGTCACTACTTTCGGTGTATTTGACAGTGTTTGTAGATCTCTCACATTTTGTGTAATTCATGTGGTTTTTCGATTCTGCTTAAGCTCCAGAAAGTTGAGTTGAGTGTAAAAAAAAAAGAAATGAAAACAGTAACAGAAATATTTGTGCACTTTCCATTCAAATGGGAAACAAAAAGAAAAGTTGAATGTAACAACATATAATAATGTTTCAATAAATATCTTAATTTACAGTTGGTGCAAGTCAATAAACCGGATTTTAGGGAAGTTTATATTCATTCGATGGTGAGGATGAAATCAAAATATATGCTCATGACTATTTTGATAAACATCGCCTTACGATCAATAAATGACTAAAATATTAACATAATCATCGGTTTTATTTTCTGCTGTTTTATTTTATTCACTTGCTTGAAAATCAGAACTTCTCGATTTTTTTTTATCGTGTTTTTTTTTGGGTTTGTGACATTGTTATCTCCCCATTATCATGACTAACAGACGGTGTTGCGTCCCCGGAATCCCCGGATGCTTGAACAGCTTAGGTTTCATCTAATGCCGCTTGGCCAAAGCTTCGTATTTTGCTGGCTGATATTTATGAAGCTCAGATTCATAAGACAAAGCCCTATGGGCAGAGTAGTGGACTCTGCCCATAGGGCTTTGTCTTATGAATCTGATCCGTAAATTTCAGGTTTTGACTTTCAAATACACTGATTACTTCCTCAATTGGACGTAGTTATGCAAAATGGATCCAGCCCACAAAAACCGATTTTTGAGTTTCTGTCATAAAATGGAATCTACACATCAACTTTAAGATATGCAAAAAATATCCAAGCCGCAAAGTAACTTTTTCCTTATGAAAAACACAGACGTTAATGATACCAAGAGAATATTAAGCATTTTCGCAGAGTTAAAATAGAACCATGTGCCATGGTAACCTATATAACGGGTTTTAAAAGATCCAAACTACTTTGGATCTGTATGTTAAATCTTTTTTTTATTATATAACAGGAACCATGCCATTTGAATCTATTTTGTAAATTAGTATTGTGGTAAAAATATAAAATGCAAAAAAGAACCACAGCGCATGGTTCCGAAATAATTTTGAAAAGGGTATTGTAAATTAGATTCATGCACTATGGTTTCTTTTTGTATAAATAAATTTCTGTGCTTGAGGTATCCATGTTGCATGATTCCTAAATACTAGATTCAAAATAAAGAACCATGATGATAGGATTCTTTTTGACTAAAACAAAAAATGAAATTAGTGTTAATGGACAAAGTAAAAACTTAAAATAACAATGTTTTTCACATTAAATAATTGAAAAAAAAAACAAAAGTGAATGAATCGTTAAAAGTGCAAGTAAATCGCCTAATCGATTATTTTACCATAGATCTTCACATCACTTGCACTGGTTTGTATGACATAAATCCCGCCAATTTCGTTGTCATTCTCTCATTCTTCATTATTACTTTTGAAGTCAAGACGTGCAGCGACTGTGAAAAGTGTTTGGAAGCAAGATGGACAAAATAAGAAATGTGCTAAAAAGTGCAAATTTAGGTTTCGATGAAGATGATGAAGACTCGACAGGTGAGTGGAATACAAGTTATTAAAAGTTAACCTAAAGACAAGGTACTTTAAAAGTTTTGTGAAAAGGAGAAGTTTTTCGTAATAAGGTTACATGCCTATCCTATAAAATTATTCTAAATACCTATGTTACCTAATAATAAAGATCTTTCAGATTTAATTTGGTTACATTGGTGGCTCAGTCGGCAAAGTTCGTTTGTTTGATCAATGCAAGTTGTTGGAAAAATCGAAGCAAGGCAATGAAAATATGCAATAGTTAATATAAATATGCAATTGTCCTGTAATAGTATGCGACTTTATTGTGTATGTAACTAGGAATATCTGTTTAATACAAGTAGGTACCAATCTTGCAAAGGTTTTAATTGCTGAATGCGTTTAGGTACCTTCAAATAATAGGTTATACACAATAAAATGATTATGGATTTCGTTCATTAATAATATAATGACGGTTTCTAGTAATTTTATTTGTCACGTCTGCAATTTGATATGGTACTTATAATGATTTAACTAGAATAATGATTATTTTAGTTTCAGATACTATAGAAAATACCCCAGAATGCAGCCCAAGCAAGTTAGCTCCACCCAGACATCTACCTTCAATCGTTTTGGTCGAATCTCCACTTCATTCAAACACAGCTTCAAAACCGTTAGTATCTTTTATGCAACAAGAGCAAAGCTCACTTTTATGCGTCGCAACCTCAAACTCGCCTGTTGTTGCCAGCTCAGCTAACTTGTTGAACAAAGAGTGCACTGAACTCCAAGAATTTTGTCATCTTAAAACCTACTCGGTCATAGAGTTACTGCATGAATCGGAAAATATTGAAACTGGAGAGAAAAGCATAGAAGCTCCGCCTTTTTCTCCTTTAACGCCTCTACTAACTAAAAAACGATTTGTTGCTGATCCTAACACGAGTCCCGATATTGCTTTTCCTGGTGATGGTGTTAAAACCAATGAAGCTGTAGCTACTTCCCCTGGTGATGGTCTTAAAATTAATGATGCTATGCTTGCCTGTGATAGTAATTATGCAGCTTCTGGAGCTTCATCGCCTCTTCCGCCCATGTCACCTGAGACTGCTGAATTATTTAAAACATTAAATGGTAATGGTCTTGACTATGACAGTGATGACTCAGTTGCTGATCCGAATTACACGGCTATTAATGAAAGTTCTAGCTCCAGCTCACATGACTCAACGAACAACCTAAATAGAGATCAAAGAAACAACATAGTTACTCAAAATCAAAACGAGCCTAACAATGCACCCATCGCCGTAGGGGCAATTACTAATGATATTGCTTCTACTAGTACCGATAATCACACAGATGTACAAACAAATGAAAACTTGGAAGGAAGGCAGCGAAAAGGTAGGAAAAGAAAATATGGAGGGCTTTTAAGAAAAGAACGAACAGAAAAGAAGTATAAAAATCTTCCTTATGTAAATTACAAGAATATACTTATTGAACCTAAAAAATTTATAGATTATGACTGTAGTTGTATAAGAAAATGTAAGGAATTGGTTCCAGTTGAAAAAAGGTTGATAGAATTTCAGAAATTTTATGAACTAGGTTCCTATAATGCCCAAAGTATGTACCTAGCTGCTTGCGTAAAAGAGCAACCAGTGAAACGTTCTTACGTTTCAACAAATACTTCGAATATTTCGAAAAAGAAAAATTATTCACGAGTTTATTTTTTGCAAGGTACACAAGTTTGTAGAGACATGTTCATAAAAACTCTCCAGACAACTCCTAAACGTGTGAATACGTCACTGTGTAAATTGAGATCCGATGTTGGTTTAGTAGACAGACGCGGAACTCAAGGAGGCCATAATAAAATCTCTCCTGATGTAGAATTATTTTTGATTAATATAATAAAGAAACTACCTACATACGTGTCACATTATCGTCGAAATGAGTATGGCGATGCAAAATTCCTAAAACCAGATATGACGTTTCCAAAAGTATACAAACTGTATTGTGAAGAAGCACAGGCGGCCGGCATACCTGCTGTTTCTTATGATAAAGCCAAGCAAGTTTTCTTAACTAAGTTTAATTTAAGAACTAAGAAATTAAAAAAAGATACATGCAACCGGTGCGATTCATTCCATAATAAAATTAAAGAAGTTTCCGAAGAAGACAAACATCAAATTGCATTAGATCATGATACTCACCTTCAACTGGCCAAATCTTTACAAAATATGATGAAGAGTGACTTACAGCTAGCGAAAAACGACCCATTAATAGAAACAATTACATTTGATTTACAAAAGACTCTCCCATTGCCACGTATACCCACTAATGTCGTTTTTTATAAGCGCCAGTTATGGGTGTACAACTTGGGAGTACATACAGGAACCAACGACCAAGCCTATTGTTACGTGTGGGTGGAAGGAGAAGCGGGCCGGGGTTCGCAAGAAGTAGGTTCTTGCCTTCTGAAGCATACATTTGAAAATCTGAAGCCAAATGTAAAGAAATTAATATTATGGAGTGATTCATGTGGAGGACAGAATCGAAATATTAAGTTAGTACTTATTCTAAAGGCCCTATTAAATGATCATCCATCTTTGGAAGAAATCAGTTTCCGATTTTTGGAGTCAGGACATAGTTTCCTTCCAAATGATAACGATTTTGCTAAAATAGAATGCGCTTTAAAGCTGCACCAAAGAATTTACTTACCTGAAGATTACATACATATAATGAAACACTGCAAAAAGAATAAGCCATTGCAAGTACACCGAATGGATAAAACAGATTTTGTAACATCTTCTGAGCTGGAAAGTATTATCACGAACAGAAAAAAAGCAGTTGACGGAACGAAAGTGTCATGGTTAAAGACTAAAGAGATTGTTTTAAAGAAAACTGAGATGTTTACCATATATATGAGATCAAGCTATGAAGAAGAATTTAAAGAAGTGAATATCAAAAAAATCGCTCGTGGCAGGCAAAGAAATATAACAAAATTATTACTGAAACCTATGTGGCCTACAGGCAAAGCAATACCAGGTCCTAAATTAAAGGACCTGAAAAGTCTGCTTCATCTTATCCCACAAGATGCCAAAGGATTTTACCAAAAGTTAACAGCAGATGAAGATTTATTAGATGATGTAGATGGATTTTCGGGTGAAGTTGATTTCGAAATTGATACAGATACTGTCGGGTCTGATCAAGAAGAAAACTGATTATTTTCTTCTTGATTAGACACGACAGTATCTGTTTCAATTTCGAAATCAACTCAATCAAATGTTACTATGTTTTTTATTACTTTTAATTAAATGCCCTTATTATTCTTAAAATCGTTTTACTACCTCAACTTAAAAAAAAGATCCATCCCACATTTCTAATATTGCAAATAAGAACCAGAGAGATTTTTATTGAAAAAAGTATATTTTATTCAAATGAAACTTATTTAAATAATACTATACGGGAAGTACATAAAAATACCCAATTATTAAGAGGAATTTCAAAACAAACTAAAGTCTTGTTATTTTGATATATCAATTTTACTAAAACTCTTGTTTTCTTAAAAGTAAATTTTTGTGGCTGGATCCATTTTGCATAACTACGTCCAATTATTTCAGATACCAATGCGAATTTGCATAAATTCCCTAACCCAGCTAAGGAAAGGAAGTTATTTAATAAATGGGTCTATTCCGTTGGTGGTGACATACTACAACTTGAAAATGAATATATTTTCAAATACCGCCGTGTATATCGAGTACACTCGAAAGTTCGAACAAACATTTTGCTTCCGGTATGATCGACTCAGCAAAGGAGCTGTACCAACAAGAAACATGCCAGGTAAAATATAATAACAAATTATTTTAAACCCAAAGAATAGAGATTTAAGATAGTAGGTTTATTATTACCTAAAACAGCCATTATCGCTCATCACAATCATAGATACTAAAAGATTTAAATCCTCTTTAAACCGGGTTTCATCTGTGTAAAGGAACCAGAGTGCTTATGTGGAGACACAGAGGTCCAACACTCAAAGGCCCTATAAGGAACTTTAATCTAAAATGGGATGGGATGGTAAATAACTTATTTTGGGAAGAAAATGGTCTGCCTGTCTAAGACTAATATTGAAATATATTGGCAGATGGTGTTAATATATCTTTATTATTATAAATGTGAAAGTATATTTATTGGTTTGTCCTACTTTCGCACAGCAACAGATCAACATTATTTTTTGCTTAGAGATATGAAGCTGAAAGTTACATTGGCTACCTCATTCTAAAGAAAATAAAATTAGTTTTAAATATGGTCTAACTAAACCAAAGTTCACTGACCTACTTCTTTTTATAATAGATTTTTATTTTTATTACAGGATTATCTTTTTTAAAAATAAACTTGGAAAGTGGAGTGTTGAGACCTCTTCAGATGTCAGAAGCTTCTACATCAAAAGGTAATAAATATTTTATTATCAAGACAATAAATCTCCCAGTGTGAGCTCCTAATTATGCCTCCTATGCTAGACGCGGGTGTCTTAACTGGTATACTATGTACAATGTTTACTACTAATACTCAATAACAAATTGCTCCAAGTTGGGAATCAAAAAACCTAATACCGCAAAGCCAGTAGTTGCTTCTGCAACTGATATACCAATGTAGCTTCACATAATATGATGACAGTTAACACCTAACCTGTCAGCGGTGCTAATGAGATACAATGGACAATTTATTGTGTCTAGTCGTCCAAGGGTTCGCCTCTTGCTGTAATAATAGATTAATTTGTTATTCCAGAACCTGTTACTTCACATTTGGACTCTATGGATATGGAGCCACTCACTCAAAGAGCTGTGGAAGATGTACAAATAAAGGAAAATCTTGGTAAGATTAGATAAAATCATAACAGCATTTAGATATATCGTAATTGTTATTGTATCAATGATGCAATATTAAACTTGAAATGTCACTAACCGGATATCTTCTGTGATTATTATTAATTTTATTTTTTTATCATTAATAACACGGAAAATATCTGGTAACTGACATTTTAAGTTTATATTGCATCATTGAAACAATTAAACATAAATACTTTCAATATTGGCTGAGGATGTAATAGTTGATAATGGTTATCTATTTAAGCATTAATTTATAACTATAATCATTAATACATTAATTTTCATTCCAGATCCTATTACTTCACACAGATGTGCTACAGTTTCCATAGATAATGTGCCTATGCATGAGACAATTGCTGTGGAAGATGTACAAATAAACCAAAATCTTGGTAAGTAAAGATAATTAATAATCATTATATAAGTATTTTTTCCTACTTATATTTTTATTTGGGAAATTAGATACATAGGTAAGTAGGTAGGTGGTATACAGGGTGGAAAAAATCAATGGGCCCTGAAGAGAAGTCAGTATTTACGTATAGAAAACATTCATTTATTTTTAAAAAGAAACAAAACTGTATTCACGGATTTCTCGACAAGCTTACAACCGGGAATCAAACCAGCTAAAAATTTATAATAAAATAGAATGTTTAACTTTGGTAACAAAATTGTAATTTTAAATATCATTCAATGTCCTTCATTACCTAATTGATAATAGAATAAAATTAATGTTAGATTTAATTATTTTTTTCTAAGACCAAATCTTTATTAGAGAGAGATTTTATCCTGAACTATAAACATTTAGTTGATCTATGGTAGGTAAATGAAGTAGAATACAAGTAATGCATTTATTACTATTACACTCTACTTTTTATGGTAAAAAACTCATTTCCTCATCAAAACAACATAGATACTAAGTAAATAATTTTCTTTAATAATAAACTTGCATTATGTTTTCTTTCATTACAGATCATCGCAAGAAGCAACAACGCACTGTCGCTACTAGAAGGCGGGTGAAACGCGTACTCAATCTGAGCATGCTTTATACAGAAAACTTACGCTAGTTGGAGTGAAACTAAGTAAGTGCCGCAACAAGGTCAAAAATCAGGCAAAAAAGAGCAAGGCACTGCATAATCTAACAACGAATACCCAGTTTTTGAAAACACTCAACGAATTACCTAGTACATCAAAAATTTTTGACAATATTACAGTTCAGAGAGCCTAAGAAAGGTAACAAAGGCCGTCGTTTCACACTAAAGGAAAAAAATATTGCTTTGTCCTTCCTGAAACAGAGCCCAAATGGGTACAGATTTCTTAGGAAAATAATTATCTTGCCATCTCGCCAAACTCTCCTGAAGTTGCTTAATTTGGCTGATATAAATCCAGGAATCAACAAAAATATGATTCAGCAAATGAAACAAGCTACTGAAAGAAGTTGGAACATAAAATATGTATTGTCCTGTCTGACGAAATGTCACTCAAACACAATGTAACATACAAAGAACGGAAGGACAAAGTTTGTGGGTTTGTTACAAATGGCCTGGAGACACAACCTGATTATGCAGATCATGCACAGGTGTTTATGGTAAGAGGATTATTAAAAAACTATAAGCAACCTGTTGCATACACTTTTTCGCAAGCTGCAACAAAGGGGCCTGAACTTGCGAAGCAGTTAAAAGCTGTAATTACCGAATTACAAAATGCAGGTCTCATTGTGGTAGCAACTGTATGCAACCAAGGCACAAATACTGTAAACTGCATTAAACTTCTTCTGAAAGAGACGAGGGGTAACCTATTGAGAAAGGGATAAGAGCCCTGAGACAACAGTTTTATTATTAATGATAAAGAAATCGTACCATTGTATGACCCTCCCCATTTAATAAAATGGGGAAGTAAAATTGGCAAAAAGGGCTCATGTCGTGGCCTTACACAAGGAAAACCACCCTGGGTTTTCCTTGTGTTCTCTTTTCTTTGTATTCCAAAGGAATCCGATTGGTACCCAAATTGACAGATTGACGACTGTGATCCAAGCAAAATTCCATGAATGAAAGTAAAAAATGCTACTCAAGTTTTCAGCCAAACATAGCCCATATTGGCTATGTAGCAGGTAAATACTAATATAACATACTTATTTTAGTTTTACATTACGCAGATCAGCCATTAAACATTGTTTAATAAGTTTTTTTCACAGATAAGGGTATACTTCCAGCAGAAGCCAAAGACACTGCAGACATCCTATTGTTCTTTGACAAGCTTTTTGATTCCCTAAACGGAAGCTTTGGGAAAAGCAAGAAACACGGCAAACCTCTCCTAGGACCTGCGACGCCTACTTCTATCCATCATAAAACATGGAAGGACTGTAAAAAATATTATGAAAGACATGAAATTTATTAATACTAAAACATCAAACAATGAATATGTTCCGTCATTGAAAAATTGGGTATGGACACTAGAGGGCATTGAATTTTGATGTTCTTTAATTTCCAGTTGTGAATTATGGGCAAAGTATTGCTTCCCAAACGAAGCCTGGTCTGCATCAGAATTCCAGAATGGACTCTATTCTAAGCATAAGTTGCTTTGCAGCAAACATTTTCAAAGTACATGTTTTAATGGGTATAAGTTGTTCAGAACAGCTGTACCTGGTGATCAATGCCATAAGGTTAGTACAATTAACTATTACAGAGGAATACAGACAATATGTTACGTGTAACATACAAAAACGCGAAGCTACAGTCCCAGGCACAAGACATAATAACTTGTGAAAGTACTGTAGTTGCCCATTCCAAAGCGTAGATCTCTATGGAGAAGAATGGGGAAGAAACTCCATGGACACTTTTTTAAATCAAAGTATATTAAAAAATCTTGTAAAAAGTTAGTAGGATTACCATTGTTTTACATATTGTTTTTATACCATCATGCTTATTTGAATCAACACTTATTTTTCAGAATACAACTATTTCTAATCTGCCTGATCAACTGGCCACATTTGAACCTGTTGCTGGTACATCCAGAATTTATCCTTTAAGCGAACATAATGCAAACATTATCACTCCAACCAATTCAAGACAGTTTGTGTGCAAGTCTTCAAAACAAGAAGTTGATCAGAAAAGTAAAATGTTGATAAAGAAACTTAAAAGTAGTATGAATAAGATATACAGATTACAAAAAACTATAAAACATTTAAAGAATGAAGCATTTTTAAATGTTATTAGTAACAATGATACAGTAAAACTCATTTTTTTCTCAAGGACTTATCTTGGTTAAAAAAATGAGTTCAACATTTGCACTGTTACTGCAAGGACTATATTGAAGGCTCCCAAAACCATGCTACACAAAGTATATTACCCCAGGCAGCTTCATATGCCCTCGTATATGAAGCTGCTACTATTTATCAAGTGGTTTTGTCACAGCTGATAGACTATCAGCTTTGATTAAGGAGGTATGTATTTCTTCTTCATTTTGAATCATGATCATGTTTATCCGCTGACATGCAATTGAGAATTTAATTTCCCTGTAATGTTTAGCATCTGCTAATGAGCACTCATGCGGTTAATCCACTTCACTGATTTATGCTAACTAAAAAAATGTTTTCAGTTTATTTGTCACTAATCTCTTTCAAAATACTTTCAGGTTTTAAATTGTTGCTTTGATGCTGGACTTAATATATGCACTACAGTTTGTGACTTGGATGGAGTCAACAAGAGAGCTCTATGTCTATTAGGAGCTTCTGTAGAGAATCCAATTCTTGGTCAATGCTGAAGATAGTGTAGGTATCATTAATAGACGTAATCATCATCAATATTGTTAAACATGAAACGAAAATGTCAGGTCTGTCAGCCTTCAACCAAAATAATAAGTACCTACCATTTCTTTATTTATTTCTTAAACTGAAATCAGTCAATATTGTAACATAAGCTTAAATGAATATCTGCTAGATTTATAAATATTATCATGCTAAATATAAAAATCAAGTACTAGTTTTTGTTTTACTAGACTGCTGATTAATTTTAGCGTTTTATGCATAAGTACACTGAGTTTCTCGATACGTTAGTCTGTTTAAATGACAATTATTGTTGAGCAAAAATTTCTTATCTTGTAGGAAACTATCAAGAACCCCACTATACATAACACAGAACATATACCCTTAGGCGGGTACATAAGCATAAAATGCAAAACAGTAAATAAAAAATGCTTTGAATTTCGAAATTCCCGCCCTAGCTTCTACTCTCTAGTTTTAGTGGGCGGAATATAGATGGCGCCGGTCGGTAAGGAAAAATTTCCTCGTGAAATTTGTAAGAAGTCGTTATTCTTTCTTCTGGTGTATATGTTCTGTGGTTCTGGTTACCCATCATGATGAAAATATGTTTAATTCGAGCACAGAGTATCATAAATAATACTGGTTTACGGATTCACGAGAGTTATTCAAGTCAACGCTAATACCCACCGAGTGCTTTTCCTTTGCTATAAACTTCGCTACGCAATTCATCATGAAAAAGTAAGTTATTTTGAGTATCATGAATATTGTTCAGGCGCCCCGCGCCACGGCGTTATGGGCATGGCGGCCACCTCACGCAACACTATTTTAAAACAATTTTGGGCTGCCAAACTATTGCTTCGATAAAGAATCGTTGTTTGCGAAACAGTCTTGCTATTCGCGACCAGTTTAATGAAGCCTCTAGAAATTCCCTGCGGCTGTACCTTTACATAAAACATTTTGTCGGGGTTCCACTGAACTCAATGAAGTTTCAATATAATAATTATACTGGTTGTTTCAACCGCCGCTCGGCTCGAGAAGGTTGTAGCGTGATGTTCTTAAACTTCTGAACTTCTTATTTTGGCTGTAGGTACTTAAGTTTCATCCTTAAACTTTTGACCTTTTGCTTTCTATTGTCCACAGATAACTCCAAAATGTTCATACTCAACAGACCAGACACCATGGGTCATGAACTTGTGGTCGACATCATCTACAAAAAGAAATATTAATCATCTGGTCACTGAATGTCCTGCTGGGCATTACTATTGTATCAGGAACTATTTGTATCATCTGGGTTCGGGACTAGACGCAGAGTCTACTTATACTTTGGACAGGCAGGCATTGTGGCATGAGGCAAACCTCTGGAAACAGAATCTCACCTCTGCCTGCACATTTGCCGTAGCAATTGTATTGATTGTTTTGGAATTCAAGTATACTTTGTATTATCCCGCCTTGTTGATATAAAGCTCATTTTGTTGAGTAACTTATTCTCTTGTATATCTATAAATAAATATATATGTATATCCATAAAATAAATATGATTATTAAAATGAAACACTGTTGAATTTGGTTTTGTGAATGTCATTGAGTGTAGTGCAACCCTCATAAACTCACAAATCTCAGGTTTGGAGAATAGAGGAGCTTTATTAAGTCAGTAAAAAATTTGCCTAAACTGCTGGTAAAAGAATAGCAAAACTAAATAGGAATATCAGGTTTGGTATCAGTTGTCCTAAAATGTCTACAAGTCAAAAAGAAGCTGCAAAAAATTACACTAGATCAAATTTGGTTGTGTGGTGCGGATGACATAGTTTGTTGTCTTGAAATTCTGAGGTTGTGTTTTCATAACAGTAGAAAAGAAAACCAAGAGTTAGTTATATATAAAAAAGAAATCTTCTAAAGGGAAAACAGTTGTGAAATGATCATCTTTTGTGCTCCAATCGGCTGTTATGTGGTTCTGGCAACATGATTATGTTCCAATTTGATCTTGGTGTCGATTTCCGTGTTTTGCACTTCAACTAGGTGGCTAAGTTGGCTTTCATGATTGTTCCATGCATGACTTACTTAAAAAGATCTGATTAGTTCTGTGGAGATAACCATTTAAAAATAATTTGGTAGGATTGAGTGGAAAACCGAGAATTAAAAATTGGCTATTTTACCTTAGCAAATTGTTAATCTGAATAATGTTGTGTCTATACAAGGTGTTGTTTTGCAACCTCGTCAAATTCTAGGAGGTAACTATGCTAATGATTCTCGACCCGAATCAATAATAAAATGAGTAGGTAATTTTCTTTTTTTTATTTATTTACTGAAATCGGTAACTGTGAACCACCTGTGTTTTGAACACGGGCCGTCTGATTCCCGCCTTATAACGTCGCTTACACACAAACAAAAAACCTCAAACGTTTTTTCGATAATTTTATAATCCCTAAATTACGTTAAGGGGGTTATTCTGAAATATTGACAAACTTAAACAACAAAAAAACGCAGTGTTTTTTAATAATTTACTAGGTACCGTAATTTATATTGATTATTTATGTCTTTTGTGACAACATCCTGAATTTTGACGAGGATGCAAAACAACACCTTGTATAGGTGGCTCTTGAAAATATCTGTTCATTCCTTGTTCTTTTTGTCTTTCCTGCTATTATGACCAGGCACAAAACTGTTGCTCTGGATGTAAGATTCCATGGTTTTGTGTGCATACTTTAACTAAGCAACTATGTGTCCTATTTGGGTTCACAATTTATATTTCATGTATACAAACTGTATTGTCGAAATGGAACTATTTTGCCTTGAAATTTTATATTGGGTAAAAACTTGTGGCTTCAGTTTGCCATAGTTTGATTTCTAATATATCAATATTATTATCTTATCTCCAACACATAATATACAATATATTTATTTATTTTATTATAGCATGAAAAAAGTTTACACCCACTAAACTTACCATAGCTCATGGTTCTGTACCTTTACCTCTTGTATGAACGTATTTCGACTAAGGTTTTATGGCATAATCTGACCCCGTTTTTAAAAGTTTTTATTAAATTCTCCACTTTTTATTATATCTATTTATTTTCTTGAAACCATGGGTTTAAAATATAACCAATAAAATGAAATCATTTAATTGGCGATATTAATAAAATAGTTTACAATATAACATTTAAATTTAAAAACTATATGAGTAAATATTGGTCATACAACTAAGACTACCTACTTTTCACAAAATGTTCATACTCAATGGACCAGACATCATGGGTGGGAGATCAAGTTGACTACAAGTTTGTTGGTGATCCACCGACAAACTTGTAGTCAACTTTATCTATAAAAAGAAATACTAATCATCTGGTCACTGAATGTCCTCTGCTAGGCCTCACTCTGGAATTATTTGTATCATCTGGTTTGGGCACTAGATGTACAGTCTACTTATACTTTGGACAGGTAGGCGTTGTGGCATGATGAGGCACACCTCTGGAAACGGAACCTCACCACTGCCATTTGTCGTAGCTATTGTTGATTGTTTTGGAATGCAAGTACCTACTCAACCTTTGTCTTATCTCGTCTTGTTGATAAAAAGCTCATTTTGATGAGTAACTTATTCTCTTGTATATCTATAAATAAATATATATGTATATCTATAAAATAAATATAATTATTAAAATGAAACACTGTTGAATTTGGTTTTGTGAATGTCATTGAGTGTAGTGCAAGCCTCAAAAACTCACAAATGTCAGGTTTGGAGAATAGAGGAGCTATATTAAGTCAGTAAAAAATTTGCCTAAACTGCTGGTAAAAGAATAGGAAAATTAAATAGGAATATCAGGTCCGGTATCAGTTGTCCTAAAATGTCTACAAGTCAAAAAGAAGCTGCAAAAAATTACACTGGACCAAATTTGTTTGTGTGAAGCTGATGACAGTTTGTTGTGTCTTGAGATTCTGAGGTTGTGTTTTAAAAACAGTAGAAAAGTTGTAGTTACTTACGCTTAAGGTGTGGTCAACCTGTTGAGAGGTAACGGGAGCGGAAGCGACAGCGAGCAAACTTGGCGCATTATTTTGCGAACCAGATGAACCAAAATGCAAGATTGAATGATGTTTCGTCTTACAATGACGACAAATATTTTATGAAGGACACGATAAAACCCTGTGGCCGTGATTTAAACAATTAACGCACAACGAATTAGATTTCACGAAATTAAATCTTTCGTGAGGGGTCATTTTTGCAAAATCAGAACAAACATATAATTTATCATGTTTGTCTGACTTACACAAAATACAATTACCGGAAAAGCCGCCGCTCAGAAAATAATTAATTATTATTATAATTAATTATTTTCTGAGCGACAAAAGCTTTTGTGGATTTCGGTTTTGAATTAGGCACGTTTTTAGTTTGGCCATCTTGTTGAGGCTTGGAAACCAAAGGACTAGAGCGTCCTATTTTATCTTGTTCTTTAACGAATTCAACTAGATCATCATAAGAAGGTATGACTTTCTTGCGATGACTCATTTCGAATAACTTAACAGTCTCGGAGTCTAACCTTTGCAATGCGAGATGTACCAAAATAAAGTCCGTAAGATCCCCCAAATTTACCTGTTTGAGCACCCTAACGGCGGTATCAAATGTGTTTCTAAATGACTCTAAACCGGTTGTAGATTTAGCAGGTTTAAATTCTAACAGTTGATTTAAATATGACGCGGCAAGAAAACGCGGATCATCATACTTAAAAAAAAAAAAAAAAGGCTATATATCATCACGCTACGACTAATAGGAGTGGAGCAGGAATTAAAAATGTTGCGAAAACGGGGAAAATGTGACGCAAACGAAGTTGCGCCGGACAGCTAGTTATTTATAAAAACGAGCAAAAAAAACACTTTTTGGTATGGGTACGGAACCCTAAAAACTCGCGCATAACACGTTTAGCGACTTACGGCAAAATTTAAAAAACCCCCGACACTAAAAACCTCTAAAAAGCCCATAATAAATTAATCCAAGCGCCGTCGTAGCGTCGGGGGTCCGCTTTGTACTGTGCTTTGTTTTGTGCTCAAAGCGGTCCCCCGACGCTACGACGCTTGGATTAATTTACTGTGGGCTTTTTAGAGGTTTTATCTGTCGGAGGTTTTTAATTTTTTTTTTCTTAGCCTTGACTGTCCCACTCCTAGGCTTCCCCATTCCATCCAATTTTTTCGGTGTTGCGCTTCTGAACGAAAACCTATTTTATCAAAATCGGTTCAGCCGTTTAGGAGCTACGATGCCACAAACAGACACAGAGCCGTTTTGGTCGGTGGCTAAAAACAAGGAAAGTTATAAATAAAAAAAGAAACTATACTTTAGAGGGGAATAGGGTGAAGCCCCCCCCCCCACTCGGCAATGCCCATGGTGACAAGTAACAAGATTTCAAATCGACTAGACCCGTGGAAGTTGTTAATATCCCTTCATCAACTAGAAAAGAGGTGATGATCTTCAAACGGCTGAGCAGATTTTCTCGAAACATAGCTAAGAACATTCTCGATTAAAATACCTTTCAAACGAAACCAATTTTATCAAAATCGTGAACCGATTTTGATAAATTTTATCAAAATCGGTTCATCCGTTTAGGAGCTACGATGCCACAGACAGACACACAGATACACAGGCACACAGATACACACGTCAATCTTATAACACCCCTCTTTTTTGGTCGGGGGTTAAAAATGATAGTTATCGACTTACGCTGTAATGATGTTTAGCGACTTACGGCAAAATGATAATTATGGACTTACACTGTAATGATGTTTAGCGACTTACGGCAAAATGATAGTCATCGACTTACGCTATAATGATGTTTAGCGACTTATGAAAATATTAATGCTTAGCGTTTTTGTTAAATTGAAATGATAACCTTATTGTGTACTCTATTCTGGTAAGTGATTTATGGTCCGTTTTAGTGTTCAGGTGTTTTGAAAATTAGTATCTGTTCATGGACTTTTGTTGCTGACTGTACGAGCGAGTTCCATAATATTTTATAATTCTGAGGTGTAGGTGGTATGCCTGCACACAAAGACGCGGCGCTGCCAGTTAGCTTACTAACAAGAAAATGAATGCGTTCAGAGTCAGACAGTTGCGTGTTATCATGAACTACGCGCTTAAACTGATTATAAAATAGCGACCAATTACGAATATCGCCATCAAAGGAGACTAAATCAATACGAGGTAATTTTGGGAAATTATTCTTGGGTGTTTCCTTTATTTGAGATTGCTCTATTTTTAGTGAATTTACGACACGTTGAACCCGACAATACAACTCTTCAAACGAAATCCAAGATTGGTAACTTATAGTAGCAGTAGGATCCACTTTAATAGAACATGTATTGAAGGCGTCTAATACGCTTTGAAATTCATTCCGTAAACTTTGAAGATTTGTGACATTACTTAAAAATTACTCCCTACATGCTTCATCACTCATATCCTGTTTGGATAACTCGAATATGTTCTGCATACGTTCGAAATGTGCATTACGTTTTGCTTGTAATAAGGCTAATTTATTTACATGCTTCATCACTCATATCCTGTTTGGATAACTCGAATATGTTCTGCATACGTTCGGAATGTGCATTACGTTTTGCTTGTAATAAGGCTAATTTATTTTTATTGTCGTCGTTCGACATGATTATAAACAATCTGATAAATGCGAACGTGTAAACTAAAAAGGTGACGTAGGTAAAGAAATACGCAATAATTGTGTATTGCCGTTTATGTTAATGTGATGAGTAAACAATTTCCCTATTTCCAACGCGAGCGTAACGAAAGTAAACGACAACGATAAGTAGTTAAGCGACAACAACGAATGGGCTTTCACAATAACCCTTCGTAGGTATGTATGCAAAATACATCAATAAGTAGGTAATAGGCTACTCAATACGAACAACGAGAGGCCCCCGAATAGGGCTCCTAAGTACAACCTTAACGTCTTATAGGTATTGCAGCATTATGACGCTGTTTATTGATTAGGCTGAATAAAAACTATTCCGTTCGTGTAAGTCGACCTCATTTCTAATCATTTTTCTTTTTCTTATTTCGGTTCAAATTTAAAAGTATGATCATTCCATGGTTTAAATGATGCAAATAGTAACCAAATATAATCTCTTGTGGAAGTTGTTTTAGAATTTAGGGATTATATTTGGTTACTATTTGCATCATTTTTTCATTATATTACATCACTTAATCTACTTATACTCTTAAACTCTTAAATCATATATTTATCTATATTATCTAAGAATCTCATCAAAATAGGTTTAGTGTCGTTTTTAGAATCCTTGCGTACTTCTCTGCTCCAAAGTCCCTGATCTTACTAAATTCCTCCTCGTTCAAGCAGTATTTGTTGTCCCCCAACACTGTACATTTAGTCCCTTCCTCAAATATCAAGAAACCCTCATCCATGGTATCGCATAGGAGATCTTTTTTGTATTTGAAACAATAGAATTTTAAAGTCTTGGTCTTTTCTGTTGGAACTGAAGGGATGAACACATGATTATTTTTAAAGGGAACTAAAAAGTTCCTTATTCCTTGATGCAGCAAAATCTTAAAGTCATCTACCACCACAAACATTTCCCCTTCAGAATTGTAATGAATGGGAGTCACGTGCTTTATGTATTTGCAGTCCCAATCCAAAGTGCATGTTTCTCTATAACCAGAGAACCAGAATCTGTCCTTGTATGCCATAGTTCGTTCTTCAACCTAATCTGAAGTATAATCTGAGTAACAAACGTCTGAATCGCTCCCTCAACAATCACTATCAACAGGGCACACTCTACCAATTTTGCATTTCTTGTTCTCGTACCGTAATATGGCCTCATCTAAATTAGGATGTAGAGATTTAAAACCGGTTATTTGTGGCCTCGATGTAAAGCCTACTTTGGTGACACACCAATATTTGGATCGGGACATGATAATGGTCTCTATTGAGGATTCTATATATCCTTGGGTAACAGAAACCTCCTCAATTCCTTTTATATCGTTTTGATCGGCATCAATTTTCACAAAATTATTACACCAGTACTTGCACCTTTTTGCTTCCCTCTGTGGCTTTTCGCATTTATACAAAGACAATATTAAAAATAGCCCCAAAATCATGATTTTGAACCCCATTTTTTCTTATTTTTCAAAAAAAATATAATTTACAAAAATTTCATCTGTTCTTGCTGTAGTGGTTTAATAATTCAACACTTTTATTGTCCCGCAACGTGGTCTCTTTGAGACCTTTGTTAGGATGCCTTTTGGTCTAACGAACGCTGCTTCGGAGATGCAACGCCTTACTGATATGATCGTTAATTTCGAGTTTACTTCTACCAGCGACGACTGTATTTTTGGGTACGTCGACGACTTGATAATTGTGTCTAAAGATTTCTCTAGTCATATGGCGCTGCTCAGGAAGGTGCTTTCTCGACTTAAAGAAGCAGGCTTACTAAAAATTTTAAAAAATGCGAGTTTTGTAAAAGCGAACTAAAATATTTGGGTTATATACACTCGGCGTCACAAAAATCGCACCTCTTTAAGAATTCCCTTCAAAGTCATTTTAACCCTATTAATCAATGGTACACACATGACTATAAGGTATCATTGGAAAGGCAATTTATTTAAATTTCAGAATAAATCAATAAATTTGGTTTATTGTTTGCCAGGGAATAAAAAAAACACGCTAATGCAAATGATTAAAAACTTAAATTTTATTTTAACAGTGAAAATTTAAAAAAAGTCCATAAAATCAACTTAAAACCTAGTGTTACCCCCCCTAGCTCTGATGACAGCTTCCATGCGTTCTCTCATGGACCTAATTAATGTGACAACAGTCTCTTGAGGAATGTTGTCCCATTCTGCAACGACGGCATCTTGGAGGTCTTGGAGAGTGGTAGGGGCAGGATCACGTGCCCGTACTCGCCGTTTCAGTTCATCCCAAAGGTGCTCGATAGGGTTCAGGTCTGGACTTCGCGCCGGCCAGCGCATAACAGGGATCCCAACTTCTTGCAGGTAGTCTCTTACAATTAATGCGGTGTGACAGCGGGCGTTATCGTGCATTAACGTGAACCCACTGCCAACAAAACCCGCATAAGGGACAACTTGCTCCTCTAAGATCTCTGTTATGTACCGAGGAGCAGTCAGCGACCCTTGCCCGCGAGCACTTCCAGTCCGAGAAACACACACAAGGTTCGTTTTGCCGTCGATTGACATGCCGCCCCAGAACATGCACGAGCCATCCCCGTATTCCACTGTCTCTTGAATACAGGCTTGTGCGAATCGTTCCCCTTGCCTCCTGTACACTCTTCTACGCCTGTCGTTGCAGAAAAGACACACCCTCGTCTCATCCGAGAAGAGTACAGCCCTCCATTGGTCTATTGTCCAATCCACATGGTCACGGGCAAATTGCAACCGGTCTCTCCTATGCTGTGCAGTCAATTTTGGCCCTGTAGCAGCCCTGTGAGCTGCAATTTTCTTCTCCTTCATTCTTCTTCTAATCGTGGAGACGCTGACAGAAGTTCTGCGAGCTGATCGCAGTTGTTGTTGCAGCTCAACAGCATTGGAGAACCGATTACGTAAAGACGTTGAAACAATGAAGCGATCGTCTCTTTCGGATGTGCACCGTTGTCTTCCAGATCCACGTCTTCGGATATAGCCACCAGTCTCTTGGAAGCGTTGGAACACTCGTCGAACGGAAAAACGACTCAAGTTCAGTTGCCGAGCAACATCACATTGCCGCATCCCTGATTGCAGTAGTGCAATGACTTGAGCGGCTTCATCTGCTGTGGTATCCATCTTCTGGGGTATTTTTCTTGCTGCAGCTGTTCACGTGTGTTCACTTCAAAGGTTGGATAGCGAATGACTCACATCGATCGAGAAATCGCTACGCCCCCGGCAGGGGGCGCGGCTGGCGGGATATGGGCAAGCCCTTTCCCCGCGAATATCAAACTGTGCCCGTAAAGACGGGCACCTCATTGGGTTGCCGATATAGGCATGGAATTGGCGAGCGCGTGTAAAAGGCGCGGCTCGCCCGTGTGTGGTTGTCATTTTGTCCGGTAGGAGGCGCCAGCGGCGCTGAGCGCTGTGCGCTTAGCTACGGCGAAACTTTACCGTAGCGAGCGCCGCTATCTTCACGCCACCTCGGCGGTCTGTCACCGCCAGGTGAGACCTCCGGTTGCCCGGGGGAGGCCTGGCAGGTGCAGTCCTGGCCAGAGGTGGCTTTGGGGCGCACCCTACCGCTAAGGATGTTGGCCCCCGCCTGCAACGCTCTCAGAGCTAGCCGATCACGCTCCAGACTGGGGGGCCGTAGTGAATGAGTTTGAGCGGCAATGTACTTGCGTAACACCGCTCATGTAGCGAACGAATAGCGAGCCCGCGCCGCACGTTCGTCGCGTAAGTATTTATGCATGTTGAGTAACATGGGTGTCTGGTCGGGCGCGTCATGCCTATATTAACTTAGAACACGACGCGCTTCGAGTGAGTGTTGTGATTGTGGAGTCTTATTGGTTGGGTAAATCGCGTGTAGATGGATACGACTTACCCGAGTGAGTCAATCAGGGGGGGGGGATGGTTAAGTCACATCCGCAGGCAAGAGGTCGCGCGGTAGGCGACGTGTGCGCTTAGCTCGCCCCGCGTCAGGCGGGCGCGTGTGCCATGGCGCTATCTGCGCCAGGTGGGGCCAGGCAGAGGCGTCAGCGCGGGCGAACATGTTCGACGCGAGGCGGCTGCAGAAGTCGTCCAGGCTCTCTATGTTCAAGTCCCGCTGTATTGTGGTGTTCCTCACGTAGCGAGGGGCGGCGACGATTGTCCGCAGCGCAAGATTTTGTTGCGCGCGGAGGGTCTTCTTGGTGGTCTCGCTCGTGAGGGCGAGCCAGGCTGGGGCGGCGTACGTGATAAGTGGGCGGATGTACGTTTTGTACACGCCCAGCTTGGCACGCAGCGGGAGGCGGGATGAGAGCACTGGGCGCAGCAGGAAGCGGGCGTTCCTACATTTGGCGATAGTGCCACGGACATGACTTACCATCGTGAGCCGGCGGTCAATGGTGACCCCGAGGTACTTGGCCTGGGGCGTCCATGCGACGTCGGCTCCTTGTAATATTAGGGGTGGTGGGAGTTTAGTGCCGCCGGTGGCAAGCGCCTGCGTCTTACCCACATTCACCGACAACCTCCATTTTGACAACCAGTCAGGCAGCAGATTGAGCACGCGCTGTAGCTTGACGGCCGCGTGCCGCGTATTTAGCGATGTCGCTATGTACGCGGCGTACAGCGCGAGCGTGGTGTCAGATGTAGTGGGGATATCGTCGGTGTAATGTGAGTAACAGTAGGGCGAGACGCAGCTGCCCTGCGGCACTCCCGCAGCGATCGGGCGGATGCCCGACAACGCGCCGTCGACCACCACCCGGAAAGTTCTGTTGGAGAGGAAGGAGGAAACCACCGTGACCAAGCGACGAGGCGTGCCAGACTGGGCCATCTTGTATAGTAGGCCGGCATGCCAGACCCGGTCGAAGGCCTTCTCCATGTCGAGGAATACTGCTACTGCTTGCTCTTTTTTATTGAGCGCCGCGGCTAGCAGATGCAGTACCCTCGACAGCTGGAGCGTCGTGGAGTGCTCGGCCCGAAACCCAAACTGTTCAGCCCGAGGCGAGAAGTGATGTTTAAGGTGTCGCAGCAGGAGTTGCTCGAATACCTTGGAGGTAGAGGAGAGAAGAGTGATGGGCCGATAGCTCTCCGGCTTCAGCACGTTCTTGTGCGCCTTGGGCAGCATTATGACGCGCCCTTCCTTCCACGAGGTCGGGAAGGCCCCGGTGCGCAGTATGCCCGTGAACAGGCGCGCCAGCGCCGCTACCGTGCGGTAGGGCAGGTGGCGCAGCGCTGTGTTGGTCACACCGTCCGCTCCGGGGGCCTTCCTCAACTTAGTGTTAAGGATGGCGCAATGACTCACATTTGACCCGGGTCGCCCGTTTTATACCCTTGTAGGGAGGTGCAATTAGTGGCCGTTGTAATGCGTATTTTGACAACATTTTCTTTAACGTTACGCGCTAATGAGATCTGTTGTGTTTAGGAATTCTAACTGTTGTTAATTTAAAGGTCGTTAAACATACTTTCAATTGATACCAATATTAATAGGGTTTAATGCATACGTTGATGGCGGGACTTGCTTGAAACTAATTTTTGTGACGCTGAGTGTAGTTAATGAAAAGGGTCTTCAAACCGATCCCGGCAAACTTGATGCTATTAAAGATTATCCTACTCCTACTTCAGCTAAGTCATTATACGGTTTTATTGGTATGTGTTCCTATTATAGGCGTTTCGTTAAAGGGTTTTCTTCTATAATTGCTCCGCTTACTGCCCTTATCGGTAAGAGAAAGGGTAATGATCCAATAAGTTGGAATGATGCAGCCGATCAGGCTTTCACTAAGTTGAAACAAGCGCTAATCGATACGCCTGTTATGGCATGTCCTGATTTCTCGAAGCCGTTCATCCTGCAGTGTGATGCATCAGCTGTTGGTCTTGGTTCGGTACTGACACAGAAGATAGACGATGTTGAGCTCCCAATCGCCTATTATTCGCGTTTATTCTCTCAAACTGAACGCAATTATAGTACTACAGAACGTGAACTCTTGTCAGTTTTGGATTCAATTAAACATTTTCGATGTTATTTAGATGGTATGAAGTTTTCTGTCATAACAGACCATTTGGCCTTTGGCCTTTTGGCATTTGGCTGTAAGTACAGCTTCATTTAATTCCTTTGTAGTTAGCCAAGTAGTTACTTTATTTTTATTAGGTTCAAATTCTTTCATACGTAAAAATCGTCTACAGTAAGCTATTACCCGTATCAACCTCCCGAACTTAGAGAATCTAGTGAATAGACTATCATCAAATTCTACAGTTGCATGACATTTAGTTTTTTTTTTTTTTTTCATATTAGATTATGTAGCGGTGTTATGGTTAGTATAGGAACCTATCCTTGACATACTCCCCTATGGAGGATTCCCGGGTCTCCCCAATCCTACCCCTCTGGCGCTTGATGGCTGCCTGGACTACCTTCGGTGTATTGAAGCCGGAAGTCTTGGCAAGTGCGTACCAGGTCCCCGGGGCTCTTCCGAGAGTGGTAACCCAGGCAGACGCATTAACCCCCTCTTGTTCATCCCCATCGGCATCTTCCGAGTCATCCTCCAGTGCCAGGCTGTAATCTTCTCCGTTCTCAGCGAAATGTGGTCTCAATTCCCCTCCTCTCGAGTGGGCCCAGGCTACTAAGACGGCATTCAGTCCCAGATCTGCAAAGTTCCCTTCAAAGAAGAATCTCGCGTTCTGTGACCTACGATGTCCCAGAAGTGACCCTATGATGTGGATCCAGGTGAATAGGTGGGGGTTCGCGTTGGACGAGTAGGCGGAGCGACTGACAAGCCCCATTTCCGACTGGTAAGGAAAGTAGGAGTACTGGTTACCTGACTCCTCATCGCCCTTGGTCAACCGCAACATCTCATCCCCCATGGGCCCCACGAAGATCCAGTCCATCAGTTCACCTGCACCTATCCCCAGGATCCTGATGGCATACCCCACGGACAGTAGCCCGGAGCAATCTTTGAAGCGGCTTCCCAATGTCCCGAGGCGGAGGAGGGAGTCCGGATGATCACGGAACCTATAGAAGAACATGTCAAAGGCGGCCACCAGCCTCAAGAAGTCTGGGTCCGATAACCAACTTACATACATCCCGGATGATCCGTCGAGAGACATGCCCTCTCCCCCCTCTACTGTCAGAACCTCTGTCATCCTCTTCTTTAAGGTGTTGAGGTAATCGGTGTTGGTGGCACGGGCCAGTCTATACACGCAGAATATGTAGAGTGCCATTGCCTTGGTTCCCCAATGGGATGGATGTGTCTTTGAGATCGGGGCTCCAGCCGCAGGAGGGGGGCAGATTGTCTCCCTGGAGACATAGGGATTCCCTTGTCGGGCATCCAATAGGCTGAGGGGTGTGATTGAGGCTCCCTCGTCCCCTATGACGACACCATAAGATTCCCACTTGGTAGTCAGGGTAGCCGTCAGGGAGTTTCCATACAGACGCAGAAAGACCTTAACAGTGTCCATGGTTAGTCCTGAGGAATGGATCCCTCCACGGACAGCATCCAGGATGGCGGCATCTGTTTGATGGGTAGAAGGAATGGTGACAGGCGGCTTCGAGCCCGGGGCCCTCAGGAACCAAGTGCTAGGATAATCGACCTCGGTCTGGGGGTCTGTCCAGAGGAACTCTACTTCAGTCCTTGTTCGGATGTGAATCGATGAACTACGAAAGTTAGACATCTTCAAGAATCTTGGAGACGAACACGGAATATAGTTCTGTTGTAGGGTTGGTGTGCATTGTAGAGGAAGGAGTGGAAATATATAAGCAGATTTCGGAATTGCTTAAGCATGGAGGTTTCCAGCTCCAAAAGTGGGCTAGTAACAACAGAGAGTTGTTAAAATGGATTGAAGACGGTGAACAAATGTCACAAACACAAGGGAACATGGAACGAAAAACAGATGCCATTTCAAAAATATTAGGCTTAACGTGGGACAAAGACAACGATGAGTTCGTTTACACTATTCAGCTTAATGCTGTAGATTTATCCGTGACAAAGCGTAAGGTTATTTCGGACATAGCGCGACTATTCGATCCCCTCGGATGGTTGGCACCGACAATCATCACTGCGAAGGTGTTTATTCAGCGAATATGGATGACTGGGATCGAATGGGACGCAGAACTACCTGCACCGTTGCTGACAGAATGGCTGGACTTCCGGAAAAGCCTTTGTAACCTTATTAAGTTCCGTCTGCCTCGTTGGATCAACTCTAGCAAGGATAATAAGGTTCTAGAATTGCATGGCTTTTCAGATGCGTCCAATGTAGCATACGCCGCGGTAGTATACGTCCGCAGCATTGATAGAGATGGACATATTCACACAACCTTGGTGACTTCAAAAACCAAGGTTGCTCCTGTTAAGCAGGTATCAATCCCGCGATTAGAGCTTTGTGGAGCTGTCTTACTAGCAAAGCTGCTCCAAGAAGTCGCCTCAACTCTAGAAGTTCCCAAACAGCACTTATATGCGTGGACAGACTCATCCGTCGTTTTGGCGTGGTTAAGCGGCCACCCTAGTCGGTGGAAAACGTTTATCGCGAATCGTGTTTCCGAAATACTCACAATTATGGATAGATGTCAGTGGTCACATGTGTCAACGTCGGAAAATCCAGCGGATTGCGCATCTCGGGGAATAAGCCCTTCTGAGTGTACCGATTTGCAACTCTGGAAAAAGGGTCCAGTATGGTTAGAGAATGAAAAAATAGACTATAATAGAGGAAATATACAAGAAACTACGCTAGAAGAAAGAAAATTAAAAACTAAATGTCATGCAACTGTAGAATTTGATGATAGTCTATTCACTAGATTCTCTAAGTTCGGGAGGTTGATACGGGTAATAGCTTACTGTAGACGATTTTTACGTATGAAAGAATTTGAACCTAATAAAAATAAAGTAACTACTTGGCTAACTACAAAGGAATTAAATGAAGCTGTACTTACCTGTATCAAACTCTGCCAACTCCAGTCCTTTAGTGATGAAATCGAATCTGTAAGAAAAGGCCGTAAATTAAATAGGAGTAGTAGACTTACCTCGTTGAGTCCTTTCCTTGACGATGACGGAATTTTAAGAGTTGGCGGTCGCTTGCTTCGGGCTTCTATTGATGATAATATGAAGCACCCCATCTTAATCCCTCATAAATCACACTTCACCAATTTTATCAAAATCGGTTCATCCGTTTAGGAGCTACGATGCCACAGACAGACACACAGATACACATGCACACAGATACACACGTCAATCTTATAACACCCCTCTTTTTTGGTCGGGGGTTAAAAATGATAGTTATCGACTTACGCTGTAATGATGTTTAGCGACTTACGGCAAAATGATAATTATGGACTTACACTGTAATGATGTTTAGCGACTTACGGCAAAATGATAGTCATCGACTTACGCTATAATGATGTTTAGCGACTTATGAAAATATTAATGCTTAGCGTTTTTGTAAAATTGAAATGATAACCTTATTGTGTACTCTATTCTGGTAAGTGATATATGGTCCGTTTTAGTGTTCAGGTGTTTTGAAAATTAGTATCTGTTCATGGACTTTTGTTGCTGACTGTACGAGCGAGTTCCATAATATTTTATAATTCTGAGGTGTAGGTGGTATGCCTGCACACAAAGACGCGGCGCTGCCAGTTAGCTTACTAACAAGAAAATGAATGCGTTCAGAGTCAGACAGTTGCGTGTTATCATGAACTACGCGCTTAAACTGATTATAAAATAGCGACCAATTACGAATATCGCCATCAAAGGAGACTAAATCAATACGAGGTAATTTTGGGAAATTATTCTTGGGTGTTTCCTTTATTTGAGATTGCTCTATTTTTAGTGAATTTACGACACGTTGAACCCGACAATACAACTCTTCAAACGAAATCCAAGATTGGTAACTTATAGTAGCAGTAGGATCCACTTTAATAGAACATGTATTGAAGGCGTCTAATACGCTTTGAAATTCATTCCGTAAACTTTGAAGATTTGTGACATTACTTAAAAATTACTCCCTACATGCTTCATCACTCATATCCTGTTTGGATAACTCGAATATGTTCTGCATACGTTCGAAATGTGCATTACGTTTTGCTTGTAATAAGGCTAATTTATTTACATGCTTCATCACTCATATCCTGTTTGGATAACTCGAATATGTTCTGCATACGTTCGGAATGTGCATTACGTTTTGCTTGTAATAAGGCTAATTTATTTTTATTGTCGTCGTTCGACATGATTATAAACAATCTGATAAATGCGAACGTGTAAACTAAAAAGGTGACGTAGGTAAAGAAATACGCAATAATTGTGTATTGCCGTTTATGTTAATGTGATGAGTAAACAATTTCCCTATTTCCAACGCGAGCGTAACGAAAGTAAACGACAACGATAAGTAGTTAAGCGACAACAACGAATGGGCTTTCACAATAACCCTTCGTAGGTATGTATGCAAAATACATCAATAAGTAGGTAATAGGCTACTCAATACGAACAACGAGATGCCCCCGAATAGGGCTCCTAAGTACAACCTTAACGTCTTATAGGTATTGCAGCATTATGACGCTGTTTATTGATTAGGCTGAATAAAAACTATTCCGTTCGTGTAAGTCGACCTCATTTCTAATCATTTTTCTTTTTCTTATTTCGGTTCAAATTTAAAAGTATGATCATTCCATGGTTTAAATGATGCAAATAGTAACCAAATATAATCTCTTGTGGAAGTTGTTTTAGAATTTAGGGATTATATTTGGTTACTATTTGCATCATTTTTTCATTATATTACATCACTTAATCTACTTATACTCTTAAACTCTTAAATCATATATTTATCTATATTATCTAAGAATCTCATCAAAATAGGTTTAGTGTCGTTTTTAGAATCCTTGCGTACTTCTCTGCTCCAAAGTCCCTGATCTTACTAAATTCCTCCTCGTTCAAGCAGTATTTGTTGTCCCCCAACACTGTACATTTAGTCCCTTCCTCAAATATCAAGAAACCCTCATCCATGGTATCGCATAGGAGATCTTTTTTGTATTTGAAACAATAGAATTTTAAAGTCTTGGTCTTTTCTGTTGGAACTGAAGGGATGAACACATGATTATTTTTAAAGGGAACTAAAAAGTTCCTTATTCCTTGATGCAGCAAAATCTTAAAGTCATCTACCACCACAAACATTTCCCCTTCAGAATTGTAATGAATGGGAGTCACGTGCTTTATGTATTTGCAGTCCCAATCCAAAGTGCATGTTTCTCTATAACCAGAGAACCAGAATCTGTCCTTGTATGCCATAGTTCGTTCTTCAACCTAATCTGAAGTATAATCTGAGTAACAAACGTCTGAATCGCTCCCTCAACAATCACTATCAACAGGGCACACTCTACCAATTTTGCATTTCTTGTTCTCGTACCGTAATATGGCCTCATCTAAATTAGGATGTAGAGATTTAAAACCGGTTATTTGTGGCCTCGATGTAAAGCCTACTTTGGTGACACACCAATATTTGGATCGGGACATGATAATGGTCTCTATTGAGGATTCTATATATCCTTGGGTAACAGAAACCTCCTCAATTCCTTTTATATCGTTTTGATCGGCATCAATTTTCACAAAATTATTACACCAGTACTTGCACCTTTTTGCTTCCCTCTGTGGCTTTTCGCATTTATACAAAGACAATATTAAAAATAGCCCCAAAATCATGATTTTGAACCCCATTTTTTCTTATTTTTCAAAAAAAATATAATTTACAAAAATTTCATCTGTTCTTGCTGTAGTGGTTTAATAATTCAACACTTTTATTGTCCCGCAACGTGGTCTCTTTGAGACCTTTGTTAGGATGCCTTTTGGTCTAACGAACGCTGCTTCGGAGATGCAACGCCTTACTGATATGATCGTTAATTTCGAGTTTACTTCTACCAGCGACGACTGTATTTTTGGGTACGTCGACGACTTGATAATTGTGTCTAAAGATTTCTCTAGTCATATGGCGCTGCTCAGGAAGGTGCTTGCTCGACTTAACACATATAATGCCTTGTCAGCCACATATGGCTGACATTTTCCAAACCAATTGGGCCGTGTCAGCCATATGTGGCTGACGGAATATGCTTGTTTTGAAAGCACGATTTTTCGTCGTCAGCCACGTTTTTTATGTTAAACTATATGTAGTATGGTTGACAAGGCCTAGTAAATTATAACTGTAATGATGGCATTGACACTTTTACTTACATTTTGAGAAATATCAAGTTTGTAAGTGGAAGTTTCGAAAACAAAAGAGTGATTACAAAAATAGTTGGTTTTTGCAAATAAAATTTATAGGTAAATGTTTTAATTGCTTTTATTTATATTTAAGTTGGCATTGGCAAAATAATAAATCAATTCTACATCAATCATCATGTTCAAACACGTTTAAACTCAAACATATCTATGGTTTAAATTGAAACAGCTGATACAATAGTGTGGCTCATTCGGGCAGTCTTCGCAGTATGTTACCACTCTTTTGGTTTTATTTCGAGCATGAACTCTTCCAAATTGGGCACAGTTTTCTTTATAACACCTAACACAATATTTACGACAGGCAGAGGCCAATCCTTGCCTTTTCTTCAATTCATGCTTTACTCGCCTAGGTCTAGAGGAGGCACTAGTTTCCGGGACTCCTGTATGCACGAGGTAGTCAACCAACGCGGTTCTAAACTGGACGACAGAGAGCTTCTTCTTGGTTGTTAATTTATATAAAATATATGAATTTACAATCGCTGTATTCAATAATAACTCCATCGCCAATCTTTTGGGCCATTTCGTTGTCTTCCGAAGAGGGGTTGTGTAAGAGGACATTTGGTCTGACAGATCAACCGCTGATTTTGCATGATTATAATCTACCACAATCTTCGGTTTAATTTTTTCTTTTCCTTTTTTAGTTATTCTTCTGAAACTTACGGAGTGCTTAGTAGACAGCAGCAGTACATCCCGCTTGTCTTTCCATTTCATAATTGTTATTCCGTCGTCATTTTCTTGAGCTGAGAATTCTCCTGTCTTCAGTTTTGTTTGGACAACTGTTTGAGGTAAACCTCGTCTGTTTTTTCTAAGTGTGCCTATGAGATGAGTTTGTCCCGCTAGTAGTTTTCGTGCCAGATCCAAACTGGTATACCAATTATCTGTGCAAACCGTATGTCCTTTATTTAGATAATCGTCACACAAGGCAAGGACAACATTAGTCGGAGTAGTATTGACATTGTCATAATTTTTGCCAGCATAAACTTGCACTTTTACAGTGTATCCTGGGTTTGAGCACAGCTTAAAAAGTTTTATCCCATATTTGTGTCGCTTATTTTTATTGTATTGCCTAAAAATAACGCGGCCACGAAATGGGATTAGACTTTCGTCAACACACATTTCTTGATTAGGTGTATAATGACATTTAAAATTAGCATTTAGCATATCTAATAAGTGTCTAACTTTAAACAATCGGTCCTCCTTATTGTGATTTATTTCATTACTAGCTGTCCGGCGCAACTTCGTTTGCGTCACATTTTCCCCGTTTTCGCAACATTTTTCATTGCTGCTCCACTCCTATTGGTCGTAGCGTGATGAAATATAGCCTATAGCCTTCCTCAATAAATGGGCTATCTAACACTGAAAGGATTTTACAAATCGGACCAGTAGTTTCGGAGCCTATTCAATGCAAACAAACAAACAAACAATCAAATCTTTCCTCTTTATAATACTTATTATTATACTAGCTGTGCCCGCGACTTCGTTCGCGTGGTTGTCGAGAACAAAACAACGTCGTTTAGATAAGAGTATATCACCTTTTTGATGATTTCGATAAGAGTCCTGACTTTGGTATAGTTGATTACGTTAATGCTTCTCTATATACTATGTTAGCGGTGGAATTACCCGGAGCATATACAAAAAGGTTGTTTGGGTTGCTAACACGTGATAGAGAAACATAGAGTTGGCCGTGTGAAAAACAATCAAAAGTAAGGTCTACACCCGCAACGGATAACGTCTGGCCTTGGGCTTTATTAATAGTCATAGCGTAACAGAGGCTTACAGGAAATTGCACACGTTTGAAAGTAAACGGAAAATTATTGGGGATAATGGGTATCCTGGGAATGAAAACAACATCACCGGAGCCGCAACCTGTTAAGATTTCGGCTTCGATGACATTTCGTTGGAGATTTGTTACTCTCAACCGAGTTCCATTGCATAGTTTTGGTGGGCTTAAATTTCTGAGTAGAATGATTGGTACTCCGACTTTTAAATAAATTTTGTGTGCTGGAAGACCCGGTGTATTTAGAGAGTCTAAAAACTCTACTGGATAGTGGGTGGCATCTCCTTCTTCCAAAACCGTGTTAATAGATAAATATTCCCTACTTTCTCCAGAAACATGTACCAATATTTGAGAATTTATTGCTGCTGCTTGGTCGTTGCGAGGTGCCAAAATAGCTCGTTGGCATAGCCAAGCAGCGTCATGGTTCGAGATCTCTGATGGATCTCCGTATACAGAGGAAATGAGTTCCTGCTGTGAGGCAACAGAAGAACACAGGCTTTCGACTAAAGTTACTTTACCTCCTTCTTGAGTCGGGTATGTGCCGTTACCAATTTGAAGTAGTAAATTTGAGAACCTCCCAAATATGCTCGCATATTAAAGCTCAAATTAGTTAATATGACACTACGCCATAAAATAGAGCTCTTTAAACAGGCACCTATTTCATCGGCCCTCGTTCCTCTGGGTATTATAGGGAGTGTCTGCCTGAAGTCTCCACAGAATAGCACCGTTAAGCCTCCCATCGGTCGGTCATTTTGTCTTATATCTCGCAACGTTCTATCTACAGCTTCCACAGCTTTACGATTTGCCATCGTACACTCGTCCCAAACGATAAGGGCGCAATCGCGTAAAACCTTTGCTTTATCACTATTGCGAGACACGTTGCAAACAGGGTTTTCTGTGCGGTCCAAGTCGATTGGTATTTTAAATGTTGTATGTGCAGTTTTTCCTCCTGGTAATAAAGTGGCAGCTATTCCTGAGGAAGCGACGGCAAGGGCAATTTTGTTTTGGCTCCTTATTTGAGCCAAGATAACTTTAGTGAGGAAAGTTTTACCTGTTCCACCAGGTGCATCTAAAAACAGCATTTCTCCTAATGAATGTTCTACACTACAGCATACTCTATCAAAGATTTGACGTTGTTCTGACGTCAAATTTGAACAGCCATTTCGCAATATTTCTGCTAACTCTTCGGGGTTGTAATTTATTTCAGATGTATACTCCCTATTAATTCGTTCCCCACCAACTGTCGGTGTCGGCAAGCCGTATTGACTGAGGGGGTTCCCTCCTATACTTGTAACTATATCTTGTATAGCCAGCAAAGACCTATTATGGCAGCTTTCACGTACTTGGTCAGAAGTTTCACTATTTATATTTTGCTGTCTCAAAAAATCTTCGGCAAACGCGTCTTTATATTTTTGCCACAACTGCCCAGCGTCCGATAGGCCACAAAATGTCAACAAAATGGCAAATAAATGGCGCAAACGATGTGGACTATCACTGACGCATGCTTCGGCTAAAGCATCATCCCAATGCTGATCGCCATCTAATAAATGCCGTGCGCGGCAAGCAGCTTGAAATGTGGGATATTCTATATCGTCCACTTTGCGGAGCTCAGCAAAAGAAGTAGGTCCTCGCACTGTGTGAAGAAGAAGGCGTAAATAATAACACTCTGCATTATTTGGGTGCACCGTGTATACTCTTCCAATCACGTGTTCTTTAAAAATGCCGGACTCGCCTTCTACAGCAGTTCCACGTCTCCTGCGATTAAAAACACCTTGCTGCTTGTTATAAGTATAATAATGTGGCACTTCATTGTACAACAGAGACTTAGCGAAATTGTCTCTTTCGCAAAAGCGAAAGAATGCGAGCAAGGTGGTTTGTCTTGGGTTGTTCATTCTTTCTGCCACATTTTCTGGCTGAAAGTAAACTCGCTGCCCGCCTTCCAGGTGCACGTCAAGATGGATGACTGGCGGATACCTTTCATGAATAGGGAAACTCAAAATGCGCCAAACTGCCTCCGAAGAGCTTATGTATCGGCCAGATTGATACCTTGTCACTTCATCAAATTGGTTGTTATTTCTTAGTGCTATCATGGCTTGATCACTACCTTTATTAACATATTTACATATATATTTTATAGATTCGACGCTATTACAAATTTCAACATTAATGTGTGCTTGAAAAGCTTTTGACAAAACTGGAGAATACGGTACCACCCAACTATTATTTAGAATTATTTCTTGTCCACGGAATCTGACAGTAGCTGTGAAACCACCTTGTGACGGTGATCTTCGCCGGTATTGCGGATACCCATTTTCCCCAGCCATAGTTAGTTCTTTCAGTGCTCTGGGGTATTTTTTTGAGCATTGACCATCTTTCATGCACGGTGATTCCCTGTTTAAGACGCCACATGGCCCGTGAACCATATGTGTTTTTACTATGGTCATGCAAAATCGGATCTGCATTATAGTCCGGAAATTCTGCACTTATGACACTGTCTATAGCATCGGGACGAATTTTTTCTTCCAGCCACAGAAGAATGTGCGCGTGGGGTAAACCACGCTTTTGCCACTCGACGCTATACATAAAACAAAGAGTTGAACCGAAAACTTTCTCCTTTGTAAGTAGATTAATCAAAACTTTGAGTTTTAAATGAAAAATCCTAGCAATAATGTCATGTCTGTCGTATGACGCCTGTCCTGTGAGAAGTGCCTGGCAAATCTCCGTCCACTTTGGATTTGTTGTAAATGTAATAAAAAGGTCCGGCCGGCCGTATTTACGGACGTAACAAAAAGCATCTTGCGTTCGTTCGTGCATATACCGCGGACCGCCTGTGAAACTGGATGGCAAAATAACCAATCGACCCAAGTCTTCGACGTTATTATCTGATTGCATGGCGTCCCGCAAGTGCACGTATTCTTCAGCGCGTAACCGTCGCTGGTTAGTGCGAATATACACTAAACGTTCAGTTTCTATTTTTGCGTACATGTCCACAATAAATTGGCCGAACAAACCACGAAATCGTTGCAAATATACGAAACTGTTTTGCCTTATTTGTAAAAGGTAGGAATAGTATTGTTGAGCAGATATTTTTTTTTGATAATTAGTGACTCTCGTAGTAGGGTTCACTTGGTACAGCCCAAAATTGTACCCATCTTCACCATGACAATAAATTAGTGGATATTGCAGGGCGTCGTAAGCTCGGTGGGTTTCCAAAATGCGTTGAAGGCGATCGTCGCGTGTACGCAACACGATATCACGTCTCTCACACTCCTGGTCGACTAAAACAACTGCAACTTCATCTGCGACGGGTGCATTGTGTCTTCCACGGTGTTCACCCACAGGACGTCTATCGGCACTTATAACAATTTTGAAATCATTGCTGCCTTGTGGAATTGACTCCAATGCAGCTTTGAATTCACGAACGTACTGGTTAACGTGATGCAGCAATTCTTGAAGTTGACCCAAAAGCTCAGCATTGAGCTGGGGAAAATTGTGATTCCTAACATTGAGCTGTTGCGTGTAATCGGATACAAAATAAATTTGGAGAAATTTGGGTTCATTTTCTGGCAGCAAAGATCCAATAAGGTGATAAACTTGACCTTGTACTTTGAAGGTTGGCATGAACGGTCCTTCCGTTATTTGTTTTGCCCCAAAGGAAGTCATTTGGAAAGCACTGTTATATAAACGAATATTATCCAAAAAATGTTTCGACTGGGGATGATCGCCATTCAGGAGACTTTTAAGTAAGTGTGGTGGATCTTGGAAATTTGGAAGAACAATTTTTCCATTTGAGCAGCACATTCCGTCTGTCTCTTTCCTCCATTTCAAAGCATGACAAAAATTACAAATTTCTCTCATGTCTCCCACGGAAGTAAAGCCAGCATAATTAATTCTAGACGAATATGTGAACCCTGATTTTTCCCATTGCCTTGGTTCCCCAATGGGATGGATGTGTCTTTGAGATCGGGGCTCCAGCCGCAGGAGGGGGGCAGATTGTCTCCCTGGAGACATAGGGATTCCCTTGTCGGGCATCCAATAGGCTGAGGGGTGTGATTGAGGCTCCCTCGTCCCCTATGACGACACCATAAGATTCCCACTTGGTAGTCAGGGTAGCCGTCAGGGAGTTTCCATACAGACGCAGAAAGACCTTAACAGTGTCCATGGTTAGTCCTGAGGAATGGATCCCTCCACGGACAGCATCCAGGATGGCGGCATCTGTTTGATGGGTAGAAGGAATGGTGACAGGCGGCTTCGAGCCCGGGGCCCTCAGGAACCAAGTGCTAGGATAATCGACCTCGGTCTGGGGGTCTGTCCAGAGGAACTCTACTTCAGTCCTTGTTCGGATGTGAATCGATGAACTACGAAAGTTAGACATCTTCAAGAATCTTGGAGACGAACACGGAATATAGTTCTGTTGTAGGGTTGGTGTGCATTGTAGAGGAAGGAGTGGAAATATATAAGCAGATTTCGGAATTGCTTAAGCATGGAGGTTTCCAGCTCCAAAAGTGGGCTAGTAACAACAGAGAGTTGTTAAAATGGATTGAAGACGGTGAACAAATGTCACAAACAAAAGGGAACATGGAACGAAAAACAGATGCCATTTCAAAAATATTAGGCTAACCTGGGACAAAGACAACGATGAGTTCGTTTACACTATTCAGCTTAATGCTGTAGATTTATCCGTGACAAAGCGTAAGGTTATTTCGGACATAGCGCGACTATTCGATCCCCTCGGATGGTTGGCACCGACAATCATCACTGCGAAGGTGTTTATTCAGCGAATATGGATGACTGGGATCGAATGGGACGCAGAACTACCTGCACCGTTGCTGACAGAATGGCTGGACTTCCGGAAAAGCCTTTGTAACCTTATTAAGTTCCGTCTGCCTCGTTGGATCAACTCTAGCAAGGATAATAAGGTTCTAGAATTGCATGGCTTTTCAGATGCGTCCAATGTAGCATACGCCGCGGTAGTATACGTCCGCAGCATTGATAGAGATGGACATATTCACACAACCTTGGTGACTTCAAAAACCAAGGTTGCTCCTGTTAAGCAGGTATCAATCCCGCGATTAGAGCTTTGTGGAGCTGTCTTACTAGCAAAGCTGCTCCAAGAAGTCGCCTCAACTCTAGAAGTTCCCAAACAGCACTTATATGCGTGGACAGACTCATCCGTCGTTTTGGCGTGGTTAAGCGGCCACCCTAGTCGGTGGAAAACGTTTATCGCGAATCGTGTTTCCGAAATACTCACAATTATGGATAGATGTCAGTGGTCACATGTGTCAACGTCGGAAAATCCAGCGGATTGCGCATCTCGGGGAATAAGCCCTTCTGAGTGTACCGATTTGCAACTCTGGAAAAAGGGTCCAGTATGGTTAGAGAATGAAAAAATAGACTATAATAGAGGAAATATACAAGAAACTACGCTAGAAGAAAGAAAAATAAAAACTAAATGTCATGCAACTGTAGAATTTGATGATAGTCTATTCACTAGATTCTCTAAGTTCGGGAGGTTGATACGGGTAATAGCTTACTGTAGACGATTTTTACGTATGAAAGAATTTGAACCTAATAAAAATAAAGTAACTACTTGGCTAACTACAAAGGAATTAAATGAAGCTGTACTTACCTGTATCAAACTCTGCCAACTCCAGTCCTTTAGTGATGAAATCGAATCTGTAAGAAAAGGCCGTAAATTAAATAGGAGTAGTAGACTTACCTCGTTGAGTCCTTTCCTTGACGATGACGGAATTTTAAGAGTTGGCGGTCGCTTGCTTCGGGCTTCTATTGATGATAATATGAAGCACCCCATCTTAATCCCTCATAAATCACACTTCACCAATTTTATCAAAATCGGTTCATCCGTTTAGGAGCTACGATGCCACAGACAGACACACAGATACACAGGCACACAGATACACACGTCAATCTTATAACACCCCTCTTTTTTGGTCGGGGGTTAAAAATGATAGTTATCGACTTACGCTGTAATGATGTTTAGCGACTTACGGCAAAATGATAATTATGGACTTACACTGTAATGATGTTTAGCGACTTACGGCAAAATGATAGTCATCGACTTACGCTATAATGATGTTTAGCGACTTATGAAAATATTAATGCTTAGCGTTTTTGTAAAATTGAAATGATAACCTTATTGTGTACTCTATTCTGGTAAGTGATTTATGGTCCGTTTTAGTGTTCAGGTGTTTTGAAAATTAGTATCTGTTCATGGACTTTTGTTGCTGACTGTACGAGCGAGTTCCATAATATTTTATAATTCTGAGGTGTAGGTGGTATGCCTGCACACAAAGACGCGGCGCTGCCAGTTAGCTTACTAACAAGAAAATGAATGCGTTCAGAGTCAGACAGTTGCGTGTTATCATGAACTACGCGCTTAAACTGATTATAAAATAGCGACCAATTACGAATATCGCCATCAAAGGAGACTAAATCAATACGAGGTAATTTTGGGAAATTATTCTTGGGTGTTTCCTTTATTTGAGATTGCTCTATTTTTAGTGAATTTACGACACGTTGAACCCGACAATACAACTCTTCAAACGAAATCCAAGATTGGTAACTTATAGTAGCAGTAGGATCCACTTTAATAGAACATGTATTGAAGGCGTCTAATACGCTTTGAAATTCATTCCGTAAACTTTGAAGATTTGTGACATTACTTAAAAATTACTCCCTACATGCTTCATCACTCATATCCTGTTTGGATAACTCGAATATGTTCTGCATACGTTCGAAATGTGCATTACGTTTTGCTTGTAATAAGGCTAATTTATTTACATGCTTCATCACTCATATCCTGTTTGGATAACTCGAATATGTTCTGCATACGTTCGGAATGTGCATTACGTTTTGCTTGTAATAAGGCTAATTTATTTTTATTGTCGTCGTTCGACATGATTATAAACAATCTGATAAATGCGAACGTGTAAACTAAAAAGGTGACGTAGGTAAAGAAATACGCAATAATTGTGTATTGCCGTTTATGTTAATGTGATGAGTAAACAATTTCCCTATTTCCAACGCGAGCGTAACGAAAGTAAACGACAACGATAAGTAGTTAAGCGACAACAACGAATGGGCTTTCACAATAACCCTTCGTAGGTATGTATGCAAAATACATCAATAAGTAGGTAATAGGCTACTCAATACGAACAACGAGATGCCCCCGAATAGGGCTCCTAAGTACAACCTTAACGTCTTATAGGTATTGCAGCATTATGACGCTGTTTATTGATTAGGCTGAATAAAAACTATTCCGTTCGTGTAAGTCGACCTCATTTCTAATCATTTTTCTTTTTCTTATTTCGGTTCAAATTTAAAAGTATGATCATTCCATGGTTTAAATGATGCAAATAGTAACCAAATATAATCTCTTGTGGAAGTTGTTTTAGAATTTAGGGATTATATTTGGTTACTATTTGCATCATTTTTTCATTATATTACATCACTTAATCTACTTATACTCTTAAACTCTTAAATCATATATTTATCTATATTATCTAAGAATCTCATCAAAATAGGTTTAGTGTCGTTTTTAGAATCCTTGCGTACTTCTCTGCTCCAAAGTCCCTGATCTTACTAAATTCCTCCTCGTTCAAGCAGTATTTGTTGTCCCCCAACACTGTACATTTAGTCCCTTCCTCAAATATCAAGAAACCCTCATCCATGGTATCGCATAGGAGATCTTTTTTGTATTTGAAACAATAGAATTTTAAAGTCTTGGTCTTTTCTGTTGGAACTGAAGGGATGAACACATGATTATTTTTAAAGGGAACTAAAAAGTTCCTTATTCCTTGATGCAGCAAAATCTTAAAGTCATCTACCACCACAAACATTTCCCCTTCAGAATTGTAATGAATGGGAGTCACGTGCTTTATGTATTTGCAGTCCCAATCCAAAGTGCATGTTTCTCTATAACCAGAGAACCAGAATCTGTCCTTGTATGCCATAGTTCGTTCTTCAACCTAATCTGAAGTATAATCTGAGTAACAAACGTCTGAATCGCTCCCTCAACAATCACTATCAACAGGGCACACTCTACCAATTTTGCATTTCTTGTTCTCGTACCGTAATATGGCCTCATCTAAATTAGGATGTAGAGATTTAAAACCGGTTATTTGTGGCCTCGATGTAAAGCCTACTTTGGTGACACACCAATATTTGGATCGGGACATGATAATGGTCTCTATTGAGGATTCTATATATCCTTGGGTAACAGAAACCTCCTCAATTCCTTTTATATCGTTTTGATCGGCATCAATTTTCACAAAATTATTACACCAGTACTTGCACCTTTTTGCTTCCCTCTGTGGCTTTTCGCATTTATACAAAGACAATATTAAAAATAGCCCCAAAATCATGATTTTGAACCCCATTTTTTCTTATTTTTCAAAAAAAATATAATTTACAAAAATTTCATCTGTTCTTGCTGTAGTGGTTTAATAATTCAACACTTTTATTGTCCCGCAACGTGGTCTCTTTGAGACCTTTGTTAGGATGCCTTTTGGTCTAACGAACGCTGCTTCGGAGATGCAACGCCTTACTGATATGATCGTTAATTTCGAGTTTACTTCTACCAGCGACGACTGTATTTTTGGGTACGTCGACGACTTGATAATTGTGTCTAAAGATTTCTCTAGTCATATGGCGCTGCTCAGGAAGGTGCTTGCTCGACTTAACACATATAATGCCTTGTCAGCCACATATGGCTGACATTTTCCAAACCAATTGGGCCGTGTCAGCCATATGTGGCTGACGGAATATGCTTGTTTTGAAAGCACGATTTTTCGTCGTCAGCCACGTTTTTTATGTTAAACTATATGTAGTATGGTTGACAAGGCCTAGTAAATTATAACTGTAATGATGGCATTGACACTTTTACTTACATTTTGAGAAATATCAAGTTTGTAAGTGGAAGTTTCGAAAACAAAAGAGTGATTACAAAAATAGTTGGTTTTTGCAAATAAAATTTATAGGTAAATGTTTTAATTGCTTTTATTTATATTTAAGTTGGCATTGGCAAAATAATAAATCAATTCTACATCAATCATCATGTTCAAACACGTTTAAACTCAAACATATCTATGGTTTAAATTGAAACAGCTGATACAATAGTGTGGCTCATTCGGGCAGTCTTCGCAGTATGTTACCACTCTTTTGGTTTTATTTCGAGCATGAACTCTTCCAAATTGGGCACAGTTTTCTTTATAACACCTAACACAATATTTACGACAGGCAGAGGCCAATCCTTGCCTTTTCTTCAATTCATGCTTTACTCGCCTAGGTCTAGAGGAGGCACTAGTTTCCGGGACTCCTGTATGCACGAGGTAGTCAACCAACGCGGTTCTAAACTGGACGACAGAGAGCTTCTTCTTGGTTGTTAATTTATATAAAATATATGAATTTACAATCGCTGTATTCAATAATAACTCCATCGCCAATCTTTTGGGCCATTTCGTTGTCTTCCGAAGAGGGGTTGTGTAAGAGGACATTTGGTCTGACAGATCAACCGCTGATTTTGCATGATTATAATCTACCACAATCTTCGGTTTAATTTTTTCTTTTCCTTTTTTAGTTATTCTTCTGAAACTTACGGAGTGCTTAGTAGACAGCAGCAGTACATCCCGCTTGTCTTTCCATTTCATAATTGTTATTCCGTCGTCATTTTCTTGAGCTGAGAATTCTCCTGTCTTCAGTTTTGTTTGGACAACTGTTTGAGGTAAACCTCGTCTGTTTTTTCTAAGTGTGCCTATGAGATGAGTTTGTCCCGCTAGTAGTTTTCGTGCCAGATCCAAACTGGTATACCAATTATCTGTGCAAACCGTATGTCCTTTATTTAGATAATCGTCACACAAGGCAAGGACAACATTAGTCGGAGTAGTATTGACATTGTCATAATTTTTGCCAGCATAAACTTGCACTTTTACAGTGTATCCTGGGTTTGAGCACAGCTTAAAAAGTTTTATCCCATATTTGTGTCGCTTATTTTTATTGTATTGCCTAAAAATAACGCGGCCACGAAATGGGATTAGACTTTCGTCAACACACATTTCTTGATTAGGTGTATAATGACATTTAAAATTAGCATTTAGCATATCTAATAAGTGTCTAACTTTAAACAATCGGTCCTCCTTATTGTGATTTATTTCATTACTAGCTGTCCGGCGCAACTTCGTTTGCGTCACATTTTCCCCGTTTTCGCAACATTTTTCATTGCTGCTCCACTCCTATTGGTCGTAGCGTGATGAAATATAGCCTATAGCCTTCCTCAATAAATGGGCTATCTAACACTGAAAGGATTTTACAAATCGGACCAGTAGTTTCGGAGCCTATTCAATGCAAACAAACAAACAAACAATCAAATCTTTCCTCTTTATAATACTTATTATTATACTAGCTGTGCCCGCGACTTCGTTCGCGTGGTTGTCGAGAACAAAACAACGTCGTTTAGATAAGAGTATATCACCTTTTTGATGATTTCGATAAGAGTCCTGACTTTGGTATAGTTGATTACGTTAATGCTTCTCTATATACTATGTTAGCGGTGGAATTACCCGGAGCATATACAAAAAGGTTGTTTGGGTTGCTAACACGTGATAGAGAAACATAGAGTTGGCCGTGTGAAAAACAATCAAAAGTAAGGTCTACACCCGCAACGGATAACGTCTGGCCTTGGGCTTTATTAATAGTCATAGCGTAACAGAGGCTTACAGGAAATTGCACACGTTTGAAAGTAAACGGAAAATTATTGGGGATAATGGGTATCCTGGGAATGAAAACAACATCACCGGAGCCGCAACCTGTTAAGATTTCGGCTTCGATGACATTTCGTTGGAGATTTGTTACTCTCAACCGAGTTCCATTGCATAGTTTTGGTGGGCTTAAATTTCTGAGTAGAATGATTGGTACTCCGACTTTTAAATAAATTTTGTGTGCTGGAAGACCCGGTGTATTTAGAGAGTCTAAAAACTCTACTGGATAGTGGGTGGCATCTCCTTCTTCCAAAACCGTGTTAATAGATAAATATTCCCTACTTTCTCCAGAAACATGTACCAATATTTGAGAATTTATTGCTGCTGCTTGGTCGTTGCGAGGTGCCAAAATAGCTCGTTGGCATAGCCAAGCAGCGTCATGGTTCGAGATCTCTGATGGATCTCCGTATACAGAGGAAATGAGTTCCTGCTGTGAGGCAACAGAAGAACACAGGCTTTCGACTAAAGTTACTTTACCTCCTTCTTGAGTCGGGTATGTGCCGTTACCAATTTGAAGTAGTAAATTTGAGAACCTCCCAAATATGCTCGCATATTAAAGCTCAAATTAGTTAATATGACACTACGCCATAAAATAGAGCTCTTTAAACAGGCACCTATTTCATCGGCCCTCGTTCCTCTGGGTATTATAGGGAGTGTCTGCCTGAAGTCTCCACAGAATAGCACCGTTAAGCCTCCCATCGGTCGGTCATTTTGTCTTATATCTCGCAACGTTCTATCTACAGCTTCCACAGCTTTACGATTTGCCATCGTACACTCGTCCCAAACGATAAGGGCGCAATCGCGTAAAACCTTTGCTTTATCACTATTGCGAGACACGTTGCAAACAGGGTTTTCTGTGCGGTCCAAGTCGATTGGTATTTTAAATGTTGTATGTGCAGTTTTTCCTCCTGGTAATAAAGTGGCAGCTATTCCTGAGGAAGCGACGGCAAGGGCAATTTTGTTTTGGCTCCTTATTTGAGCCAAGATAACTTTAGTGAGGAAAGTTTTACCTGTTCCACCAGGTGCATCTAAAAACAGCATTTCTCCTAATGAATGTTCTACACTACAGCATACTCTATCAAAGATTTGACGTTGTTCTGACGTCAAATTTGAACAGCCATTTCGCAATATTTCTGCTAACTCTTCGGGGTTGTAATTTATTTCAGATGTATACTCCCTATTAATTCGTTCCCCACCAACTGTCGGTGTCGGCAAGCCGTATTGACTGAGGGGGTTCCCTCCTATACTTGTAACTATATCTTGTATAGCCAGCAAAGACCTATTATGGCAGCTTTCACGTACTTGGTCAGAAGTTTCACTATTTATATTTTGCTGTCTCAAAAAATCTTCGGCAAACGCGTCTTTATATTTTTGCCACAACTGCCCAGCGTCCGATAGGCCACAAAATGTCAACAAAATGGCAAATAAATGGCGCAAACGATGTGGACTATCACTGACGCATGCTTCGGCTAAAGCATCATCCCAATGCTGATCGCCATCTAATAAATGCCGTGCGCGGCAAGCAGCTTGAAATGTGGGATATTCTATATCGTCCACTTTGCGGAGCTCAGCAAAAGAAGTAGGTCCTCGCACTGTGTGAAGAAGAAGGCGTAAATAATAACACTCTGCATTATTTGGGTGCACCGTGTATACTCTTCCAATCACGTGTTCTTTAAAAATGCCGGACTCGCCTTCTACAGCAGTTCCACGTCTCCTGCGATTAAAAACACCTTGCTGCTTGTTATAAGTATAATAATGTGGCACTTCATTGTACAACAGAGACTTAGCGAAATTGTCTCTTTCGCAAAAGCGAAAGAATGCGAGCAAGGTGGTTTGTCTTGGGTTGTTCATTCTTTCTGCCACATTTTCTGGCTGAAAGTAAACTCGCTGCCCGCCTTCCAGGTGCACGTCAAGATGGATGACTGGCGGATACCTTTCATGAATAGGGAAACTCAAAATGCGCCAAACTGCCTCCGAAGAGCTTATGTATCGGCCAGATTGATACCTTGTCACTTCATCAAATTGGTTGTTATTTCTTAGTGCTATCATGGCTTGATCACTACCTTTATTAACATATTTACATATATATTTTATAGATTCGACGCTATTACAAATTTCAACATTAATGTGTGCTTGAAAAGCTTTTGACAAAACTGGAGAATACGGTACCACCCAACTATTATTTAGAATTATTTCTTGTCCACGGAATCTGACAGTAGCTGTGAAACCACCTTGTGACGGTGATCTTCGCCGGTATTGCGGATACCCATTTTCCCCAGCCATAGTTAGTTCTTTCAGTGCTCTGGGGTATTTTTTTGAGCATTGACCATCTTTCATGCACGGTGATTCCCTGTTTAAGACGCCACATGGCCCGTGAACCATATGTGTTTTTACTATGGTCATGCAAAATCGGATCTGCATTATAGTCCGGAAATTCTGCACTTATGACACTGTCTATAGCATCGGGACGAATTTTTTCTTCCAGCCACAGAAGAATGTGCGCGTGGGGTAAACCACGCTTTTGCCACTCGACGCTATACATAAAACAAAGAGTTGAACCGAAAACTTTCTCCTTTGTAAGTAGATTAATCAAAACTTTGAGTTTTAAATGAAAAATCCTAGCAATAATGTCATGTCTGTCGTATGACGCCTGTCCTGTGAGAAGTGCCTGGCAAATCTCCGTCCACTTTGGATTTGTTGTAAATGTAATAAAAAGGTCCGGCCGGCCGTATTTACGGACGTAACAAAAAGCATCTTGCGTTCGTTCGTGCATATACCGCGGACCGCCTGTGAAACTGGATGGCAAAATAACCAATCGACCCAAGTCTTCGACGTTATTATCTGATTGCATGGCGTCCCGCAAGTGCACGTATTCTTCAGCGCGTAACCGTCGCTGGTTAGTGCGAATATACACTAAACGTTCAGTTTCTATTTTTGCGTACATGTCCACAATAAATTGGCCGAACAAACCACGAAATCGTTGCAAATATACGAAACTGTTTTGCCTTATTTGTAAAAGGTAGGAATAGTATTGTTGAGCAGATATTTTTTTTTGATAATTAGTGACTCTCGTAGTAGGGTTCACTTGGTACAGCCCAAAATTGTACCCATCTTCACCATGACAATAAATTAGTGGATATTGCAGGGCGTCGTAAGCTCGGTGGGTTTCCAAAATGCGTTGAAGGCGATCGTCGCGTGTACGCAACACGATATCACGTCTCTCACACTCCTGGTCGACTAAAACAACTGCAACTTCATCTGCGACGGGTGCATTGTGTCTTCCACGGTGTTCACCCACAGGACGTCTATCGGCACTTATAACAATTTTGAAATCATTGCTGCCTTGTGGAATTGACTCCAATGCAGCTTTGAATTCACGAACGTACTGGTTAACGTGATGCAGCAATTCTTGAAGTTGACCCAAAAGCTCAGCATTGAGCTGGGGAAAATTGTGATTCCTAACATTGAGCTGTTGCGTGTAATCGGATACAAAATAAATTTGGAGAAATTTGGGTTCATTTTCTGGCAGCAAAGATCCAATAAGGTGATAAACTTGACCTTGTACTTTGAAGGTTGGCATGAACGGTCCTTCCGTTATTTGTTTTGCCCCAAAGGAAGTCATTTGGAAAGCACTGTTATATAAACGAATATTATCCAAAAAATGTTTCGACTGGGGATGATCGCCATTCAGGAGACTTTTAAGTAAGTGTGGTGGATCTTGGAAATTTGGAAGAACAATTTTTCCATTTGAGCAGCACATTCCGTCTGTCTCTTTCCTCCATTTCAAAGCATGACAAAAATTACAAATTTCTCTCATGTCTCCCACGGAAGTAAAGCCAGCATAATTAATTCTAGACGAATATGTGAACCCTGATTTTTCCCATTGCCTTGGTTCCCCAATGGGATGGATGTGTCTTTGAGATCGGGGCTCCAGCCGCAGGAGGGGGGCAGATTGTCTCCCTGGAGACATAGGGATTCCCTTGTCGGGCATCCAATAGGCTGAGGGGTGTGATTGAGGCTCCCTCGTCCCCTATGACGACACCATAAGATTCCCACTTGGTAGTCAGGGTAGCCGTCAGGGAGTTTCCATACAGACGCAGAAAGACCTTAACAGTGTCCATGGTTAGTCCTGAGGAATGGATCCCTCCACGGACAGCATCCAGGATGGCGGCATCTGTTTGATGGGTAGAAGGAATGGTGACAGGCGGCTTCGAGCCCGGGGCCCTCAGGAACCAAGTGCTAGGATAATCGACCTCGGTCTGGGGGTCTGTCCAGAGGAACTCTACTTCAGTCCTTGTTCGGATGTGAATCGATGAACTACGAAAGTTAGACATCTTCAAGAATCTTGGAGACGAACACGGAATATAGTTCTGTTGTAGGGTTGGTGTGCATTGTAGAGGAAGGAGTGGAAATATATAAGCAGATTTCGGAATTGCTTAAGCATGGAGGTTTCCAGCTCCAAAAGTGGGCTAGTAACAACAGAGAGTTGTTAAAATGGATTGAAGACGGTGAACAAATGTCACAAACACAAGGGAACATGGAACGAAAAACAGATGCCATTTCAAAAATATTAGGCTTAACGTGGGACAAAGACAACGATGAGTTCGTTTACACTATTCAGCTTAATGCTGTAGATTTATCCGTGACAAAGCGTAAGGTTATTTCGGACATAGCGCGACTATTCGATCCCCTCGGATGGTTGGCACCGACAATCATCACTGCGAAGGTGTTTATTCAGCGAATATGGATGACTGGGATCGAATGGGACGCAGAACTACCTGCACCGTTGCTGACAGAATGGCTGGACTTCCGGAAAAGCCTTTGTAACCTTATTAAGTTCCGTCTGCCTCGTTGGATCAACTCTAGCAAGGATAATAAGGTTCTAGAATTGCATGGCTTTTCAGATGTGTCCAATGTAGCATACGCCGCGGTAGTATACGTCCGCAGCATTGATAGAGATGGACATATTCACACAACCTTGGTGACTTCAAAAACCAAGGTTGCTCCTGTTAAGCAGGTATCAATCCCGCGATTAGAGCTTTGTGGAGCTGTCTTACTAGCAAAGCTGCTCCAAGAAGTCGCCTCAACTCTAGAAGTTCCCAAACAGCACTTATATGCGTGGACAGACTCATCCGTCGTTTTGGCGTGGTTAAGCGGCCACCCTAGTCGGTGGAAAACGTTTATCGCGAATCGTGTTTCCGAAATACTCACAATTATGGATAGATGTCAGTGGTCACATGTGTCAACGTCGGAAAATCCAGCGGATTGCGCATCTCGGGGAATAAGCCCTTCTGAGTGTACCGATTTGCAACTCTGGAAAAAGGGTCCAGTATGGTTAGAGAATGAAAAAATAGACTATAATAGAGGAAATATACAAGAAACTACGCTAGAAGAAAGAAAATTAAAAACTAAATGTCATGCAACTGTAGAATTTGATGATAGTCTATTCACTAGATTCTCTAAGTTCGGGAGGTTGATACGGGTAATAGCTTACTGTAGACGATTTTTACGTATGAAAGAATTTGAACCTAATAAAAATAAAGTAACTACTTGGCTAACTACAAAGGAATTAAATGAAGCTGTACTTACCTGTATCAAACTCTGCCAACTCCAGTCCTTTAGTGATGAAATCGAATCTGTAAGAAAAGGCCGTAAATTAAATAGGAGTAGTAGACTTACCTCGTTGAGTCCTTTCCTTGACGATGACGGAATTTTAAGAGTTGGCGGTCGCTTGCTTCGGGCTTCTATTGATGATAATATGAAGCACCCCATCTTAATCCCTCATAAATCACACTTCACCAATTTTATCAAAATCGGTTCATCCGTTTAGGAGCTACGATGCCACAGACAGACACACAGATACACAGGCACACAGATACACACGTCAATCTTATAACACCCCTCTTTTTTGGTCGGGGGTTAAAAATGATAGTTATCGACTTACGCTGTAATGATGTTTAGCGACTTACGGCAAAATGATAATTATGGACTTACACTGTAATGATGTTTAGCGACTTACGGCAAAATGATAGTCATCGACTTACGCTATAATGATGTTTAGCGACTTATGAAAATATTAATGCTTAGCGTTTTTGTAAAATTGAAATGATAACCTTATTGTGTACTCTATTCTGGTAAGTGATTTATGGTCCGTTTTAGTGTTCAGGTGTTTTGAAAATTAGTATCTGTTCATGGACTTTTGTTGCTGACTGTACGAGCGAGTTCCATAATATTTTATAATTCTGAGGTGTAGGTGGTATGCCTGCACACAAAGACGCGGCGCTGCCAGTTAGCTTACTAACAAGAAAATGAATGCGTTCAGAGTCAGACAGTTGCGTGTTATCATGAACTACGCGCTTAAACTGATTATAAAATAGCGACCAATTACGAATATCGCCATCAAAGGAGACTAAATCAATACGAGGTAATTTTGGGAAATTATTCTTGGGTGTTTCCTTTATTTGAGATTGCTCTATTTTTAGTGAATTTACGACACGTTGAACCCGACAATACAACTCTTCAAACGAAATCCAAGATTGGTAACTTATAGTAGCAGTAGGATCCACTTTAATAGAACATGTATTGAAGGCGTCTAATACGCTTTGAAATTCATTCCGTAAACTTTGAAGATTTGTGACATTACTTAAAAATTACTCCCTACATGCTTCATCACTCATATCCTGTTTGGATAACTCGAATATGTTCTGCATACGTTCGAAATGTGCATTACGTTTTGCTTGTAATAAGGCTAATTTATTTACATGCTTCATCACTCATATCCTGTTTGGATAACTCGAATATGTTCTGCATACGTTCGGAATGTGCATTACGTTTTGCTTGTAATAAGGCTAATTTATTTTTATTGTCGTCGTTCGACATGATTATAAACAATCTGATAAATGCGAACGTGTAAACTAAAAAGGTGACGTAGGTAAAGAAATACGCAATAATTGTGTATTGCCGTTTATGTTAATGTGATGAGTAAACAATTTCCCTATTTCCAACGCGAGCGTAACGAAAGTAAACGACAACGATAAGTAGTTAAGCGACAACAACGAATGGGCTTTCACAATAACCCTTCGTAGGTATGTATGCAAAATACATCAATAAGTAGGTAATAGGCTACTCAATACGAACAACGAGATGCCCCCGAATAGGGCTCCTAAGTACAACCTTAACGTCTTATAGGTATTGCAGCATTATGACGCTGTTTATTGATTAGGCTGAATAAAAACTATTCCGTTCGTGTAAGTCGACCTCATTTCTAATCATTTTTCTTTTTCTTATTTCGGTTCAAATTTAAAAGTATGATCATTCCATGGTTTAACCATATAGTTCGGTACGGGCCCCCAAAGGGGCTCGACGAACAAACCTCCGCTGGGTTGGTATCGGCCCCGAAAGGGGCTAGCAATTAACCTCACTGTCCTTTCGCGCGTAACAGTCATTCAGTCAGTTCAGTCAGTCATTCGTCATCCTCATAATTTATGCAAATATTTAATTTTCTGATTATCAAATACTATGAGTGTGCGTTAATTAAGAAAGTTGGATAAAAATCTCATATATCAACGCCATTAAAACTTCTGTAAATAGCGCGCAAGTATCTTAATTTACCCTTATAAAATTCAAGTGCATAAATACGGTCATCGCCATTTTGACGGCTGTGCTGGTCGAGGCTAAAAATCATAAAAATTGTGGTTTTCGAACATTCGAGCTCCACTATATGGACAATAATCAACTCGTAATTTAATAATGCGGCGAATTCATCCATAGTTCAATTTAAATAAGCAGTGGTAATGATGAATTTTGAAATCTAAAGTCGAAGTTTCGCGCCAATCGTGCGTGTTTACATTTTTATTTTTCACATAAACACACACACGCGTATAGATTCGGTAACAAACATGACAAATATCATTCCAAATATTATAAACCGCATGAAAATGCCCAGACCTTAGCGTTATTTACTAATACTGGACCAATAACACGTAATATTCATTACCACCGCTCAATTTATATTTGAATTAGACGACCATTTTTTTTTTTAATTATTGTGGTGTGTGAAAGCGATTATTCCAATCGATTATTTTTTTGTAATCTTCGATCAACTCGAGTAATTAAATTAAGAAATTAAAGAATTCTATGGATAAAATTAAAATAAATTTATGTTAGGCGTAAAATATAATAAATATTTATTATAATGTTTTTTAAGCTTTTATAATGGTAATCTTAATAGTTTTTTGAACATTCCGACCTAACAATAAACATCACGGACTGATATTATGACTAAATTCGCGCCGATTTTTTTTTCCATCTCAATATTTAAATTTGGAATTCGTCCGCTGTTCCAATTTATATTGTAGGCATTTAAATTTACTATTATAGATAAATTATTGTGAATTTTGTTTTGTACTATCCGAAGATTGGTAGAATGCACAGGATCTCGGTAGGAATAGTAAAAAGAATTAAGTAGTTTGATTATGGTTAGGAGGTTGGGTTGGTTAATGGGTATTTACTCTATACTTTATTTATCAGCCTGCTCTGTCCCAATGCGGGTAAAGGCCTGCCCACGTCTTTCCAACTTAGTTTATCTTTTGCTTTCACGGTCCAATACTTTTAATCGACAATTTTTTTTTATACCTACTTAGATAGGCTAGGTTTAGGTATAGCTATCCCAAAAACAAAAACCGGCCAAGTGCGAGTCTTACTCGCACACAGGGTTCCATAGCTCCAAACAATATCATAACAATATTTTGAACTGTCATTCATTAGTTAGTAGTATTAGTTAGTAAACTTCCACACAACCGCAAAACTAAATTTGTTTTTCATAGTATGTTTATGAAAAACAAAGTTACTGCTGCAGTTTGATGAAAAAGTCCCATATCTCAAAAACTAAACATCATATCTTATTGAAACCAATTTTCGTTGATAGTTTTTTTTACGTTCTACAATCCTAAATATTTTCAGAATTTTCCTCCTCTTACTTTAGAAATTAGAGGGGGGGGGACACACATTTTACCACTTTGGAAGTGGCTCTAGCGCAAACTATTCAGTTTAGAAAAAAATGATATTAGAAACATCAATATCATTTTTGAAGACCTATCCATAGATACCCCACACGTATGGGTTTGATGAAAAATGTTTTTTTGGTTTTTAGTTCTAAGTATGGGGACCCCCTTAATTTATTGTTTTTTTTTCTATTTTTGTGTGAAAATCCTAATGCGGTTTACAGAATACATCTACTTACCAAGTTTCAACAGTATAGTTCTTATAGTTTCGGAAATAAGTGGCTGTGACATATAGACGGACAGACAGACAGACATGACGAATCTATAAGGGTTCCGTTTTTTGCCATTCGGCTACGGAACCCTAAAAAGAAACAATTTTAAACAAAACTATCCAAAGTATACGGTAAGACTCTTACTCCTATATTTTGTAGACTCTTGATGGTTCTGGTTCATTTCTATTGCTGTTCATGGCTTCATTCAAGTGACTCGGCCCTCGGCCTTTGACGGCAGATTTTAAAAAAATGTGTGTGTCTGAGGACGCGCGACAGAAGTGTAAACTTAAACTAATCTAAGCCTGCTGCCGTATGCGTGAGAGAAAGGGAAGCCACACAGAGTGGTGCCTTAACGCGTTACGTTACGAAGCGGTTTACCCTCCCATAAGAAGTCATCACTTCAAAAACCTTTTTAGACTGGATACTGACCCGCTTTGAAACAATAAACTAATGTTCCTTGAAACGGCCTATGAATTGCCGATTGTCAACCATCAGGGCGTGGACACGTGTCTACGGTACGACACCGGCCACCGTGTAACAGTACGACGCCGCTACCGGGACACGGCACGGCGTCGTGCTGCGGCACGGTGCCGTGTACGGTGCACCGCGGGCACAAGGCAGCAACTATCGTTCAGTTTTTGACTTGTTACGGAAAAATATTTCGGCAGACATGTGTCCACGCCCTCATCATCATCTGTTGGGGTCGGCTTCCAGTATACACAGATGCAGCTGCACAACCGTATCTTAAATGGAGCGACCTGCGACTGCCTATCTGACATCCTCTAATCAGTTAGTATCGGGTAGTACAATACCCCTTGGTAAGACTGGCTGTCATACTTTCGGGCCACTGACCAGCTGTAACATAACAATATCCCCACCAAACGATACACAATCTTTGAAGAATAAATATAATTTATCTTTGACGGATCATAATAATTATTTACTATGCCTTCTAAGATCCTGGGCATTCTTTAAGCAACCTTCAGATATATACTATACAATAAAATAATATACTTAAATAATCAATAATAATCAATAAACCTTATTATACAATAAAATTCGTAAAATGTTATCTAGTAAAATTAATATACTTATTTTAAATAATGAGAATTGCGAGCGCATTCTTTATTTAAATTTTGAAATTGAAAAATATCGGCGGGAATTAAGCCTAATCATTAAAATGTTGACTTGTTTTTTTTGGGATTACTGTTTTCTGTTGTTCATATTAGTAAAAAATCTCCTTCCCTTGAAGTCAACGTTCATTAATTAATTATAAGATGCTTTTGATCTAATAATTACTTAATGAAATTATTAAAAAAAGATGATGATGAAGATAAGACCAATTTCAAAATTAAATTATTATTTAAAATTATTATGAGTTTTTATTCAGTCTCAACTCTTTTTTTTTCCAAACTCGATTTAATTGCGATTATCGATTAGGATGAATGCAACTAATTAATCGTACATAAGAAACCCGGGTTTTCGGTCAGCACTAAGAAGTGTTATGTTACAACATATTTTTTAGTAATATTTGTCAAGACTTTGATTGTGTTTTTATATGAAATAGTGTGTGAATAATGGTAAAAAAAGAACGCAGATAGAATGTTACTGTTTCTATTTTGCCCTTTCGAACTGTTTTAGCAAACGGTAAGCATGCCTATGTACATTATTTCCAGCGCATCTAGGGTACCTACTTTTTGGAAGGGTGTAGTAATATGTATTTTACACATATTTGGCAATAGACTGACTCCGTTTTATCGACCTCAACACGACACTGAAGATATTAACCTCAAATTTATCGTATGTAACAGATCCCGTGACATATTTTTCACAATAAAATCGAACGGTGAAAGTTGATGAAAATTTCGTGAAATTCATGACAATTCACATCACCCCGCCGATTCAGCTGATGTGTCAAGTGTCAAAATCTTGTCGTGCATAGTGGTTAAATGATGCAAATAGTAACCAAATATAATCTCTTGTGGAAGTTGTTTTAGAATTTAGGGATTATATTTGGTTACTATTTGCATCATTTTTTCATTATATTACATCACTTAATCTACTTATACTCTTAAACTCTTAAATCATATATTTATCTATATTATCTAAGAATCTCATCAAAATAGGTTTAGTGTCGTTTTTAGAATCCTTGCGTACTTCTCTGCTCCAAAGTCCCTGATCTTACTAAATTCCTCCTCGTTCAAGCAGTATTTGTTGTCCCCCAACACTGTACATTTAGTCCCTTCCTCAAATATCAAGAAACCCTCATCCATGGTATCGCATAGGAGATCTTTTTTGTATTTGAAACAATAGAATTTTAAAGTCTTGGTCTTTTCTGTTGGAACTGAAGGGATGAACACATGATTATTTTTAAAGGGAACTAAAAAGTTCCTTATTCCTTGATGCAGCAAAATCTTAAAGTCATCTACCACCACAAACATTTCCCCTTCAGAATTGTAATGAATGGGAGTCACGTGCTTTATGTATTTGCAGTCCCAATCCAAAGTGCATGTTTCTCTATAACCAGAGAACCAGAATCTGTCCTTGTATGCCATAGTTCGTTCTTCAACCTAATCTGAAGTATAATCTGAGTAACAAACGTCTGAATCGCTCCCTCAACAATCACTATCAACAGGGCACACTCTACCAATTTTGCATTTCTTGTTCTCGTACCGTAATATGGCCTCATCTAAATTAGGATGTAGAGATTTAAAATCGGTTATTTGTGGCCTCGATGTAAAGCCTACTTTGGTGACACACCAATATTTGGATCGGGACATGATAATGGTCTCTATTGAGGATTCTATATATCCTTGGGTAACAGAAACCTCCTCAATTCCTTTTATATCGTTTTGATCGGCATCAATTTTCACAAAATTATTACACCAGTACTTGCACCTTTTTGCTTCCCTCTGTGGCTTTTCGCATTTATACAAAGACAATATTAAAAATAGCCCCAAAATCATGATTTTGAACCCCATTTTTTCTTATTTTTCAAAAAAAATATAATTTACAAAAATTTCATCTGTTCTTGCTGTAGTGGTTTAATAATTCAACACTTTTATTGTCCCGCAACGTGGTCTCTTTGAGACCTTTGTTAGGATGCCTTTTGGTCTAACGAACGCTGCTTCGGAGATGCAACGCCTTACTGATATGATCGTTAATTTCGAGTTTACTTCTACCAGCGACGACTGTATTTTTGGGTACGTCGACGACTTGATAATTGTGTCTAAAGATTTCTCTAGTCATATGGCGCTGCTCAGGAAGGTGCTTGCTCGACTTAAAGAAGCAGGCTTACTAAAAATTTTAAAAAATGCGAGTTTTGTAAAAGCGAACTAAAATATTTGGGTTATATAGTTAATGAAAAGGGTCTTCAAACCGATCCCGGCAAACTTGATGCTATTAAAGATTATCCTACTCCTACTTCAGCTAAGTCATTATGCGGTTTTATTGGTATGTGTTCCTATTATAGGCGTTTCGTTAAAGGGTTTTCTTCTATAATTGCTCCGCTTACTGCCCTTATCGGTAAGAGAAAGGGTAATGATCCAATAAGTTGGAATGATGCAGCCGATCAGGCTTTCACTAAGTTGAAACAAGCGCTAATCGATACGCCTGTTATGGCATGTCCTGATTTCTCGAAGCCTTTCATCCTGCAGTGTGATGCGTCAGCTGTTGGTCTTGGTTCGGTACTGACACAGAAGATAGACGATGTTGAGCTCCCAATCGCCTATTATTCGCGTTTATTCTCTCAAACTGAACGCAATTATAGTACTACAGAACGTGAACTCTTGTCAGTTTTGGATTCAATTAAACATTTTCGATGTTATTTAGATGGTATGAAGTTTTCTGTCATAACAGACCATTTGGCCTTTGGCCTTTTGGCATTTGGCTGTAAGTACAGCTTCATTTAATTCCTTTGTAGTTAGCCAAGTAGTTACTTTATTTTTATTAGGTTCAAATTCTTTCATACGTAAAAATCGTCTACAGTAAGCTATTACCCGTATCAACCTCCCGAACTTAGAGAATCTAGTGAATAGACTATCATCAAATTCTACACCTCTCTGAAGTTGGCATGGCAAATATAGCAGGCCAACAAATAAAGTATTGGATAATTAGCCGTTAATTAACCGCTAATTAACCATGGAAACCAAAAATTTTCCGCTCGCCGGAAAACCCGAAAATCGATTTGTATGCCAACTTCAGGTGAAGTTAGCATGCAAACATTTTAAAATCGGTTAGGAAAGACCTAGACAACTGTACTAAGGGTCATAATTAGCCGCTAATTAGCCGCAAATTAACCGTGAAAACCAAAAATTTCCCGCGTGCCGAAAAACCCGAAAATCGATTTGTATGCCAAATTCAGTGGAAGTTAGCATGCAAACATTTTAAAATCGGTTAGGAAAGACCTAGTCAACTGTACCAAGGCTCATAATTAGCCGTTAATTAGCCGCAAATTAATCGTGAAAACTAAAAATTTCCCGCGTGCCGGAAACCCGAAAATTGCGTTACATGCCAACTACACAACACGTTTGCATGCGAAATTTGTAAAATCTGTTAGTATAGACCTAGACAGCTTAACCAAGGCTAGATAACTGATTAGCCGTAAATTAACTAAATAACAAAATAAATTTAACGTTTGATAGATAGTTTTTAAAATAATTGTTACGTGTTTCATACATGTTGTATAATTACGAGAGCAACTTGAAAATGTGATTTTTTGTTTGTTGAGATATCTTAACGACTTTGGTGTCAAATGAATGATCTAGGCCTAAAACCATTTTATATGTTTGAATCGGGTAAATGGGGCCACGCGTTTAGGAGATAATTAAGAATTAGTATAGTGAAAATGTAAATAACCAGATTTTTTTATGTTTTTGTTCTACGAACTTTTTAATTAAGAGCGTTTATACCCTACGGCATTTCATACAAACTTTCAAGTCGTTATTTTCCGAAATGACTGAACAGATTTTAATGAAACTTCCTACGCATAAGCAGTATACATAGGTCTAAAAAGTTACTAAAAACATTTTCGAAAAATAAAGTTACAGCTAAATTAAACCGATTTTTATTATCTATAGAAACAGAAATTTCCAATTATCTTCATTTTTTTGACTGAACAGATTTTAATGAAACTTCCTACGCATAAGCAGTATACATAGGTCTAAAAAGTTACTAAAAACATTTTCGAAAAATAAAGTTACAACTAAATTAGACCGATTTTTAATTATCTATAGAAACAGAAATTTCCAATTATCTTCATTTTTAAAAGACATTTCGAAAATGTTTTTTAATAACTTTTTAGACCTATGTATATTGCTTATGCGTAGGAAGTTTCATTAAAATCTGTTCAGTCATTTCGGAAAATAACGACTTGAAAGTTTGTATGAAATGCCGTAGGGTATAAACGCTCTTAATTAAAAAGTTCGTAGAACAAAAACATAAAAAAATCTGGTTATTTACATTTTCACTATACTAATTCTTAATTATCTCCTAAACGCGTGGCCCCATTTAGCTGATTCAAACGTATAAAATGGTTTTAGGCCTAGATCATTCATTTGACACCAAATTCGTTAAGATATCTCAACAAACAAAAAATCACATTTTCAAGTCGCTCTCGTAATTATTCAACATTTCATTTCATTTCATTTATTCATATAACAATTTACATTGTGTTGAATATATACACGTGCAATTTAATACAGATACAGAAACTATGAATTAACATTCCAAGTAAAATTTAGGTATAGTGTAAACAGTTTTAAAATGATGTCAAACAATTTTAAAATATAGGTACGCAATGTCAAAACAGGTTTAGAATATAATGTCAAATAGTTTCCAATATAATGTCAAAGAGTTTTCAATATAATGTAAAATAGTTAAAATAAAATAAAAAATAAAAATATGTGAAATGATTCTAAAAATTTTTTTATAATGTCAGTGTAAATCATTTATTTTTGTGTGACATTAGTTCCGAGATATTATACAGACATTTTTCTAATAAAAAGGCTTTTAATTTTGTTTTAAATAAGTGTGTGTTGTATGTAAATAAGGATCTTTAGCTCAGAAGGCAATTTATTAAAATATGTCTATAGCTTGGTACTTCCAGCAATGTTCTACTATATTAAATTTAGGTGCTATTAGTTGCTTAAAAATTTTTCTACGGGTGCTCTCCCTAATCTCACATTCTTCTTGAGATTCAAACTCATGTAGATACTTAGCAAAATGACTTAAAAGGACCAATACATATAGGCTAGGCACTGTCAATATTCCCAATTTTTTTAAGTATTCTCTGCATGAGACACGTTGTGTAATTCTGACTATTGTCCTTATGGCTCGTTTCTGTAAGATGAACGCTCTCTGCCAGTTATAACTGTAACTATTTCCCCAGAGCACGATACTATACACAATCTTTGACTCGACCAGCGCATAGTATACAGCCTTTAACTGTTCTATGTTCAATTCATCTCTAAGGCTCCTGAGTGCGTAACATGTATGAAACACGTAACAATTATTTTAAAAACTATCTCATCATTTCAGCCCAAAAGACGTCCACTGCTGAACATAGGCCTCCCCCAAGTGTCGCCATATTGACATTTTGGGGGGTTTTGCCATTATCGCCACGCTTGGCAGGCGGGTTGGCGATCGCAGTACGGTTGTTATAAAAGCAGAGCAGAGAACGCTGCTGCCCATTATCTGCCAAATCCCTGAGTCGCCTCTTACGACACCCACGGGAAGATATGGGGTAAAAAAAAAACTATCTATCAAACGTTAAATTTATTTTGTTATTTAGTTAATTTACGGCTAATCAGCTGTCTAGCCTTGGTTAAGCTGTCTAGGTCTATTCTAACTGATTTTACAAATTTTACATGCAAACTTGTAGTGTACTTGGCATGTAACGCGATTTTCGGGTTTCCGGCACGCGGGAAATTTTTAGTTTTCACGATTAATTTGCGGCTAATTAACGGCTAATTATGAGCCTTGGTATAGTTGACTAGGTCTTTCCTAGCCGATTTTAAAATGTTTGCATGCTAACTTCCACTGAATTTGGCATACAAACCGATTTTCGGGTTTTTCGGCACGCGGGAAATTTTTGGTTTTCACGGTTAATTTGCGGCTAATTAACGGCTAATTATGACCCTTGGTACAGTTGTCTAGGTCTTTCCTAACCGATTTTAAAATGTTTGTATGCTAACTTCACCTGAAGTTGGCATACAAATCGATTTTCGGGTTTTCCGGCGAGCGGAAAATTTTTGGTTTCCATGGTTAATTAGCGGTTAATTAACGGCTAATTATCCAGTACTTTATTTGTTTGCCTGCTATATTTGCCATGCCAACTTCAGACAGGTAAATTCTACAGTTGCATGACATTTAGTTTTTTTTTTTTTTTTTTTTTTCATATTAGATTATGTAGCGGTGTTATGGCTAGTATAGGAACCTATCCTTGACATACTCCCCTATGGAGGATTCCCGGGTCTCCCCAATCCTACCCCTCTGGCGCTTGATGGCTGCCTGGACTACCTTCGGTGTATTGAAGCCGGAAGTCTTGGCAAGTGCGTACCAGGTCCCCGGGGCTCTTCCGAGAGTGGTAACCCAGGCAGACGCATTAACCCCCTCTTGTTCATCCCCATCGGCATCTTCCGAGTCATCCTCCAGTGCCAGGCTGTAATCTTCTCCGTTCTCAGCGAAATGTGGTCTCAATTCCCCTCCTCTCGAGTGGGCCCAGGCTACTAAGACGGCATTCAGTCCCAGATCTGCAAAGTTCCCTTCAAAGAAGAATCTCGCGTTCTGTGACCTACGATGTCCCAGAAGTGACCCTATGATGTGGATCCAGGTGAATAGGTGGGGGTTCGCGTTGGACGAGTAGGCGGAGCGACTGACAAGCCCCATTTCCGACTGGTAAGGAAAGTAGGAGTACTGGTTACCTGACTCCTCATCGCCCTTGGTCAACCGCAACATCTCATCCCCCATGGGCCCCACGAAGATCCAGTCCATCAGTTCACCTGCACCTATCCCCAGGATCCTGATGGCATACCCCACGGACAGTAGCCCGGAGCAATCTTTGAAGCGGCTTCCCAATGTCCCGAGGCGGAGGAGGGAGTCCGGATGATCACGGAACCTATAGAAGAACATGTCAAAGGCGGCCACCAGCCTCAAGAAGTCTGGGTCCGATAACCAACTTACATACATCCCGGATGATCCGTCGAGAGACATGCCCTCTCCCCCCTCTACTGTCAGAACCTCTGTCATCCTCTTCTTTAAGGTGTTGAGGTAATCGGTGTTGGTGGCACGGGCCAGTCTATACACGCAGAATATGTAGAGTGCCATTGCCTTGGTTCCCCAATGGGATGGATGTGTCTTTGAGATCGGGGCTCCAGCCGCAGGAGGGGGGCAGATTGTCTCCCTGGAGACATAGGGATTCCCTTGTCGGGCATCCAATAGGCTGAGGGGTGTGATTGAGGCTCCCTCGTCCCCTATGACGACACCATAAGATTCCCACTTGGTAGTCAGGGTAGCCGTCAGGGAGTTTCCATACAGACGCAGAAAGACCTTAACAGTGTCCATGGTTAGTCCTGAGGAATGGATCCCTCCACGGACAGCATCCAGGATGGCGGCATCTGTTTGATGGGTAGAAGGAATGGTGACAGGCGGCTTCGAGCCCGGGGCCCTCAGGAACCAAGTGCTAGGATAATCGACCTCGGTCTGGGGGTCTGTCCAGAGGAACTCTACTTCAGTCCTTGTTCGGATGTGAATCGATGAACTACGAAAGTTAGACATCTTCAAGAATCTTGGAGACGAACACGGAATATAGTTCTGTTGTAGGGTTGGTGTGCATTGTAGAGGAAGGAGTGGAAATATATAAGCAGATTTCGGAATTGCTTAAGCATGGAGGTTTCCAGCTCCAAAAGTGGGCTAGTAACAACAGAGAGTTGTTAAAATGGATTGAAGACGGTGAACAAATGTCACAAACACAAGGGAACATGGAACGAAAAACAGATGCCATTTCAAAAATATTAGGCTTAACGTGGGACAAAGACAACGATGAGTTCGTTTACACTATTCAGCTTAATGCTGTAGATTTATCCGTGACAAAGCGTAAGGTTATTTCGGACATAGCGCGACTATTCGATCCCCTCGGATGGTTGGCACCGACAATCATCACTGCGAAGGTGTTTATTCAGCGAATATGGATGACTGGGATCGAATGGGACGCAGAACTACCTGCACCGTTGCTGACAGAATGGCTGGACTTCCGGAAAAGCCTTTGTAACCTTATTAAGTTCCGTCTGCCTCGTTGGATCAACTCTAGCAAGGATAATAAGGTTCTAGAATTGCATGGCTTTTCAGATGCGTCCAATGTAGCATACGCCGCGGTAGTATACGTCCGCAGCATTGATAGAGATGGACATATTCACACAACCTTGGTGACTTCAAAAACCAAGGTTGCTCCTGTTAAGCAGGTATCAATCCCGCGATTAGAGCTTTGTGGAGCTGTCTTACTAGCAAAGCTGCTCCAAGAAGTCGCCTCAACTCTAGAAGTTCCCAAACAGCACTTATATGCGTGGACAGACTCATCCGTCGTTTTGGCGTGGTTAAGCGGCCACCCTAGTCGGTGGAAAACGTTTATCGCGAATCGTGTTTCCGAAATACTCACAATTATGGATAGATGTCAGTGGTCACATGTGTCAACGTCGGAAAATCCAGCGGATTGCGCATCTCGGGGAATAAGCCCTTCTGAGTGTACCGATTTGCAACTCTGGAAAAAGGGTCCAGTATGGTTAGAGAATGAAAAAATAGACTATAATAGAGGAAATATACAAGAAACTACGCTAGAAGAAAGAAAATTAAAAACTAAATGTCATGCAACTGTAGAATTTGATGATAGTCTATTCACTAGATTCTCTAAGTTCGGGAGGTTGATACGGGTAATAGCTTACTGTAGACGATTTTTACGTATGAAAGAATTTGAACCTAATAAAAATAAAGTAACTACTTGGCTAACTACAAAGGAATTAAATGAAGCTGTACTTACCTGTATCAAACTCTGCCAACTCCAGTCCTTTAGTGATGAAATCGAATCTGTAAGAAAAGGCCGTAAATTAAATAGGAGTAGTAGACTTACCTCGTTGAGTCCTTTCCTTGACGATGACGGAATTTTAAGAGTTGGCGGTCGCTTGCTTCGGGCTTCTATTGATGATAATATGAAGCACCCCATCTTAATCCCTCATAAATCACACTTCACCAATTTTATCAAAATCGGTTCATCCGTTTAGGAGCTACGATGCCACAGACAGACACACAGATACACATGCACACAGATACACACGTCAATCTTATAACACCCCTCTTTTTTGGTCGGGGGTTAAAAATGATAGTTATCGACTTACGCTGTAATGATGTTTAGCGACTTACGGCAAAATGATAATTATGGACTTACACTGTAATGATGTTTAGCGACTTACGGCAAAATGATAGTCATCGACTTACGCTATAATGATGTTTAGCGACTTATGAAAATATTAATGCTTAGCGTTTTTGTAAAATTGAAATGATAACCTTATTGTGTACTCTATTCTGGTAAGTGATATATGGTCCGTTTTAGTGTTCAGGTGTTTTGAAAATTAGTATCTGTTCATGGACTTTTGTTGCTGACTGTACGAGCGAGTTCCATAATATTTTATAATTCTGAGGTGTAGGTGGTATGCCTGCACACAAAGACGCGGCGCTGCCAGTTAGCTTACTAACAAGAAAATGAATGCGTTCAGAGTCAGACAGTTGCGTGTTATCATGAACTACGCGCTTAAACTGATTATAAAATAGCGACCAATTACGAATATCGCCATCAAAGGAGACTAAATCAATACGAGGTAATTTTGGGAAATTATTCTTGGGTGTTTCCTTTATTTGAGATTGCTCTATTTTTAGTGAATTTACGACACGTTGAACCCGACAATACAACTCTTCAAACGAAATCCAAGATTGGTAACTTATAGTAGCAGTAGGATCCACTTTAATAGAACATGTATTGAAGGCGTCTAATACGCTTTGAAATTCATTCCGTAAACTTTGAAGATTTGTGACATTACTTAAAAATTACTCCCTACATGCTTCATCACTCATATCCTGTTTGGATAACTCGAATATGTTCTGCATACGTTCGAAATGTGCATTACGTTTTGCTTGTAATAAGGCTAATTTATTTACATGCTTCATCACTCATATCCTGTTTGGATAACTCGAATATGTTCTGCATACGTTCGGAATGTGCATTACGTTTTGCTTGTAATAAGGCTAATTTATTTTTATTGTCGTCGTTCGACATGATTATAAACAATCTGATAAATGCGAACGTGTAAACTAAAAAGGTGACGTAGGTAAAGAAATACGCAATAATTGTGTATTGCCGTTTATGTTAATGTGATGAGTAAACAATTTCCCTATTTCCAACGCGAGCGTAACGAAAGTAAACGACAACGATAAGTAGTTAAGCGACAACAACGAATGGGCTTTCACAATAACCCTTCGTAGGTATGTATGCAAAATACATCAATAAGTAGGTAATAGGCTACTCAATACGAACAACGAGATGCCCCCGAATAGGGCTCCTAAGTACAACCTTAACGTCTTATAGGTATTGCAGCATTATGACGCTGTTTATTGATTAGGCTGAATAAAAACTATTCCGTTCGTGTAAGTCGACCTCATTTCTAATCATTTTTCTTTTTCTTATTTCGGTTCAAATTTAAAAGTATGATCATTCCATGGTTTAAATGATGCAAATAGTAACCAAATATAATCTCTTGTGGAAGTTGTTTTAGAATTTAGGGATTATATTTGGTTACTATTTGCATCATTTTTTCATTATATTACATCACTTAATCTACTTATACTCTTAAACTCTTAAATCATATATTTATCTATATTATCTAAGAATCTCATCAAAATAGGTTTAGTGTCGTTTTTAGAATCCTTGCGTACTTCTCTGCTCCAAAGTCCCTGATCTTACTAAATTCCTCCTCGTTCAAGCAGTATTTGTTGTCCCCCAACACTGTACATTTAGTCCCTTCCTCAAATATCAAGAAACCCTCATCCATGGTATCGCATAGGAGATCTTTTTTGTATTTGAAACAATAGAATTTTAAAGTCTTGGTCTTTTCTGTTGGAACTGAAGGGATGAACACATGATTATTTTTAAAGGGAACTAAAAAGTTCCTTATTCCTTGATGCAGCAAAATCTTAAAGTCATCTACCACCACAAACATTTCCCCTTCAGAATTGTAATGAATGGGAGTCACGTGCTTTATGTATTTGCAGTCCCAATCCAAAGTGCATGTTTCTCTATAACCAGAGAACCAGAATCTGTCCTTGTATGCCATAGTTCGTTCTTCAACCTAATCTGAAGTATAATCTGAGTAACAAACGTCTGAATCGCTCCCTCAACAATCACTATCAACAGGGCACACTCTACCAATTTTGCATTTCTTGTTCTCGTACCGTAATATGGCCTCATCTAAATTAGGATGTAGAGATTTAAAACCGGTTATTTGTGGCCTCGATGTAAAGCCTACTTTGGTGACACACCAATATTTGGATCGGGACATGATAATGGTCTCTATTGAGGATTCTATATATCCTTGGGTAACAGAAACCTCCTCAATTCCTTTTATATCGTTTTGATCGGCATCAATTTTCACAAAATTATTACACCAGTACTTGCACCTTTTTGCTTCCCTCTGTGGCTTTTCGCATTTATACAAAGACAATATTAAAAATAGCCCCAAAATCATGATTTTGAACCCCATTTTTTCTTATTTTTCAAAAAAAATATAATTTACAAAAATTTCATCTGTTCTTGCTGTAGTGGTTTAATAATTCAACACTTTTATTGTCCCGCAACGTGGTCTCTTTGAGACCTTTGTTAGGATGCCTTTTGGTCTAACGAACGCTGCTTCGGAGATGCAACGCCTTACTGATATGATCGTTAATTTCGAGTTTACTTCTACCAGCGACGACTGTATTTTTGGGTACGTCGACGACTTGATAATTGTGTCTAAAGATTTCTCTAGTCATATGGCGCTGCTCAGGAAGGTGCTTGCTCGACTTAAAGAAGCAGGCTTACTAAAAATTTTAAAAAATGCGAGTTTTGTAAAAGCGAACTAAAATATTTGGGTTATATAGTTAATGAAAAGGGTCTTCAAACCGATCCCGGCAAACTTGATGCTATTAAAGATTATCCTACTCCTACTTCAGCTAAGTCATTATGCGGTTTTATTGGTATGTGTTCCTATTATAGGCGTTTCGTTAAAGGGTTTTCTTCTATAATTGCTCCGCTTACTGCCCTTATCGGTAAGAGAAAGGGTAATGATCCAATAAGTTGGAATGATGCAGCCGATCAGGCTTTCACTAAGTTGAAACAAGCGCTAATCGATACGCCTGTTATGGCATGTCCTGATTTCTCGAAGCCGTTCATCCTGCAGTGTGATGCGTCAGCTGTTGGTCTTGGTTCGGTACTGACACAGAAGATAGACGATGTTGAGCTCCCAATCGCCTATAATTCGCGTTTATTCTCTCAAACTGAACGCAATTATAGTACTACAGAACGTGAACTCTTGTCAGTTTTGGATTCAATTAAACATTTTCGATGTTATTTAGATGGTATGAAGTTTTCTGTCATAACAGACCATTTGGCCTTTGGCCTTTTGGCATTTGGCTGTAAGTACAGCTTCATTTAATTCCTTTGTAGTTAGCCAAGTAGTTACTTTATTTTTATTAGGTTCAAATTCTTTCATACGTAAAAATCGTCTACAGTAAGCTATTACCCGTATCAACCTCCCGAACTTAGAGAATCTAGTGAATAGACTATCATCAAATTCTACAGTTGCATGACATTTAGTTTTTTTTTTTTTTTTTTTTTTTTTCATATTAGATTATGTAGCGGTGTTATGGTTAGTATAGGAACCTATCCTTGACATACTCCCCTATGGAGGATTCCCGGGTCTCCCCAATCCTACCCCTCTGGCGCTTGATGGCTGCCTGGACTACCTTCGGTGTATTGAAGCCGGAAGTCTTGGCAAGTGCGTACCAGGTCCCCGGGGCTCTTCCGAGAGTGGTAACCCAGGCAGACGCATTAACCCCCTCTTGTTCATCCCCATCGGCATCTTCCGAGTCATCCTCCAGTGCCAGGCTGTAATCTTCTCCGTTCTCAGCGAAATGTGGTCTCAATTCCCCTCCTCTCGAGTGGGCCCAGGCTACTAAGACGGCATTCAGTCCCAGATCTGCAAAGTTCCCTTCAAAGAAGAATCTCGCGTTCTGTGACCTACGATGTCCCAGAAGTGACCCTATGATGTGGATCCAGGTGAATAGGTGGGGGTTCGCGTTGGACGAGTAGGCGGAGCGACTGACAAGCCCCATTTCCGACTGGTAAGGAAAGTAGGAGTACTGGTTACCTGACTCCTCATCGCCCTTGGTCAACCGCAACATCTCATCCCCCATGGGCCCCACGAAGATCCAGTCCATCAGTTCACCTGCACCTATCCCCAGGATCCTGATGGCATACCCCACGGACAGTAGCCCGGAGCAATCTTTGAAGCGGCTTCCCAATGTCCCGAGGCGGAGGAGGGAGTCCGGATGATCACGGAACCTATAGAAGAACATGTCAAAGGCGGCCACCAGCCTCAAGAAGTCTGGGTCCGATAACCAACTTACATACATCCCGGATGATCCGTCGAGAGACATGCCCTCTCCCCCCTCTACTGTCAGAACCTCTGTCATCCTCTTCTTTAAGGTGTTGAGGTAATCGGTGTTGGTGGCACGGGCCAGTCTATACACGCAGAATATGTAGAGTGCCATTGCCTTGGTTCCCCAATGGGATGGATGTGTCTTTGAGATCGGGGCTCCAGCCGCAGGAGGGGGGCAGATTGTCTCCCTGGAGACATAGGGATTCCCTTGTCGGGCATCCAATAGGCTGAGGGGTGTGATTGAGGCTCCCTCGTCCCCTATGACGACACCATAAGATTCCCACTTGGTAGTCAGGGTAGCCGTCAGGGAGTTTCCATACAGACGCAGAAAGACCTTAACAGTGTCCATGGTTAGTCCTGAGGAATGGATCCCTCCACGGACAGCATCCAGGATGGCGGCATCTGTTTGATGGGTAGAAGGAATGGTGACAGGCGGCTTCGAGCCCGGGGCCCTCAGGAACCAAGTGCTAGGATAATCGACCTCGGTCTGGGGGTCTGTCCAGAGGAACTCTACTTCAGTCCTTGTTCGGATGTGAATCGATGAACTACGAAAGTTAGACATCTTCAAGAATCTTGGAGACGAACACGGAATATAGTTCTGTTGTAGGGTTGGTGTGCATTGTAGAGGAAGGAGTGGAAATATATAAGCAGATTTCGGAATTGCTTAAGCATGGAGGTTTCCAGCTCCAAAAGTGGGCTAGTAACAACAGAGAGTTGTTAAAATGGATTGAAGACGGTGAACAAATGTCACAAACACAAGGGAACATGGAACGAAAAACAGATGCCATTTCAAAAATATTAGGCTTAACGTGGGACAAAGACAACGATGAGTTCGTTTACACTATTCAGCTTAATGCTGTAGATTTATCCGTGACAAAGCGTAAGGTTATTTCGGACATAGCGCGACTATTCGATCCCCTCGGATGGTTGGCACCGACAATCATCACTGCGAAGGTGTTTATTCAGCGAATATGGATGACTGGGATCGAATGGGACGCAGAACTACCTGCACCGTTGCTGACAGAATGGCTGGACTTCCGGAAAAGCCTTTGTAACCTTATTAAGTTCCGTCTGCCTCGTTGGATCAACTCTAGCAAGGATAATAAGGTTCTAGAATTGCATGGCTTTTCAGATGCGTCCAATGTAGCATACGCCGCGGTAGTATACGTCCGCAGCATTGATAGAGATGGACATATTCACACAACCTTGGTGACTTCAAAAACCAAGGTTGCTCCTGTTAAGCAGGTATCAATCCCGCGATTAGAGCTTTGTGGAGCTGTCTTACTAGCAAAGCTGCTCCAAGAAGTCGCCTCAACTCTAGAAGTTCCCAAACAGCACTTATATGCGTGGACAGACTCATCCGTCGTTTTGGCGTGGTTAAGCGGCCACCCTAGTCGGTGGAAAACGTTTATCGCGAATCGTGTTTCCGAAATACTCACAATTATGGATAGATGTCAGTGGTCACATGTGTCAACGTCGGAAAATCCAGCGGATTGCGCATCTCGGGGAATAAGCCCTTCTGAGTGTACCGATTTGCAACTCTGGAAAAAGGGTCCAGTATGGTTAGAGAATGAAAAAATAGACTATAATAGAGGAAATATACAAGAAACTACGCTAGAAGAAAGAAAAATAAAAACTAAATGTCATGCAACTGTAGAATTTGATGATAGTCTATTCACTAGATTCTCTAAGTTCGGGAGGTTGATACGGGTAATAGCTTACTGTAGACGATTTTTACGTATGAAAGAATTTGAACCTAATAAAAATAAAGTAACTACTTGGCTAACTACAAAGGAATTAAATGAAGCTGTACTTACCTGTATCAAACTCTGCCAACTCCAGTCCTTTAGTGATGAAATCGAATCTGTAAGAAAAGGCCGTAAATTAAATAGGAGTAGTAGACTTACCTCGTTGAGTCCTTTCCTTGACGATGACGGAATTTTAAGAGTTGGCGGTCGCTTGCTTCGGGCTTCTATTGATGATAATATGAAGCACCCCATCTTAATCCCTCATAAATCACACTTCACCAATTTTATCAAAATCGGTTCATCCGTTTAGGAGCTACGATGCCACAGACAGACACACAGATACACATGCACACAGATACACACGTCAATCTTATAACACCCCTCTTTTTTGGTCGGGGGTTAAAAATGATAGTTATCGACTTACGCTGTAATGATGTTTAGCGACTTACGGCAAAATGATAATTATGGACTTACACTGTAATGATGTTTAGCGACTTACGGCAAAATGATAGTCATCGACTTACGCTATAATGATGTTTAGCGACTTATGAAAATATTAATGCTTAGCGTTTTTGTAAAATTGAAATGATAACCTTATTGTGTACTCTATTCTGGTAAGTGATATATGGTCCGTTTTAGTGTTCAGGTGTTTTGAAAATTAGTATCTGTTCATGGACTTTTGTTGCTGACTGTACGAGCGAGTTCCATAATATTTTATAATTCTGAGGTGTAGGTGGTATGCCTGCACACAAAGACGCGGCGCTGCCAGTTAGCTTACTAACAAGAAAATGAATGCGTTCAGAGTCAGACAGTTGCGTGTTATCATGAACTACGCGCTTAAACTGATTATAAAATAGCGACCAATTACGAATATCGCCATCAAAGGAGACTAAATCAATACGAGGTAATTTTGGGAAATTATTCTTGGGTGTTTCCTTTATTTGAGATTGCTCTATTTTTAGTGAATTTACGACACGTTGAACCCGACAATACAACTCTTCAAACGAAATCCAAGATTGGTAACTTATAGTAGCAGTAGGATCCACTTTAATAGAACATGTATTGAAGGCGTCTAATACGCTTTGAAATTCATTCCGTAAACTTTGAAGATTTGTGACATTACTTAAAAATTACTCCCTACATGCTTCATCACTCATATCCTGTTTGGATAACTCGAATATGTTCTGCATACGTTCGAAATGTGCATTACGTTTTGCTTGTAATAAGGCTAATTTATTTACATGCTTCATCACTCATATCCTGTTTGGATAACTCGAATATGTTCTGCATACGTTCGGAATGTGCATTACGTTTTGCTTGTAATAAGGCTAATTTATTTTTATTGTCGTCGTTCGACATGATTATAAACAATCTGATAAATGCGAACGTGTAAACTAAAAAGGTGACGTAGGTAAAGAAATACGCAATAATTGTGTATTGCCGTTTATGTTAATGTGATGAGTAAACAATTTCCCTATTTCCAACGCGAGCGTAACGAAAGTAAACGACAACGATAAGTAGTTAAGCGACAACAACGAATGGGCTTTCACAATAACCCTTCGTAGGTATGTATGCAAAATACATCAATAAGTAGGTAATAGGCTACTCAATACGAACAACGAGATGCCCCCGAATAGGGCTCCTAAGTACAACCTTAACGTCTTATAGGTATTGCAGCATTATGACGCTGTTTATTGATTAGGCTGAATAAAAACTATTCCGTTCGTGTAAGTCGACCTCATTTCTAATCATTTTTCTTTTTCTTATTTCGGTTCAAATTTAAAAGTATGATCATTCCATGGTTTAAATGATGCAAATAGTAACCAAATATAATCTCTTGTGGAAGTTGTTTTAGAATTTAGGGATTATATTTGGTTACTATTTGCATCATTTTTTCATTATATTACATCACTTAATCTACTTATACTCTTAAACTCTTAAATCATATATTTATCTATATTATCTAAGAATCTCATCAAAATAGGTTTAGTGTCGTTTTTAGAATCCTTGCGTACTTCTCTGCTCCAAAGTCCCTGATCTTACTAAATTCCTCCTCGTTCAAGCAGTATTTGTTGTCCCCCAACACTGTACATTTAGTCCCTTCCTCAAATATCAAGAAACCCTCATCCATGGTATCGCATAGGAGATCTTTTTTGTATTTGAAACAATAGAATTTTAAAGTCTTGGTCTTTTCTGTTGGAACTGAAGGGATGAACACATGATTATTTTTAAAGGGAACTAAAAAGTTCCTTATTCCTTGATGCAGCAAAATCTTAAAGTCATCTACCACCACAAACATTTCCCCTTCAGAATTGTAATGAATGGGAGTCACGTGCTTTATGTATTTGCAGTCCCAATCCAAAGTGCATGTTTCTCTATAACCAGAGAACCAGAATCTGTCCTTGTATGCCATAGTTCGTTCTTCAACCTAATCTGAAGTATAATCTGAGTAACAAACGTCTGAATCGCTCCCTCAACAATCACTATCAACAGGGCACACTCTACCAATTTTGCATTTCTTGTTCTCGTACCGTAATATGGCCTCATCTAAATTAGGATGTAGAGATTTAAAACCGGTTATTTGTGGCCTCGATGTAAAGCCTACTTTGGTGACACACCAATATTTGGATCGGGACATGATAATGGTCTCTATTGAGGATTCTATATATCCTTGGGTAACAGAAACCTCCTCAATTCCTTTTATATCGTTTTGATCGGCATCAATTTTCACAAAATTATTACACCAGTACTTGCACCTTTTTGCTTCCCTCTGTGGCTTTTCGCATTTATACAAAGACAATATTAAAAATAGCCCCAAAATCATGATTTTGAACCCCATTTTTTCTTATTTTTCAAAAAAAATATAATTTACAAAAATTTCATCTGTTCTTGCTGTAGTGGTTTAATAATTCAACACTTTTATTGTCCCGCAACGTGGTCTCTTTGAGACCTTTGTTAGGATGCCTTTTGGTCTAACGAACGCTGCTTCGGAGATGCAACGCCTTACTGATATGATCGTTAATTTCGAGTTTACTTCTACCAGCGACGACTGTATTTTTGGGTACGTCGACGACTTGATAATTGTGTCTAAAGATTTCTCTAGTCATATGGCGCTGCTCAGGAAGGTGCTTGCTCGACTTAAAGAAGCAGGCTTACTAAAAATTTTAAAAAATGCGAGTTTTGTAAAAGCGAACTAAAATATTTGGGTTATATAGTTAATGAAAAGGGTCTTCAAACCGATCCCGGCAAACTTGATGCTATTAAAGATTATCCTACTCCTACTTCAGCTAAGTCATTATGCGGTTTTATTGGTATGTGTTCCTATTATAGGCGTTTCGTTAAAGGGTTTTCTTCTATAATTGCTCCGCTTACTGCCCTTATCGGTAAGAGAAAGGGTAATGATCCAATAAGTTGGAATGATGCAGCCGATCAGGCTTTCACTAAGTTGAAACAAGCGCTAATCGATACGCCTGTTATGGCATGTCCTGATTTCTCGAAGCCGTTCATCCTGCAGTGTGATGCGTCAGCTGTTGGTCTTGGTTCGGTACTGACACAGAAGATAGACGATGTTGAGCTCCCAATCGCCTATAATTCGCGTTTATTCTCTCAAACTGAACGCAATTATAGTACTACAGAACGTGAACTCTTGTCAGTTTTGGATTCAATTAAACATTTTCGATGTTATTTAGATGGTATGAAGTTTTCTGTCATAACAGACCATTTGGCCTTTGGCCTTTTGGCATTTGGCTGTAAGTACAGCTTCATTTAATTCCTTTGTAGTTAGCCAAGTAGTTACTTTATTTTTATTAGGTTCAAATTCTTTCATACGTAAAAATCGTCTACAGTAAGCTATTACCCGTATCAACCTCCCGAACTTAGAGAATCTAGTGAATAGACTATCATCAAATTCTACAGTTGCATGACATTTAGTTTTTTTTTTTTTTTTTTTTTTTTTCATATTAGATTATGTAGCGGTGTTATGGTTAGTATAGGAACCTATCCTTGACATACTCCCCTATGGAGGATTCCCGGGTCTCCCCAATCCTACCCCTCTGGCGCTTGATGGCTGCCTGGACTACCTTCGGTGTATTGAAGCCGGAAGTCTTGGCAAGTGCGTACCAGGTCCCCGGGGCTCTTCCGAGAGTGGTAACCCAGGCAGACGCATTAACCCCCTCTTGTTCATCCCCATCGGCATCTTCCGAGTCATCCTCCAGTGCCAGGCTGTAATCTTCTCCGTTCTCAGCGAAATGTGGTCTCAATTCCCCTCCTCTCGAGTGGGCCCAGGCTACTAAGACGGCATTCAGTCCCAGATCTGCAAAGTTCCCTTCAAAGAAGAATCTCGCGTTCTGTGACCTACGATGTCCCAGAAGTGACCCTATGATGTGGATCCAGGTGAATAGGTGGGGGTTCGCGTTGGACGAGTAGGCGGAGCGACTGACAAGCCCCATTTCCGACTGGTAAGGAAAGTAGGAGTACTGGTTACCTGACTCCTCATCGCCCTTGGTCAACCGCAACATCTCATCCCCCATGGGCCCCACGAAGATCCAGTCCATCAGTTCACCTGCACCTATCCCCAGGATCCTGATGGCATACCCCACGGACAGTAGCCCGGAGCAATCTTTGAAGCGGCTTCCCAATGTCCCGAGGCGGAGGAGGGAGTCCGGATGATCACGGAACCTATAGAAGAACATGTCAAAGGCGGCCACCAGCCTCAAGAAGTCTGGGTCCGATAACCAACTTACATACATCCCGGATGATCCGTCGAGAGACATGCCCTCTCCCCCCTCTACTGTCAGAACCTCTGTCATCCTCTTCTTTAAGGTGTTGAGGTAATCGGTGTTGGTGGCACGGGCCAGTCTATACACGCAGAATATGTAGAGTGCCATTGCCTTGGTTCCCCAATGGGATGGATGTGTCTTTGAGATCGGGGCTCCAGCCGCAGGAGGGGGGCAGATTGTCTCCCTGGAGACATAGGGATTCCCTTGTCGGGCATCCAATAGGCTGAGGGGTGTGATTGAGGCTCCCTCGTCCCCTATGACGACACCATAAGATTCCCACTTGGTAGTCAGGGTAGCCGTCAGGGAGTTTCCATACAGACGCAGAAAGACCTTAACAGTGTCCATGGTTAGTCCTGAGGAATGGATCCCTCCACGGACAGCATCCAGGATGGCGGCATCTGTTTGATGGGTAGAAGGAATGGTGACAGGCGGCTTCGAGCCCGGGGCCCTCAGGAACCAAGTGCTAGGATAATCGACCTCGGTCTGGGGGTCTGTCCAGAGGAACTCTACTTCAGTCCTTGTTCGGATGTGAATCGATGAACTACGAAAGTTAGACATCTTCAAGAATCTTGGAGACGAACACGGAATATAGTTCTGTTGTAGGGTTGGTGTGCATTGTAGAGGAAGGAGTGGAAATATATAAGCAGATTTCGGAATTGCTTAAGCATGGAGGTTTCCAGCTCCAAAAGTGGGCTAGTAACAACAGAGAGTTGTTAAAATGGATTGAAGACGGTGAACAAATGTCACAAACACAAGGGAACATGGAACGAAAAACAGATGCCATTTCAAAAATATTAGGCTTAACGTGGGACAAAGACAACGATGAGTTCGTTTACACTATTCAGCTTAATGCTGTAGATTTATCCGTGACAAAGCGTAAGGTTATTTCGGACATAGCGCGACTATTCGATCCCCTCGGATGGTTGGCACCGACAATCATCACTGCGAAGGTGTTTATTCAGCGAATATGGATGACTGGGATCGAATGGGACGCAGAACTACCTGCACCGTTGCTGACAGAATGGCTGGACTTCCGGAAAAGCCTTTGTAACCTTATTAAGTTCCGTCTGCCTCGTTGGATCAACTCTAGCAAGGATAATAAGGTTCTAGAATTGCATGGCTTTTCAGATGCGTCCAATGTAGCATACGCCGCGGTAGTATACGTCCGCAGCATTGATAGAGATGGACATATTCACACAACCTTGGTGACTTCAAAAACCAAGGTTGCTCCTGTTAAGCAGGTATCAATCCCGCGATTAGAGCTTTGTGGAGCTGTCTTACTAGCAAAGCTGCTCCAAGAAGTCGCCTCAACTCTAGAAGTTCCCAAACAGCACTTATATGCGTGGACAGACTCATCCGTCGTTTTGGCGTGGTTAAGCGGCCACCCTAGTCGGTGGAAAACGTTTATCGCGAATCGTGTTTCCGAAATACTCACAATTATGGATAGATGTCAGTGGTCACATGTGTCAACGTCGGAAAATCCAGCGGATTGCGCATCTCGGGGAATAAGCCCTTCTGAGTGTACCGATTTGCAACTCTGGAAAAAGGGTCCAGTATGGTTAGAGAATGAAAAAATAGACTATAATAGAGGAAATATACAAGAAACTACGCTAGAAGAAAGAAAAATAAAAACTAAATGTCATGCAACTGTAGAATTTGATGATAGTCTATTCACTAGATTCTCTAAGTTCGGGAGGTTGATACGGGTAATAGCTTACTGTAGACGATTTTTACGTATGAAAGAATTTGAACCTAATAAAAATAAAGTAACTACTTGGCTAACTACAAAGGAATTAAATGAAGCTGTACTTACCTGTATCAAACTCTGCCAACTCCAGTCCTTTAGTGATGAAATCGAATCTGTAAGAAAAGGCCGTAAATTAAATAGGAGTAGTAGACTTACCTCGTTGAGTCCTTTCCTTGACGATGACGGAATTTTAAGAGTTGGCGGTCGCTTGCTTCGGGCTTCTATTGATGATAATATGAAGCACCCCATCTTAATCCCTCATAAATCACACTTCACCAATTTTATCAAAATCGGTTCATCCGTTTAGGAGCTACGATGCCACAGACAGACACACAGATACACAGGCACACAGATACACACGTCAATCTTATAACACCCCTCTTTTTTGGTCGGGGGTTAAAAATGATAGTTATCGACTTACGCTGTAATGATGTTTAGCGACTTACGGCAAAATGATAATTATGGACTTGTAGCGACCCTAGCGAAGCAAAATGCTGATGTGCACTTTTGATAGCTGCCGGGCCGGGAACCCGCTCGCCTCGCCAGTCGCTCTCATACCTTCGCCCTGCCACGTCATATTTCTGCATTAATGTCAAACTAGTATTCTGTGAATCTTTATTAAATTCTTGCCAATATACCAGAGTGAATATTAATTGACTGAACCTTTCCCATAACACGCACAACAAGTGGTGACCCCGAACGTTTTTAAAAAATAGTTTTATCCGAGCAGTGAGCGGCTCACGGACGTGGCAGGAGCGCATTGAAACCGCGTGGGTGCTAGGGACGTGTATAACCTCGAAACTTGAAGCAGCAACTACTATGAACCCCCCCACAGCAACCGGGGTGGTCGCGGCTGCCCAGGTAGCTGCCTCCGGGGTAGCAGCAGTATCGGTGCAGGCAAAGCTACCAGATTTTTGGACAGATTTGCCGAGATCATGGTTCTGCCAGTTCGAGGCTATAATGGCACCGCAGAAGCAGGGAGACGCGCAGCTATTCGAATTAGCAATCGCCAGGTTGACCCAAGACACAGTGCGGCAAGTTACGGACATAATCGAAGCCCCGCCAGAGTCAGGCAAGTACGCGGCTTTGAAAAGGCGTTTATTGGCGATTTATGAAGAAAGCGCAGACAAGCAGTTCCAGAGGCTCATCGGAGAGATGGATCTGGGCACACAAAAACCATCGCAGCTGTATAGGGCGATGGCAGCCCTAGCCAAGAATTGCAATGTAACAGACGAGCCACTAAGACGGTTGTGGTTAAATCGTTTACCCCCGGGCGTGCGGGCGGTCCTAGCAGTGACCAGAGACACAAAAATAGAAGTCCTCGCCGACACGGCGGACAAAGTAATGGAAGACATAGGTACCGGTGAGGTTGCATCAATAACACCGAGCACATCGGATTTGACATGCGACACGAAGACGGATTTGGTCAAGCATCTCAGCGCGCTAGCGATAGAAATGAAGGAGATGCGTGGGGAGATAAACGACATCAGGCGGCGAGATGGAAACCCGGGGCAAGGTCAGAGAGGGCGGCGATGGCAGCAGGGGCGTTACAGGAGCCAGCCAAGGCCGCGTTGCACACCGAGTTCCCCGGATTGGCTTTGCAAATACCATTTCCGTTACCGGGAAAATGCGCGAGCGTGTGAATCGCCGTGCAATTGGGCCAAGAAGCAGCAGGGCGCGGGAAACTAGAGGCGGTACGGTTATCATCGGTGGGAGATTGTACCGCGGGAAATCACCGGCTCTGCGTGCGGGATTATAGAAGCGGGATAGTGTATTTAGTGGACACAGGTGCAAACGTGTCAGTGATACCAGTGGGTAAAGTGAGAGGCAACCAGGTTAAACGTGAGTGTTCGTATAAGCTGTTCGCGGCGAATAACACTGAGATAAAAACTTATGGTGTGACTAACATAGACCTTAATTTAGGATTAAGAAGGAATTTTAAATGGCAATTTATTATTTGTGATGTAAAACAGCCCATATTAGGAGCCGATTTTTTAGAGGCACACAAGCTGATAGTGGATTTGAATGAAAAGCGTTTGATTGACGGTCGTACTAAGATGAGTAGGGAAGCATGCGTAGTAATGTGTACCGAACCATCCGTTTCGAGCATTCAGGTAAATAACCCTTACAGGGAATTACTAGAGGAATTTCCGAGCATAACTAAACCGGTATCCTACAAAGAACCATCTAGTCACAATGTTTACCACTACATAGAGACTACAGGCCCTCCAGTTTACACGCGCGCTAGACCATTGCCACCTCATAGGTATAAATTGGTACAGGACGAATTTAGGGTTATGCAGGAGTTAGGAATTTGCAGGCCGTCTAGCAGTCCTTGGGCGAGCGCTTTACACGTCGTGCCGAAGAAGGACGGACAGATCAGACCTTGTGGTGACTATCGTGCACTCAACGCGATCACGAAGCCAGACAGGTACCCGATACCAAGACTGCAGGATTTCACTTTCGGGCTAGCAGGTAAGACCATTTTCGGAAAAATTGATATAAACCGGGCCTATCATAACATTAGTGTAGCACCACAGGATATCGAAAAAACGGCAATCATTACTCCTTTTGGCCTCTTTGAGTTTCCGCGAATGTCGTTTGGTTTGCGAAACGCAGCACAAACGTTCCAGAGATTCATGAATAATACCGTGTTGCAAAATATAGAATATCTCAAGGACGGTCAGGAAAGTTCGTATCTTTTCTGTTATATAGACGACCTCGTAATAGCCAGTACTAATAAACAGCTTTTCAAAAAACACTTGACACTGATTTTCAGCAGATTCGATCAATATGGCATAACAATCAATTTAGCAAAATGCGAATTAGGCAAAACGGAAATAGAATTTTTAGGCTACAATGTGACAAGGGACGGAATTAAGCCACTAGACAATAAAGTCGAAGCAATACAGAATTATCCGCGGCCGGAAACAGTCGAACAGTTGCGACGATTTCTAGGCATGGTAAATTTTTATAGGTCACATTTAGAACGAGCGGCCGAGAGCCAGGCGGAGTTAAATAAATATTTGCACGGGGCCAAAAAGAAGGATAAGTCTAAAATAGAGTGGAACGATACAGCGTCGATCGCGTTCGAGAGGTGCAGGGCGAGCCTAAAAAACGCCATTACGCTGGCTCACCCGGGAGAGTCGGGCAGGCTAGCGTTAATGTGCGATGCATCAAACACCTGCGTAGGCGCGGTATTACAGCAGGAAACAAACGGTAAATGGAAACCTCTAGGATATTTTTCAAAAGGCCTATCAGCGGCACAACAAAAATACAGCACATACGACCGCGAACTAACAGCAGTTTATTTGGCAATAGTCCATTTTAGGAATATGGTAGAAGGCCGCGAATTAACCATTTTCACCGATCATAGGCCACTTACATACGCATTCACCAAGATAGGTACGGATCGAGAAACGCCAATGCGAGCACGACAGTTATTGTACATCAGCGAATTCACAAGCGACATACAATACGTCACCGGCACCGAGAATACGGTTGCTGACGCGCTATCGCGGGTAGAGTCCATTGTTTGCAATACGAGCATAGATTACGACGAAATCGCGCAGGCACAGGAAACAGACGCTCAAATGACACACATGTTAACAAATCCGCGAGGAAATATAGTATTAGAACAAATACAGTCACCATTGTGTAGAGGAAAGATATATTGCAATGTTACAAGAAACCAAATAAGGCCATACATTCCATTACAATTCAGAAAGACAGTTTATAACATAGTACATAATATAAGCCACCCAGGCGTTAGGACCACACGAAAATTGATTACCAGTCGTTATTTCTGGCCGGACATGAACAAAGACATCGCCAAATGGGCGAGAGCGTGTATACAATGTCAAAAGGTAAAGGTACACAGACACACAGTTTCAAAATTAGGCACATTCCCATTAACAGAACGATTTGAGCACATACACGTAGATATTATAGGACCATTACCAACAACGCGGGAAGGCTATCGATATTGCGTCACCGTCGTAGATAGATTTACCCGATGGCCAGAGGCATTTCCGGTCACAGATATAACCGCGGACACCATAGCCAAGGCGATCTATGAAGGATGGATATGCAGATTTGGGTGTCCTAAAACCTTAACCAGCGATCAGGGTAGGCAGTTCGAGAGCGAGATTTTTACCGGTATGATGAACATGTTAGGCATAAAGAAAATCCGTACAACAGCATACCACCCGCAGGGAAATGGTATGGTAGAAAGAATGCATCGTTCCCTTAAGGCAGCAATAAAGGCAAGGTTGTCAGAAAATAGGTCATGGGTTGATGAATTACCTACGGTATTGTTAGGACTTCGCGCAGCCTGTAAAAGCGACCAAAATGTAAGTTCAGCAGAACTAGTTCTAGGGCACACGTTGCGATTACCTGGCGATTTCTATCACGAGGCAGAGAAATCGCAAGTAGGACATTTACCAACTTTTGTAAGCAAACTGAGAAATATAATAAACAACATGCGCCCGAAGTCACGAGCGGACAGCGACTCACGAAAAATATTCGTTCATAAGGATTTAAACACTTGTACACACGTATTCATCAGGAATGACATGGTTAGGAAACCATTAACACCATCGTATAGTGGTCCATACCAAGTCATTAGAAGAGGAGAAAAGACGTTTGACATACAAAGAGACGACCGTCAATCAACCGTGTCCATTGACAGAATAAAGCCAGCATATATGATTAATGAGGACACAATACCGGAAAACGTAGGGAATAATAATACTAACAGTGAAACGCCAAAACAGCAAGTTGAGCAAAACCCGCTACCGCCTATGACTAAAACCACGCGCTCGGGCCGAGTAATCAAGAGGCCTGTGCGATTTTTGCTCAACTAGCAAAAACAATAGCAAATGTAAGATATTCATGCACAATTCACTTATAATTAACAGCGACAGTTCAAGTAAAGAGAAATTAAATAACGGACATGGGAAATACTCAAAATAAGGAAAACATTTCCATAGCCCAAGCCCAGACAGTAACGGGCCAACAAATAGAAAACAAACTGAATTATTTTGGGATAATACTCCTCATCATCGCAATAATTTTGGGAATCCTGTTATGCTACACAATAAAAAGAGGCTGTATGAACCAAATCAGAGGTTGGTTAAGAAAGGAAGCGGTGACACTAATTGGGACGGCGACAACGTCCGGAAATATGGGTAATACAGCAGCCACGGGAACCGCAGCAGGGTACGTGTAAACAGTGAACGGAAAGTGAATTGTGCAAGAACCATCAAGTTAAAATTTCAGTGTATATAGGCTATATTTCAATATAACGCAGATAATAACAAGCAAACAATGTTTTTGTCCATAGTAGAATAAGAACGGTCGTAATCAGCGGGGCATCCGTTTTCATTTACGGACGTAATGTAATACCAAGACGATAGATAAGTAGCATGTAAGCGTATTGTGGTAGTGTATTGTATGGTTTTGTAGACCACCTTTTGTAAACCAATTGTATGTTATGTTTAAATTTTTTTTTTCATTGTTACTTATATAAAAAAAATTGGAAAAAGGGGGGGAGTGATGTAGCGACCCTAGCGAAGCAAAATGCTGATGTGCACTTTTGATAGCTGCCGGGCCGGGAACCCGCTCGCCTCGCCAGTCGCTCTCATACCTTCGCCCTGCCACGTCATATTTCTGCATTAATGTCAAACTAGTATTCTGTGAATCTTTATTAAATTCTTGCCAATATACCAGAGTGAATATTAATTGACTGAACCTTTCCCATAACACGCACAACAGACTTACACTGTAATGATGTTTAGCGACTTATGAAAATATTAATGCTTAGCGTTTTTGTAAAATTGAAATGATAACCTTATTGTGTACTCTATTCTGGTAAGTGATTTATGGTCCGTTTTAGTGTTCAGGTGTTTTGAAAATTAGTATCTGTTCATGGACTTTTGTTGCTGACTGTACGAGCGAGTTCCATAATATTTTATAATTCTGAGGTGTAGGTGGTATGCCTGCACACAAAGACGCGGCGCTGCCAGTTAGCTTACTAACAAGAAAATGAATGCGTTCAGAGTCAGACAGTTGCGTGTTATCATGAACTACGCGCTTAAACTGATTATAAAATAGCGACCAATTACGAATATCGCCATCAAAGGAGACTAAATCAATACGAGGTAATTTTGGGAAATTATTCTTGGGTGTCTTGGTCTTTTCTGTTGGAACTGAAGGGATGAACACATGATTATTTTTAAAGGGAACTAAAAAGTTCCTTATTCCTTGATGCAGCAAAATCTTAAAGTCATCTACCACCACAAACATTTCCCCTTCAGAATTGTAATGAATGGGAGTCACGTGCTTTATGTATTTGCAGTCCCAATCCAAAGTGCATGTTTCTCTATAACCAGAGAACCAGAATCTGTCCTTGTATGCCATAGTTCGTTCTTCAACCTAATCTGAAGTATAATCTGAGTAACAAACGTCTGAATCGCTCCCTCAACAATCACTATCAACAGGGCACACTCTACCAATTTTGCATTTCTTGTTCTCGTACCGTAATATGGCCTCATCTAAATTAGGATGTAGAGATTTAAAATCGGTTATTTGTGGCCTCGATGTAAAGCCTACTTTGGTGACACACCAATATTTGGATCGGGACATGATAATGGTCTCTATTGAGGATTCTATATATCCTTGGGTAACAGAAACCTCCTCAATTCCTTTTATATCGTTTTGATCGGCATCAATTTTCACAAAATTATTACACCAGTACTTGCACCTTTTTGCTTCCCTCTGTGGCTTTTCGCATTTATACAAAGACAATATTAAAAATAGCCCCAAAATCATGATTTTGAACCCCATTTTTTCTTATTTTTCAAAAAAAATATAATTTACAAAAATTTCATCTGTTCTTGCTGTAGTGGTTTAATAATTCAACACTTTTATTGTCCCGCAACGTGGTCTCTTTGAGACCTTTGTTAGGATGCCTTTTGGTCTAACGAACGCTGCTTCGGAGATGCAACGCCTTACTGATATGATCGTTAATTTCGAGTTTACTTCTACCAGCGACGACTGTATTTTTGGGTACGTCGACGACTTGATAATTGTGTCTAAAGATTTCTCTAGTCATATGGCGCTGCTCAGGAAGGTGCTTGCTCGACTTAACACATATAATGCCTTGTCAGCCACATATGGCTGACATTTTCCAAACCAATTGGGCCGTGTCAGCCATATGTGGCTGACGGAATATGCTTGTTTTGAAAGCACGATTTTTCGTCGTCAGCCACGTTTTTTATGTTAAACTATATGTAGTATGGTTGACAAGGCCTAGTAAATTATAACTGTAATGATGGCATTGACACTTTTACTTACATTTTGAGAAATATCAAGTTTGTAAGTGGAAGTTTCGAAAACAAAAGAGTGATTACAAAAATAGTTGGTTTTTGCAAATAAAATTTATAGGTAAATGTTTTAATTGCTTTTATTTATATTTAAGTTGGCATTGGCAAAATAATAAATCAATTCTACATCAATCATCATGTTCAAACACGTTTAAACTCAAACATATCTATGGTTTAAATTGAAACAGCTGATACAATAGTGTGGCTCATTCGGGCAGTCTTCGCAGTATGTTACCACTCTTTTGGTTTTATTTCGAGCATGAACTCTTCCAAATTGGGCACAGTTTTCTTTATAACACCTAACACAATATTTACGACAGGCAGAGGCCAATCCTTGCCTTTTCTTCAATTCATGCTTTACTCGCCTAGGTCTAGAGGAGGCACTAGTTTCCGGGACTCCTGTATGCACGAGGTAGTCAACCAACGCGGTTCTAAACTGGACGACAGAGAGCTTCTTCTTGGTTGTTAATTTATATAAAATATATGAATTTACAATCGCTGTATTCAATAATAACTCCATCGCCAATCTTTTGGGCCATTTCGTTGTCTTCCGAAGAGGGGTTGTGTAAGAGGACATTTGGTCTGACAGATCAACCGCTGATTTTGCATGATTATAATCTACCACAATCTTCGGTTTAATTTTTTCTTTTCCTTTTTTAGTTATTCTTCTGAAACTTACGGAGTGCTTAGTAGACAGCAGCAGTACATCCCGCTTGTCTTTCCATTTCATAATTGTTATTCCGTCGTCATTTTCTTGAGCTGAGAATTCTCCTGTCTTCAGTTTTGTTTGGACAACTGTTTGAGGTAAACCTCGTCTGTTTTTTCTAAGTGTGCCTATGAGATGAGTTTGTCCCGCTAGTAGTTTTCGTGCCAGATCCAAACTGGTATACCAATTATCTGTGCAAACCGTATGTCCTTTATTTAGATAATCGTCACACAAGGCAAGGACAACATTAGTCGGAGTAGTATTGACATTGTCATAATTTTTGCCAGCATAAACTTGCACTTTTACAGTGTATCCTGGGTTTGAGCACAGCTTAAAAAGTTTTATCCCATATTTGTGTCGCTTATTTTTATTGTATTGCCTAAAAATAACGCGGCCACGAAATGGGATTAGACTTTCGTCAACACACATTTCTTGATTAGGTGTATAATGACATTTAAAATTAGCATTTAGCATATCTAATAAGTGTCTAACTTTAAACAATCGGTCCTCCTTATTGTGATTTATTTCATTACTAGCTGTCCGGCGCAACTTCGTTTGCGTCACATTTTCCCCGTTTTCGCAACATTTTTCATTGCTGCTCCACTCCTATTGGTCGTAGCGTGATGAAATATAGCCTATAGCCTTCCTCAATAAATGGGCTATCTAACACTGAAAGGATTTTACAAATCGGACCAGTAGTTTCGGAGCCTATTCAATGCAAACAAACAAACAAACAATCAAATCTTTCCTCTTTATAATACTTATTATTATACTAGCTGTGCCCGCGACTTCGTTCGCGTGGTTGTCGAGAACAAAACAACGTCGTTTAGATAAGAGTATATCACCTTTTTGATGATTTCGATAAGAGTCCTGACTTTGGTATAGTTGATTACGTTAATGCTTCTCTATATACTATGTTAGCGGTGGAATTACCCGGAGCATATACAAAAAGGTTGTTTGGGTTGCTAACACGTGATAGAGAAACATAGAGTTGGCCGTGTGAAAAACAATCAAAAGTAAGGTCTACACCCGCAACGGATAACGTCTGGCCTTGGGCTTTATTAATAGTCATAGCGTAACAGAGGCTTACAGGAAATTGCACACGTTTGAAAGTAAACGGAAAATTATTGGGGATAATGGGTATCCTGGGAATGAAAACAACATCACCGGAGCCGCAACCTGTTAAGATTTCGGCTTCGATGACATTTCGTTGGAGATTTGTTACTCTCAACCGAGTTCCATTGCATAGTTTTGGTGGGCTTAAATTTCTGAGTAGAATGATTGGTACTCCGACTTTTAAATAAATTTTGTGTGCTGGAAGACCCGGTGTATTTAGAGAGTCTAAAAACTCTACTGGATAGTGGGTGGCATCTCCTTCTTCCAAAACCGTGTTAATAGATAAATATTCCCTACTTTCTCCAGAAACATGTACCAATATTTGAGAATTTATTGCTGCTGCTTGGTCGTTGCGAGGTGCCAAAATAGCTCGTTGGCATAGCCAAGCAGCGTCATGGTTCGAGATCTCTGATGGATCTCCGTATACAGAGGAAATGAGTTCCTGCTGTGAGGCAACAGAAGAACACAGGCTTTCGACTAAAGTTACTTTACCTCCTTCTTGAGTCGGGTATGTGCCGTTACCAATTTGAAGTAGTAAATTTGAGAACCTCCCAAATATGCTCGCATATTAAAGCTCAAATTAGTTAATATGACACTACGCCATAAAATAGAGCTCTTTAAACAGGCACCTATTTCATCGGCCCTCGTTCCTCTGGGTATTATAGGGAGTGTCTGCCTGAAGTCTCCACAGAATAGCACCGTTAAGCCTCCCATCGGTCGGTCATTTTGTCTTATATCTCGCAACGTTCTATCTACAGCTTCCACAGCTTTACGATTTGCCATCGTACACTCGTCCCAAACGATAAGGGCGCAATCGCGTAAAACCTTTGCTTTATCACTATTGCGAGACACGTTGCAAACAGGGTTTTCTGTGCGGTCCAAGTCGATTGGTATTTTAAATGTTGTATGTGCAGTTTTTCCTCCTGGTAATAAAGTGGCAGCTATTCCTGAGGAAGCGACGGCAAGGGCAATTTTGTTTTGGCTCCTTATTTGAGCCAAGATAACTTTAGTGAGGAAAGTTTTACCTGTTCCACCAGGTGCATCTAAAAACAGCATTTCTCCTAATGAATGTTCTACACTACAGCATACTCTATCAAAGATTTGACGTTGTTCTGACGTCAAATTTGAACAGCCATTTCGCAATATTTCTGCTAACTCTTCGGGGTTGTAATTTATTTCAGATGTATACTCCCTATTAATTCGTTCCCCACCAACTGTCGGTGTCGGCAAGCCGTATTGACTGAGGGGGTTCCCTCCTATACTTGTAACTATATCTTGTATAGCCAGCAAAGACCTATTATGGCAGCTTTCACGTACTTGGTCAGAAGTTTCACTATTTATATTTTGCTGTCTCAAAAAATCTTCGGCAAACGCGTCTTTATATTTTTGCCACAACTGCCCAGCGTCCGATAGGCCACAAAATGTCAACAAAATGGCAAATAAATGGCGCAAACGATGTGGACTATCACTGACGCATGCTTCGGCTAAAGCATCATCCCAATGCTGATCGCCATCTAATAAATGCCGTGCGCGGCAAGCAGCTTGAAATGTGGGATATTCTATATCGTCCACTTTGCGGAGCTCAGCAAAAGAAGTAGGTCCTCGCACTGTGTGAAGAAGAAGGCGTAAATAATAACACTCTGCATTATTTGGGTGCACCGTGTATACTCTTCCAATCACGTGTTCTTTAAAAATGCCGGACTCGCCTTCTACAGCAGTTCCACGTCTCCTGCGATTAAAAACACCTTGCTGCTTGTTATAAGTATAATAATGTGGCACTTCATTGTACAACAGAGACTTAGCGAAATTGTCTCTTTCGCAAAAGCGAAAGAATGCGAGCAAGGTGGTTTGTCTTGGGTTGTTCATTCTTTCTGCCACATTTTCTGGCTGAAAGTAAACTCGCTGCCCGCCTTCCAGGTGCACGTCAAGATGGATGACTGGCGGATACCTTTCATGAATAGGGAAACTCAAAATGCGCCAAACTGCCTCCGAAGAGCTTATGTATCGGCCAGATTGATACCTTGTCACTTCATCAAATTGGTTGTTATTTCTTAGTGCTATCATGGCTTGATCACTACCTTTATTAACATATTTACATATATATTTTATAGATTCGACGCTATTACAAATTTCAACATTAATGTGTGCTTGAAAAGCTTTTGACAAAACTGGAGAATACGGTACCACCCAACTATTATTTAGAATTATTTCTTGTCCACGGAATCTGACAGTAGCTGTGAAACCACCTTGTGACGGTGATCTTCGCCGGTATTGCGGATACCCATTTTCCCCAGCCATAGTTAGTTCTTTCAGTGCTCTGGGGTATTTTTTTGAGCATTGACCATCTTTCATGCACGGTGATTCCCTGTTTAAGACGCCACATGGCCCGTGAACCATATGTGTTTTTACTATGGTCATGCAAAATCGGATCTGCATTATAGTCCGGAAATTCTGCACTTATGACACTGTCTATAGCATCGGGACGAATTTTTTCTTCCAGCCACAGAAGAATGTGCGCGTGGGGTAAACCACGCTTTTGCCACTCGACGCTATACATAAAACAAAGAGTTGAACCGAAAACTTTCTCCTTTGTAAGTAGATTAATCAAAACTTTGAGTTTTAAATGAAAAATCCTAGCAATAATGTCATGTCTGTCGTATGACGCCTGTCCTGTGAGAAGTGCCTGGCAAATCTCCGTCCACTTTGGATTTGTTGTAAATGTAATAAAAAGGTCCGGCCGGCCGTATTTACGGACGTAACAAAAAGCATCTTGCGTTCGTTCGTGCATATACCGCGGACCGCCTGTGAAACTGGATGGCAAAATAACCAATCGACCCAAGTCTTCGACGTTATTATCTGATTGCATGGCGTCCCGCAAGTGCACGTATTCTTCAGCGCGTAACCGTCGCTGGTTAGTGCGAATATACACTAAACGTTCAGTTTCTATTTTTGCGTACATGTCCACAATAAATTGGCCGAACAAACCACGAAATCGTTGCAAATATACGAAACTGTTTTGCCTTATTTGTAAAAGGTAGGAATAGTATTGTTGAGCAGATATTTTTTTTTGATAATTAGTGACTCTCGTAGTAGGGTTCACTTGGTACAGCCCAAAATTGTACCCATCTTCACCATGACAATAAATTAGTGGATATTGCAGGGCGTCGTAAGCTCGGTGGGTTTCCAAAATGCGTTGAAGGCGATCGTCGCGTGTACGCAACACGATATCACGTCTCTCACACTCCTGGTCGACTAAAACAACTGCAACTTCATCTGCGACGGGTGCATTGTGTCTTCCACGGTGTTCACCCACAGGACGTCTATCGGCACTTATAACAATTTTGAAATCATTGCTGCCTTGTGGAATTGACTCCAATGCAGCTTTGAATTCACGAACGTACTGGTTAACGTGATGCAGCAATTCTTGAAGTTGACCCAAAAGCTCAGCATTGAGCTGGGGAAAATTGTGATTCCTAACATTGAGCTGTTGCGTGTAATCGGATACAAAATAAATTTGGAGAAATTTGGGTTCATTTTCTGGCAGCAAAGATCCAATAAGGTGATAAACTTGACCTTGTACTTTGAAGGTTGGCATGAACGGTCCTTCCGTTATTTGTTTTGCCCCAAAGGAAGTCATTTGGAAAGCACTGTTATATAAACGAATATTATCCAAAAAATGTTTCGACTGGGGATGATCGCCATTCAGGAGACTTTTAAGTAAGTGTGGTGGATCTTGGAAATTTGGAAGAACAATTTTTCCATTTGAGCAGCACATTCCGTCTGTCTCTTTCCTCCATTTCAAAGCATGACAAAAATTACAAATTTCTCTCATGTCTCCCACGGAAGTAAAGCCAGCATAATTAATTCTAGACGAATATGTGAACCCTGATTTTTCCCATTGCCTTGGTTCCCCAATGGGATGGATGTGTCTTTGAGATCGGGGCTCCAGCCGCAGGAGGGGGGCAGATTGTCTCCCTGGAGACATAGGGATTCCCTTGTCGGGCATCCAATAGGCTGAGGGGTGTGATTGAGGCTCCCTCGTCCCCTATGACGACACCATAAGATTCCCACTTGGTAGTCAGGGTAGCCGTCAGGGAGTTTCCATACAGACGCAGAAAGACCTTAACAGTGTCCATGGTTAGTCCTGAGGAATGGATCCCTCCACGGACAGCATCCAGGATGGCGGCATCTGTTTGATGGGTAGAAGGAATGGTGACAGGCGGCTTCGAGCCCGGGGCCCTCAGGAACCAAGTGCTAGGATAATCGACCTCGGTCTGGGGGTCTGTCCAGAGGAACTCTACTTCAGTCCTTGTTCGGATGTGAATCGATGAACTACGAAAGTTAGACATCTTCAAGAATCTTGGAGACGAACACGGAATATAGTTCTGTTGTAGGGTTGGTGTGCATTGTAGAGGAAGGAGTGGAAATATATAAGCAGATTTCGGAATTGCTTAAGCATGGAGGTTTCCAGCTCCAAAAGTGGGCTAGTAACAACAGAGAGTTGTTAAAATGGATTGAAGACGGTGAACAAATGTCACAAACACAAGGGAACATGGAACGAAAAACAGATGCCATTTAAAAAATATTAGGCTTAACGTGGGACAAAGACAACGATGAGTTCGTTTACACTATTCAGCTTAATGCTGTAGATTTATCCGTGACAAAGCGTAAGGTTATTTCGGACATAGCGCGACTATTCGATCCCCTCGGATGGTTGGCACCGACAATCATCACTGCGAAGGTGTTTATTCAGCGAATATGGATGACTGGGATCGAATGGGACGCAGAACTACCTGCACCGTTGCTGACAGAATGGCTGGACTTCCGGAAAAGCCTTTGTAACCTTATTAAGTTCCGTCTGCCTCGTTGGATCAACTCTAGCAAGGATAATAAGGTTCTAGAATTGCATGGCTTTTCAGATGCGTCCAATGTAGCATACGCCGCGGTAGTATACGTCCGCAGCATTGATAGAGATGGACATATTCACACAACCTTGGTGACTTCAAAAACCAAGGTTGCTCCTGTTAAGCAGGTATCAATCCCGCGATTAGAGCTTTGTGGAGCTGTCTTACTAGCAAAGCTGCTCCAAGAAGTCGCCTCAACTCTAGAAGTTCCCAAACAGCACTTATATGCGTGGACAGACTCATCCGTCGTTTTGGCGTGGTTAAGCGGCCACCCTAGTCGGTGGAAAACGTTTATCGCGAATCGTGTTTCCGAAATACTCACAATTATGGATAGATGTCAGTGGTCACATGTGTCAACGTCGGAAAATCCAGCGGATTGCGCATCTCGGGGAATAAGCCCTTCTGAGTGTACCGATTTGCAACTCTGGAAAAAGGGTCCAGTATGGTTAGAGAATGAAAAAATAGACTATAATAGAGGAAATATACAAGAAACTACGCTAGAAGAAAGAAAAATAAAAACTAAATGTCATGCAACTGTAGAATTTGATGATAGTCTATTCACTAGATTCTCTAAGTTCGGGAGGTTGATACGGGTAATAGCTTACTGTAGACGATTTTTACGTATGAAAGAATTTGAACCTAATAAAAATAAAGTAACTACTTGGCTAACTACAAAGGAATTAAATGAAGCTGTACTTACCTGTATCAAACTCTGCCAACTCCAGTCCTTTAGTGATGAAATCGAATCTGTAAGAAAAGGCCGTAAATTAAATAGGAGTAGTAGACTTACCTCGTTGAGTCCTTTCCTTGACGATGACGGAATTTTAAGAGTTGGCGGTCGCTTGCTTCGGGCTTCTATTGATGATAATATGAAGCACCCCATCTTAATCCCTCATAAATCACACTTCACCAATTTTATCAAAATCGGTTCATCCGTTTAGGAGCTACGATGCCACAGACAGACACACAGATACACAGGCACACAGATACACACGTCAATCTTATAACACCCCTCTTTTTTGGTCGGGGGTTAAAAATGATAGTTATCGACTTACGCTGTAATGATGTTTAGCGACTTACGGCAAAATGATAATTATGGACTTACACTGTAATGATGTTTAGCGACTTACGGCAAAATGATAGTCATCGACTTACGCTATAATGATGTTTAGCGACTTATGAAAATATTAATGCTTAGCGTTTTTGTAAAATTGAAATGATAACCTTATTGTGTACTCTATTCTGGTAAGTGATTTATGGTCCGTTTTAGTGTTCAGGTGTTTTGAAAATTAGTATCTGTTCATGGACTTTTGTTGCTGACTGTACGAGCGAGTTCCATAATATTTTATAATTCTGAGGTGTAGGTGGTATGCCTGCACACAAAGACGCGGCGCTGCCAGTTAGCTTACTAACAAGAAAATGAATGCGTTCAGAGTCAGACAGTTGCGTGTTATCATGAACTACGCGCTTAAACTGATTATAAAATAGCGACCAATTACGAATATCGCCATCAAAGGAGACTAAATCAATACGAGGTAATTTTGGGAAATTATTCTTGGGTGTTTCCTTTATTTGAGATTGCTCTATTTTTAGTGAATTTACGACACGTTGAACCCGACAATACAACTCTTCAAACGAAATCCAAGATTGGTAACTTATAGTAGCAGTAGGATCCACTTTAATAGAACATGTATTGAAGGCGTCTAATACGCTTTGAAATTCATTCCGTAAACTTTGAAGATTTGTGACATTACTTAAAAATTACTCCCTACATGCTTCATCACTCATATCCTGTTTGGATAACTCGAATATGTTCTGCATACGTTCGAAATGTGCATTACGTTTTGCTTGTAATAAGGCTAATTTATTTACATGCTTCATCACTCATATCCTGTTTGGATAACTCGAATATGTTCTGCATACGTTCGGAATGTGCATTACGTTTTGCTTGTAATAAGGCTAATTTATTTTTATTGTCGTCGTTCGACATGATTATAAACAATCTGATAAATGCGAACGTGTAAACTAAAAAGGTGACGTAGGTAAAGAAATACGCAATAATTGTGTATTGCCGTTTATGTTAATGTGATGAGTAAACAATTTCCCTATTTCCAACGCGAGCGTAACGAAAGTAAACGACAACGATAAGTAGTTAAGCGACAACAACGAATGGGCTTTCACAATAACCCTTCGTAGGTATGTATGCAAAATACATCAATAAGTAGGTAATAGGCTACTCAATACGAACAACGAGATGCCCCCGAATAGGGCTCCTAAGTACAACCTTAACGTCTTATAGGTATTGCAGCATTATGACGCTGTTTATTGATTAGGCTGAATAAAAACTATTCCGTTCGTGTAAGTCGACCTCATTTCTAATCATTTTTCTTTTTCTTATTTCGGTTCAAATTTAAAAGTATGATCATTCCATGGTTTAACCATATAGTTCGGTACGGGCCCCCAAAGGGGCTCGACGAACAAACCTCCGCTGGGTTGGTATCGGCCCCGAAAGGGGCTAGCAATTAACCTCACTGTCCTTTCGCGCGTAACAGTCATTCAGTCAGTTCAGTCAGTCATTCGTCATCCTCATAATTTATGCAAATATTTAATTTTCTGATTATCAAATACTATGAGTGTGCGTTAATTAAGAAAGTTGGATAAAAATCTCATATATCAACGCCATTAAAACTTCTGTAAATAGCGCGCAAGTATCTTAATTTACCCTTATAAAATTCAAGTGCATAAATACGGTCATCGCCATTTTGACGGCTGTGCTGGTCGAGGCTAAAAATCATAAAAATTGTGGTTTTCGAACATTCGAGCTCCACTATATGGACAATAATCAACTCGTAATTTAATAATGCGGCGAATTCATCCATAGTTCAATTTAAATAAGCAGTGGTAATGATGAATTTTGAAATCTAAAGTCGAAGTTTCGCGCCAATCGTGCGTGTTTACATTTTTATTTTTCACATAAACACACACACGCGTATAGATTCGGTAACAAACATGACAAATATCATTCCAAATATTATAAACCGCATGAAAATGCCCAGACCTTAGCGTTATTTACTAATACTGGACCAATAACACGTAATATTCATTACCACCGCTCAATTTATATTTGAATTAGACGACCATTTTTTTTTTAATTATTGTGGTGTGTGAAAGCGATTATTCCAATCGATTATTTTTTTGTAATCTTCGATCAACTCGAGTAATTAAATTAAGAAATTAAAGAATTCTATGGATAAAATTAAAATAAATTTATGTTAGGCGTAAAATATAATAAATATTTATTATAATGTTTTTTAAGCTTTTATAATGGTAATCTTAATAGTTTTTTGAACATTCCGACCTAACAATAAACATCACGGACTGATATTATGACTAAATTCGCGCCGATTTTTTTTTCCATCTCAATATTTAAATTTGGAATTCGTCCGCTGTTCCAATTTATATTGTAGGCATTTAAATTTACTATTATAGATAAATTATTGTGAATTTTGTTTTGTACTATCCGAAGATTGGTAGAATGCACAGGATCTCGGTAGGAATAGTAAAAAGAATTAAGTAGTTTGATTATGGTTAGGAGGTTGGGTTGGTTAATGGGTATTTACTCTATACTTTATTTATCAGCCTGCTCTGTCCCAATGCGGGTAAAGGCCTGCCCACGTCTTTCCAACTTAGTTTATCTTTTGCTTTCACGGTCCAATACTTTTAATCGACAATTTTTTTTTATACCTACTTAGATAGGCTAGGTTTAGGTATAGCTATCCCAAAAACAAAAACCGGCCAAGTGCGAGTCTTACTCGCACACAGGGTTCCATAGCTCCAAACAATATCATAACAATATTTTGAACTGTCATTCATTAGTTAGTAGTATTAGTTAGTAAACTTCCACACAACCGCAAAACTAAATTTGTTTTTCATAGTATGTTTATGAAAAACAAAGTTACTGCTGCAGTTTGATGAAAAAGTCCCATATCTCAAAAACTAAACATCATATCTTATTGAAACCAATTTTCGTTGATAGTTTTTTTTACGTTCTACAATCCTAAATATTTTCAGAATTTTCCTCCTCTTACTTTAGAAATTAGAGGGGGGGACACACACATTTTACCACTTTGGAAGTGGCTCTAGCGCAAACTATTCAGTTTAGAAAAAAATGATATTAGAAACATCAATATCATTTTTGAAGACCTATCCATAGATACCCCACACGTATGGGTTTGATGAAAAATGTTTTTTTGGTTTTTAGTTCTAAGTATGGGGACCCCCTTAATTTATTGTTTTTTTTTCTATTTTTGTGTGAAAATCCTAATGCGGTTTACAGAATACATCTACTTACCAAGTTTCAACAGTATAGTTCTTATAGTTTCGGAAATAAGTGGCTGTGACATATAGACGGACAGACAGACAGACATGACGAATCTATAAGGGTTCCGTTTTTTGCCATTCGGCTACGGAACCCTAAAAAGAAACAATTTTAAACAAAACTATCCAAAGTATACGGTAAGACTCTTACTCCTATATTTTGTAGACTCTTGATGGTTCTGGTTCATTTCTATTGCTGTTCATGGCTTCATTCAAGTGACTCGGCCCTCGGCCTTTGACGGCAGATTTTAAAAAAATGTGTGTGTCTGAGGACGCGCGACAGAAGTGTAAACTTAAACTAATCTAAGCCTGCTGCCGTATGCGTGAGAGAAAGGGAAGCCACACAGAGTGGTGCCTTAACGCGTTACGTTACGAAGCGGTTTACCCTCCCATAAGAAGTCATCACTTCAAAAACCTTTTTAGACTGGATACTGACCCGCTTTGAAACAATAAACTAATGTTCCTTGAAACGGCCTATGAATTGCCGATTGTCAACCATCAGGGCGTGGACACGTGTCTACGGTACGACACCGGCCACCGTGTAACAGTACGACGCCGCTACCGGGACACGGCACGGCGTCGTGCTGCGGCACGGTGCCGTGTACGGTGCACCGCGGGCACAAGGCAGCAACTATCGTTCAGTTTTTGACTTGTTACGGAAAAATATTTCGGCAGACATGTGTCCACGCCCTCATCATCATCTGTTGGGGTCGGCTTCCAGTATACACAGATGCAGCTGCACAACCGTATCTTAAATGGAGCGACCTGCGACTGCCTATCTGACATCCTCTAATCAGTTAGTATCGGGTAGTACAATACCCCTTGGTAAGACTGGCTGTCATACTTTCGGGCCACTGACCAGCTGTAACATAACAATATCCCCACCAAACGATACACAATCTTTGAAGAATAAATATAATTTATCTTTGACGGATCATAATAATTATTTACTATGCCTTCTAAGATCCTGGGCATTCTTTAAGCAACCTTCAGATATATACTATACAATAAAATAATATACTTAAATAATCAATAATAATCAATAAACCTTATTATACAATAAAATTCGTAAAATGTTATCTAGTAAAATTAATATACTTATTTTAAATAATGAGAATTGCGAGCGCATTCTTTATTTAAATTTTGAAATTGAAAAATATCGGCGGGAATTAAGCCTAATCATTAAAATGTTGACTTGTTTTTTTTGGGATTACTGTTTTCTGTTGTTCATATTAGTAAAAAATCTCCTTCCCTTGAAGTCAACGTTCATTAATTAATTATAAGATGCTTTTGATCTAATAATTACTTAATGAAATTATTAAAAAAAGATGATGATGAAGATAAGACCAATTTCAAAATTAAATTATTATTTAAAATTATTATGAGTTTTTATTCAGTCTCAACTCTTTTTTTTTCCAAACTCGATTTAATTGCGATTATCGATTAGGATGAATGCAACTAATTAATCGTACATAAGAAACCCGGGTTTTCGGTCAGCACTAAGAAGTGTTATGTTACAACATATTTTTTAGTAATATTTGTCAAGACTTTGATTGTGTTTTTATATGAAATAGTGTGTGAATAATGGTAAAAAAAGAACGCAGATAGAATGTTACTGTTTCTATTTTGCCCTTTCGAACTGTTTTAGCAAACGGTAAGCATGCCTATGTACATTATTTCCAGCGCATCTAGGGTACCTACTTTTTGGAAGGGTGTAGTAATATGTATTTTACACATATTTGGCAATAGACTGACTCCGTTTTATCGACCTCAACACGACACTGAAGATATTAACCTCAAATTTATCGTATGTAACAGATCCCGTGACATATTTTTCACAATAAAATCGAACGGTGAAAGTTGATGAAAATTTCGTGAAATTCATGACAATTCACATCACCCCGCCGATTCAGCTGATGTGTCAAGTGTCAAAATCTTGTCGTGCATAGTGGTTAAATGATGCAAATAGTAACCAAATATAATCTCTTGTGGAAGTTGTTTTAGAATTTAGGGATTATATTTGGTTACTATTTGCATCATTTTTTCATTATATTACATCACTTAATCTACTTATACTCTTAAACTCTTAAATCATATATTTATCTATATTATCTAAGAATCTCATCAAAATAGGTTTAGTGTCGTTTTTAGAATCCTTGCGTACTTCTCTGCTCCAAAGTCCCTGATCTTACTAAATTCCTCCTCGTTCAAGCAGTATTGGTTGTCCCCCAACACTGTACATTTAGTCCCTTCCTCAAATATCAAGAAACCCTCATCCATGGTATCGCATAGGAGATCTTTTTTGTATTTGAAACAATAGAATTTTAAAGTCTTGGTCTTTTCTGTTGGAACTGAAGGGATGAACACATGATTATTTTTAAAGGGAACTAAAAAGTTCCTTATTCCTTGATGCAGCAAAATCTTAAAGTCATCTACCACCACAAACATTTCCCCTTCAGAATTGTAATGAATGGGAGTCACGTGCTTTATGTATTTGCAGTCCCAATCCAAAGTGCATGTTTCTCTATAACCAGAGAACCAGAATCTGTCCTTGTATGCCATAGTTCGTTCTTCAACCTAATCTGAAGTATAATCTGAGTAACAAACGTCTGAATCGCTCCCTCAACAATCACTATCAACAGGGCACACTCTACCAATTTTGCATTTCTTGTTCTCGTACCGTAATATGGCCTCATCTAAATTAGGATGTAGAGATTTAAAACCGGTTATTTGTGGCCTCGATGTAAAGCCTACTTTGGTGACACACCAATATTTGGATCGGGACATGATAATGGTCTCTATTGAGGATTCTATATATCCTTGGGTAACAGAAACCTCCTCAATTCCTTTTATATCGTTTTGATCGGCATCAATTTTCACAAAATTATTACACCAGTACTTGCACCTTTTTGCTTCCCTCTGTGGCTTTTCGCATTTATACAAAGACAATATTAAAAATAGCCCCAAAATCATGATTTTGAACCCCATTTTTTCTTATTTTTCAAAAAAAATATAATTTACAAAAATTTCATCTGTTCTTGCTGTAGTGGTTTAATAATTCAACACTTTTATTGTCCCGCAACGTGGTCTCTTTGAGACCTTTGTTAGGATGCCTTTTGGTCTAACGAACGCTGCTTCGGAGATGCAACGCCTTACTGATATGATCGTTAATTACGAGTTTACTTCTACCAGCGACGACTGTATTTTTGGGTACGTCGACGACTTGATAATTGTGTCTAAAGATTTCTCTAGTCATATGGCGCTGCTCAGGAAGGTGCTTGCTCGACTTAAAGAAGCAGGCTTACTAAAAATTTTAAAAAATGCGAGTTTTGTAAAAGCGAACTAAAATATTTGGGTTATATAGTAAATGAAAAGGGTCTTCAAACCGATCCCGGCAAACTTGATGCTATTAAAGATTATCCTACTCCTACTTCAGCTAAGTCATTATGCGGTTTTATTGGTATGTGTTCCTATTATAGGCGTTTCGTTAAAGGGTTTTCTTCTATAATTGCTCCGCTTACTGCCCTTATCGGTAAGAGAAAGGGTAATGATCCAATAAGTTGGAATGATGCAGCCGATCAGGCTTTCACTAAGTTGAAACAAGCGCTAATCGATACGCCTGTTATGGCATGTCCTGATTTCTCGAAGCCGTTCATCCTGCAGTGTGATGCGTCAGCTGTTGGTCTTGGTTCGGTACTGACACAGAAGATAGACGATGTTGAGCTCCCAATCGCCTATTATTCGCGTTTATTCTCTCAAACTGAACGCAATTATAGTACTACAGAACGTGAACTCTTGTCAGTTTTGGATTCAATTAAACATTTTCGATGTTATTTAGATGGTATGAAGTTTTCTGTCATAACAGACCATTTGGCCTTTGGCCTTTTGGCATTTGGCTGTAAGTACAGCTTCATTTAATTCCTTTGTAGTTAGCCAAGTAGTTACTTTATTTTTATTAGGTTCAAATTCTTTCATACGTAAAAATCGTCTACAGTAAGCTATTACCCGTATCAACCTCCCGAACTTAGAGAATCTAGTGAATAGACTATCATCAAATTCTACACCTCTCTGAAGTTGGCATGGCAAATATAGCAGGCCAACAAATAAAGTATTGGATAATTAGCCGTTAATTAACCGCTAATTAACCATGGAAACCAAAAATTTTCCGCTCGCCGGAAAACCCGAAAATCGATTTGTATGCCAACTTCAGGTGAAGTTAGCATGCAAACATTTTAAAATCGGTTAGGAAAGACCTAGACAACTGTACTAAGGGTCATAATTAGCCGCTAATTAGCCGCAAATTAACCGTGAAAACCAAAAATTTCCCGCGTGCCGAAAAACCCGAAAATCGATTTGTATGCCAAATTCAGTGGAAGTTAGCATGCAAACATTTTAAAATCGGTTAGGAAAGACCTAGTCAACTGTACCAAGGCTCATAATTAGCCGTTAATTAGCCGCAAATTAATCGTGAAAACTAAAAATTTCCCGCGTGCCGGAAACCCGAAAATTGCGTTACATGCCAACTACACAACACGTTTGCATGCGAAATTTGTAAAATCTGTTAGTATAGACCTAGACAGCTTAACCAAGGCTAGATAACTGATTAGCCGTAAATTAACTAAATAACAAAATAAATTTAACGTTTGATAGATAGTTTTTAAAATAATTGTTACGTGTTTCATACATGTTGTATAATTACGAGAGCAACTTGAAAATGTGATTTTTTGTTTGTTGAGATATCTTAACGACTTTGGTGTCAAATGAATGATCTAGGCCTAAAACCATTTTATACGTTTGAATCGGGTAAATGGGGCCACGCGTTTAGGAGATAATTAAGAATTAGTATAGTGAAAATGTAAATAACCAGATTTTTTTATGTTTTTGTTCTACGAACTTTTTAATTAAGAGCGTTTATACCCTACGGCATTTCATACAAACTTTCAAGTCGTTATTTTCCGAAATGACTGAACAGATTTTAATGAAACTTCCTACGCATAAGCAGTATACATAGGTCTAAAAAGTTACTAAAAACATTTTCGAAAAATAAAGTTACAGCTAAATTAAACCGATTTTTATTATCTATAGAAACAGAAATTTCCAATTATCTTCATTTTTTTGACTGAACAGATTTTAATGAAACTTCCTACGCATAAGCAGTATACATAGGTCTAAAAAGTTACTAAAAACATTTTCGAAAAATAAAGTTACAACTAAATTAGACCGATTTTTAATTATCTATAGAAACAGAAATTTCCAATTATCTTCATTTTTAAAAGACATTTCGAAAATGTTTTTTAATAACTTTTTAGACCTATGTATATTGCTTATGCGTAGGAAGTTTCATTAAAATCTGTTCAGTCATTTCGGAAAATAACGACTTGAAAGTTTGTATGAAATGCCGTAGGGTATAAACGCTCTTAATTAAAAAGTTCGTAGAACAAAAACATAAAAAAATCTGGTTATTTACATTTTCACTATACTAATTCTTAATTATCTCCTAAACGCGTGGCCCCATTTAGCTGATTCAAACGTATAAAATGGTTTTAGGCCTAGATCATTCATTTGACACCAAATTCGTTAAGATATCTCAACAAACAAAAAATCACATTTTCAAGTCGCTCTCGTAATTATTCAACATTTCATTTCATTTCATTTATTCATATAACAATTTACATTGTGTTGAATATATACACGTGCAATTTAATACAGATACAGAAACTATGAATTAACATTCCAAGTAAAATTTAGGTATAGTGTAAACAGTTTTAAAATGATGTCAAACAATTTTAAAATATAGGTACGCAATGTCAAAACAGGTTTAGAATATAATGTCAAATAGTTTCCAATATAATGTCAAAGAGTTTTCAATATAATGTAAAATAGTTAAAATAAAATAAAAAATAAAAATATGTGAAATGATTCTAAAAATTTTTTTATAATGTCAGTGTAAATCATTTATTTTTGTGTGACATTAGTTCCGAGATATTATACAGACATTTTTCTAATAAAAAGGCTTTTAATTTTGTTTTAAATAAGTGTGTGTTGTATGTAAATAAGGATCTTTAGCTCAGAAGGCAATTTATTAAAATATGTCTATAGCTTGGTACTTCCAGCAATGTTCTACTATATTAAATTTAGGTGCTATTAGTTGCTTAAAAATTTTTCTACGGGTGCTCTCCCTAATCTCACATTCTTCTTGAGATTCAAACTCATGTAGATACTTAGCAAAATGACTTAAAAGGACCAATACATATAGGCTAGGCACTGTCAATATTCCCAATTTTTTTAAGTATTCTCTGCATGAGACACGTTGTGTAATTCTGACTATTGTCCTTATGGCTCGTTTCTGTAAGATGAACGCTCTCTGCCAGTTATAACTGTAACTATTTCCCCAGAGCACGATACTATACACAATCTTTGACTCGACCAGCGCATAGTATACAGCCTTTAACTGTTCTATGTTCAATTCATCTCTAAGGCTCCTGAGTGCGTAACATGTATGAAACACGTAACAATTATTTTAAAAACTATCTCATCATTTCAGCCCAAAAGACGTCCACTGCTGAACATAGGCCTCCCCCAAGTGTCGCCATATTGACATTTTGGGGGGTTTTGCCATTATCGCCACGCTTGGCAGGCGGGTTGGCGATCGCAGTACGGTTGTTATAAAAGCAGAGCAGAGAACGCTGCTGCCCATTATCTGCCAAATCCCTGAGTCGCCTCTTACGACACCCACGGGAAGATATGGGGTAAAAAAAAAACTATCTATCAAACGTTAAATTTATTTTGTTATTTAGTTAATTTACGGCTAATCAGCTGTCTAGCCTTGGTTAAGCTGTCTAGGTCTATTCTAACTGATTTTACAAATTTTACATGCAAACTTGTAGTGTACTTGGCATGTAACGCGATTTTCGGGTTTCCGGCACGCGGGAAATTTTTAGTTTTCACGATTAATTTGCGGCTAATTAACGGCTAATTATGAGCCTTGGTATAGTTGACTAGGTCTTTCCTAGCCGATTTTAAAATGTTTGCATGCTAACTTCCACTGAATTTGGCATACAAACCGATTTTCGGGTTTTTCGGCACGCGGGAAATTTTTGGTTTTCACGGTTAATTTGCGGCTAATTAACGGCTAATTATGACCCTTGGTACAGTTGTCTAGGTCTTTCCTAACCGATTTTAAAATGTTTGTATGCTAACTTCACCTGAAGTTGGCATACAAATCGATTTTCGGGTTTTCCGGCGAGCGGAAAATTTTTGGTTTCCATGGTTAATTAGCGGTTAATTAACGGCTAATTATCCAGTACTTTATTTGTTTGCCTGCTATATTTGCCATGCCAACTTCAGACAGGTAAATTCTACAGTTGCATGACATTTAGTTTTTTTTTTTTTTTTTTTTTTCATATTAGATTATGTAGCGGTGTTATGGCTAGTATAGGAACCTATCCTTGACATACTCCCCTATGGAGGATTCCCGGGTCTCCCCAATCCTACCCCTCTGGCGCTTGATGGCTGCCTGGACTACCTTCGGTGTATTGAAGCCGGAAGTCTTGGCAAGTGCGTACCAGGTCCCCGGGGCTCTTCCGAGAGTGGTAACCCAGGCAGACGCATTAACCCCCTCTTGTTCATCCCCATCGGCATCTTCCGAGTCATCCTCCAGTGCCAGGCTGTAATCTTCTCCGTTCTCAGCGAAATGTGGTCTCAATTCCCCTCCTCTCGAGTGGGCCCAGGCTACTAAGACGGCATTCAGTCCCAGATCTGCAAAGTTCCCTTCAAAGAAGAATCTCGCGTTCTGTGACCTACGATGTCCCAGAAGTGACCCTATGATGTGGATCCAGGTGAATAGGTGGGGGTTCGCGTTGGACGAGTAGGCGGAGCGACTGACAAGCCCCATTTCCGACTGGTAAGGAAAGTAGGAGTACTGGTTACCTGACTCCTCATCGCCCTTGGTCAACCGCAACATCTCATCCCCCATGGGCCCCACGAAGATCCAGTCCATCAGTTCACCTGCACCTATCCCCAGGATCCTGATGGCATACCCCACGGACAGTAGCCCGGAGCAATCTTTGAAGCGGCTTCCCAATGTCCCGAGGCGGAGGAGGGAGTCCGGATGATCACGGAACCTATAGAAGAACATGTCAAAGGCGGCCACCAGCCTCAAGAAGTCTGGGTCCGATAACCAACTTACATACATCCCGGATGATCCGTCGAGAGACATGCCCTCTCCCCCCTCTACTGTCAGAACCTCTGTCATCCTCTTCTTTAAGGTGTTGAGGTAATCGGTGTTGGTGGCACGGGCCAGTCTATACACGCAGAATATGTAGAGTGCCATTGCCTTGGTTCCCCAATGGGATGGATGTGTCTTTGAGATCGGGGCTCCAGCCGCAGGAGGGGGGCAGATTGTCTCCCTGGAGACATAGGGATTCCCTTGTCGGGCATCCAATAGGCTGAGGGGTGTGATTGAGGCTCCCTCGTCCCCTATGACGACACCATAAGATTCCCACTTGGTAGTCAGGGTAGCCGTCAGGGAGTTTCCATACAGACGCAGAAAGACCTTAACAGTGTCCATGGTTAGTCCTGAGGAATGGATCCCTCCACGGACAGCATCCAGGATGGCGGCATCTGTTTGATGGGTAGAAGGAATGGTGACAGGCGGCTTCGAGCCCGGGGCCCTCAGGAACCAAGTGCTAGGATAATCGACCTCGGTCTGGGGGTCTGTCCAGAGGAACTCTACTTCAGTCCTTGTTCGGATGTGAATCGATGAACTACGAAAGTTAGACATCTTCAAGAATCTTGGAGACGAACACGGAATATAGTTCTGTTGTAGGGTTGGTGTGCATTGTAGAGGAAGGAGTGGAAATATATAAGCAGATTTCGGAATTGCTTAAGCATGGAGGTTTCCAGCTCCAAAAGTGGGCTAGTAACAACAGAGAGTTGTTAAAATGGATTGAAGACGGTGAACAAATGTCACAAACACAAGGGAACATGGAACGAAAAACAGATGCCATTTCAAAAATATTAGGCTTAACGTGGGACAAAGACAACGATGAGTTCGTTTACACTATTCAGCTTAATGCTGTAGATTTATCCGTGACAAAGCGTAAGGTTATTTCGGACATAGCGCGACTATTCGATCCCCTCGGATGGTTGGCACCGACAATCATCACTGCGAAGGTGTTTATTCAGCGAATATGGATGACTGGGATCGAATGGGACGCAGAACTACCTGCACCGTTGCTGACAGAATGGCTGGACTTCCGGAAAAGCCTTTGTAACCTTATTAAGTTCCGTCTGCCTCGTTGGATCAACTCTAGCAAGGATAATAAGGTTCTAGAATTGCATGGCTTTTCAGATGCGTCCAATGTAGCATACGCCGCGGTAGTATACGTCCGCAGCATTGATAGAGATGGACATATTCACACAACCTTGGTGACTTCAAAAACCAAGGTTGCTCCTGTTAAGCAGGTATCAATCCCGCGATTAGAGCTTTGTGGAGCTGTCTTACTAGCAAAGCTGCTCCAAGAAGTCGCCTCAACTCTAGAAGTTCCCAAACAGCACTTATATGCGTGGACAGACTCATCCGTCGTTTTGGCGTGGTTAAGCGGCCACCCTAGTCGGTGGAAAACGTTTATCGCGAATCGTGTTTCCGAAATACTCACAATTATGGATAGATGTCAGTGGTCACATGTGTCAACGTCGGAAAATCCAGCGGATTGCGCATCTCGGGGAATAAGCCCTTCTGAGTGTACCGATTTGCAACTCTGGAAAAAGGGTCCAGTATGGTTAGAGAATGAAAAAATAGACTATAATAGAGGAAATATACAAGAAACTACGCTAGAAGAAAGAAAATTAAAAACTAAATGTCATGCAACTGTAGAATTTGATGATAGTCTATTCACTAGATTCTCTAAGTTCGGGAGGTTGATACGGGTAATAGCTTACTGTAGACGATTTTTACGTATGAAAGAATTTGAACCTAATAAAAATAAAGTAACTACTTGGCTAACTACAAAGGAATTAAATGAAGCTGTACTTACCTGTATCAAACTCTGCCAACTCCAGTCCTTTAGTGATGAAATCGAATCTGTAAGAAAAGGCCGTAAATTAAATAGGAGTAGTAGACTTACCTCGTTGAGTCCTTTCCTTGACGATGACGGAATTTTAAGAGTTGGCGGTCGCTTGCTTCGGGCTTCTATTGATGATAATATGAAGCACCCCATCTTAATCCCTCATAAATCACACTTCACCAATTTTATCAAAATCGGTTCATCCGTTTAGGAGCTACGATGCCACAGACAGACACACAGATACACATGCACACAGATACACACGTCAATCTTATAACACCCCTCTTTTTTGGTCGGGGGTTAAAAATGATAGTTATCGACTTACGCTGTAATGATGTTTAGCGACTTACGGCAAAATGATAATTATGGACTTACACTGTAATGATGTTTAGCGACTTACGGCAAAATGATAGTCATCGACTTACGCTATAATGATGTTTAGCGACTTATGAAAATATTAATGCTTAGCGTTTTTGTAAAATTGAAATGATAACCTTATTGTGTACTCTATTCTGGTAAGTGATATATGGTCCGTTTTAGTGTTCAGGTGTTTTGAAAATTAGTATCTGTTCATGGACTTTTGTTGCTGACTGTACGAGCGAGTTCCATAATATTTTATAATTCTGAGGTGTAGGTGGTATGCCTGCACACAAAGACGCGGCGCTGCCAGTTAGCTTACTAACAAGAAAATGAATGCGTTCAGAGTCAGACAGTTGCGTGTTATCATGAACTACGCGCTTAAACTGATTATAAAATAGCGACCAATTACGAATATCGCCATCAAAGGAGACTAAATCAATACGAGGTAATTTTGGGAAATTATTCTTGGGTGTTTCCTTTATTTGAGATTGCTCTATTTTTAGTGAATTTACGACACGTTGAACCCGACAATACAACTCTTCAAACGAAATCCAAGATTGGTAACTTATAGTAGCAGTAGGATCCACTTTAATAGAACATGTATTGAAGGCGTCTAATACGCTTTGAAATTCATTCCGTAAACTTTGAAGATTTGTGACATTACTTAAAAATTACTCCCTACATGCTTCATCACTCATATCCTGTTTGGATAACTCGAATATGTTCTGCATACGTTCGAAATGTGCATTACGTTTTGCTTGTAATAAGGCTAATTTATTTACATGCTTCATCACTCATATCCTGTTTGGATAACTCGAATATGTTCTGCATACGTTCGGAATGTGCATTACGTTTTGCTTGTAATAAGGCTAATTTATTTTTATTGTCGTCGTTCGACATGATTATAAACAATCTGATAAATGCGAACGTGTAAACTAAAAAGGTGACGTAGGTAAAGAAATACGCAATAATTGTGTATTGCCGTTTATGTTAATGTGATGAGTAAACAATTTCCCTATTTCCAACGCGAGCGTAACGAAAGTAAACGACAACGATAAGTAGTTAAGCGACAACAACGAATGGGCTTTCACAATAACCCTTCGTAGGTATGTATGCAAAATACATCAATAAGTAGGTAATAGGCTACTCAATACGAACAACGAGATGCCCCCGAATAGGGCTCCTAAGTACAACCTTAACGTCTTATAGGTATTGCAGCATTATGACGCTGTTTATTGATTAGGCTGAATAAAAACTATTCCGTTCGTGTAAGTCGACCTCATTTCTAATCATTTTTCTTTTTCTTATTTCGGTTCAAATTTAAAAGTATGATCATTCCATGGTTTAAATGATGCAAATAGTAACCAAATATAATCTCTTGTGGAAGTTGTTTTAGAATTTAGGGATTATATTTGGTTACTATTTGCATCATTTTTTCATTATATTACATCACTTAATCTACTTATACTCTTAAACTCTTAAATCATATATTTATCTATATTATCTAAGAATCTCATCAAAATAGGTTTAGTGTCGTTTTTAGAATCCTTGCGTACTTCTCTGCTCCAAAGTCCCTGATCTTACTAAATTCCTCCTCGTTCAAGCAGTATTTGTTGTCCCCCAACACTGTACATTTAGTCCCTTCCTCAAATATCAAGAAACCCTCATCCATGGTATCGCATAGGAGATCTTTTTTGTATTTGAAACAATAGAATTTTAAAGTCTTGGTCTTTTCTGTTGGAACTGAAGGGATGAACACATGATTATTTTTAAAGGGAACTAAAAAGTTCCTTATTCCTTGATGCAGCAAAATCTTAAAGTCATCTACCACCACAAACATTTCCCCTTCAGAATTGTAATGAATGGGAGTCACGTGCTTTATGTATTTGCAGTCCCAATCCAAAGTGCATGTTTCTCTATAACCAGAGAACCAGAATCTGTCCTTGTATGCCATAGTTCGTTCTTCAACCTAATCTGAAGTATAATCTGAGTAACAAACGTCTGAATCGCTCCCTCAACAATCACTATCAACAGGGCACACTCTACCAATTTTGCATTTCTTGTTCTCGTACCGTAATATGGCCTCATCTAAATTAGGATGTAGAGATTTAAAACCGGTTATTTGTGGCCTCGATGTAAAGCCTACTTTGGTGACACACCAATATTTGGATCGGGACATGATAATGGTCTCTATTGAGGATTCTATATATCCTTGGGTAACAGAAACCTCCTCAATTCCTTTTATATCGTTTTGATCGGCATCAATTTTCACAAAATTATTACACCAGTACTTGCACCTTTTTGCTTCCCTCTGTGGCTTTTCGCATTTATACAAAGACAATATTAAAAATAGCCCCAAAATCATGATTTTGAACCCCATTTTTTCTTATTTTTCAAAAAAAATATAATTTACAAAAATTTCATCTGTTCTTGCTGTAGTGGTTTAATAATTCAACACTTTTATTGTCCCGCAACGTGGTCTCTTTGAGACCTTTGTTAGGATGCCTTTTGGTCTAACGAACGCTGCTTCGGAGATGCAACGCCTTACTGATATGATCGTTAATTTCGAGTTTACTTCTACCAGCGACGACTGTATTTTTGGGTACGTCGACGACTTGATAATTGTGTCTAAAGATTTCTCTAGTCATATGGCGCTGCTCAGGAAGGTGCTTGCTCGACTTAAAGAAGCAGGCTTACTAAAAATTTTAAAAAATGCGAGTTTTGTAAAAGCGAACTAAAATATTTGGGTTATATAGTTAATGAAAAGGGTCTTCAAACCGATCCCGGCAAACTTGATGCTATTAAAGATTATCCTACTCCTACTTCAGCTAAGTCATTATGCGGTTTTATTGGTATGTGTTCCTATTATAGGCGTTTCGTTAAAGGGTTTTCTTCTATAATTGCTCCGCTTACTGCCCTTATCGGTAAGAGAAAGGGTAATGATCCAATAAGTTGGAATGATGCAGCCGATCAGGCTTTCACTAAGTTGAAACAAGCGCTAATCGATACGCCTGTTATGGCATGTCCTGATTTCTCGAAGCCGTTCATCCTGCAGTGTGATGCGTCAGCTGTTGGTCTTGGTTCGGTACTGACACAGAAGATAGACGATGTTGAGCTCCCAATCGCCTATAATTCGCGTTTATTCTCTCAAACTGAACGCAATTATAGTACTACAGAACGTGAACTCTTGTCAGTTTTGGATTCAATTAAACATTTTCGATGTTATTTAGATGGTATGAAGTTTTCTGTCATAACAGACCATTTGGCCTTTGGCCTTTTGGCATTTGGCTGTAAGCACAGCTTCATTTAATTCCTTTGTAGTTAGCCAAGTAGTTACTTTATTTTTATTAGGTTCAAATTCTTTCATACGTAAAAATCGTCTACAGTAAGCTATTACCCGTATCAACCTCCCGAACTTAGAGAATCTAGTGAATAGACTATCATCAAATTCTACAGTTGCATGACATTTAGTTTTTTTTTTTTTTTTTTCATATTAGATTATGTAGCGGTGTTATGGCTAGTATAGGAACCTATCCTTGACATACTCCCCTATGGAGGATTCCCGGGTCTCCCCAATCCTACCCCTCTGGCGCTTGATGGCTGCCTGGACTACCTTCGGTGTATTGAAGCCGGAAGTCTTGGCAAGTGCGTACCAGGTCCCCGGGGCTCTTCCGAGAGTGGTAACCCAGGCAGACGCATTAACCCCCTCTTGTTCATCCCCATCGGCATCTTCCGAGTCATCCTCCAGTGCCAGGCTGTAATCTTCTCCGTTCTCAGCGAAATGTGGTCTCAATTCCCCTCCTCTCGAGTGGGCCCAGGCTACTAAGACGGCATTCAGTCCCAGATCTGCAAAGTTCCCTTCAAAGAAGAATCTCGCGTTCTGTGACCTACGATGTCCCAGAAGTGACCCTATGATGTGGATCCAGGTGAATAGGTGGGGGTTCGCGTTGGACGAGTAGGCGGAGCGACTGACAAGCCCCATTTCCGACTGGTAAGGAAAGTAGGAGTACTGGTTACCTGACTCCTCATCGCCCTTGGTCAACCGCAACATCTCATCCCCCATGGGCCCCACGAAGATCCAGTCCATCAGTTCACCTGCACCTATCCCCAGGATCCTGATGGCATACCCCACGGACAGTAGTCCGGAGCAATCTTTGAAGCGGCTTCCCAATGTCCCGAGGCGGAGGAGGGAGTCCGGATGATCACGGAACCTATAGAAGAACATGTCAAAGGCGGCCACCAGCCTCAAGAAGTCTGGGTCCGATAACCAACTTACATACATCCCGGATGATCCGTCGAGAGACATGCCCTCTCCCCCCTCTACTGTCAGAACCTCTGTCATCCTCTTCTTTAAGGTGTTGAGGTAATCGGTGTTGGTGGCACGGGCCAGTCTATACACGCAGAATATGTAGAGTGCCATTGCCTTGGTTCCCCAATGGGATGGATGTGTCTTTGAGATCGGGGCTCCAGCCGCAGGAGGGGGGCAGATTGTCTCCCTGGAGACATAGGGATTCCCTTGTCGGGCATCCAATAGGCTGAGGGGTGTGATTGAGGCTCCCTCGTCCCCTATGACGACACCATAAGATTCCCACTTGGTAGTCAGGGTAGCCGTCAGGGAGTTTCCATACAGACGCAGAAAGACCTTAACAGTGTCCATGGTTAGTCCTGAGGAATGGATCCCTCCACGGACAGCATCCAGGATGGCGGCATCTGTTTGATGGGTAGAAGGAATGGTGACAGGCGGCTTCGAGCCCGGGGCCCTCAGGAACCAAGTGCTAGGATAATCGACCTCGGTCTGGGGGTCTGTCCAGAGGAACTCTACTTCAGTCCTTGTTCGGATGTGAATCGATGAACTACGAAAGTTAGACATCTTCAAGAATCTTGGAGACGAACACGGAATATAGTTCTGTTGTAGGGTTGGTGTGCATTGTAGAGGAAGGAGTGGAAATATATAAGCAGATTTCGGAATTGCTTAAGCATGGAGGTTTCCAGCTCCAAAAGTGGGCTAGTAACAACAGAGAGTTGTTAAAATGGATTGAAGACGGTGAACAAATGTCACAAACACAAGGGAACATGGAACGAAAAACAGATGCCATTTCAAAAATATTAGGCTTAACGTGGGACAAAGACAACGATGAGTTCGTTTACACTATTCAGCTTAATGCTGTAGATTTATCCGTGACAAAGCGTAAGGTTATTTCGGACATAGCGCGACTATTCGATCCCCTCGGATGGTTGGCACCGACAATCATCACTGCGAAGGTGTTTATTCAGCGAATATGGATGACTGGGATCGAATGGGACGCAGAACTACCTGCACCGTTGCTGACAGAATGGCTGGACTTCCGGAAAAGCCTTTGTAACCTTATTAAGTTCCGTCTGCCTCGTTGGATCAACTCTAGCAAGGATAATAAGGTTCTAGAATTGCATGGCTTTTCAGATGCGTCCAATGTAGCATACGCCGCGGTAGTATACGTCCGCAGCATTGATAGAGATGGACATATTCACACAACCTTGGTGACTTCAAAAACCAAGGTTGCTCCTGTTAAGCAGGTATCAATCCCGCGATTAGAGCTTTGTGGAGCTGTCTTACTAGCAAAGCTGCTCCAAGAAGTCGCCTCAACTCTAGAAGTTCCCAAACAGCACTTATATGCGTGGACAGACTCATCCGTCGTTTTGGCGTGGTTAAGCGGCCACCCTAGTCGGTGGAAAACGTTTATCGCGAATCGTGTTTCCGAAATACTCACAATTATGGATAGATGTCAGTGGTCACATGTGTCAACGTCGGAAAATCCAGCGGATTGCGCATCTCGGGGAATAAGCCCTTCTGAGTGTACCGATTTGCAACTCTGGAAAAAGGGTCCAGTATGGTTAGAGAATGAAAAAATAGACTATAATAGAGGAAATATACAAGAAACTACGCTAGAAGAAAGAAAAATAAAAACTAAATGTCATGCAACTGTAGAATTTGATGATAGTCTATTCACTAGATTCTCTAAGTTCGGGAGGTTGATACGGGTAATAGCTTACTGTAGACGATTTTTACGTATGAAAGAATTTGAACCTAATAAAAATAAAGTAACTACTTGGCTAACTACAAAGGAATTAAATGAAGCTGTACTTACCTGTATCAAACTCTGCCAACTCCAGTCCTTTAGTGATGAAATCGAATCTGTAAGAAAAGGCCGTAAATTAAATAGGAGTAGTAGACTTACCTCGTTGAGTCCTTTCCTTGACGATGACGGAATTTTAAGAGTTGGCGGTCGCTTGCTTCGGGCTTCTATTGATGATAATATGAAGCACCCCATCTTAATCCCTCATAAATCACACTTCACCAATTTTATCAAAATCGGTTCATCCGTTTAGGAGCTACGATGCCACAGACAGACACACAGATACACATGCACACAGATACACACGTCAATCTTATAACACCCCTCTTTTTTGGTCGGGGGTTAAAAATGATAGTTATCGACTTACGCTGTAATGATGTTTAGCGACTTACGGCAAAATGATAATTATGGACTTACACTGTAATGATGTTTAGCGACTTACGGCAAAATGATAGTCATCGACTTACGCTATAATGATGTTTAGCGACTTATGAAAATATTAATGCTTAGCGTTTTTGTAAAATTGAAATGATAACCTTATTGTGTACTCTATTCTGGTAAGTGATATATGGTCCGTTTTAGTGTTCAGGTGTTTTGAAAATTAGTATCTGTTCATGGACTTTTGTTGCTGACTGTACGAGCGAGTTCCATAATATTTTATAATTCTGAGGTGTAGGTGGTATGCCTGCACACAAAGACGCGGCGCTGCCAGTTAGCTTACTAACAAGAAAATGAATGCGTTCAGAGTCAGACAGTTGCGTGTTATCATGAACTACGCGCTTAAACTGATTATAAAATAGCGACCAATTACGAATATCGCCATCAAAGGAGACTAAATCAATACGAGGTAATTTTGGGAAATTATTCTTGGGTGTTTCCTTTATTTGAGATTGCTCTATTTTTAGTGAATTTACGACACGTTGAACCCGACAATACAACTCTTCAAACGAAATCCAAGATTGGTAACTTATAGTAGCAGTAGGATCCACTTTAATAGAACATGTATTGAAGGCGTCTAATACGCTTTGAAATTCATTCCGTAAACTTTGAAGATTTGTGACATTACTTAAAAATTACTCCCTACATGCTTCATCACTCATATCCTGTTTGGATAACTCGAATATGTTCTGCATACGTTCGAAATGTGCATTACGTTTTGCTTGTAATAAGGCTAATTTATTTACATGCTTCATCACTCATATCCTGTTTGGATAACTCGAATATGTTCTGCATACGTTCGGAATGTGCATTACGTTTTGCTTGTAATAAGGCTAATTTATTTTTATTGTCGTCGTTCGACATGATTATAAACAATCTGATAAATGCGAACGTGTAAACTAAAAAGGTGACGTAGGTAAAGAAATACGCAATAATTGTGTATTGCCGTTTATGTTAATGTGATGAGTAAACAATTTCCCTATTTCCAACGCGAGCGTAACGAAAGTAAACGACAACGATAAGTAGTTAAGCGACAACAACGAATGGGCTTTCACAATAACCCTTCGTAGGTATGTATGCAAAATACATCAATAAGTAGGTAATAGGCTACTCAATACGAACAACGAGATGCCCCCGAATAGGGCTCCTAAGTACAACCTTAACGCCTTATAGGTATTGCAGCATTATGACGCTGTTTATTGATTAGGCTGAATAAAAACTATTCCGTTCGTGTAAGTCGACCTCATTTCTAATCATTTTTCTTTTTCTTATTTCGGTTCAAATTTAAAAGTATGATAATTCCATGGTTTAAATGATGCAAATAGTAACCAAATATAATCTCTTGTGGAAGTTGTTTTAGAATTTAGGGATTATATTTGGTTACTATTTGCATCATTTTTTCATTATATTACATCACTTAATCTACTTATACTCTTAAATCATATATTTATCTATATTATCTAAGAATCTCATCAAAATAGGTTTAGTGGCGTTTTTAGAATCCTTGCGTACTTCTCTGCTCCAAAGTCCCTGATCTTACTAAATTCCTCCTCGTTCAAGCAGTATTTGTTGTCCCCCAACACTGTACATTTAGTCCCTTCCTCAAATATCAAGAAACCCTCATCATGTATCTTTTTTGTATTTGAAACAATAGAATTTTAAAGTCTTGGTCTTTTCTGTTGGAACTGAAGGGATGAACACATGATTATTTTTAAAGGGAACTAAAAAGTTCCTTATTCCTTGATGCAGCAAAATCTTAAAGTCATCTACCACCACAAACATTTCCCCTTCAGAATTGTAATGAATGGGAGTCACGTGCTTTATGTATTTGCAGTCCCAATCCAAAGTGCATGTTTCTCTATAACCAGAGAACCAGAATCTGTCCTTGTATGCCATAGTTCGTTCTTCAACCTAATCTGAAGTATAATCTGAGTAACAAACGTCTGAATCGCTCCCTCAACAATCACTATCAACAGGGCACACTCTACCAATTTTGCATTTCTTGTTCTCGTACCGTAATATGGCCTCATCTAAATTAGGATGTAGAGATTTAAAACCGGTTATTTGTGGCCTCGATGTAAAGCCTACTTTGGTGACACACCAATATTTGGATCGGGACATGATAATGGTCTCTATTGAGGATTCTATATATCCTTGGGTAACAGAAACCTCCTCAATTCCTTTTATATCGTTTTGATCGGCATCAATTTTCACAAAATTATTACACCAGTACTTGCACCTTTTTGCTTCCCTCTGTGGCTTTTCGCATTTATACAAAGACAATATTAAAAATAGCCCCAAAATCATGATTTTGAACCCCATTTTTTCTTATTTTTCAAAAAAAATATAATTTACAAAAATTTCATCTGTTCTTGCTGTAGTGGTTTAATAATTCAACACTTTTATTGTCCCGCAACGTGGTCTCTTTGAGACCTTTGTTAGGATGCCTTTTGGTCTAACGAACGCTGCTTCGGAGATGCAACGCCTTACTGATATGATCGTTAATTTCGAGTTTACTTCTACCAGCGACGACTGTATTTTTGGGGACGTCGACGACTTGATAATTGTGTCTAAAGATTTCTCTAGTCATATGGCGCTGCTCAGGAAGGTGCTTGCTCGACTTAAAGAAGCAGGCTTACTAAAAATTTTAAAAAATGCGAGTTTTGTAAAAGCGAACTAAAATATTTGGGTTATATAGTTAATGAAAAGGGTCTTCAAACCGATCCCGGCAAACTTGATGCTATTAAAGATTATCCTACTCCTACTTCAGCTAAGTCATTATGCGGTTTTATTGGTATGTGTTCCTATTATAGGCGTTTCGTTAAAGGGTTTTCTTCTATAATTGCTCCGCTTACTGCCCTTATCGGTAAGAGAAAGGGTAATGATCCAATAAGTTGGAATGATGCAGCCGATCAGGCTTTCACTAAGTTGAAACAAGCGCTAATCGATACGCCTGTTATGGCATGTCCTGATTTCTCGAAGCCGTTCATCCTGCAGTGTGATGCGTCAGCTGTTGGTCTTGGTTCGGTACTGACACAGAAGATAGACGATGTTGAGCTCCCAATCGCCTATAATTCGCGTTTATTCTCTCAAACTGAACGCAATTATAGTACTACAGAACGTGAACTCTTGTCAGTTTTGGATTCAATTAAACATTTTCGATGTTATTTAGATGGTATGAAGTTTTCTGTCATAACAGACCATTTGGCCTTTGGCCTTTTGGCATTTGGCTGTAAGTACAGCTTCATTTAATTCCTTTGTAGTTAGCCAAGTAGTTACTTTATTTTTATTAGGTTCAAATTCTTTCATACGTAAAAATCGTCTACAGTAAGCTATTACCCGTATCAACCTCCCGAACTTAGAGAATCTAGTGAATAGACTATCATCAAATTCTACAGTTGCATGACATTTAGTTTTTTTTTTTTTTTTTTCATATTAGATTATGTAGCGGTGTTATGGCTAGTATAGGAACCTATCCTTGACATACTCCCCTATGGAGGATTCCCGGGTCCCCAATCCTACCCCTCTGGCGCTTGATGGCTGCCTGGACTACCTTCGGTGTATTGAAGCCGGAAGTCTTGGCAAGTGCGTACCAGGTCCCCGGGGCTCTTCCGAGAGTGGTAACCCAGGCAGACGCATTAACCCCCTCTTGTTCATCCCCATCGGCATCTTCCGAGTCATCCTCCAGTGCCAGGCTGTAATCTTCTCCGTTCTCAGCGAAATGTGGTCTCAATTCCCCTCCTCTCGAGTGGGCCCAGGCTACTAAGACGGCATTCAGTCCCAGATCTGCAAAGTTCCCTTCAAAGAAGAATCTCGCGTTCTGTGACCTACGATGTCCCAGAAGTGACCCTATGATGTGGATCCAGGTGAATAGGTGGGGGTTCGCGTTGGACGAGTAGGCGGAGCGACTGACAAGCCCCATTTCCGACTGGTAAGGAAAGTAGGAGTACTGGTTACCTGACTCCTCATCGCCCTTGGTCAACCGCAACATCTCATCCCCCATGGGCCCCACGAAGATCCAGTCCATCAGTTCACCTGCACCTATCCCCAGGATCCTGATGGCATACCCCACGGACAGTAGTCCGGAGCAATCTTTGAAGCGGCTTCCCAATGTCCCGAGGCGGAGGAGGGAGTCCGGATGATCACGGAACCTATAGAAGAACATGTCAAAGGCGGCCACCAGCCTCAAGAAGTCTGGGTCCGATAACCAACTTACATACATCCCGGATGATCCGTCGAGAGACATGCCCTCTCCCCCCTCTACTGTCAGAACCTCTGTCATCCTCTTCTTTAAGGTGTTGAGGTAATCGGTGTTGGTGGCACGGGCCAGTCTATACACGCAGAATATGTAGAGTGCCATTGCCTTGGTTCCCCAATGGGATGGATGCGTCTTTGAGATCGGGGCTCCAGCCGCAGGAGGGGGGCAGATTGTCTCCCTGGAGACATAGGGATTCCCTTGTCGGGCATCCAATAGGCTGAGGGGTGTGATTGAGGCTCCCTCGTCCCCTATGACGACACCATAAGATTCCCACTTGGTAGTCAGGGTAGCCGTCAGGGAGTTTCCATACAGACGCAGAAAGACCTTAACAGTGTCCATGGTTAGTCCTGAGGAATGGATCCCTCCACGGACAGCATCCAGGATGGCGGCATCTGTTTGATGGGTAGAAGGAATGGTGACAGGCGGCTTCGAGCCCGGGGCCCTCAGGAACCAAGTGCTAGGATAATCGACCTCGGTCTGGGGGTCTGTCCAGAGGAACTCTACTTCAGTCCTTGTTCGGATGTGAATCGATGAACTACGAAAGTTAGACATCTTCAAGAATCTTGGAGACGAACACGGAATATAGTTCTGTTGTAGGGTTGGTGTGCATTGTAGAGGAAGGAGTGGAAATATATAAGCAGATTTCGGAATTGCTTAAGCATGGAGGTTTCCAGCTCCAAAAGTGGGCTAGTAACAACAGAGAGTTGTTAAAATGGATTGAAGACGGTGAACAAATGTCACAAACACAAGGGAACATGGAACGAAAAACAGATGCCATTTCAAAAATATTAGGCTTAACGTGGGACAAAGACAACGATGAGTTCGTTTACACTATTCAGCTTAATGCTGTAGATTTATCCGTGACAAAGCGTAAGGTTATTTCGGACATAGCGCGACTATTCGATCCCCTCGGATGGTTGGCACCGACAATCATCACTGCGAAGGTGTTTATTCAGCGAATATGGATGACTGGGATCGAATGGGACGCAGAACTACCTGCACCGTTGCTGACAGAATGGCTGGACTTCCGGAAAAGCCTTTGTAACCTTATTAAGTTCCGTCTGCCTCGTTGGATCAACTCTAGCAAGGATAATAAGGTTCTAGAATTGCATGGCTTTTCAGATGCGTCCAATGTAGCATACGCCGCGGTAGTATACGTCCGCAGCATTGATAGAGATGGACATATTCACACAACCTTGGTGACTTCAAAAACCAAGGTTGCTCCTGTTAAGCAGGTATCAATCCCGCGATTAGAGCTTTGTGGAGCTGTCTTACTAGCAAAGCTGCTCCAAGAAGTCGCCTCAACTCTAGAAGTTCCCAAACAGCACTTATATGCGTGGACAGACTCATCCGTCGTTTTGGCGTGGTTAAGCGGCCACCCTAGTCGGTGGAAAACGTTTATCGCGAATCGTGTTTCCGAAATACTCACAATTATGGATAGATGTCAGTGGTCACATGTGTCAACGTCGGAAAATCCAGCGGATTGCGCATCTCGGGGAATAAGCCCTTCTGAGTGTACCGATTTGCAACTCTGGAAAAAGGGTCCAGTATGGTTAGAGAATGAAAAAATAGACTATAATAGAGGAAATATACAAGAAACTACGCTAGAAGAAAGAAAAATAAAAACTAAATGTCATGCAACTGTAGAATTTGATGATAGTCTATTCACTAGATTCTCTAAGTTCGGGAGGTTGATACGGGTAATAGCTTACTGTAGACGATTTTTACGTATGAAAGAATTTGAACCTAATAAAAATAAAGTAACTACTTGGCTAACTACAAAGGAATTAAATGAAGCTGTACTTACCTGTATCAAACTCTGCCAACTCCAGTCCTTTAGTGATGAAATCGAATCTGTAAGAAAAGGCCGTAAATTAAATAGGAGTAGTAGACTTACCTCGTTGAGTCCTTTCCTTGACGATGACGGAATTTTAAGAGTTGGCGGTCGCTTGCTTCGGGCTTCTATTGATGATAATATGAAGCACCCCATCTTAATCCCTCATAAATCACACTTCACCAATTTTATCAAAATCGGTTCATCCGTTTAGGAGCTACGATGCCACAGACAGACACACAGATACACATGCACACAGATACACACGTCAATCTTATAACACCCCTCTTTTTTGGTCGGGGGTTAAAAATGATAGTTATCGACTTACGCTGTAATGATGTTTAGCGACTTACGGCAAAATGATAATTATGGACTTACACTGTAATGATGTTTAGCGACTTACGGCAAAATGATAGTCATCGACTTACGCTATAATGATGTTTAGCGACTTATGAAAATATTAATGCTTAGCGTTTTTGTAAAATTGAAATGATAACCTTATTGTGTACTCTATTCTGGTAAGTGATATATGGTCCGTTTTAGTGTTCAGGTGTTTTGAAAATTAGTATCTGTTCATGGACTTTTGTTGCTGACTGTACGAGCGAGTTCCATAATATTTTATAATTCTGAGGTGTAGGTGGTATGCCTGCACACAAAGACGCGGCGCTGCCAGTTAGCTTACTAACAAGAAAATGAATGCGTTCAGAGTCAGACAGTTGCGTGTTATCATGAACTACGCGCTTAAACTGATTATAAAATAGCGACCAATTACGAATATCGCCATCAAAGGAGACTAAATCAATACGAGGTAATTTTGGGAAATTATTCTTGGGTGTTTCCTTTATTTGAGATTGCTCTATTTTTAGTGAATTTACGACACGTTGAACCCGACAATACAACTCTTCAAACGAAATCCAAGATTGGTAACTTATAGTAGCAGTAGGATCCACTTTAATAGAACATGTATTGAAGGCGTCTAATACGCTTTGAAATTCATTCCGTAAACTTTGAAGATTTGTGACATTACTTAAAAATTACTCCCTACATGCTTCATCACTCATATCCTGTTTGGATAACTCGAATATGTTCTGCATACGTTCGAAATGTGCATTACGTTTTGCTTGTAATAAGGCTAATTTATTTACATGCTTCATCACTCATATCCTGTTTGGATAACTCGAATATGTTCTGCATACGTTCGGAATGTGCATTACGTTTTGCTTGTAATAAGGCTAATTTATTTTTATTGTCGTCGTTCGACATGATTATAAACAATCTGATAAATGCGAACGTGTAAACTAAAAAGGTGACGTAGGTAAAGAAATACGCAATAATTGTGTATTGCCGTTTATGTTAATGTGATGAGTAAACAATTTCCCTATTTCCAACGCGAGCGTAACGAAAGTAAACGACAACGATAAGTAGTTAAGCGACAACAACGAATGGGCTTTCACAATAACCCTTCGTAGGTATGTATGCAAAATACATCAATAAGTAGGTAATAGGCTACTCAATACGAACAACGAGATGCCCCCGAATAGGGCTCCTAAGTACAACCTTAACGTCTTATAGGTATTGCAGCATTATGACGCTGTTTATTGATTAGGCTGAATAAAAACTATTCCGTTCGTGTAAGTCGACCTCATTTCTAATCATTTTTCTTTTTCTTATTTCGGTTCAAATTTAAAAGTATGATCATTCCATGGTTTAAATGATGCAAATAGTAACCAAATATAATCTCTTGTGGAAGTTGTTTTAGAATTTAGGGATTATATTTGGTTACTATTTGCATCATTTTTTCATTATATTACATCACTTAATCTACTTATACTCTTAAACTCTTAAATCATATATTTATCTATATTATCTAAGAATCTCATCAAAATAGGTTTAGTGTCGTTTTTAGAATCCTTGCGTACTTCTCTGCTCCAAAGTCCCTGATCTTACTAAATTCCTCCTCGTTCAAGCAGTATTTGTTGTCCCCCAACACTGTACATTTAGTCCCTTCCTCAAATATCAAGAAACCCTCATCCATGGTATCGCATAGGAGATCTTTTTTGTATTTGAAACAATAGAATTTTAAAGTCTTGGTCTTTTCTGTTGGAACTGAAGGGATGAACACATGATTATTTTTAAAGGGAACTAAAAAGTTCCTTATTCCTTGATGCAGCAAAATCTTAAAGTCATCTACCACCACAAACATTTCCCCTTCAGAATTGTAATGAATGGGAGTCACGTGCTTTATGTATTTGCAGTCCCAATCCAAAGTGCATGTTCCTCTATAACCAGAGAACCAGAATCTGTCCTTGTATGCCATAGTTCGTTCTTCAACCTAATCTGAAGTATAATCTGAGTAACAAACGTCTGAATCGCTCCCTCAACAATCACTATCAACAGGGCACACTCTACCAATTTTGCATTTCTTGTTCTCGTACCGTAATATGGCCTCATCTAAATTAGGATGTAGAGATTTAAAACCGGTTATTTGTGGCCTCGATGTAAAGCCTACTTTGGTGACACACCAATATTTGGATCGGGACATGATAATGGTCTCTATTGAGGATTCTATATATCCTTGGGTAACAGAAACCTCCTCAATTCCTTTTATATCGTTTTGATCGGCATCAATTTTCACAAAATTATTACACCAGTACTTGCACCTTTTTGCTTCCCTCTGTGGCTTTTCGCATTTATACAAAGACAATATTAAAAATAGCCCCAAAATCATGATTTTGAACCCCATTTTTTCTTATTTTTCAAAAAAAATATAATTTACAAAAATTTCATCTGTTCTTGCTGTAGTGGTTTAATAATTCAACACTTTTATTGTCCCGCAACGTGGTCTCTTTGAGACCTTTGTTAGGATGCCTTTTGGTCCAACGAACGCTGCTTCGGAGATGCAACGCCTTACTGATATGATCGTTAATTTCGAGTTTACTTCTACCAGCGACGACTGTATTTTTGGGTACGTCGACGACTTGATAATTGTGTCTAAAGATTTCTCTAGTCATATGGCGCTGCTCAGGAAGGTGCTTGCTCGACTTAAAGAAGCAGGCTTACTAAAAATTTAAAAAAATGCGAGTTTTGTAAAAGCGAACTAAAATATTTGGGTTATATAGTTAATGAAAAGGGTCTTCAAACCGATCCCGGCAAACTTGATGCTATTAAAGATTATCCTAGTCCTACTTCAGCTAAGTCATTATGCGGTTTTATTGGTATGTGTTCCTATTATAGGCGTTTCGTTAAAGGGTTTTCTTCTATAATTGCTCCGCTTACTGCCCTTATCGGTAAGAGAAAGGGTAATGATCCAATAAGTTGGAATGATGCAGCCGATCAGGCTTTCACTAAGTTGAAACAAGCGCTAATCGATACGCCTGTTATGGCATGTCCTGATTTCTCGAAGCCGTTCATCCTGCAGTGTGATGCGTCAGCTGTTGGTCTTGGTTCGGTACTGACACAGAAGATAGACGATGTTGAGCTCCCAATCGCCTATTATTCGCGTTTATTCTCTCAAACTGAACGCAATTATAGTACTACAGAACGTGAACTCTTGTCAGTTTTGGATTCAATTAAACATTTTCGATGTTATTTAGATGGTATGAAGTTTTCTGTCATAACAGACCATTTGGCCTTTGGCCTTTTGGCATTTGGCTGTAAGTACAGCTTCATTTAATTCCTTTGTAGTTAGCCAAGTAGTTACTTTATTTTTATTAGGTTCAAATTCTTTCATACGTAAAAATCGTCTACAGTAAGCTATTACCCGTATCAACCTCCCGAACTTAGAGAATCTAGTGAATAGACTATCATCAAATTCTACAGTTGCATGACATTTAGTTTTTTTTTTTTTTTTTTTTTTTCATATTAGATTATGTAGCGGTGTTATGGCTAGTATAGGAACCTATCCTTGACATACTCCCCTATGGAGGATTCCCGGGTCTCCCCAATCCTACCCCTCTGGCGCTTGATGGCTGCCTGGACTACCTTCGGTGTATTGAAGCCGGAAGTCTTGGCAAGTGCGTACCAGGTCCCCGGGGCTCTTCCGAGAGTGGTAACCCAGGCAGACGCATTAACCCCCTCTTGTTCATCCCCATCGGCATCTTCCGAGTCATCCTCCAGTGCCAGGCTGTAATCTTCTCCGTTCTCAGCGAAATGTGGTCTCAATTCCCCTCCTCTCGAGTGGGCCCAGGCTACTAAGACGGCATTCAGTCCCAGATCTGCAAAGTTCCCTTCAAAGAAGAATCTCGCGTTCTGTGACCTACGATGTCCCAGAAGTGACCCTATGATGTGGATCCAGGTGAATAGGTGGGGGTTCGCGTTGGACGAGTAGGCGGAGCGACTGACAAGCCCCATTTCCGACTGGTAAGGAAAGTAGGAGTACTGGTTACCTGACTCCTCATCGCCCTTGGTCAACCGCAACATCTCATCCCCCATGGGCCCCACGAAGATCCAGTCCATCAGTTCACCTGCACCTATCCCCAGGATCCTGATGGCATACCCCACGGACAGTAGCCCGGAGCAATCTTTGAAGCGGCTTCCCAATGTCCCGAGGCGGAGGAGGGAGTCCGGATGATCACGGAACCTATAGAAGAACATGTCAAAGGCGGCCACCAGCCTCAAGAAGTCTGGGTCCGATAACCAACTTACATACATCCCGGATGATCCGTCGAGAGACATGCCCTCTCCCCCCTCTACTGTCAGAACCTCTGTCATCCTCTTCTTTAAGGTGTTGAGGTAATCGGTGTTGGTGGCACGGGCCAGTCTATACACGCAGAATATGTAGAGTGCCATTGCCTTGGTTCCCCAATGGGATGGATGTGTCTTTGAGATCGGGGCTCCAGCCGCAGGAGGGGGGCAGATTGTCTCCCTGGAGACATAGGGATTCCCTTGTCGGGCATCCAATAGGCTGAGGGGTGTGATTGAGGCTCCCTCGTCCCCTATGACGACACCATAAGATTCCCACTTGGTAGTCAGGGTAGCCGTCAGGGAGTTTCCATACAGACGCAGAAAGACCTTAACAGTGTCCATGGTTAGTCCTGAGGAATGGATCCCTCCACGGACAGCATCCAGGATGGCGGCATCTGTTTGATGGGTAGAAGGAATGGTGACAGGCGGCTTCGAGCCCGGGGCCCTCAGGAACCAAGTGCTAGGATAATCGACCTCGGTCTGGGGGTCTGTCCAGAGGAACTCTACTTCAGTCCTTGTTCGGATGTGAATCGATGAACTACGAAAGTTAGACATCTTCAAGAATCTTGGAGACGAACACGGAATATAGTTCTGTTGTAGGGTTGGTGTGCATTGTAGAGGAAGGAGTGGAAATATATAAGCAGATTTCGGAATTGCTTAAGCATGGAGGTTTCCAGCTCCAAAAGTGGGCTAGTAACAACAGAGAGTTGTTAAAATGGATTGAAGACGGTGAACAAATGTCACAAACACAAGGGAACATGGAACGAAAAACAGATGCCATTTCAAAAATATTAGGCTTAACGTGGGACAAAGACAACGATGAGTTCGTTTACACTATTCAGCTTAATGCTGTAGATTTATCCGTGACAAAGCGTAAGGTTATTTCGGACATAGCGCGACTATTCGATCCCCTCGGATGGTTGGCACCGACAATCATCACTGCGAAGGTGTTTATTCAGCGAATATGGATGACTGGGATCGAATGGGACGCAGAACTACCTGCACCGTTGCTGACAGAATGGCTGGACTTCCGGAAAAGCCTTTGTAACCTTATTAAGTTCCGTCTGCCTCGTTGGATCAACTCTAGCAAGGATAATAAGGTTCTAGAATTGCATGGCTTTTCAGATGCGTCCAATGTAGCATACGCCGCGGTAGTATACGTCCGCAGCATTGATAGAGATGGACATATTCACACAACCTTGGTGACTTCAAAAACCAAGGTTGCTCCTGTTAAGCAGGTATCAATCCCGCGATTAGAGCTTTGTGGAGCTGTCTTACTAGCAAAGCTGCTCCAAGAAGTCGCCTCAACTCTAGAAGTTCCCAAACAGCACTTATATGCGTGGACAGACTCATCCGTCGTTTTGGCGTGGTTAAGCGGCCACCCTAGTCGGTGGAAAACGTTTATCGCGAATCGTGTTTCCGAAATACTCACAATTATGGATAGATGTCAGTGGTCACATGTGTCAACGTCGGAAAATCCAGCGGATTGCGCATCTCGGGGAATAAGCCCTTCTGAGTGTACCGATTTGCAACTCTGGAAAAAGGGTCCAGTATGGTTAGAGAATGAAAAAATAGACTATAATAGAGGAAATATACAAGAAACTACGCTAGAAGAAAGAAAATTAAAAACTAAATGTCATGCAACTGTAGAATTTGATGATAGTCTATTCACTAGATTCTCTAAGTTCGGGAGGTTGATACGGGTAATAGCTTACTGTAGACGATTTTTACGTATGAAAGAATTTGAACCTAATAAAAATAAAGTAACTACTTGGCTAACTACAAAGGAATTAAATGAAGCTGTACTTACCTGTATCAAACTCTGCCAACTCCAGTCCTTTAGTGATGAAATCGAATCTGTAAGAAAAGGCCGTAAATTAAATAGGAGTAGTAGACTTACCTCGTTGAGTCCTTTCCTTGACGATGACGGAATTTTAAGAGTTGGCGGTCGCTTGCTTCGGGCTTCTATTGATGATAATATGAAGCACCCCATCTTAATCCCTCATAAATCACACTTCACCAATCTCTTAATTGCGGAGGCTCACGAGAGAACTTTGCATGGCGGGCCGCAATTGATGCTCAATTACTTAAGATCCAAATACTGGATACTCAATGCAAGGACTCTCGTGAGGCAATATGTTCACAAGTGTGTAACTTGTATTCGACATTCGACACAAACACACCAACAAATGATGGGTCAATTACCGAAAGCCAGGGTGTCTTCTCAGAAACCCTTCCAATGTAGCGGCGTAGATTACGCAGGTCCAATCAGTATCCGAACTTCTAAAGGTCGTGGTCATCGCTCCACTAAGGGTTATATATGTTTGTTTGTTTGCATGTCCACTCGGGCTATTCATCTGGAAGTTGTCAGTGACATGACTTCTCAGTTTTCTTGCGTCTTTTAAGCGTTTCGTAGCCCGACGTGGCCGAGTATTAGACTTGTGGAGTGATAATGGGACCACATTTGTTGGTAGTGCAAAGGAATTACGAAAGCTATTCAATGCTGAAAGGTCTATGGTAGCTTCGGAAATAGCTGACTTCCTATCCATGAATGGTACTACTTGGCATTTCATACCTTCCCATGCTCCAAACTTTGGAGGATTGTGGGAGGCGGGTGTCAAGTCCACGAAGCACCATTTGAAGAGAATCATAGGCACCAGCACTTTGACATTTGAAGAAATGACAACTGTGCTGGCTCAAATTGAGGCCTGCCTCAACTCGAGACCGATCTCTCAGCTGTCTAACAATCCTGAAGACTCGTGTCCTTTGACGCCTGGCCATTTTCTCGTGGGTGAACCTCTTGTAACCGTACCTGATGTTAATTATGAAAATTCATCCACTAGTAATCTGAAGCGGTGGCATCTTACGCAAAAAATGCTTCAAAATTTCTGGCGTAGGTGGTCATTAGAGTATTTGACTCAATTGCAACAAAGATATAAATGGAAAGATTGTAAGCCTGAACCTGATATTGGAGACGTGGTTCTGGTGAAGGAGGATGGTCTCCCACCCGCTAAATGGCTATACGGGGTTATTACAAATAAACATCCAGGTTTGGACAACCTTACTCGCGTTGTAACTATACGGTGTAAAAATAATGAGATTAAAAGACCTTTATCAAAATTAATTATTTTACCTGTAAGTACTTAGTTACTTGTATTTTTTTTTACTTCTTTTGTTTGTTGTTTGATTTCTATTTACTTAGTTGAATGAACTGGTTTGTTTTTTTTTTTACCTTGTTGTTTAATTTTATTTACATAAGGCATGAACTTGTATTGTAGATGTTAGGCCCTAATTTTAAGTTATAGTGGATAGCCAAACATCCAATCATTTATTTTAAGTAAATTTTCATGTCAAGTTGATGGACAGAGCCGTCCATGGTGGGCGGAATGTCTAATCTGTGTAAAACAATCACTTAGTCTTATAAGTAAACCAATATTTATTGTTAGTTTAGTTTCGCTATTCAATAATAGATGGCGTTGTGCCGTGACGTCACTTTTGTAAATCGCGGTGTTAAGATCCTCCTGCGTTGAACGACCTCCACGGTATTTTGTATAATAAATTGTCTTACTCTGGACACCCTTGTTTTATTGCTATATAGCGACATATTTTTGGGACGTTGTACATTGGTATTTAAAACTCGCACTGGTATTCTCTATAATTGATTATTGATGTTGAATTAGGTCTTTTACCTGTTTGCAATATTTGTTAGTATGTGAGAACCATTATCATACTTTATACCTGTCTACGCCACTGCTTGACCAATCATCGACGGTCAAAATCACGCCATGTCTGCGTCGCGCCGCTCGACCAATGACCGCTCGCGAATATGGCATCATCTCCAACAGCCAATCAGCGACGCCGCAACTCACGCGACATCGAAGCCCTCAAGCGGGGCACACAGAACCAATAGCTTACCATCCAACACCACATCAGCATCGTTCCAAAAATCTGTAATATTCAGCCCAATTTTCTACTTTCCCACTGTTAATATTATAACTAGTTTCAATGTAAATCTAACGACTATATTAAAGCGTTAGAATTCAAACCCAAAGTTTTTCTTTTGTTCCATCGCGAACAAAAAGTGGCGACCGTGACAGGACACGATTACTCATCAGTCCGCCTAGTTTTTGTCCAGGAGGAATCAACACGCTTGTGAAACCTACGAAGAAGGACCGGCTCACCACGCCAAGGGCGTTTTGGAGCACCCTACACCCCGGAGCGGCCTACATTCCGGAACGGCCTACGACCACGCGCCACGCTGTCATCGTCCCGGAACCACGCTGCGGGCCTATTGCTACCTGCTTCGCACGACCTACCGATCTAACTGTGAGCCCGTTCCTATCTCTTCCTAGATTTTTCCTCTTCTATCTGAGCTTACTACCTACTAGGTTCAATGCCGAGTGTTTGGTGACTCAATCTTAATCTAAACTAATTTCCATCCATTTTTGCCGAATCGCATTCCAATTCCCAGTAATTTTCTGCAATATTACAATTTTAATATCTAATTGAATTTGCTAATCTACAAATCCACCTATCTTTTTCATTAAGTTTACCTTCATTTCATATTTGCAAGCTGCTATAACTACTGCCTATACGCATAAGATACTATAGCACAACGCCCCGCTTGCACGCTTATAGCTATCAACTGTTCAGTCGTTTAATGGTACATTTCAGACGATCGCTGCGCTGAGTGAATCGGCGGCCGCGTGACGTCACCTATTGTCCACGCGCAGCTGTGCGACCTGTCTTCGCCGACGGAAACCGGTCTCTGCCGTACAACGGACTGCGAAACGAGGAGCGTATCGTATTCTTACGTCATATTTTATTTACGTTAAGATAATTATTTGCGATGACTTCTGAAACAAAGCTTAAAGATTTAATTAATAAACGTGGTGCCGTTAAGGGACGCGTAACTAAATTCAAAACCTATTTAGACTCACTTATTACTTTAGAATCAGTTTCCCCTGTGGAAGTGAGTAAGCTTTCAATGAAGTTATCGCGAATCGAAGCGTTACTTATTGACTTCGACGAGTTGCAAAACCAAATAGAAGCTCAAAGTGAACCTAATCTAGCAAATGAATTAACTAATCGCGATTTAATTGAACAAGAATTCGATAATTGCATTTGTTTAGCCCAAAATTTTATACAAGCGCATACCTTACCAATTAAAAGGGAAGAAAGTCACGTTTCCAGTTGTTCTCATGTCAATGAGTGTCATCAACACAATAACAACAGTTGTAACAGTCTAGGATTCAAGTTACCTATTATACACATTCCCAAGTTCGACGGCACGTATTATAAATGGTTAGAATTTAAAGAAATCTATTGTTCTCTGATTCACGACAATTCTAAAATTAAAAATGTACATAAGTTTCACTATCTCGGATCCTATCTGGAGGGTGAAGCTGCGCGAGTACTGAGTAACCTAGAAGTTACAGATAAAAATTACAATGAAGCTTGGTCTATTCTCTGCAGTCGTTATGACAATAAAAGGCAGTTAATTAATAACCATTTAAAGTCACTTTTCCAAATTGAACCAAGACGAGACACAGACAAATCCCTAAGATTTATTATTGACCATGTGAACAAAAACCTACGTGCCCTGAGTACTCTAGGACTACCTACCGATAAATGGGACGTCCTAATAATTCATGTCCTATCGGAAAGGTTAGACAACGGTACGATTTTCAAGTGGGAAGAGCACCGAAGTACTTTACCTGAAATACTTACTCTCGAAGACTTCTTTTCATTTCTGAAAAATCGTGCTGACGTGTTAGAGATAGTCAATCGTAACAAACCTGATAAGTTCGATAAAAGTAAGCAAACAACATCAACAACAAAATCACTTGTTGTAACGTCCAAGGAGACTACTCCTTCTTCTCAACATAAATTTGAATGTCCCGTGTGCAAGGACAGTCATCGCCTCTACGAATGCACGACATTCAAAACAAAAACCCCTGAAGATAGGAACTCTGTCGTTACGACTTTGAATTTTTGTCCAAACTGTCTAAGGCCTGGTCATAATGTTAAAGCTTGTAAGCTTCCAGGCTCTTGTCGTCAATGTGGAAAGAAACATAATTCCTTACTACATTTACCTACTACTCAATCATCTTGTACTCCTAGCGATACGTCTATATCTATGTCAACGTTGTCTTCACCAGAAATATTACTATGCACTGCTAGGGTGCGCCTATTGAACCCAAATACAAACACAAATATTACTGTCCGAGCGTTACTTGACAGCGGGAGTCAATCGTCCTTTATCACGGAAAGTGTAAAGCAAAGACTCAATTTAACTCCTCAGCCATCAAATGTCGGTATTATCGGTATAGGTAACAACCCACTCAACTTGAGCACAGAACGTTGCGCTCTTCAACTACAATCCATTACCACTTCATTCAAAGTTTCTATGTTTTGCCTCGTTTTGCAGACTATTACAGAAAACATACCTAAAATTCCTTTGAATACTAATCATCTTAATATCGGTGAGTTCGAGCTAGCAGACCCTAGCTTCAATGAACCATCCGCTATTGATATGCTTATCGGAGCTGACCTGTTTTGGGATTTGATAGGTAATAAACAACATTCCATAGGGGCAAGCAAAACAAATCTCCGTAGCTCTAAACTTGGATGGCTCATCGCAGGTCCTATGCCTATTTCTACTCGATCTTCATCTAATAAACCTATTATTTGCAATTTTTTACTTAAAGAAGAATAAGCTTTAAGTATAGATCAACAGTTGACCAAATTCTGGGACTTAGAAAACGTCCCGCAAGCCCAACCACGTTCAGAAGACGAAACCTTTTGTGAAAGGCACTTTCTCTCTAATACTTTTCGGGAAAGTGATGGTCGTTTTGTTGTAGGTCTTCCACTAAGAGACGAAATAGATTGTCTGGGAGAATCCTATTATACAGCCAAAAAACGGTTCTGCAGTCTTGAGTCTCGCCTAAAGAAAAATCCAGAGCTCAGACAACAATACTCCCAATTTATTAAAGAGTATGCCGACTGCGGCCATCTCTCTGAATCTTCAGATCCAAAACCACCAAATTCCTATTTTCTGCCTCATCATCCCGTTTTCAGGGACAAGAGCGAATCTACTAAGCTCAGAGTTGTTTTCAACGCCTCTGAGCCCACAAGCTCCGGCTTTTCTGTTAACAACCTCCAGATGGTAGGCCCTACAATACAGGATTCCTTGTTCAACATCCTGTTACGTTTCCGTCAGTACAAATATGTTTTGTCAGGGGACATAGAAAAAATGTTTCGACAAGTGCGGCTTAGAGAAGTTGATCGCGACTTACAACTCATTCTATGGCGCGACAATGAAAATGAGCCTCTCCGCACACTAAAACTAAATACAGTCACTTACGGTTTTGCCAGCGCAAGCTTCCTTACCACTCGCTGCATTTGGCAGATTGGCGAAGAATGTGACAACCCTATAATCAAAAATATAATACAAAGAGACTTTTATTGTGACGATTTGTTAACAGGTGCTGACACAAGTGACGAGTTACGTTACATTCAGCGCTCAATCGCCACGGAACTAGCCAAAGGATGTTTTCCTCTCAGAAAATACCGATCCAATTTACCTGACCTATTATGTCAAACTCTTGTAAATAATGAACAATCCAATTTAATTATTAGTAATGCCACAAGCACATTGGGCATTGGCTGGTCTCCTTCAACCGATGAAATTCATTTTCCAATTAATTATTCCGATAACCCTACGTATACTAAAAGAACAATTTTGTCAACTACTTTTAAAATATTTGATCCTCTTGGTCTTATGTACAATCAAGGCTAAAATACTTCTTCAAAGGTTGTGGATTAACAAATTAGGCTGGGATGAGCCAGTTCCTAAAGATATTCAAACTTTTTGGATAACATTTTCTAAACAACTTAACGTTTTGTCGTCTTTAAAAATCCCGAGACAAGTTCTTATCGATAACTTAGTTTATACTGAGCTCCATTGTTTTTGTGACGCCTCACAGCAAGCCTACGGAAGCTGCATCTACCTAAGATCTGTCGATAGGGTTGGAAACGTGCAAGTCAATTTATTGTGCGCTAAAGCACGCGTGGCTCCGATTAAAGCCTGTACTATTCCTAGATTAGAGCTTTGTGCCGCTTTACTAGGCGCAGAGTTGAGTTCCGCTGTCAGTAAGGCTCTAAGTTGCGATCTAAAACGTAAAGTCTATTGGACTGACTCCAGTGTGGTGCTAGGCTGGCTTAGGTCTCCCGACAAAACTAAAACGTTTGTCGCTAATAGGGTTGCCGCCATAATTGAGTTAACCGACACCGCAGCTTGGCGTCACGTTCCTACCGCTGAAAATCCAGCAGACCTCGCTTCTCGCGGCGTAGATCCGCAAGACGTCAACAAATCTGGTTTGTGGTGGTTCGGGCCCTCTTTCCTCAAACAACCAGACTCAACATGGCCAGTACTTTCAGTTTCAAATGTAGAATTACCCGAAATAAAAGCAATGCCCGCGGTACTAACGGAAGCTTCACCTACAATACCAAATTTTCAACAATTTTCCAAACTTTCCAATTTACAAAGAGTGTATGCTACAGTCATTAGATTTATACACAATTGTCGATACCCTAGAGTTAATGTTACAGGAACCTTACAAGTTCAAGAGCTTGACAAGGCTTTGACAGTTCTCACTAAAATAGCTCAGTATCAGTCGTTTCCTAAAGAAATATCGTCGTTACAATCTAAACAAGCTTTAAAGGCTAAAGCTAACATTAGTTCTCTAAATCCATTCCTCGATGACGATGGCCTCCTTCGCGTTGGAGGGCGCATTGATAAATCTTCGTACTCATACGATAAAAAGCACCCTATAGTTTTAAAGGCAGATCATTGCCTAACAAAATTAATTTTTCATTCTGAACATTTACGCCTACTTCACTCAGGGCCTCAACATCTTTTAGCCTCTATTCGAGAGCGCTATTGGCCTTTAGGAGGGAGGAAACTAGCTCGAAACATCGCACGCAATTGTTTTGTATGTCGCAGATTTAAAGGAGAGACTATGTCTAATATCATGGGTAATTTGCCAACTGATCGCATTGAACCCGACTTTCCTTTCAGAACTGTTGGCACTGACTTTGCCGGTCCCTTCTTAATTACAGATCGTAAAGGTCGTGGATGCAAGATAACAAAATGTTATCTCTGCATTTTTGTTTGTCTCCGTTACAGATGCCTACACCTTGAAGTCGTAAGTGACCTAACTAAAGATGCGTTCATACAAACCGTGAATAGATTCATTGCTCGAAGAGGATTGCCTAAAACTATTTATTGTGACAATGGTCGCAATTTTGTAGCTGCCGCAAAGGAAATTGGTAGCTTTCTCAATTCAAATCGCGAGCCTATTGGGGATTTTGCTGCTCGCCGGGGCATTGAATTTTGCTTCTCCCCTGCGTACGCTCCTCATTTCAACGGTCTGGCAGAGGCCGGCGTGAAGTCAGCAAAATTCCACCTACACAGAATCTTAGGCCAGTCTCACCTAACATTCGAGGAATTGACTACTGTGTTTGCTCAGATAGAGGCAATCCTAAATAGCCGACCCCTATGTCCTCTCAGCCCGTCACCAAATGATTTCCAGACCCTTACCCCAGCTCACTTTTTAATCGGTAGGTCACTAACGTCGCTTCCTACGCCGAGCTTCGTGGACTCCAACATGCACCGCCTCGACCGGTTCCAGCGCCTCGAACAAACAAGGCAACATTTTTGGAATCGATGGGCCTCCGAATATATCTCTGAACTTCAACAGAGGACTAAATGGCAAGTAGAACGCAGGAACCTGCAGCTGGACGATTTGGTGCTGATAAAGGAAGATCAGACACCCCCTCTATGCTGGCGCCTAGGACGAATTAGCAGACTGTTTCCTGGGTCCGATGGAATAACTAGAGTCGCCGATGTCAACACAGCCAAGGGTACAATTCGTCGAGCACTAAACCGCCTCTGTCTACTTCCAACTACAGATGAGTGATTGTGTTGAAAGCTGGACCTAGAGCTTTCAACGCCGGGAGGATGTCTACGCCACTGCTTGACCAATCATCGACGGTCAAAATCACGCCATGTCTGCGTCGCGCCGCTCGACCAATGACCGCTCGCGAATATGGCGTCATCTCCAACAGCCAATCAGCGACGCCGCAACTCACGCGACATCGAAGCCCTCAAGCGGGGCACACAGAACCAATAGCTTACCATCCAACACCACATCAGCATCGTTCCAAAAATCTGTAATATTCAGCCCAATTTTCTACTTTCCCACTGTTAATATTATAACTAGTTTCAATGTAAATCTAACGACTATATTAAAGCGTTAGAATTCAAACCCAAAGTTTTTCTTTTGTTCCATCGCGAACAATACCTATACTTAGTATACGAGTAGTATGCAGTGCTATTCTGAGTGCATCCTCCTCATTTATTTGAATTAATGTATGTATGCAAATATTGTAAAACACATTTTTTTTAAAAGAGTTATTGTGGAGTCTCTTGTTTCTTGACTTTGACCTACGTATTATTTAATAAAAAAATAAAAAAAAAACAAACTCAGTTATATTTATTCACCTATTTTCCTTTTCTTACACTTAAAATTAATTGAGCACCTAATGTGACTAAAGATTTGTACAATGCGACTTGGGAATGGTAGTTTTAATATAAAATAAAATTCCTCTTGTAAAGAATGCACATAAGAAATGGAGTGCTTGGGTATGTCTCGACCAGGACTCGGCAATTTCTCTAAAAACATCAATGAGTTGTTGCTGGTTATCCATACGCCTCTCTTCTAGAGCGATAAAACGTTCCGTTAAGCTCGGCATTTGTCCCGGCCTTTGTGACGGTGGTGAGTGCTGGATTCGACGGCGTCGTGCCGATGATAGTATTCGACGCCTACGAAGAGCTGTGAACATAAAAATTACAACAATTTACTATTCGATGTAAAAAAATATGACAGCAATATGTATAACAGCATCACGTCCGCTCTCTCTTTCTGAAGGAACAGATATTAAATAAAGATACATAAAGCATACATAATTATGGGCATGCTGATTGAATATTAATTGTTGAAACCCCCAAGAACTTGGCCCAACTTGAGAATGAAAAGTGAGAACACTATTTAATTATCTGGAGCTTTTTACACTAAACCAACAATAAAATTAAACTTACATGAAGAGGCAATTGAGACATTTCTCTTTAGAGGCACTGCCGATGGTGATCTAGCATCAGATTGTAACACAAAATATAAATAAGTTAGTGAAATATTAAAATAACAAAGGTAGTAAGTCTTGTATACATATAAAACCTCACCACTGGTTCTGTGTTTGGCTCTATTGGTATGTTCCGTTGGCCCTGGTTGTACATCCTGCACATGTATTTTATATTGTTACCACCATCAACAGTCTACCTTAGCGCTATTTTATTGAACAACGCAGTACTCTTATATTTTATTGGAATTAACTTACTGGTATTGAAGGTGTGAACTGTTCTGTGTGGAGCATGTGTGGAGTAATGTGTTCTCCAGGAAGTAAGCCCACATGATTCTATAAAAGTAAAATTAAAGATTATAACTTTAAAGTATACAGTTTGCATAAAATGTAATTACAATGATATTATACCTAAAGTATGCTCTCTGACACTTGTATTCCATTTGCCTCCTCTGGAATATACTGTAAACAACCAAAGGTGTTTGATAAATTTTAAGTACTACCTACTTTGCATAAATAAAATTAACAGATTACGTGAATAAGCTCTATTTCCAGCTCCCTATCACCAGAAACAAAGCGTTCGCCACCCATTATCTGTACAATCTTTTCTTCTATCGCAGACAGATACAGCCCTTCCTCTAGAGCACCCCACCACCTGTTTGCTGCCTAGCCATTCTTATATGACTAGTTTTTTTTTACTGCCGACTTCTTATCCTTCCTATACTAAAAAAATATACATGTACCGTTATAATTTCCGTACCACCTAGCCGCGTAATAACTCATAAGTAGGCTTTGATTGACACGGGAAATGTTTAACAACACTTTTCGACATTAGTGAAACACATGAACCACTATCAATTAGTACGTCTAATGGTATTCCCATTATGACAGCGGTAATCACATCACGTTTTTTATAACTACCCGCAATTCCGCGACAAAAATTGACAACTTTACTATTTCGAGATTTCGTGCGTTCCTTAGCAAAACAAGTAGCCTCGGAATTACCTACTTTTTTTGCAGAATGTACACTTCAACGGATCGTCACGAGATGTCGTCGGTAACGCGATTGCTTTTTTGTCGTTATTACTCGAGATTGTATTTGACCGTTTGTTTCAATTAAACTAATTAATTAAACCGTTTGTTAAAATTTAACTCTTATGACCGTATTTGTTGCACTGGAAATATTTTATTGATTTTAAATCTTTAGAATCATAATGACGATTGCGGTTTGAGTTACTACTGTTGGAAGATTTATCAAATCGATTACCTTTAGAAAACACTTTCTTAATATGACTGTTAGAAGGTTTAACAAAGCTCGATAAAAACTCCACTATTGAATCAGGTGATAATTTAGCGTTGGTAGCCATAGCGCGAATTTGTGGATCTGAAAATCCACGAATAATAATAGCAGTGAGCAGCTCGTTACTTAGACCTTTAACTATGCGTAATCTTAAAAGCGATTTACGAGCGTACTCAGCGTAGGTGGAGTATTTATCGAACTCTGTCTGCATTACATCGTAAAGAATGTTCGCGACATTGACAGATCGAGGGCATAACGCTTTTAGTTCCAATTTGAAATTGGATCACGTGCGATTATTGTTTGTCCATTGGCTAAGCCAGGTGCGAGATTCACCCTCTAAAAAATGTCCGACGCGAGCATGGCATTCTCTGTCGTCCCAACAGTTTGAAATACGGGCTCTCTCTACTTCATCGCACCACGTGTCGAAGTCATGAACACTCGGATCAAAATCGGAGACAAAATAATGGTTGGATCTGACCTGACCACAGCTGATAGCGGTCAAAAGACGCTTTGCAGCGTTCGTCACCACGTCTTCAGACTGCGTTGATCCCATGTTGCTAGTGTGTGGAGTCGGTGGCGCCACCCCGTTTGCGCGGGCACGAGCTCGCACAGCGGTGTAGGCGTCCCAATCAGCATCAGCGGCATCGGAGCTGCCTAACACGACTCGTGTTGGGCAGCTCAGCGTAGCGCAACAAATTACGATTTATAAAAAAATGCCGACCACAATGAAAATTTGAAATAACGACAATCACTAGAAGTTCGGGCAGAGCTGCTGCACTCTGTGACGACCGATGTGCAAATGGACGAATACCTTTTTTTTTTTGGGAATGGCATCTCACAGTTCAACCTAGGAGGTTGTCGTCTGCTTAACCGGACTATGGACGAGTACCACCAGCCACCTTCCTTTTATAGTTCGTCGCGGTGTTGCTATTCTTGATTGAATTTTCTTCTTATAATATTATAATTAGGGTATTCCAGATTAGTGACAAATCTAAACTTTGGTGACAGAAAATATTGTTCCCGATCTTTCTTGTCCACCCCACTGTCATGATATTGTAGTCATTTATCATGGGTTTGGGGGAAGAATTCCGGGCTCGTGAAACGCCGTTACCATGCTATGTCGAGATCATACCGACCCTAATAACTGTTGTTCCTTCATACCATGACATCGACGTCTCCCGAGGTGAGACCAGTAATCCGACCTTTGGTCATGTTCCCCTTGGTCAGACTGCAGGGCCTGTGGGACAAACTTACGATTGGTCCGCAGGGTTCCTACACAGTCAAAGCAAAGCCCAACACCAACATTTATATGAAATAACGTATTTTATTCTGATTTTATTGATATAATGTTATTTATTATTATTGTATTCGACTCGATATTATTATTTTAATATTTTTGACATTTTAAACGAATTGAATAATATCTAATTGTTATGAATGAATTAATTTATTTTTTACTATTGGATTTTTGAATGCTACTATTATACTTAATGAAATTGTTGTGCTCGACAGGGTCCATCATCATCATCATTTCAGCCCTTTTAACGTCCACTGCTGGACATAGGCCTCCCCCAAGTGTCGCCACATTGACATAACATGGGGGGTTTTGCCATAATCGCCACGCTTGGCAGGCGGGTTGGCGATCGCAGTACGGTTGTTACAAATGCACTGAGAACGCTGCTGCCCATTCTCTGGCAAGTCCCTTATCGCCTCTTACGACACCCACGGGAAGATATGGGATGGTGCTATTCTTTACGTCCGACACCATACAGAACTCGACAGGGTCCATGTGAACTAAATTATTATATAAGATCTTGTAAAACACATGTGAATGCAATAAATGATTGAATTGAATTGAATTGACACCTTCAGGCGTCGACCGAGGCATGGTGAATTGTAAAAATTAAAATTACATATTATATAATAAATTATTATTATAATAAATTAAATTACAACGTGTGACCCTTGCCCTCAAGTCCTTGTGAAAGCCTTAGGACAATTGCCGGCATGGATGGTTTTATTGGGTCTTCAAACTGCTCCGGGGAGATCTTTGTGACTTTCTAATAGCGTGAACCTCAAACCGCCATAGGTAGCCGGTAGGAGATACACAAAGGTCGTAAGTCTTGATCGTACAACTCGTCGGCAGTTGTGTCACGCCACTTGCGCGTGCGGCTGTTGTGGCAGAGAGGGTGTCGGCATCGAGCAAACGGGATTTCAACTCCTGAGCGTATCTATTTGTCTCCGAGGCAATTAGATTCTTAGTAATCCATAAATTGCCGATCCCATATGCTAATGAAAAAAGCACATGGAGCTGTCGACCAACATCGTTGTGCGAAAACATTTCCCGTCTCGATTCAGGTGGAATCGGAACATTCGGAAACGGTTTCCAATCAAATTCATAGAAAGCCCAAGGCTGTCCCGTCGCGCTTGTGGGAACATATAGGATGCTGCTGGTGTTAGCGTCCACGGGCGCTCGAGTAGCAGCGTTGGTTGCAGGCTGGTCGTCGGCATCATCAATGTCCAGTGGCGTCTCCCAAAACTCCTCTGCGCCCTTGAAATGAGGGTGCCTTAGTCGACCACATCGTCTTCGTCGCTACCACAACCTGGGCCGCCACCTGAGGTGTTGGTGGTGGTAGAAGTGAAGGAGCAGATCTGAAAACAGGGATAATTCAAAATTATTCTTGCTAGTGGTAAATACAACAAGATACGATTTAGACTTACGATGGCCACCGGCGCGGCGCTACCGGTTAGGGTGCAGAGCGATCTCCAGCCTGACCCACCAGTCAATGAATGTCATAAATTGTTAACTCTCTCGACTCGACGAGGTCGTGTGCGTGTGCAAGGTGGCTCCAGGGCTACGCTAGTTCTGCTAGAGCCGCCTAATAGCCGCCTCGGACACGCACTCGCCCTAGTCGAGTGCTGCCGCCGCCTCGCGGAACCGCCACCGCAACTTGCGGCTCAGGAGTTGCGTGGCGAGGCAGTAGCTAGCGTGGCCATGGAGCCGCCTGCAACACGCACTCGACGTCGCGTGTTGCCACCACGTGGCACAAATTCTTCGCCCTCCACCGCACCTTCATCTAGCCACAAAGCAATATCTCGCATGCTTGAACAATAATTAATAATATAACACATGCGCATGCGAAGAAAAGCAGTTTTGAAGTAAGGATGAAATGCTAAACAAACTCACCAAACCTCACTTTTTTTATTAATCGGTCACAACTTATTGCTTTACTGACCATTGTCCATTATAATAAAAATATAAAATAAATAATAATTGGCCATAATCTAGAAATTGCAAGATGAGCCCCGCTGCGATTGCAACAGCAGATCTCTGTTGGTCTATCAAATTTTTTGTATAAAGGCTCACCTCCACAAATGGAACATCTTTGTTTGGAACTCAAAATAACATGGCGGCTTGGATGTCAACAAGTAGAAATGTACCGGAATGGCGCGCGAATGTCGAAACTATGTTAGGTGAAATAACAAAATCTGTCCAAAATCTTTATCCAATACATACACAATTCAGCAATTAAAAACTGTTTAGTACTTACTCGTCCATGGTTGTTTAACTATCTCGACTAGTTATGGTAAATTCCCGAGTAAAGAGAATATTCTTTTGGAAGAGAATTTTCGAGAATTTAAAAATTGGATGACTCTTTTGTTTGAGCTATTTTTAGAGTATAGGTTTTAGTGCATTTGCACGTTTTACGAGGTTTACGTTAAAATAATCTACTCCACAAGTTAAATTTTCCTGACCAAGAACATTCCCGAGTTTTTTTTCATAAATTCTCTAAAAGTTTGTAAGGTAATATGTGTGCAAAATTAGGATGTTTGTGTTAAAACAAACTTTATGAGTTATACAACGTAATCAGATTTAATAAAAAATTACATTATAATAACAGTGTGTGGTGTAAATAATTAGAAACAAAGTAACAATCACAATCTTAACAATTCTCGAAATCAAATCAAATTGATAATGCAGTAATGCTATTCGTATATTGATAACGCCATCCATGCCATCTACGTTGATGTGGTCTGTTTCTGCCAAGATTACAGGCTCATCCTCTACCTCTTCTTCAGATGGCTCTCTTCAGATTCGTTGCCTAAATTGATTGTAGGCTCTTCTGTTTCGGTTGTGGCAAAGGTACTTGGATTTGGTTCTTCGGACTCTTTGTTTAAACGTTGTGGTTTGTTCAAAATTTTCGAATTGTATCATTTATTCAAATTAGGTTGATAATCAGCACTTTTCGAACGTCAAAATTACAAGAGACAGTCCCCCAAAACGCCCGCCCTTCGCCATTTCCTAGTGTTTTAGCTGGGAAGAAGAAGTGGCGAAACAAACTCCCCAACAGCTCTTTCAGTGTTGAATTTATTACGCTTTATATGTTTGAAAATGTGGAAAAAGCGTTCCATAGAAGCAGATGTTGCTGAAGCAGTCAACATTTTTAGGGCAATTGTTCCTAATTCAGTCCTCTCCGACCTGTTTTTCCTAACGGTAACTTCCCTAGCTGGCCGCGCGCATTACGTCATCGCTGACGTCGTTCGGCCGGCTGACATAAAAACTCTTATCGCCAGAGTTCTAATAAAGCTTATCTTAAACGGTAAACAGTGTCGTGTTCTTAGATAACGAGACCGTGTATTATAATATATACAACTCTTCTATGACCACTTGAGAATAATAAACATCCCATAGAAATGCGATTGCTTGCTGCAAATAGACTGTCACCGTATTTTATTTTTGTTTAGTAAAACTACGCAATAAATTTATACGAAACTTTATAACTAACTGTTGAAAGAATAGTTTTATAAAAGTATGAATTTTGTATTTTAATAGGACAGAAAGTTTTTTATAATAGGTAAAAATATTCAAGTGACAAGAATAGAGTAAAGAGTACAAACCATAACTTTTCGCACTAATAAGTATGAATATATAATACAACATGCTCCCTCAAAAAGTTAATTGCATTGTACTCATGACACAAAAGCATAAAAAACTAGTAAAGAAAACCATTATGAAAAATTAGGATATACCAATCATTTGCAAACAACTGCGATGCTTTATTGGACCCAAAGGTTTCGTCAAAACATCTGCAGGTAATCTGTCAGTGGGCATATACCTAAGTTCAACGGTTTTGTCGTTCACCTTTTCTCGAACAAAATGGAACTTAACATCTATATGTTTTGTCCTATTGTGGTGAACCGGATTCATGGCTATTTTTTGTGCACTCTGACTATCCGTGTACAAAACTATATTAAGCGACTTACCTGTAATATCGGATATCAGTCTTTTTAAAAAGCACGCATCTTTTACTGCTGTAGCCAATGCCATATATTCAGCTTCAGCGGACGACAAAGCCACTGTGGGCTGTTTTTTAGCTTCCCACGAAATAGGGCCGCCTGCAAGTTCATAATAGAACCCAGTGTAAGATCGTCTATCAGTTGGACAGTTTGCCCAGTCTGCATCTGAAAAACCCGTTAAAGTTGTAGTATTACCTTTTTCTTTCCTGTATGTAATACCACTATCTTTTGTTGCTTTCAGATAACGTAGACATCGTTTAGCAATATTCCAATGTGACTGATCAAAGTTAGAGTTAAATTGACTCAAGTAACTCACAGTATAGGCTATATCTGGTCTGGTATTTACAGCCAAGAACATTAAACAGCCAATTAACTCTCTGTAAGGGTACTCACACTCACCTATACCAGGCTCAAGCTTTTTCTTAACCATTGGGGTAGAAACACCCTTACAATCTTGCATGTTAAATCTTTTTAGCATCTTTTCAATATATATTCTGAGATAGCTTCATTCCATAATTATCATGGTAAATATTTATTCCCGTAAAGAAATTAATTTGTCCAAGATCTTTTGATGAAAAGTATTTTACAAATTGACATTTGAAGTTGTCAAGCGTACTTTCATTTTTATACAAGATTACTAGATCGTCGACGTATACAGCCAGTATCAAGGACTCGTTCGATAAGTTTGCATTGTTTTTAAAAATACATGGCTCAGAAGTTTGCATAAAACCAAGAACTGACAAAGTCTGTTTTAACTTTGTATTCCAGGCTCTTGGTGCCTGCTTCAAGCCATAAAGTGACCGTTTCAAAAGACACACTTTAGACTCCTCCCCTTCCCTTACGAAACCTTCTGGCTGTGTCATGTAGATTTCTTCCTCCAAACTGCCATTCAGAAAAGCTGTATCCACATCCATATGCCGGACCTTATAATCTTCCTGCACTGCAAGCGCTAACAAAGTTCGCAACGACGAGTTGCGTACAACTGGAGAAAAAGTTTCGTGGTAGTCGACACCTTCTCTTTGTCGAAAACCTTTTGCTACTAGGCGCGCTTTATACCTAACAACGTCACCTTTCGCATCTCGCTTCAGTTTGAAGACCCACTTGCTAGGAATACAAGTTTTAAGGTTTGGCTTATCAACCAAAATCCATGTGCCCTTTCTGACTAAGGCATTGTACTCATCTCTCATTGCTAAAATCCAGTTATCTTTCTCATCGCTGTTAATCGCAGCCAGATAATTATTTGGATCGTCGCACCCATCTTATAGAAGGGTATTATATGAGAAGTAATCCGGTGGTTTGCGAACTCTTGAAGGATATCGACTAGATTCATTTGAGGAATCTGTAGATTCACTTGACTGCTGATCATCAACATTGTTGACCTCTTCATTGACTGCTTCATTGATTTCAACATCAGCATCTTCAGCATCCAAGAAAGAAGTATCTATGCTAGGAGCATCTACTTCACATCTCCCAGGTGAAGAAGAGGGTAGTACTTCTTGTCTTAAAACTGCTGGCGATGGTGACTGTGAGAGCAAATTGACAATATCAGAGTTCACAGTATTTTCAATATTTTCCTTCAGTCCATGAAAGTTATTTTCAAAAAATGTGACATCTCTTGACTTTAGTAAACGTCTTGGACTTGCCGCATTCCGGAAGTAATAAGTACGCGGATCATCTGAATATCCTACAAAAATCTGTTCCTTAGCTTTCATGTCTAATTTACATCTCTGACTTGATGGAACATGAACAAGTGATCTGCATCCAAAAACCTTCAGATGAGACAGATCGGGTTTTTTATTAAACCACATTTCAAATGGTGTTTTACCGCTAAGCGCGCGGTGTGGTGATCGATTTTTCAAGTAGACGCTCGTCTCTACTGCGTCCTGCCAAAAAGCTTTTGAGAGGGAACCATGTGACAATAGTGACCGAGCCTTCTCTACTATGCTACGATTACAACGTTCACTTACCCTATTTTGCTGAGGGCTGAGGTGCTGTCGTTTGCCAATCGATACCCAGTGACTGAACATAATCCATCAATTCCTTATTGATGAACTCAGTTCCATTGTCTGACCGCAAAGTCTTTATTTTTCCACCAAACTGTCTCTCGACATGAGAATGAAAAGAACAAAACTTAGTTTTGACTTCAGTTTTAGAAGACATAAAATACACAAAAATAAAACGTGTATAATCATCTACAAAAATAATAAAATATCTATTACCTGTAAACGAATTTGTAGAAAAAGGTCCACAAACATCGGTATGAATCAATTGAAGTGGCGATGTAGCCTTCCTGTATTTTAAGCTTTTGAAAGGCTTTCTAGACTGCTTACCCTCTATGCAGGGTATGCATGGTTCCTTGTCGACCTCCGTGTACTCCACGCCGATAGCCTGACCTTTTCTAAGTAGATCCATGCCAATTCGACACAGATGTCCTAACCTCTTATGCCAAAGCTGGAAGTTGGAACAATCAGAGTGCACAAGTTTAGCTGAAACATTATTGAACGTTTTAATTGAACAATCGACAGTATACAGCCCATCACATACAGAACCATACGCTAAAACATTTTTACTGTTTACTACATCACACTTTGAATCATAAATAGTGCAGCCTTCAATATTGAAAACTACAGAGAAACCCTTCTCTACCACTTTACTTACTGAAAGTAAATTACAGTTCAAATCAGGAACATGAACTACATTCTCTATTCTGTTCGCCAAAGTATCTGTATCAATGGATATGTTAACGGAAATGTATGAAATCCGTCATTATATAAAATTCCTAGGAAATGTGTACAATTCCTAAAATCCATAGGATATGTATGAAATATTTTTTAATTAACACTTTTCCTAGGAAATCTATACATTTCCTAAACCGTGATAGGAAATGTATATCAGTAGTCATCGCTGCGCCGATCGCTCCATTCAAGCGAGCATGCAACATGCAGCAGGCAGGGTTTCTGTCACGGCTCCGGCGCTGCGGGCCTCCGGCGGCCCCACGCGTGCTAATCTTCGCAGACGGCTTTCGCTCACCACCGCAACTTCGGCTTGTTGGCCGGCTTCGCCGGCCAGCCTCAGCCGCGGCGGCTCGCTCGCAGCCGCCTGCTCCTCAGCCCGCGGGCCGCCTCGCCCCTCCGCGCCTACGCGATTTTAAATTACACTCTAGGCGTAGTTTGCTACGCTGACGACACGCTGGTGCTGGCACAAGGGAGGTCGCACGAGGCGGCGGCCGAACTTATGATACGCGGGGTTGCGATAGTCGTGGAGAGAATCCGGCAACTGGGTCTCGAGGTGGCATTGCACAAGTCCGAGGCCATGTGCTTTCATGGGCCTCGGAATGCGCCACCGTCGGGATCCATACTGACGGTAGGAGGGGTTCCCATCGGCGTCGAGTCGACGCTGAGGTACCTAGGGCTTGTCCTCGACAGCCGGTGGAACTTCGTGGAGCATTTCCGACGTTTGGCCCCCAAACTGGAACGGGCAGGGGCTGCGTTCAAGCGGCTCTTGCCCAACCTGGGGGGTCCAAACGCCTCCTGCCGCAGGCTCTACGCGGGGGTCGTGCGGTCCATGGCCCTTTACGGGGCCCCGGTGTGGGCGCGTTCTCTGAGGCGGCGAGCCGCCCATTACCTGAACGCGCCCCAGAAGGTGGTAGCCGTAAGGCTGATCCGGGGGTACCGCACGATCTCCGGCGAGGCGGCAAGCCTCTTGGCCGGATTGCCGCCATGGGATCTGGAGGCGATAGTCCTCGCGTGCCTGCATGAATGGCGCGCGGAGGCACTACGCCGGGGGGAAACTCCGCTGCCGCGGCAAATTGTCGCTCAGCGGACAGACCTCCGGCGCGATCTCATGGCGACATGGAGAGAGCGACTGTCGCAACCCCGTGCAGGGCACGCCACAATAGTGGCGATAAGTCCCCTCTTTGAGGAGTGGCTAGAGAGGCGCCACGGCGCCCTCACCTTCCGCCTGACGCAGGTCCTCACCGGACACGGTTGTTTCGGGAGGTTCCTGCACCGAATCGGGCGGGAGGAAACGCCCGGGTGTCACCACTGCGAGGATCGGCCGGAGGACACGGTGGAGCACACTGTGGAGCTATGCCCCGCTTGGGCTGAGCACCGCCGTGTCCTCGTAGCGGCGATTGGCGGCGGCGACCTCTCGCGTCCTGCCCTGGTACAATCCATGGTCCGGAGCGAGAGGGAATGGGAAGCCGTCGCCTCCTTCTGCGAAGCAGTCATGCTAGCGAAGGAGGTGGCGGAACGTGAGAGGGAGAGAACCTCACGTCCCAGCCGCCGCGGGAGACGCCCCGGGCGTCGGGGGGCAACCAGTGGCCCCCGGCCACCGTAGGCGCGGGCCTGTGGACGGTGAGTAATGGGCTAGCTCACCGTCCGTCCGTCTTATGACGACAGACCGTGCCGACGGCGCGTTCGTGTTCCACGCGCGCCTCAAGGAGATGTCAGCAAATCGGAAGGGGTCCGAGAGGGCCGATGCCTGCCAGGGCTGCGGGTTGTTCGAAAGAGATACCGTGCCCCTGGAACGCAAAGGGCTAAGAAGGAACATGGATGGGTTTTAGTCAGTCAAGTCTGACACTCCCTTCCGCTCCGCCCAGAGCGGAAGAAGTCATTTGATGATTTCCCATCCGAAAAAAAAAAAAAAAAAAAAAAAAGGGGTAGGACAAACAAGACTACGTGGAGTCGGTTTTGCAGCAATTCGGTTCTGTCACTAACTTTTGTTGCAAAGCATATTCAATTTTTAACCAACAATATTATTTAATTGTTACAGAAACTATAGTAAATTGGTTTGATTAGAATTATGTATGGGGCACTACAAGTTCACGACCACCATTTTCACCCAAAGTCTCACAACATCTAATATATTCTTCAGATTAACTTATAGTAATTTTATACATTTCCTTCTGTCATATAGGAATTGTATAGAGTTCCTAGGAAATGCATACAATTCCTAGGAAATGTGTGGAGTAAAAAATAATTATGATACTATTTAACACATTTCCTACATAGACTCGGAATTGTATACATTTCCTAGGAATTGTATACAATTCCTAGGTTTCACACATTTCCGGTAACAGATACATTACCAATACCCACAGCCGCTACTCTTTGTCCATTAGCTACAGTAATCGTCCCACCTTGTACTGGCCGATAACTGCTGAACCACTCGCGATGCGGAGTCATGTGAATGGTTGCTCCAGAATCAATAATCCATTTCCTATCATTTGCAGCCGGTGCAGTGAGAGCCATTTCTTTCACAACAGCCTGTTGTTCCACCTTTTCATTATGACTGCAATCTGTACTTTTAAAAACCTTTTCTGAGGCGCTCATAGCCTTTTTATCCTTCTTATTGGGACATTCGGGACTTTTGTGTCCTGGTTCTCTACACTTAAAGCAAATTATAGGCTTCTTCTTTTTGCTTGTAGATCCTGTTGAACGTAACGCAGCCACCTCATTCTGGTGAGGGTCCTTAGAAAGCTCGTTTAACAGCTTTGCCTTAACCAACTCACTGGTTACATCAACATTCGAATTCTCTAAAGCCATGATCAGCGGTTCATACCGTGATGTCAATCCTCCGAGAATAATCGCAGCCAAAGATCCATCATCGATCTTCTTACCAATATCCTCAAGATCTTGAGAAGTACTCATAATGGCGTTGATATATGATTCTAAATCTTGGGAATCGGTCAAGGTATATTTGTATAACCTACGCTCTAGAGAGAGCCTTCGACCCATACCTTTATCCTCGTATGCCTTTTGTAAGGCACTCCAAGCCTCCTTAGCGGTTTTCGCATTTCTCACGTGCGAAATTGCACCTCCGTCTACCGTAAGGCATATTTTTGATAACGCCTTCTGGTCATTACGAGAGCGCACATCCTCCGCTGTTTTATCTGAATCATCATACCCAGTGATGGACGTCCACAGCTCCTCATGAATGAGAAGCATCCTCATTTTGAACTTCCAGGTTGGGTATCCATCTCGGTTTATTAACATCTTGATTCCTTGAAAATTCATACTGTTGCCTGACATTATCTACTTTTAAAATTAAGAGCTTCGTGCTGATAACGTGTTGAAAGAATAGTCTTATAAAAGTATGAATTTTGTATTTTAATAGGACAGAAAGTTTTTTATAATAGGTAAAAATATTCAAGTGACAAGAATAGAGTAAAGAGTACAAACCATAACTTTTCGCACTAATAAGTATGAATATATAATACAACACTAACATCACAAATATACAAGTAATCTAATGACAGTGTTTTTTAGGAGTCCTACATACATTATTCACATAAGATTCCAACTCAAACTTCTTATAAGATCGACCGTTTTCCAACTGCGCAGTTCAATGCATGAAAATACTTGAAATATCAAAAAAATATGATTAGATATGCCTTGAATACATGAAATAATGAATTATCACTATTTTTTATGTTGCTACTAATGTTTCCAAGACCATATTTCATTGTAATAGAATCAAATATATATTTTCAATTTCGACAAACAAACTTCACAACAAAGGAACTTTTGTTGACTCAAAAACACATTTTTTTGATATTTTTCAAGCAAATGACATCTAAAAAGTTGCATTATACACTAATAACAAACTATACATTCACTTACCAAAGTTTATAACACATAACACAAAACTTTCACTAAATTTCCAATCACAATAACACCATTCCGCACACTGTCCGCCATTTTCGTTTGACATTTGCCAAAGACGAGTTCCTTTTCTTTATATAAAAATTTGTCGTATAATGTTGGTAGTGTTTGGTTTCATTTGAATCGTCTTCTAATTGAACATAGACGTAAATTTTTACAAACGATTTTGATTCTTACGTTACGTACGATAAGGGTTTAAGTTGCTGGCACGACGCGTACCGAAATTCGGTACGCGTGGGACGGGAAGGAATGTCACCACACAACTAGCTTGACTTTGTAAGCAGCTTCCAAAATAAACTCTTTGCTCCATAAACCAGTGCCACATTTATATTCCGACAATTCATCGCGCTAAGAACGAACTCCCATCCATCTATGTTTTCACTTGATGTCATTGTACCACGATTATGCGGGTTTAATAATATCGCAGCAGTGTATTGGCTTAATCGCTGTAGCTTTTCTATCGCTGAATTTCTGTTTTAAATAATGGTGTGCTTCCTCGTCTAAAATTTCAACTACGATCGGCTTCTCTAGCAGTTCTTTTAAATCGCCAAATGCTGTACGTATCAAATGGATAGAACAGTAATCTCCTTCCAACTTTGTTATCCAACTTACGATTGGTTCTTAGTAAAACCATTATTTATTCAAAGGAGATGGTGTCATAGTTCACCCAAAAAACTAAGTTCCATCGATACTGGAAAACTGTGTGCACAAAAGTCAATAAACGAACCCAAGTTGCAAAATCCTAATCCGTGGGATATCGGAGATATGGGCTTACAGGGTATGCAAATAATTCATTTTTTGACTTTCAGGTTTGTTCCCGCTGGCTCCCCCTGCTTGTCCACCACGGGTGGACACGGTCACATTTTTAAAAAATAATTCCCGCTGGCCCCTGTGGGTGGCCACTGAGAATCATTACTAAAATAATTCACTGTAGCTAGTCACTATTAAAACCTATTATTCTCTTTGTACAACCCTGGCTGATATACAGTTAATAAACGTATTGAACTTTAATAATTAAAATCATGATAAAAATCTTCGTTTAACGTCTTATTCTATTTTCACAAAAACAAAAAGATAAGTTTCTTTCTCATCTTCTCAATTTCTCATCAGTTCCAGAAATTGGCCAACGGTTATTTGGCCATTTACAAATTCCTGTTGCGTTTCTAGAATACTCGTATACTGATCACTGAAGATATATTTCTTTTTTCGTTTGTTAGTTTCAATATATTTTGGCTTAACTGTACTTTTCGCACAACGAAAACAAAATGCGTCTTCTTGAAGAACGTTGAAAGCTTGCAGCATGTTTGGTTTCTTTTTACCTATTGCTTTTTTTTTTTTACTTTTTGCTTTATTCAGTTTATGGTGCCATCCTTTAACAGCATTAGTCGTGCAATGCCTTTCCCCAAAAATACACCATAATTTTAATAAAAACATCAATCATCATTAGTCGTGCAATGCCTTTACCCAAAAATACACCATAATTTTAATAAAAACATCAATCATAATTTTAATAAGGTATCTGTAATCCAGTGATCTACGTATTGCCGAAATTTCAAAACATTTGGATTTGTAGTATAGCGAGTTATATAAAGCCATCCGTTTTTTATTTCTATCTTGGGTAGTTATGGAAGTACCTTAGTCAATGCTACCTCTCTCATTTTAAACATATCTTCATATGTTAAAAGTTTTAAATCACGGCCTTAACTCCATATCGCTTTTTTGAAATGTGTTGTTATACACATTTCATACATTCCTTTCAATATTGCTGTAGGAAATGATGATCTGATGGCCTTCATAGCTGCTTTCTCAAAGTCTATTGTAAATTTTCTTGGGTCCCATTGTGGAATCTGACTTTTAATCAATTTATATAAAATGGTGTAAGACTTAACATCTCGGAAAGTCATAAAGGCGTAAATCAATGGAATTATGTTGGTACTATTTTCTGTACTTTGAACATCACCATGTATCGAGTACAGTTGTGTGAAAGGTTCACTACAGCTTTTAAAGGTACCATCACAATAAAAATCACGAGTCTCCCAAATAACCCGTTTGGCTTTTCCGACACGAAATGTTACAATACGATTGCCATTATAATAGTTATCCGCTAAAAGGAATTGCTTGTACTTTTAAGGAATTTGCAATTCTTCTTCATGTCTGCATTGAATTGTATATCAGCCAGGGTTGGACAAGGAGAGTGTTTGGTTTTAATAGTGATGCTGTCCACCAGAGGTGGCCATTGTACATGTTAAAAGATGTTGTAGCCGTGTCCACCAGGGGTGGCTACAGTGAATTATTTTAGTGATGATTCTCACTGGCCACCCCCCGGGGCCAGCATGAATTATTTTTAAAAGTTGTGACCGTGTCCACCCGGGGTGGACAAGCAGGGGTGGCCAGTGGGAATAATCGGATTTTTACAGCTGTGGTGACAAAATAGTCATGCTATCGATTTTATTTTGTACCAACGACGTCATAGATGCTATTCGCGTTATAATAATAAATAATAATCAATTTATTTTCAGGTTACAACGACCCATAGATAAATACCTTAACCTAAATATACATACTATAACAAGAAGAAGAAGAAGAAGAAGTTATTACACTAAGAATAATATCGATGTACAGTTGACAAAATAATAATAATAGTAAGTAACAGTAGTTGTAGTTCTCATTGATGGTATTGTATTGTCATTGATAGTACTAAGGTGTCTAATAAATGAATATTTATTTCAATTGTCTATTTTGCTATTCAAAATCCTCTTCCAAGCAACCTAGATTGGTAGTAGGTTTAGTTAATGATGATAGAAGAAATACGTTACGTTACAATTATCAATAACAGAACTGTGAACTGTTGGCTGAAGAACGCAGTTCAGCTCTCTTCATCTGGACTTGCTGCCGACGAACCCAACAAGCAAACCCCGGATCGTGGTTGTAGGAGTGCCGACTTCCATGGCTGAAAATGAGGTCTTTAAGTGCATTTTCGAACAAAATGTAGCTGACAAGTTACCGGCGATGTCCTTGGAATCCTTTCTGACCTTGGTAAAACTAAGCCATAAATCTGGGAAGAGAGAGGCAGTGACTGGTAACTACGTTATTGAAGTTGCGGCCAATATACGAATACCTCAATCAAGGATTTTTATATAATAATTATATAATTGACGTGCCCCACGGTTTTATTTTAGTCTAGTCTATGCATATGTTTATAATTCCCACGACTGTATCTATTTTATTATTTTTTGGTTTTTAGTACATTTATCTTAAACATTGCAATGTATGTTTAACATAAAACCGTTTAACTTAAAAAGTATTTTTACCTATTTTTATTTTCTAGTTTTTAGTTTTTATTTCGCATTCTGTTTAATTCATTTAGTGCTTCATTATTGCAAGGTTTCTTGCCCGTTAGTTTATTGCAGTCCAACTCTATACGTAGTCCCTGCAAAGATCTTACTCTACTAAGAGCCACGTAGGCTTGACCTTCTTCAAACAGTTTCGCACATAAGTATACGACTGCGTGATCCACAGTGCTGCCCTGCATTTTATGTATTGTAGAAGCCCATGATAGTATTAAAGGCAACATTCTTCTTTCAGCCGTTCCGTAATTGTACTTAGCTGGAAACTGTATGGCTTTCGGGTGTATAAGATGTACTCCGTCTCTTGCGAAATCAATTCGGACGGAAGGTACATCTGTTGCATACATCTGAGTTCGTTTACTCCTCCATAAAACTCATTTTCACAGTTCTTAATTTGCCTTAATCGAGCGTCCATCATGCATAACATTTGATAAGACACCATGGAAATCTCGTCGACAATCAAAAATTCTGTCTGATGCCATTGTTGCCTCATTATTCGCAAATAGTTTCCGGACAGTGGTGACATACCTGTTATGCGACCGTCTTTCTGTACAGGCAATTTTAAAGTACTGTGTATCGTAGCTCCATTTATTAATCTAGCTGCAACTCCTGTTAGTGAGCAGACTTTAACCGCATCCTTTGCGTAGCACCTATTAATTTGGTCTCGTAATAACTTTAATAGAAAAGTCTTGCCCACACCAGCTCCTCCTGTAAAGAATATTTTTAAACGTTCTTCAGCACCTGACATTTGATTTTGTATGGACTGGGTAACTAATGTAAAAATTTCCTTTTGTCCTGCATTCATAGACTGCTTAGCCTGTAAGAACTGGTCTTCATTCATTGGCAAATAAGGAACTTCTTCTTCATGGTCTAGTTCCATCGGCTCTGCGTGTTCCAGTATCTGAAATGCGTGTACTTGCGCGAATGCATTTTCAAGCTGCCTGTCACGTTCACGATATATTTCCAAGTAGGCGTTTGTTTGTCTTAAACTTTCTTCGTTGGCGAGAAACGCATCTCTGGCACTATTAAATTCTCCTAAAAGTTCGGCCTCATTGCGATACGGCATATACTGGATTAGTTAACTGTAATAATATGACTCTGGATCAGAAGCTGCTACGAAGTTAGGTACCCGTACTACAGCCGGCGTGTTTCTAATAGTCATTTTGGTGTTGTCTGTTAAAGTTATAAGACGCCTTCTTGTTGTTTGCTCGTGCGGTGCATAAGCATCGGTATCGATGCTCTCTTCATTTATAACTGGCGGTTTTGTGTAGTGTGGCTCAAATAACATCGCAAATTCTATGAGACACATATTGTTAAAATCATAGTTGGGGTGCTCTGCTGGTCGCTTTTCATATCGTTCGAAAATATGGGCACAATATCCTGCTGCTTGACCAGCTTCATTAAACTTCAACACTTTATACCTTTGTTCCGCTTTACGAGTATTGACAAAAATTGATTTTCTCGAGCTGTCACGCATACTCAAATGGCATAGCCTGAATACGCATTCGCAGGCTGAAACTTGACGTTCTCTTAATATGCGCATGCATATTTTAAACAGCTTACGCGAGACGTGAGTTTCTTCTCTTCTAATTTGTTGAATAGCTCGAGATACTTCACCATCTAGGTTTGTAGGTTCTGATTTTGACACGTATTTAGCGATGTAATACGCAATCGACTCATTTGTACCACACGGTTGTATATCCATATTGGCTTTCCACATTTTTAGCAAAGCAGGACTGTAATTATTTACCCAACCATCTTCACTTTTTCTTTTCAGAACGCAAATGCGACCACCGTTGTAGATGAATTCGTTAGATGAAGGATCAATAACATGTGTCTCTAAGCATTCCGAGCGTGGAAAGTTGAAACGATAAACAGAATTATTTTTCGTGCAGGTACTAGTGTGTCGATGTATTTGACAATTTTTAACTAATTCATATAGTTCTGAAGTTTCTGGAGGAATGGCAGTACTACAGACTGAATCAATGCGAGCTATTCCTTCAGGTGTCGCAACAGACGGGTGATCTTCGATCCAAACAACCATATGCAAATGAGGACTTCCTCTGTTCTGAAACTCGATTCGCCACCAATGATCTTTAACTTTACCGCCAAATATTTCAGTATCAGTTTTAGGAAACTGCATTAGCGCATTAACACGTACCATAAAATGTCTACTCACAACAACTGGATACATCTCGATGAGTCTCTGAGTTTCCTGAATATCTATGTCATCTGGGTCAATGTGCTGTTTACCATCACTAACAACCTCCTCTTTTCATATCCTTCTAGTGAAGTGTTGAGCACTTTCATTTGATACCCATATTGATGGGATCGATAAAACCTTCGTTATCCGCCATTTTGTAGCGGCCGCCATCTTGTATTTCAATTTTTTATAGTATATTGTATTCTGCTTGTTGAGCCCTTTCATTTGATACCCATATTGATGGGATTGATAAAACCTACGTTATCCGCCATTTTGTAGCGGCCGCCATCTTGGATTTCAATTTTTTATAGTATATTGTATTCTGCTTGTTGAGCCCTTTCATTTGATACCCATATTGATGGGATTAATAAAACATAAATTATCCGCCATTTTGTAGCGGCGGTCATCTTGAATTTATAATGATAATGAATAAAGTCGACTTCCTGAAGCAGAAAGTGTATGCATGGGCAAACCGTATCCGTAGGTATAAGCGGCGGGTGGAACGATACACTCTGAATCGCACATTCCAAAGAGATAAAAGGTGGGTTTATAGGAGTTGGGAGCGACCGGACCAAGGTGTGGCTGACACGCACCTGCCGGATGATGACGCCATGTGCTCGTTCTGGCGCAGTATCTGGTCGGTGCCTGTCAGCCACACCGAGGGTGAATGGACTCGGGTGGTCGAGCGAGTATGCGATCCAGTTCCAGAAATGGGGGCTATCACTATCAGCCCCCAAGACGTAGCTCGTGCAGTCCGTCCGTTGCCTAACTGGAAATCTCCAGGGCCGGACGGACTGCACAACTTCTGGATTAAGTGGATCCAGAGGTCGCACGCTCGCTTGGCGGCCCTATTCCAGTCAGCTTTAGAATCAGGGTCGCTGCCCGAGTTCTTAACTACTGGAATCACCCATCTGCTCTATAAATCTAGTAGTACTGCGGAGCCCAAAAATTATAGACCTATTACCTGTCTTCCGACAGTGGATAAAGTTTTTACATCCATTTTGAGAGCTAAAATTTGCAAACACATTGATGACAATTCGATCATGTCCGCTTCTCAAAATGGATGTAGGAATGGGTCCCGCGGTACTAAGGAGCTGCTTCTCATTGATATGGCCATTAACCAACAGGTTCGCCGTTCCCGAAGGGATCTGTGGACATGTTGGATAGATTATAAGAAGGCCTATGACTCGGTGCCACATACATGGCTTATGAGGGTGCGCTACAGTTGTATAAAATAGATGCAACTCTGCGCACCTTCCTGATGTCGTGTATGAGGCAATGGAGGACAGTCCTTCGCTATCCAGGATGTCAGCATATCCAAGGGACCAGCGAACCGATAAGGATAGATTTTTCAGGGCGATAGTTTGAGCCCGCTTTGGTTTTGCTTAGCCTTGAATCCTCTAAGCATGCTGCTAGAGGATTCAGGTCTGGGCTTTCGGTTGAGGAGAGGTGGTCAGGTTATATCTCACCTTCTTTACATGGATGACCTGAAACTCTTTGCCCCCAACAATTTGCAACTGATGGAGCTACTGAAGGTAACAGAAACTTTCAGTAGCGCCATCAGGATGGAATTTGGTGTAGACAAATGTGCGGTCATGCATGTAAAGCGAGGTCGGATTTTGGAATCTGTGGGAACCCAGCTCTCAGATTCCATAAATCTTAGATCCCTCTCAGCAACCGAAACCTACAAGTATTTGGGTATGTCGGAAGCGCTGGGCATCAATGCTGTTGACATGAAGCAGTCATTGAAGGAGCGTTTCTTTGGCCGCCTGAGAAAAGTATTTAATAGTCTTTTATCAGGCGGAAATAAGGTGCGTGCCTTCAATGGTTGGGTCATGCCGGTTTTGATGTACTCTTTCGGCGTACTCAAATGGACTCAAACAGAATTAGACGCCCTGGATAGGAAGGTCCGTACATTGTTGACGGCTTATCGAATGCATCACCCACGTTCTTCGGTTATGAAACTGTATATCCCGCGGAGTTGTGGAGGTTGAGGCTTTTTAAACGCCAAGACTCTCCACAATCGCGAGATATGCAGTCTCAGGGAATATTTCCTAGAAACCGACGTAGGGATGCATCGAGATGTGGTCGCGATGGACAAGGCCCTCACCCCGCTCTCCTTGGCTAAAGAGAACTGGCGCAAACCTGCAGTGCTTGACACTAATGACCGCAGGGAAGTATGGCAGAGTAAGGAGCTTCACGGACGCTACTTCAGTGCCTTGCATGGGCCTGATGTAGACCATGCAGCGTCCGTAGCCTGGCTACGTTCCGGGGAACTCTTTGGAGAAACCGAAGGTTTTGTTTGTGCAATTATGGATGAAGTTATGATGACGAATAACTACCGGAAATTTATTGTGAAGGATGGCACGGTTGACATATGTCGGGCATGCCACCGTCCGGGCGAATCGATCCGTCACATTATCTCCGGGTGTTCTCGTCTAGCTAACGGAGAATACTTGCATAGACACAACCTTGTAGCCAGGATTATCCATCAGCAACTTGCTCTGAAATACAGCCTTGTGGAATCGGAAGTGCCGTACTATAGGTATGTGCCCGACCCAGTTCTCGAAAATGGCAATATCACACTGTATTGGGATCAATCCATCATCACTGACAGGACTATTGTAGCCAATAAACCTGATATAGTGGTGATGGATCGATCAGAGCGGCGCGCAATGATTGTTGACATAACGGTTCCACATGACGAGAACCTCGTGAAGGCCGAGAAAGATAGACAAATCAAGTATATTGACTTGGCTCGCGAGGTTGTCGACATGTGGCCTGTTGACTCAGCGATCATTGTGCCGATAGTCGTATCAGCCAATGGCCTAATTGCCAAGAGCCTCGACCAACATCTGATGAGGCTCTCGTTAGGCAGCTGGATCAAGGGCTTGATTCAGAAAGCGGCACTCCTGGACACGGCTCGTATTGTTAGAGGAGATTCCTCTCTCTGGAGCCCTGACCGCCGGTAGCTTGGACCCTGTTCCCGATACCGGTGGGCTACTATTTTTATATTTTTAAATGTTTTTGTATTTAATTTTGTAAAAATATTTAAAAATGTAAAATGAATGTGTATAAAATGAATAAAGGAATAAATAAACATAATTGTATGGTCACCAAAATCCAAAGTGTATACAAAATTTCAGATTAATCGGTTGACAGGAAGAGGGTGAAATTTGAATGACTAAATTTGACCCAAGAATAATAAATAAAACAAACGGGGTGAGCTAAATAAAACCGTTTAAAAACATTTAAAATATAAAAAACAGGTTTCCGCCGGTAACGAGAGCAGGGTCCAAGCTACCGGTGGTTAGGGCTGCAGAGATAGGAACCTCCTCACAATGCGGGCCGTATCGAGGAGTACTGCCTTCTGAATCTGGCTCTTGATCCAACTGCCAAGTGAGAGCTTCGACAGATGTTCGTCGAGGCTCTTGGCCATAAGGCCATTGGCCGTTACGACAATCGGCACAATGATAGCTGAGTCCACATTCCACATATCGACAACCTCGTGAGCCAAGTCGAGATATTTTATCTGTTTCTCTTTCTCAGCTTTCACGAGGTTTTCGTCATGCGTGATGGTAACATCGATTATCATTGCGAGGCGCGCTGATCGGTCTATCACCACTATGTCAGGCTTATTGGCAACAATAGTCCTGTCAGTAATAATAGGCCGATCCCAGTACAACGTGACATGGTCTTTCTCGAGCACTGGGTCAGGCACATACTTTTAGTACGGTACCTCAGATTCCACTAGTTTATATTTCAAGGCAAGTTGCTGGTAAATAATCCTGGCCACTTGGTTGTGCCTGTGCAAGTTCTCGCCGTTAGCCAGACGAGAACAACCAGAAATAATATGTCTGATGGACTCACCCTGACGGTGGCATGCCCGACACACGTCCACCGTCCCATCCTTCATAATATGTTTCCGGTAGTTGTTCGTCAGCATAACTTCGTCCATAATCGCACAGACAAAACCTTCAGTTTCCCCAAAGAGGTCGCCGAAACGTAACCAGGACACGAACGCTATAAAATCTACATTGGGCCCATGAAGAGCCTGGTAAAAGCGCCCGTGAAGAACCTTGCCTTGCCATATTTCCTTGCGGTCATCGGTAGTCAGTATTACAGGTTTGCGCCAGTTCTCTTTAGCCATGGACAGCAGGGTGAGTGCCTTGTCCACTGCGACAACATCTCGGTGCATACCGATCTCTGTTTTAAAAAAAATATTATATTATTAATAGGTATGATAATATGAGAAAAAAACAAGTGCGTTTTTTTAGGGTTCCGTAGTCAACAAGGAACCCTTATAGTTTCGCCATGTCCGTCTGTCTATCTGTCTGTCCGCGGTTTAGCTCAAAAACTATTGGTACTAGAAAGTTGTGATTTGGCATGAGTATACAAGTTAATGACGCCGAAAAAGTGGTAAAATAAAATTTTGATAAAAACAATTATTTAGGGGGATGATAATTTCTTTTTTCGTCCTTACCGTATTGTGGCGTATTGTTGGATAGGCCTTCCTAAAATATTAGGTGTTTGGGAAAACCGTTTTTTGATTAAGTAAACCGTTCGTGACTTATCAAGCTTTAAAGTACCAATTTTCGTTAGGGTCATGTGTCCCCCACCTCTACAGACTAAACGGTTGTAGTTAGAAATATATAACGAAGTTTAAAGGAAAACTATCACACTTCAGTGGGCTTTACAAGTTTACGAGTAATTTCAATTCGTATTTGACTTTTCGAACAACTCCATAGAAATGTCGATCGATGGCGCTAAGCGTCAGTTGTATCGCGCTGTTTCATTGCTAAATAAGTTTTATAAAAAAAAAAAAAACTGTTGTTGTTGTTTGTATAGGAAGTCAAATTAGGTAGGTAGTCATGTTTGGCTTTTAGTTAGAGCATGGTACGAATTTATCAGTCAGCGAATACGACCCGCACTTGGCTGTTATAAAAACTACAGAACCCTACACTGTGCGTGGCCCGACACGCCCTTGACCGGTTTTTTAAATAGATGCATTTATTTTTGTAACATATACAAATAAATATACAAAGTAATTAATTATTTTTCATCATCATCATTTCAGCCGAAAGACGTCCACTGCTGGACATAGACCTCCCCCAACGCCACATTGACATAAGGGGGGTTTTGCCATAATCGCCACGCTTGGCATGCGGGTTGGCGATCGCAGTACGGTTGTTACAAAAGCACAGAGAACGCTGCTGCCCATTCTCTGGCAAGTCCCTTAGTTGCCTCTTACGACACCCACGGGAAGATATGGGATGGTGCTATTCTTTACGTCTGGACACCATACAGTAATTAGTAAACCATATAGTAATTATTTTTAATATCAGCTAATATAAAATCTTAAAATTGAGCAGGCTGGGTCAGATTTTCTTCGTTCCTAGCCCAAGCTAAATAATAAACAATGGACATTATATGAGCACACCTTCCTAATGTGCGACGACCGTGTATGCAGCTGCAACTATATTCAGTGATTATGTCGCGGTTATACAAAACGAAAGAATAGTATCAGCGTTTGGTCTTCCTCATTATCATTGAATCTAATACCTGCTGGGTGTCTAAGTACTTCAATTGAAAAGACTCCAGTTGCTGTAACGTGTTCACTGCAGTATGATTTCGCTATTTTGACATGGTATGTGCCAATAGCAAACGCAACCAGCTGATCGTTATTCATACGTGGGAAATCAGCAAGTTTGGGGAGTGTTGCAATAATTCTGACGAAAGCAACTCTCTGTCGGTACAAGCGATGTCGTTCGACAAAATCGGCCAATAGATTAGGCCTGGACCTGTTTCTCTCTATCATACTTCATATCCACACTCTTCTAAATCTGACAAACAGTCGCGGAAACCCCGATCTAAAACCAAACAGTCGCCTTCGTTCAAAAACTAACGTATTGGAATTTCTTCAGTTCGATCCTAATGATTGTTTAATATAGCTTGATTATGTCTGCGTCCGACGTTCGAGCAGCATAGGGTCCGAATACTTCTATTTCTTTGATGTAGCCATCTGCACATACCATCATGAAAGGCTTTACTAAATTGGTGAATTTGTGTACTTTAAAAAAAAAACAAATACGACCCATCGTAAATAGCTAAATAGCTTTCGTCTGCTCCTGATTTCCATATATATGATTTGGAACTATTCTATTTGTAGCGATTACTTCAGAGCGGCTTATATGTTCCAAGATGATGAGGTAAAAATTCATTTTCTAGACATTGTCGTGCCTATTTTGACATCCAGATGCAAGTCGCTTTAGATATGTTTAGCATGGATACCAATCGAACATGCGGTTCGCCAGATCGCAGCTTACAGAGATAAACACCTAATATTGTCTAAGATTTATCAAGTTGTCGTAGTGACGGCGTATCGAGCAATATGACTATTACTCCGAATGGTAAAAGTATATAGTCCCGCTTAATAGCGCGCGCCCGCGGTCATGAAAACGTTGTCATCGGAACTTGTTCGACGGTTGACATCGCGCCTCCGCGCGCCGGATGGCCGGGCGCACAAAATGTTTTTTTGTTGCCTCGTTGGTAACGTGAGTAATCTCAAGTGATGTTATTGTTCAAGCTAATGATTGACTCTTTCGAGTCGTGTCAAGTGTTAACTCTCATCATACTTCTTTCGTTGCACATATGTCCCGTGCAACCACTATCAATTCACCATATTTTTCTTCCTTGTGAACTCATCATCACTTCTTCAGTGGTGCTCATCGACGTCAACGCCTTCGACGTTTCATGATCACTATTACTATCTGATTGATCCAGGTTTTGTGCACTTAGTTTTCCTTTAAAAAACATTCTTCACTCTGCACTCTCTTGCAAAATGCCCACGACGACCACAACGATAACATTCAATCATCCTTTTAGGGCCTTGATCGTCATTTGCCTTTTTCAATTGATTGGCATTTGTTTTTGTTATATAAATATTCATCATCATCTGCCTAGCCTTTTCCCAAACTATCTTGGGGTCGGCTTCCAGTCTAACCGGATGCAGCTGAGTACCAGTATTTTACATGAAGCGACTGCCTATCTGACCTCCACAACCCAGTTACTGGGTAATACGATACCCCTTGGTAAGACTGGATGTCAGACTTTTAGCTTCTGACTACTCGTAACGACTGTCAAAGTCTTCAAATAACAGCCGGGACCAACGGCTTAACGTGCTTTTCGAGGCACGGAGGAAACTCGATAAGTAATTATGGTCACCCATCCACAGACCAACCTTGGCAAGCACGGCTTAACCTTAAAGATCGACCTGGGGGGCTGTTATTAAGCTGCGGCGGCTTGTTATATAAATATTATTGTTGTATAAATATTATATGTTTATATACAAGGTGTTGTTTTGCATCCTCGTCAAAATTCAGGATGTTGTCACAAAAGACATAAATAATCAATATAAATTACGGTACCTAGTAAATTATTAAAAATTACTGCGTTTTTTTGTTGTTTAAATTTGTCAATATTTCAGAATAACCCCCTTAACGTGGTTTAGGGATTAGAAAATTATCGAAAAAACGTTTGAGGTTTTTTGTTTGTGTGTAAGCGACGTTATAAAGCGGGGATCAGACGGCCCGTGTTTAAAACACAGGTGGTTCACAGTTACCGATTTCAGTAAATAAATAAAAAAAAGAAAATTACCAACTCATTTTATTATTGATTCGGGTCGAGAATCATTAGCATAGTTACCTTCTAGAATTTGACGAGGTTGCAAAACAACACCTTGTATAATATTTATACTAGTAACTTGTTAATTAGGTCGTATTTAGTGAATAAGTCGTCACATCCACGGCAAACTTACGAATCTGCAGTTTTAGTAAAATCGATATTTAGATGAAAAACTGTACGTAATGTGGTTCTACACACCGTGGCAAAAATACGTATTTCTGTCTCTGACGGTTACAGAATTCAAATTGTTCGATTCTGCGTTTTATGTTATTACACCCACAGTAATCTTACCAAATTCATTTAAGATATTTTAGCGCAGTAGAATTTATAAAGTTCGAGTAAAATGTGCCACTGTCAACTTACGAATCTGGTATATTCGTGAATTTACCTTGGTAGCAACTATTATTTAAGTGGGTCAAGTATCCAAAGGCAAACATACGAATGTGGCATATTCGTAAATTTACATTGGTAGCAAACATTATTAAAATGGGTCAAGTAACCCAAGGCAAGTATACGAATGTGGCATATTCGTGAATTTACCTTGGTAGCAAACGTTACTAAAATGGGTCAAGGAACCCAAGGCAAACATACGAATGTGGCATATTCGTGAATTTACCTTGGTAGCAAACATTATTTAAATGGGTCAAGTAACCCAAGGCAAGTATACGAATGTGGCATATTCGTGAATTTACATTGGTAGCAAACATCATTAAAATGGGTCAAGTAACCCAAGGCAAACTTACGAATGTGGCGTAATCGTGCATTTACAATTGTTACGAATACTATTTGTTGAGGAAATAACTTTTAACAATTATGCGAATTTGCTTATTTATTATTAAATAAGTGAACTTACTTACAGAAACTTATGAAGGTTTTCAAACGTGGCGCGAATTTTAAAATTCGTTGGTGTTTGGAGTTTCCACATTTTATGCCTAAAAGATTTTATCGAATAATAGATTTTTATTAATAATCTAAAACAAACAATCGATTTAAGTACTTGATTTAATAATATGCAATATCGATTAAATTGCACATCACTAATTTATTGGTTGCATCACTTTTTTACTCTCGTTGTTAACTGTGCTCTGGTTAAAAGTTTGATTAATAATTATTGTGTTTATTAAAATTCACGTGCTTTGTTTTTCAACATGAAGAGAAGTGATAAGATGCTACGTAAAGTGTTCGAAGCTGAGAGAAATACAAGTAAGTATATTATATTATTTTAGGTTATTAGTTACATACTTTTCTTTGTTAAAAGGTTGTTAATTCAAATGATTTTAGAACAGAAAGTTCACAACTGTCTTGGCTAGTTCTATTTTATTGTTAAAGAAATTGTGTGTAGGTATTATGTAAATCTACCAACTTACAACTTTGTTTTTATTTTGTCCTCGCGTCGCGTCGTACGTAAGTAAGATAGGTATTTAACGTAAGTAAATTACTTTCAATCTAAAACTGAGCGCCCCTCCACTGCTTGTTACGTACACATTTCAATAATTTGTATAGAAAACCCAGTGAAGTTGCCAGTGGCGTTCAGAAGAAAAGATCTCTCCAAGCAATTTTACCAGAGCGTCATTTGTTTCGTGGTTCGGTATTCAATTTCAGTGGTGTTTTTATCCGCGCTGATATAGAATGAAACAAAATAAACTTGAACTACTTTTTAAATCAAAAACGATTGGACTTAAGGTTAATGCTTCACAGACCGGGAAGTTTAAATAAAGAGACATGTAAAGTTGGTTTATGCGTGGTAAATCCTGGCACAGCATGATACACGAATTTTAGTCATTCTTACATAGCTAACTGCACTACCTATTAACGCAAAATACGCGCTTTGATGTGGAGTGACGGACACCAGCCCGTATTACCTATTATCTAACCTTACTTTACTTATTTACCTTAGGTACTTACCTTACTTACCGTACGTAATTACATTACTTACTAGTCCGGGATCTCGTGATCCGTTATAACATACACTACCACTGGACCAACGAAGCAGTCACGTTTTTAAACTAACTTAAAAATAATATTACTTTCAGGAGCAGCAGAGTTGGAAGAAACAATTAGTAGAAGAAGTAATACATCAAAAAAAACTCAACAACCACCAAACATAATGAAAGAAAATTTATCTATTGATATATCCTTATCCGATGGCCCTACCGAAGAATGCCTTCCTGTATCACTATCAATAGCTAACGATGCATCTTTACAGACCCTTGATTCCATAGACTCCGAAGCAGTTGCAACGCCGGAGGCACCATTATACTCACCGATAACTCCAATTGACCGAAACATTTTTCTATCTGGAGGTAATACAACAATCGAAGCAGTTGTAACGCCGGAGGCACCATTATACTCACCGATAACTCCAATAGACCGAAACATTTTTCTATCTGGAGGTAATACAATAATTCCTGAAAGTCCCGAAAATTCTTCACCAGTTCGTAATATGTCACCAGATACTCTTAAATTGTTCGAAACACTGAATCATAGTGATTTCAGTGACGACGACAGTGTTAAAGACCCCGATTTCATTGCTGATGAAGACCTCCATAATAATTCATCTGATGAATCTACTTCACATACAAACATTGTAGCACTAGTTCATGTAGAAAATTCTTTGAATTCAGAATACATCGGATACAACTCAACAGCCAGAAATAATTCACGATAATGCTGTTTCAACTGCTATAATGATAATAAATGGGGATGACGACATCCAGGAATCTCAAAAAGTAGATGAAAGCAATTCGCCATCACATTTTCAAGTGGTTGTCTCCAAGCCACTTAAGAGAAGATATTCTGAAAATGACTTGCAACAGTTTCATCAAACACATCAACCATTAAAAAAGTTAAGAAGTGTTTCTATATCTATTGCGTGTGAGGACAGAGTGCAGAAAAAACCAAAGTACAATACACCAAAGAAGAAACATATTTCTGACCCTTCTAAATGGAAGAGACATATTGAGAGGGAGAAACGTTTCAAAGGTGAAGCTTACAAAACTATCAAAGGTAAATTTGTTTCAGCTATGCCTTTGAAGCAACCTAAGTGTCTGGCAATCCCAAAACATAAATGCAATTCTAATGTACCTGAAGAAGCGAGAAAGAAAATTTATGAGTCTTTTCGAACTCTGAGAACTTTAGAAGCACAGCGTCAATTTGTAATTCAGCACGTTAAAAAAGAGAAGAAGAAAAGATCAACAACAAATGGCCCTTCACGCAAAGATTTTACACACCATTATTCTTTTACAATAGGACACGAAAAGGTCAGTGTATGCAGAGATTTCTTTTTGGACACCTTAAATATAAAAGAAGGAATTATAAGGGGTGCTTTGAAGAAAGTTTCTTCAGAAGGTGTTGTTTTAGCAGATTCTAGAGGCAAGAAACCGCCATCTAACAAACTTTCTAATGATAGATTTAATCAAATTAAAGAACATATATTTTCATTTCCTGCCATGGAATCACATTATTGTAGGAAGAACACAGAGTATAAATACCTTGATTCTGGACTGAATTTAAAAATAATGTATTTGCTGTATAAGGAAAAGTGTGAAGAAGAAGGAACCAAGCCAGCAGGTATAGAAACATACCGAAAAGTTTTTAGATCCTATAAATTAAAATTTCATGTGCCTAAAAAAGATCTGTGCAAAAAGTGCGTAGCTCACAAAGAGTTAAAAAGTAATGACATGATTAACTCTGAAGACGACAGTCATTCCAAGCATCTTAAGCGACGGGACGATGCTTATCTGCGTCGAGACGCTGATAAAGCAGCAGCAAAGAATGATACGAAAACTTTGGCTTTCAATTTTGACCTAGAAGCGGTCCTTCAAACCCCTAAAGGTGCTTCTGGACCATTCTTTTACGTTCGAAAACTAGCCGTTTACAATTTGACATTTTATAAATTTGGGGATCAAGATGTCGATTGTTTTACTTGGGATGAAACTGAAGGCAAGCGAGGAAGCATTGAGATAGCGACTTGCGTTTATAAATATATTTCGACCAAGCAAGATATAAGTCATGTCAGAATGATGTCTGATAATTGCGGAGGTCAGCAGAAGAATTTTAACTTTTCTTGCATGTTGCTATATTTGGTAACAAACCACCCTACAATACTCACTATAGATCATGTTTTTTATGAATCTGGACACAGCCACATGGAATGTGACTCTATACACTCCAAAATAGAACAAAAATGTAAAAACTCTGCGGTATACACTCCGGATGGATGGATTCAGGTAATGAGACTGGCCAGAACGAATCCCCGCCCATTTAATGTAAATGTGTTAGTTCATGAGGAGTTTTTAGATTTCAATCCAAATCAGTGTCAGTTTGCCGAAGAAGTTACAAGAAACCCAAACCAAAGAAAGAAATGTTCTAATAAAGAAAAAAGAAACAATGAAAAAGAAAGCAATGAACAACAACTAGAAGCGAGAGGAAAGGAAAAGACGAACTTCCAAGATGCTGTGTGGATTCAGTATCGTAAAAACAGTCCTAAGTCAATTTTTATTAAAACAGATTATAATGACGACAGCTTCAAAGAGCTGAAGATAAAGCCAAAACGGGGCAAAACGGCATTATTAGTACCTGCACCTATTTATACTGAACGTATTCCTATTTCAAAACTTAAAAAAAAAGATTTATTAAAATTATGTGTTGATAACCAAATACCGAAATATTATCATTCTTTTTATCAAAATCTTCCAGACTCGGAAACAACTGAAGATCGTTTGCCACAACCTGATGCTGATGAGGCAGAGGACCTGTAATCTTATTAATATAACAGTGTTTTTTTTTTGTTTACAACTTAAATGTTCTTTTCTAAATATAAAAATATAAATGAATTCACTAGTTGTTATTCGCAATTCCAATTATTATAACAGCTGAAATTTACAGTTTTTTACTACTTTACCTTGAATATTTTTTCTTACCTTACCTACCATTAGTGTACTAACCTTACTTTACTTACCTTACTAACCTTACTTTGCTTACCTTACTAACCTAACTTACCTTACTTTATTTACTCATATAACTTACCTTACTTTATTTACTCACCTAACTTACTTTTAATTATTATATAGTATTCTACCTCTGGCAAACTTACGAAAGTACCACTTTCGTAAATTCACCGAAGTCTCAATTGTATTTTTTATTATGTTAGTAACGAAAGTGCCATTTTCGTAAGTTTGCCGGGGTACGAATAAATATCTATTAACTTTTATGTATGATGATGTAAACTTACGAATGTGTATTTATTTCTGATCCTTGTAAAATATTGACAATCCTTTGATAATATCTTAAAAAAGTACTATTTTGAAAACCAAATGTACCACGGTACCTATATACCTGTTACTAAAAAAAAGTTATCATTGATGTTTGTTTTCAAAACGCTCCCCTGTAAAATGCATTTTCAGCAGATTCGTAAGTTTGCCGTGGATGTGACGAAGTGTTTAAAGGAAAAAAAATGGGGAAAAAAAGGCGGAGGAAGGATGAGTTGGAAATTCCTCCGGATTTGAAGCAGCATTCACAGGAATCTTCGGACTCTGACACGGCAGAGTCCACAGTGTACACACCAATGTTTGCATTGTATACACCAATAATACATTTAAAGATGCCACTGATAAGGAGCCTAAGTAGGGAGCCTGCCGATTTTGACAAAATTTCATTACCCAAACAAATTTTAGCAATTTTTTTTTTATAACAATGCAATTTTTGGAATTATTTTAGTACGCACTTTTTCATTTGGTCAATTTTTTGACTAGGCAGAATATTACCCCAAAGATAATGTCATTATGGCATTTAGTCTTTAATCAAAAGATTTATTACGGCAAACAATCTTTAGACAATCAACGTAAGGTCAAATGATTTGCTATGACAAAAAATATAAAGGCAAAATTAAGATTTTTTGGGAATTATATAAATGCAATTTTATTTTATTATAATCATTTATTTAATACAAAAGATTTGTAACTTACAATTTTCACTAAAAGCCCATAAAAAATTCACTTGATTGTTAAATTTTATGTTGTTTGCGTATGTTTAAATGCTTCAAACTCAAACTCAAAGCATTTATTTCAATTAGACCATTACAGGCACTTTTGAAAGTCAAAGAACAAAAAACAAAAGAACGCTAAGCTACAGTCCCAGTCACAAGACATAATAACTTGTGAAAGTACTGTAGTTGCCCATTCCAAAGCGTAGATCTCTATGGAGAAGAATGGGCAAGAAACTCCATGGACACTCTTTTAAATTAAAATATGTTACAGAATCTTGGTTACATCATTCGTGTTGAGAAGTACTAGTATGTGAGAACGATGTAGAAATACGGGCAAGTTAAGAGCGTCCAGAGTAAAAGACGAAATCAATAATTCGAAAATAAAGTTAAAATAATTAAAAATGAACCATGGCAGCTAAGAGATGACCAGGCACAACTGACAGCGCCCGTTCACGAACATGACGCATGTATCAGCCATCATTCAACTCAACCATATTGAAGGGAACTAAATGACCCGACACACCCGCCGCCATCAGCGTGACATTTAAGTGAGCATGACATTCAATCAACCGCCAGGGTAAATTCGCGTCAGTGTAAGTAAGATGTAGGTACTCAGTAAATGGTGGCTTTACAGTACATAGTTTTCACACATGTGCTATGCAATTATATAATACTAAGAGATTGAATCTATACAAAGCAAAGATATTTATACAATCTTCTGCAGCTTCCACAGTAACTTCACATGGTAATTTGATAGCCCCTATGGTTGTGGAGCAGGACCAGCATTGAGCCAAGCATTTTTATCATCAATGTAATCCCCCAACTTATAATATGCTTGCCTACATAGTGTGCGCTTTATGCAAGATTTAAATTTCGTTTCATTCAGTTGTAGAATGGGGGGAGGAATTTTATTGTAACATTTTAAACAGTACCCCATGAAAGATGAGTCTACTTTAGCTAACCTGAAACCTGGCTGAACCAGTTGGTCCCTGTTTCTACTATTATAGTGGTGCCGGTCACTTCTTTTACTAAATAAATGCAGATTTTTCCTAACGTACATGATATTTTCATAGATATATTGACAAGGTACAGTCATGATGTCAATTTCCTTAAACAGTTCTCTTAGAGAATCGCGCCTACGTAGATTATATATGGCTCTGATAGCTCTTTTCTGCAGAATAAATATAGACTCGATGTCTGCAGCCCGTCCCCATAGTAAAATACCGTATGTCATAATGCTATGAAAATAACTAAAATACACTAGCCTCGCGGTATCTACATCAGTAAATTGACGGATTTTCCTGACAGCATATGCTGCTGAACTCAGCCGTCCTGCAAGAGATGTTAAATGAGAACCCCATTGTAGCCTTGAGTCGAGCGTGATCCCCAAGAAAACAGTTTCATCGACAAATTCAAGTTTCTCTTGATTTAATACTATGTCACAATCACTACATTTGACATTTGGTAGAGTAAATCTTATACACTTAGTTTTATTCCCATTTAATACTAAATTATTAGCGGTAAACCAGTTATGGACCTGCATTAGAGCGTTATTTACGTCGTTGAGGTTTGTGGCACGTCTGTTTATTCTAAAATTTGAATTGAATTTGACATTTGCGTCTATTATTTTCGCACCTTATATTTATTTAGACTCATGGCGTCATGAGGTGAACAAATATGTTCTACCAGTAAAACAATGCCTTAAATATTTGCGTTATGGGCATGGAGCTAAATTTTGTCTTAATACTGAAGTTTGTTCAATATGTACTTAACATCACAATTTCAAAGCATGTGTCGTTGCTCCGAAGGATGCTAAGTGTGCAAATAATAATGGCTATCATATTGCAATCTCTTCAGCAAGTCCAATTAAAAAACAAAAGGTGGAATAAAATAAAAACTAGATGCTAATATTCAGATTTTTGTAACGTTAACACTTTCCCAGCTTTAACAGCACGCAATCTAGAGACACAGATTAGTAATCTAATGAAATCAGATAAATTTATAAATACTTTGGTTGAAACACTCACTAAAATAATAAGCAATAAAGATGCACCCCCTTCATTCCCTTCCTATTAAAGAAAACGACGTTCAGTAATACATTTTCTTCTACCTCTTGATGGATTTTTCAGAATTAAATATCGTTCGGTGGAATGCTCAAAGTTTAAATAGTAATAAACATTTATTTATCAATTTTCTTTATAGACACAATATACATATACTAATTATCAGTGAAACATGGCTTCAACCTCATCAAATTTTTAAAATAAACCGTTATAATATCGTGAGAAATGATACCGGGAACAAACATAACGGAGTTAAAATAATTATTCACAATACTATCACCTACTCTAGAATTAATACCTTCTTTGATAACTCATTACAAAACATTTGTTTTAGAATAAAAGTAAATAATAACAAGGAGATAAGCATAGTCAGTTTTGATAGTCCTTTGAATTGTAATCCAGCATTCAAAAAAGAAAATCTTGATCTATTAATAAAATCTATTCTTGGACCATTTACATATATTTTCTTGTGAGTTTAAGGCCCCTGTATCAGTGAAACGGCCTTGAGGATCTGGACGTTCTCCCCGTGCTAACCGCGCACTACCGCTTCATTTTACGTGCGCAGAGCGCGATCCACGCTCATCGAAACTAGCCGGTCGCGCCGCGTTCCGCAGCTCGGTCATGCGCGGATCTTTTTATTGCAGTTTTGTTATTGTACTACCTACGTTTGGGTGCGCTCGCGCTGTCCTGACGTACTGATAATGTTATTCAGCGTAATGCACCTAGTGTTTCGAAAACATCGGGCATCGGGTACTCACGGCGACAGATCATGCTGTACATAACCAGTTTATCTTGGCCTCGCTCTGTATGATCTTTTCTCACAATGAACGGTCAGCTTATACCGGTTTTGCGTAGCTTCATGTGTAGCTGTGTGTACCTAAATATGCCCGTTCTTTTAGAAACACTACTTACACTATGACATAACTATATACTTACTAAGTGGTCAAAAGTCAAAACGTTTATTGCGAACTAAGTGTACAATACAGGTGTTATGTTATGTAAGTACCTATGACTTAGCAGCCTTTTACAAGCATTGCAATAATATCATTCGCCTGCCGTTATCATCCAATCCAACAGATTATTACTTACTTATTTATGTTATATTAGTACAAATAAATTGGAAACATTATATTTATAATTATAGTTACCTATGTCAAAATAAAACGTCAATAATAATGGATTTCATTTAGTTTTTTTTTTCTCTCACTTTACAAAATACAATTTTAGAGAACGAGCAGCACAACCTCCACGTCCGACAGTTCGAGCTACACTGCAGCCCGTCGCCCGCGCACGGACCCGCTCATTTCATTTCATTTAGAAAACAGTGATTAATTAATTGTAGCTAAATAAGAACTTGCCTTGTCTCGCCAATTGTACAATTTGTGACAAATACCTTTTAAAATATTATTGTGTGTAGCGACCAAACAAAAAGCAACTTACTACAAAAAGTACTACAGCGCCATCTATGACACGACGGAAGAACTAACATCAATTTCCTACATCTCACATGCAAAGTTTACATCGACTTAAGAGTATATAGAAAAACCCGACTACAACTGTTGGGCAGTTGCCCGCCAGACATAACACCTGTCTGGCCGGAGGATCCTCCCTTTTCAATGGAGTATTGACGAACTTTAAACCGTGTTTCATACTCCTAAACTGGTGACCCCGAAATGGACGTCAGCGCAGCCTTCGAGCAACGTGACGTCATCAACATCACTTCCTCAAGCCTTCGAGCAGCGAGTCTCACAGCCAGCCAGCTTCAAACGGGTATTCCTGACCACCAGCATGCAGCGGAAGCGCATTCCTGGCCAGCAACCTTTTTTTTTTTTTTTTTTTTTTTTTTTTTTTTTTTTTTTTTTTTTTTTCTGATGGGAAATCATCAAATGACTTCTTCCGCTCTGGGCGGAGCGGAAGGGAGTGTCAGACTTGACACTCATATGTTGTCGTGAGTGTCATGTCGTGAATGTCATGAGTGTCGACTTGCGCCTACGGTGGCCGGGGGCCACTGGTTGCCCCCCGACGCCCGGGGCGTCTCCCGCGGCGGCTGGGACGTGAGGTTCTCTCCCTCTCACGTTCCGCCACCTCCTTCGCTAGCATGACTGCTTCGCAGAAGGAGGCGACGGCTTCCCATTCCCTCTCGCTCCGGACCATGGATTGAACCAGGGCCGGACGCGAGAGGTCGCCGCCGCCAATCGCCGCTACGAGGACACGGCGGTGCTCAGCCCAAGCGGGGCATAGCTCCACAGTGTGCTCCACCGTGTCCTCCGGTCGATCCTCGCAGTGGTGACACCCGGGCGTTTCCTCCCGCCCGATTCGGTGCAGGAACCTCCCGAAACAACCGTGTCCGGTGAGGACCTGCGTCAGGCGGAAGGTGAGGGCGCCGTGGCGCCTCTCCAGCCACTCCTCAAAGAGGGGACTTATCGCCACTATTGTGGCGTGCCCTGCACGGGGTTGCGACAGTCGCTCCCTCCATGTCGCCATGAGATCGCGCCGGAGGTCTGTCCGCTGAGCGACAATTTGCCGCGGCAGCGGAGTTTCCCCCCGGCGTAGTGCCTCCGCGCGCCATTCGTGCAGGCACGCGAGGACTATCGCCTCCAGATCCCATGGCGGCAATCCGGCCAAGAGGCTCGCCGCCTCGCCGGAGATCGTGCGGTACCCCCGGATCAGCCTTACGGCTACCACCTTCTGGGGCGCGTTCAGGTAATGGGCGGCTCGCCGCCTCAGAGAACGCGCCCACACCGGGGCCCCGTAAAGGGCCATGGACCGCACGACCCCCGCGTAGAGCCTGCGGCAGGAGGCGTTTGGACCCCCCAGGTTGGGCAAGAGCCGCTTGAACGCAGCCCCTGCCCGTTCCAGTTTGGGGGCCAAACGTCGGAAATGCTCCACGAAGTTCCACCGGCTGTCGAGGACAAGCCCTAGGTACTTCAGCGTCGACTCGACGCCGATGGGAACCCCTCCTACCGTCAGTAGTGGCCAGCAACCTCAGCCTCTCTTCAAGCGACCATGGCACAGCACACTGCACTTTCGGCCGGTCGAGAGCTTCTACCTCCCGATCGACACCTCTCTAGCTGTCTATATAGTTTCGGAAATAAGTGGCTGTGACATACAGACGGACGGACAGACAGACAGACAGACATGACGAATCTATAAGGGTTCCGTTTTTTGCCGTTCGGCTACGGAACCCTAAAAACGGTCGTCATCGCGATATTTAATCTTTTAAACGGCGTCACTACCGTTCCCTCGACCATTTTATCATATTGTGTGTGTGATTTGGAAAACCCCATTTGGGTAAGTGTTGCACAATTTTAAATTAGCCAGTAGCTAAGCAAATTGTAACGGTTTATTTCGCTTTGCTTTGGTCCGTTAGCATTTCTGTATTTGTGTTCCCGCCTTTCTTTATTTCTATTAGACGCTCATTAGTTTCTTCCTTTTGGTTTCTACCCCACAGTTTGTAATAATATTATTCCACTATTTTCAAATGTATCCGTTAATAATTCAAATGTTCTGATTAACGCCGTAATTAACAGTCACTACTTTCATCTCCGTATCTGATAGTGAACATCCACAGCAACACAGCTACATATTACAGCTTGCTTCCCTATTAAGCGTTGCTGTGGGTGCTCACAGTCTACGACCAGTAGGTAATGCTTTCGCTTGTTGCGCATTACAGGGTTCAAGGACAGTGTCCCGGTTATGGAATCTGTCCCTACCTTTTCCACCTAACCTAGGCGTAGATTCCTAGGAGGAGAGTAAATAAAAAAGGTAGGTGCAAAATAAGGAACATTTAATAAATATAAAAAAGGTCTAGCTCGGTAGATGGTGATTATGGGTTAGGGCCTATACAGCGATTACGTCTCCCCCTCACTGGTCTAGCACTCCCCTGACGTCACAGGCCACTGCTGGAGATGAGTGCTCGCGTGTCGATCGCCAGGTCTGGATGTAGGTGCAGCGGTAGGTGGGCTGACTCGCTACTGTCCACCGCGGGGAAGCGAGTAGAGTAAGGTGATCCTTGAACCCCAAATGGGGTTTTCCAAATCACACACACAATATGATAAAATGGTCGAGGGAACGGTAGTGACGCCGTTTAAAAGATTAAATATCGCGATGACGACCATTTTTTTAAAAATCGGTCCGTATTACAGATCGCAATAACTTGTTATAAATTGACGTGCGTTCGCCTTGACACCAAGAATCAGTCTCCGCGACGTGGAACTTCGTAGAAGCATTCTGTCGTGAATTAACAACATGAACGATGCGCCTGCGCCGAGAACAAAGGAACAGTCTCTGGGTGCCTAACATGTCGTTTATTTGAATACGAATGAGGTGATAAATTGTAGCTATGCAGAATTCTGATTTGATGCGTTCATTATTAGTTTATTTCTGTTTATATTTAATCTAGTATTGTAAATAGTTACTTTTTAGTTGGTAAATAATGTAGTTAAATGTTATTAATTGATTAATTTTATATTTCTTTTCTATATCATTAATTAAAATTAGGACATGTAACAATTAATGTTACAGAGTGTTGCATTAATGTATTAAGTCCAAAGTTGTTTTATTTGGTTAATAGAACCATAATATGCCTGCTGTGCTGTACAATAATTGCGCATTACCCAGTTCTTTGGATGTAAAATTTTTGGTAGTTATTTTTTCACATAATTTGTCTTGGAATAATTATATGAAACATATTATTAGCAAAGCAAATAAAGCTTATAATATCTTGAGATCTTTGAGTGGTACCTACTGGGGTGCAGACCCTTTTGTTATTATTGTACAAATCTTTAGTTCGTAGCAGTTGCGGGCCTCCAATGAAACGGAGGCAAAGCCCAATTAGATTACTGAAATTGGGGTTGTAGGGACACATGTAAGCATGCACGTTAATCAGAACGCAAGGTAAGCAGAAATGCATTTGTGAGCGCGACGTATGAACGGCGGGCAGTTACTGCGCGCTAGCCCGGTCGAGAGGTTCTCCTTGGGGTTTGATCGGAATTAAACATATTCAGTAGTAAACTGACGTTTCTTTAACAAGTCCCAGAGGCCGATAACCTGGTAACGCAGTGCTCATATAATAGGGATAAATAAAGTCACACACTGACTAAAATATCCCTAAAGTGGTGACCCCGAACGCGAACTATATAATTACGCCGTCACTAAGTGCATAGTGAACAAAATCTGTGACTCTGTAACGTGTATAAGTGCGAACTAAATTGGCAAAAATGCTGGCTCCACAAACACCGGCGGTGCCAGCCAAAAGGGAGAGCGAGGATGTAGCGCCGATAGAGTTGAAGGCGCAAATTCCTGAATTTTGGACAGACGATCCACGTCTCTGGTTTGCACAGTTCGAGGTATTACTAGCGAGTCAGAAGCAAGGGGAGGCCAAGAAATTCGGCCTGGTGCTACCAAAACTAAGCAAAAGCACCATACAACAAGCGCGTGACATAATTCTGAATCCACCGGACAAACCATACACCGCCTTAAAGGAACGCCTTTTGACGGTGTACGAAGAGTCGGTCACGCGGAAACTCCAGAAGGTGCTGCACGAATCCGAACTGGGCGAGCAAAAACCCACGCAATTACTACGGAGCATGAAAAACCTGGCAGGAGACAAAATCCCCGATGAAACGATGCGCATTCTATGGATGGGAAGACTACCTGAAACCGTTCGTACATTATTGACCATCAGTGCAACAACGGACCTGGAAAAACTAGCGGAAATGGCGGATAAAATAATGGAAGAAGCGACACCTAAAAACACTATCGCAACAGTTGCAACGAGTACCCCAACATCAGGACCAGACCTGCTGATCGCGGAAATAGTAAAGCTTGGTGAGAAAATCGAAGCAATAAACAGAGGCGGGCAAAGCACCTCTAGACCACGGTACCGATCACAGCCACCAGACGTGAAGAGGGAAAAAACGTCGCAACGAAAGGGCAGACTGTGCTTCTACCATTACCGATTCGGTAAGAACGCCACCAGGTGCGCGCAACCATGCAGCTGGGACAACGGCGCAGCAGGTGAAAATTCACGAAGGTCGGGAAACTAGATGCGATGCGGTCAACGGCGGAGCACTGCATCGACAACGTGAATAACCGCCTATGTGTTACAGACACCAGCTCGGGCAAGCGTTTCCTCGTGGACACAGGTGCGAACGTATCAGTTCTACCCCCAACTAAATGGCAAAGACACGTAAGTGACAGTGATAATTTTAAGTTGTATGCAGCAAATGGTTCTGAAATTAAAACCTACGGCACAAGAAACCTAGAATTACATGTAAAATTAGGAAAACCATTAAGATGGACTTTTATAATTGCTGATGTAAAACAACCTATCATAGGAGCAGATTTTTTGCGTCATTATGGGTTGTTAGTAGATTTAAATGCACAACAATTGTTAGATAGGAAAAATAGCTTGGTGACCCGCGGCAACATTGTTAAGTGCGCGGAACCCTCTGTCAGCATCGTAGACAGTAATCACCTATTTCACAACCTGTTATCGGAATATGCAGACATTACCAAACCCATACCATTTAGGGACGATAACGCTGACGACGATAACAAGGTAATACATTATATCGAAACTACAGGACCCCCTGTACACGCGAGAGCCAGACCGCTTCCTCCCGACAGATATCACAAGGTCAAGGAGGAATTTAGGGTAATGCAGGAGATGGGAATATGCAGACCATCCAAGAGTGAGTGGGCGAGCCCGCTGCACGTGGTGGCGAAAAAAAACGGGGACATCCGACCGTGTGGCGACTACAGGCGCCTTAACGCAATCACAAAACCGGACCGATACCCCGTGCCACGTCTGCATGATTTCACCTACATACTATCAGGTAAGAAGATATTTTCCAAACTCGACATAAATAAATCTTATCATCATATCAAAGTAGCTAAAGAAGACATAGAAAAAACCGCCATCATAACGCCTTTCGGTCTGTACGAATTCCAGCGCATGACCTTTGGTCTAAGGAATGCGAGCCAAACATTCCAGCGTTTCATGAGTAATACAGTACTACAAGGTTTAGATTTCCTATTCAATTTCGTGGATGACGTCATAATCGCAAGCGACTCCATAGAGGAAAACGAAAGCCACCTGCGGCAGGTATTTGATAGGTTCAGGCAGTATGGCATCACTATTAACTTAGCTAAATGCGAGTTCGGAAAATCAAATATTGAGTTTTTAGGGTACGAAGTTACAACCGAAGGTATTCGTCCCCTCGAACATAAAGTAGAAGCTATTGTGAATTATCCCCGACCGGAGACTGTAGACCAGCTCAGGCGCTTTTTAGGTATGATTAACTTCTACAGAGCAAGCATACCTAACGCCGCTAGTCAACAGTCGCAGTTAAACGAGTTTCTAAAAAATTCAAAGAAAAGGGATAAAACAATTATTCCATGGGACGACAAGTCTATTCAAGCATTCGAACAATGTAAAGTAAGTTTAAATAACGCCGTTATGTTGTCACATCCAAAAACCAATGTACCTTTAGCTCTCATGACGGACGCCTCAGACACCTGTGCAGGAGCGGTGTTGCAGCAGAAAATTGATAACGCATGGCAACCGCTAGGATACTTTTCTAAGAGGTTTACAAAAGCCCAACAAAAGTATTCAACCTATGACAGGGAATTGTTAGCCATATATATGGCAATAAAGCATTTCCGTTTTCTCTTTGAGGGCAGTCAACTAACCATATTTACAGATCATAAACCGTTGATTTTTGCATTCACCAAAATACAAAGTAATTGTGAAACTGCAAAGCGCATTAGGCAACTATTATTCATCAGCGAGTTTACAACGGATATTAGGTACATACAAGGCGAAAACAATCCGGTTGCTGACGCCTTATCGCGTGTTGAAACAATATATTGTCCAACGGAACTCGACTTCGCGGAATTAGCGCTAGCACAGAAAAATGACACCGAGCTTGCGCAAATGTTAGACAAAACAAATAGCAACGTTCGATTACAGAAATACTTTGTGCCAAATAGCAACGAACAAATATATTGCGAAACCTCAACTAACACGTGTAGACCGTACTTAACTGAAAATTACAGAAAAATTGCATTTAATTCGGTACATGGCATCAGTCATCCAGGTGTCCGAGCAACGCGTAAATTGGTCGCACAACGATTTTTCTGGCCAGGATTAAATCGGGACGTTGGGCGATGGGCAAAAACATGCATACAATGCCAAAGGTCAAAGGTCAACAGACATACAATATCAGACTTACAACATTTTCCAGATAGCAATCGTTTTGAACATGTGCACATTGATATCGTAGGGCCCCTCCCAACATCGCAAGAAGGTTATAAATACCTCGTCACGATGATCGACCGATATACGCGTTGGCCGGAAGCCATTCCAGTAAAGGACATCACAGCGGAAGTCGTAGCTAAGGCATTTTACGGATCTTGGATTAGCAGATTCGGTTGCCCAGTCAGATTGACGAGTGATCAAGGTCGCCAGTTTGAAAGCGCATTATTTACACAACTTATGAAGTATATGGGTATAAATAAATTACGCACTACTCCATACCACCCTCAAAGCAATGGTATGGTAGAGCGCTGGCATAGGTCACTAAAATCTGCATTAACAGCTCGCCTTATTAATAACTCGTCCTGGTGTGATGAACTGCCTACGGTGCTGCTAGGATTGCGATCAGTAGGCAGAAACGACAACGGCATTAGTCCCACAGAGTACGTGTACGGCCAAATACTTCGTTTACCGGGAGATTTCTGCAACATTCCCAATGAACAAAGACATGACGATCATGATTTTTTAAAAAACTTAAGGCATACAATAAATCAATTAAAACCAGTGTCACGGAATCTGCGGGACTCACGCACATTGTTCATACATGCTGACCTAGAAAAATGCGATCACGTGTTCATCCGCAACGACGCAATACGAAAACCACTAACACCCACCTACGAAGGTCCGTACCGTGTTTTAGAGCGGAGAAATAAAGTGTTTGTGGTACAATTGCACAACAGAAAGATTCACATATCCATTGACAGATTAAAACCAGCATATTTGTTAAACGATGGCAACAATGTCAATCTACCTGACACTAGGTCAGAGCAGCCATCACAAATAAATAAAAACATCGAATCCAAATCAATTGTAAACCCATCTAAAATAAACGAGGGAACACCTGTATTAAAGAAAAGCCGCAGTGGTCGCACGATCAGACCACCATCAAAATTGAATATGTAACAAATACCTAATATTAAGCTTTGCATGGCGTTGTCGTGACGGACACTGCCGGCCTATATGGTGTCATTAATTTATTGCAGAGTGAAAGTCACGGCAACTACCCTTAATGTAATCATAAGCATACAGTGCTATATAGCACATTTATAAGTCGGCGCTTGAAAAATAGACGACCGCACCCTGTACAATTACTAGTATATAATTTATGCGCAATCAGCATCGCGCTCATTTAGAATAGTAATCAAATAATAGCCAGTGTACTTTGAATTTGCTGACACATATTTGTACGCTGACTCTAGCATACTGCAATATCCACTTATTAGTGAAGAGTTACGCCTATCAAACACTCTTCCTAAAAACTTAGTGCGAACAACCTGTAAACAAGTGCACCCAACATGGGCAAGACTTATAGTAAGGAAGAAGTTGTCATAGCGCAAAATAGCGCAGCAACGTCGCAAGTCGCAAAGTACGAGACAGGTTTTGCAATAATGGCAACCGCAGTACTTCTCATTGTGGTGCTAATCTTATGGCGCCAAGGTCGTCATCGCATGAAGAAATGGATACACAGACAAGTCAACAGTGTATCCGGTGGCATGACAACATCGCCGGGGCATATTGATACCCGCTCAGTCCCGCAGCAACCACCCACAGCCAGTTATGCGTAACATGATCGCACCACCGAGCGATAGTGATAAGTGCAGTGTTTATCGCAGTATGTTGGCAACAATAGCGCTCATTGTAATATTGTATTTGACTGTGTTATAAAATTGTTAGAGATAAGTTTACTTGTTAGTTACTAAGAAAAATTTTTTTTTGTAAAATTTTTGGGGGGAAGTAGTGTAGGGACACATGTAAGCATGCACGTTAATCAGAACGCAAGGTAAGCAGAAATGCATTTGTGAGCGCGACGTATGAACGGCGGGCAGTTACTGCGCGCTAGCCCGGTCGAGAGGTTCTCCTTGGGGTTTGATCGGAATTAAACATATTCAGTAGTAAACTGACGTTTCTTTAACAAGTCCCAGAGGCCGATAACCTGGTAACGCAGTGCTCATATAATAGGGATAAATAAAGTCACACACTGACTAAAATATCCCTAAAGGGTAAAAAAAAAGTTTCGCTCCCTGTTCTGATATTGGTTATAAAAAATCGTTTTATTAAATATGCCTTAATATATAATTAAAACTGGTTAAAAAAAAACACTGCGTATTTTATATCCCGTCACAAAATTACAACTATTTCAAATCTTGATTCATAGTCAGTATCAAGTAAATCATATTAAGAGCCATCTATTGAATTAAATTTAACAACTGAACTCTTCGTGTCAATTTGTAATTATTTCGCTATTGGCAAAATTTAAAAAACACCGCTACATGGCGCACAAACAATAAATTGGTTTTTAACCACACATTGTTGAAAATATTTGTAACTTCCCACGACTTCGTTAGCGTGGAAATTGTGATGATGTGATTCTGTCTATTGATGAAAACTATATCAAAATTCGTTTTGTAGTTTAAGATCTAAGCGTACGAAATCAAAATCAAAATATTTTTATTTTACATAGGCCTACAGGGGCACTTATAAAACGTCGACAATAAGGTGCTCGGTTCGGGTTGGTCGTTTCCTATGGAGAAGAACCGGCAAGAAACTCCATGGTTACTCTTTTAAAATCATTTGGTTTTACAATATTTCTGTTACAGCGTTAGTACCTACTAAAGTATGGGAGGACATAGTAGGCTTGACAATAAGTCGTTGCTTACTACAAAACGTAGAACGAAATAAAAAGATACCAAGGATCTAGGAATCTATAAGGCCTACAATGTCCACACATTTACAAACAATCGGTAAATAAGAAAAAGAGTCTAACAACAAAAAATAAAAATATCACAAAAAGAGATCAAATATGTGACACAAATGTTGTCATCTGTGCTGTAACTATACTAAACAAAAGGTGTAATGATTTAAGAACTATTGTAAAACATCTGATTAAAAAGAAAGGGAAAAAAATAAGATTGAGAATAGTTAGAGACATCCACACATTTGTGCCGTTTATGAGCTACCAGGGAAGCCGCATGTGCGAAGGGGCTAAGGCCAAACTTCTCCATCTTCAACGTAGTCCTTAATTTTGTAATATGCTTTTTTTAATTAGGACACGTTTAATATAATTTTTAAACTTTCCATCGGTCAGTTCTGTAACTGACTTCGGCAACTTATTATAAAAGCGTATACTGTTTATAAGAAAAGACTTGCTAGTTTTGGTTAATCTGAATTTGGGTATTACAATTTCGTGTTTACTGCGTGTATTTATATTATGGAAATCGCTTCTAATTTTGAAAAGTCCTCGGTTTTTGCGGACATTTAAAATACATTCTAAAATATAAAGTGAAGGCAGAGTCAGTATATCGATTTCTTTAATTTTTTCTCTGAGGGATTCACGAGGACCCATTTTGTAGATAGCGCGGACTGCCCTCTTTTGCAGTATGAAAATTGTATCATTGTCTGCTGCCGATCCCCAAAGCAGAATGCCATAGGACATAATACTATGGAAATAAGCGTAGTATACTAACCTAGCTGTGGCTATATCAGTTAACTGCCTTATTACAGGCGGCGGGAAGAGACTTTGTTATAATTTGTGTAAAGATTACTCACAATGTAAACAGCCTTATTTCTTCTCTACCACGAACAGATGACAAACAACAAAGCTCACACTCTCACACGTTTACCTTGCACAGTTACGATTTAATTTTCACACACTAAAATCCTTCAAAGTTTTAGGAAACTTGATTTGTTACCGCTACCGTCCCTTTATATTTTTGAAATTTGTTTGTTTGTGTGGAGGCATGGGGAATTGTTTGCAAAAGCAAGCGATGTAAATTCTCGCAGCAGGCGCGACCCCAATAGGCTCGTGTTAGATGTCCTCCCAAGGCTTGCGAAATATAATAAAAGCTGTATGTTTATGTGTGTTCAGGTATACAACAAAGTACCAAATGAATTAAAAATATTAAATACAAGACTGTTCAAAAATAAATTATACAAATTGCTCTCTGCTAATAGTTTTTACAGTGTTAAGGAGTTTCTGGAACATAAAATCGCATGACATGACTTATTGTTTCGATATGCTCGTATTTGCACGCTAATATCTATTAAGCAAAACATGTTTGTTCACGTTATTAACATAACCATCTTTTATACCATGTTTGGAAAACTGGTACAAAAATTGACACATGACATATGTGTCATGTAAGAAAATCCAACAATAAAATGAAGTGAAGACGATGTTGACCAGAGCAGCAGCTCGAAGAGCACTCATACCACCTCCGGACTCGTCGCCTCGCTCCGCCTCGCCGCCGCCGGAACCCAGCTTCACCGTGAGTGCTGTGACGCCGGCCGTGGCAGTTGCGTCGAGCGACAGCGACGAGTACTTCTCTCCGCCGACGACACCACCACCTGCTCATCGGAGGCGAGGACGCCGGCCGCCGGACGGTTTAGGACCTCGAGGCCCACCGGCCTCTGATAGGGTCCCAGCTCCCGGCGGAAGTATGCAGCGCATGCGATGGACTCAAGCCATCGACGAGAACGTCATGCGCTCATACTATGGGGCTACAGAGGGAGGAAACAACCTGACCGCGTACCGTGTTTGGATGCTCTCTCTGTTTCAGGTGTTTGAGCCAGCTGTCAACGTGTCGGCGCAAGGATTATCGGATCAGGTGCGGGTCATCCAACGTAATCATATGTTGGACGACATAACGGTTCCACATGACGAGAACCTCGTGAAGGCCGAGAAAGATAAACAAATCAAGTATATTGACTTGGCTCGCGAGGTTGTCGACATGTGGCCTGTTGACTCAGCGATCATTGTGCCGATAGTCGTATCAGCCAATGGCCTAATTGCCAAGAGCCTCGACCATCATCTGATGAGGCTCTCGTTAGGCAGCTGGATCAAGGGCTTGATTCAGAGAGCGGTACTCCTGGATACGGCTCGTATTGTTAGGAGGTTCCTTTCTCTGGAGCCCTGACCGCCGCCGCCGGTAGCTTGGTCCCTATTCCCGATACCGGTGGGCTACCATTTTTTTTTTTTTTTTTTTTTTTCATTTTATATAGGAATATTTAAAAATGTAAAAAATAAGATATAAAAATGAATAAACGAAAATAAATGATTATTTTTATTATTCACAAGGAACAATTTGAATGCGTTTTCAAATTCACTTTAGTGTTAAAACAAATGAATCACTTCAAAAAGAACTTAACTACTTACCGCAAAAACGAATCGCAAAACTTTAAAATACAAGAAATTGAATAAAAAATATCACAAAAAAATGCACCAGTTGTCGCTCGAAACAAATATGAACTAATTTCAAATCAATTCGAAATCCAACACACATTCTCTGTCAACCTTACACCGACATTCACGCACACATTCAAAGAAAAGCCCAGCTTTTAACTTCATACAAATTCACAAATAAGTACCTATCAATTTTATCAAAACAGAGACATTTTACTAGGAAAAATAGAGAGGTCCGAGAAGCCAAATGCAGAAGCCAGTGAGTGCGAGTGGGAGCATCCGAACAGAGTCATTGACCGTAGGGTCCGTAGATACTACTATATTTTTTTGGCAACGTCGCGCATCGAGAATTCGTAATAAATGCGCGCGAAAGTTGATATTATTATTATTTTGACATAAGTACATTTTTGTTTATGTTTGGAATGCTTTTTTTTCTTATTTCTTGAGTTTGATTCTTAGGCAAGCCGGGCTTTTCAGCTTGTATGATAGATCCGCCACTGGTGGAGAGGCGGTGCATAGCCAAATTAGCCGTTAAGTAACGTAATAGCTATTGGGCTCTCATGATACAATAGTTGTAAAGCAATATAATAAATTTCGACTTTTGATCGGATTTTTAGATAAAATACTCGTCTGTGCGACGGTAAATAATTTTTCAACAAATTAAAAAATACAGGGTGTAAACGACCTCATCACGAAGCCGTCAACCAAGCATTCTGTACATCAAACTAAGTAACACTGCGCAAAAATAATTGCTGGGAAACGAAATTTTTTTTTTGGCCTAAATATAATCTTATTTTTGTAGCGCGCAATGGTTTGCGCGCAACGGGCTGCTTAAAGATGTGTGCGTTGTGCCTACATGCCACATGGACACGGCACACTGCACACAGCCAGGCGGCGAGGCTCCGCCCACCGCGCTCCAACGCGACGTAGGTAGTCACGTTAAGCGGTTAAGTACCAAACTAACAACGCTAATCAGCGTACTTACCTAGCAAAAAGTATTAATAAAATTAAATTCGATTCAACTAGGTACAACGAAAAGACACTTGTTTGAAAGTAGGTACATGTGAATCGCATTGTTATCTGCCTAGCTGATCTAGCATCGGTGGTCACTGCACGTGAAAACAGACGGACGATCTACCCATCAGCATGGGGCTCCGATTGTCCATTGGCCATACCTCAACAGTTAAACATGAACTTACGTGTTTCTGCGAAGATTACTGATAACCGGCATCGTTCGAGAACGAGGCCTGTCAGCTAAAACACACTTGCTCACAAAAACAATGTACCTACGAGTCACAGTTTAGCAACACTAGTTTACCTATCACCTCTTCGTAATCACTATCACACAACACGAAACACGCACGATTATGGTACCTACTCACTTACATGCGAATTGCGAAAAGTCCTTTTTCCCCAGTCCATTTATTTGAATAAGTAAAGAAAATAAAAGCTTAAAGAAGAAACATGAACAATAAAAAAGTTGCACAATAAAAATACACAATCTGATTGTGTGTATGATTATCATACACACTCGATGGCGCCAGAAACGGAACTAACAAACAAGAAACAATTCCTACTATTTTAAATTTATTTGTGAGTTTAGGTAGGCTAGCGGGCGCGGTGGCGGCGGTGGCGGCGGCGGCGGCGCGGCTTTGATGTACTCAGTACTCCGATAATGATACCACTTTTCAATCTTAACGCTAAAGACATAAGGGTTAAAAGTGGTCAAACGCCATCATTGTCCAGTGTTTGTAGATGGGATAGAATGTGAGTGTCGTTAGAGTTTGATTTATCATTGCAATTTTGTTAATAAGACGGCGGCGCGAGTTCAATCGTTACCGCGGCAAGTGAAAGGGCCGCCGCGCCACGTGCCACCTCGCAGCGAGAACGTACGTAGGTGTTGCAGTGCTACACATGCGTAAAAAAGTATTGGTTTAAACTAGGTACTTACCTACTGAGTACTGACTGACCTAAAAGTTTTCGCGAAAACTATGAGGCGACCGGCATGCACATTCGATGACATAAGAAACCGAACTAATAAACTAGTAATAATCGGATAATCCTTAAAAACTTCATGAAATAAATTTCTTTGTCGGAAACTACACACACACATACAACATCGTACACAACTACATACACAACGTTAGGTACTGCGTCCGCGGCGGCTTCTTTGGTCAAATTTTCTCATTCGATTTTGAACTTAACAATCAATATTTATAGTTTAAAATCATTTACAGATATTTGAAAATTTTGCCAGTCAACCTTGAACCTAATGCTGTAGCGATAAAATTGAAAATTATTAAAGAAATTCATTTAGAGAAATTTGAAAATTTTGCCAGTCAACCTTGAACCTAATGCTGTAGCCATAAAGTTGAAACTTATTAAAGAAAGTCCCACTCCCTGGCACCGGCGCCCGCGCCTCGCAACCTAGTCCTCTGGCAGTCATCATCGTTATCATGATTGCACCGTGGTCTTCGGAGGATTAGCACTGTACTATTTTAACTACGAAGTCAATTCACGTGCTATCTACAAACATGTTGGTAGGTCTGTTAATTTGGTGTTAATTTTATGATTGACGCAAAATGCCAAGGGCAATCAATACCTGAGTGAATTGTCTTTGAGTTTGTAGCTTTCTTATTGAAGTAGTTAGTTAGTAAAAGTACTTGTGAAGGTTTTTAGGATGCAGGCACAATAAAAAAAAAGTCGTTCTTTCTCATACTTTCCGAGTATTCAATTGCTAAACATTTTCAATAGGGCGTTAATTTTTTGGTAAAATAAAGTTCATTTTATTTCAAAACCTGGTTTAAAAATGATTTAATTTGAAGTAAACTAAAAAGCATGAGTGTTTTTGGTATGACCTGATTAAGGAAAAGATACTTAAATTGCAAACAAACTGTTTAGTTAGATCGAATGAGACATTCCTGTTTAATAAGCGCCTCTGAAAAGACAGTACGCAACAGATTACTTCCACATTTTAGAGGAATTTCAAGACTGGGTTGGGAACTTGGGAATAACTTTTTCAATTATTCTTTTGCAGGATTCAAAGATAACATAACATCACGCATGTTATCCTCTTAGGCTTAGGTACCGAATAGTAAACCCACATTTCATAAGTTAATTGCACATTATTACAAAAATAATTTTCAAACATTTTTACTTGAATCTGTAAAATGTTACCTGCTTATTTTAGTTTTAAAATTATTTGTTGTGTTACCTAACAACAATTCGCAAACTTAACTTTAAACTTATGTGTGTAATTATCGCAGAGCAAATAACCCATCAACGTTTTTAAAAAACATCTGAAATCAAAAACTGTGCAAACAAATAAAAATGTCCTTCAATCGATCAGCGGAGTACGCGGGAAGGTACCTACGGCCGGCCGGCCGCTCACACTCACGCGTTGAACTGAAATGACTCTAGGTCACGCGCACCGTGCGAGCCAGCTGATACCGCGCGCTTGTATGCGTGAGACGACCGCGGCGTTGTCAATGTGTGTGCGCTTGGGTATAATGCATTGCATTTCGTAACTTCAAATACATAATTTGTTAGGAAAACTTTAAAATTTTGATAATGTTTGTTTGGAAATAAAATTTGTGATAACGCTTAGAATTCGATAATTCAAAAAAAATAGAAATACTTCAATATCTCCAGAACCTGTGGTTTCCCAGGTATTGTCTAGAAGTTAATAATGATCCCAATGATGGGCAGAATATGAGGTTTTCGTTTTCGTTAAGATGTCTTTTACACCCTATATATATTACGACAATACCGTTTCACTTATGTGTCAATATTAAGTTGATAGGTTTATCTAACACAGAAATACAAGGTGTTGTTTTGCATCCTCGTCAAATTTCAGGAGGTTGTCATAAACCACATAAATAATCAATTTAAAGTTCGGTACCGGTCTATAATTAATAAGCGTTGCTTTTTTTGTTGTTGAAATTTAACAGTATTTCAGAATAAAAACCTTGATTCAAAACACTTAAAACAGAACCACCCAACTACGTACACAGCGACAATGCAGCGGCTCTGTGTGCGTGAGAGTCGATAGTCGACATCTTACCTACGAAATGCAACAGTGTTGCGACCGTGCGATGACCTACGGCGATCGGTAGCAATTTTGCCTAGTTTTATTTCGAAAATCACCTTCATTATTGTCATAAATTTCACTTGATACTTAACTAAAATTTAAGCAACATTGTAATACGGAAATCTTTCTAACGACAACAATACTAGTGTGCCAAAGAAAAGTTCAACTAAAATTTAAGCAACATTGTAATACGGAAATCTTTCTAACGACAACAAGCGCTGAGGAAATACTCCAATCCCTGAACTCCTTGGATGAGCGTAAAGGTGCTGGAAGTGACGGTATTCCACCCGTATTTATAAAAAGATGTGCAAAAGCACTAACTAGACCTCTTAAACTTATTTTTAACAAGTCAATGGCGGACGGTTGCTTTCCTAAGAGATGGAAGGAAGCTTTAGTGGTTCCTATTTTCAAGTCAGGTGAAAAGCAACACGTATGTAACTACCGGCCCATCTCTATTTTAAACATATTCGGCAAAATTCTGGAAAAGTTAGTAACTAAACGCCTAAATGCACATGTTAAACAATATATCACTTCCCATCAACATGGTTTTGTCAATTCAAGGTCAACCTCTACAAACCTTATGTGTTATGTCACAGCCATATCAGAGTCTCTTGATAAAAGAATACCGGTAGACACGATATACACAGACTTCAGTAAGGCATTTGATAAGGTTGACCATAAAATCCTACTGAAAAAACTGAACCAATTGGGTATAGGAGGGTCATTATTTAAGTGGTTCCATTCTTACCTAGTTGGCAGGAATTCAAAAGTGGTGATTAATGGTCACCAGTCTGACACTTTTCCAGCTACATCGGGAGTCCCGCAAGGATCGCACTTAGGCCCTATCCTCTTTAACATCTTCATAAACGACATTGCTTCATGTTTTAAGCATTCAAGTTTCTACCTGTTTGCAGATGACGTTAAAATTATGAAACCAATAGTGACCAACTTAGATTCGGCGCTTTTACAGGCGGATCTCGATAGAATGGTGGATTGGTGTAGAGAAAATAAAATGTCGCTCAACGTCTCTAAGTGTCACTGTATGCAATTCTCCCGTAATAAAACAGTGCAAACCCACAAATACACATTGCATCAGCAAGCACTGCATGAAGTAAATGAAGTTCGTGACCTCGGAATTGTATTTGACAAGAAGCTGAAATTCGATAGGCATATAATTAATATAACCTCTAAAGGGTTCAAGGCCCTCGGATTTGTCCTGCGTAATAGCAAAGAGTTTTCAAAAACCTCGACTAGACTTAAATTATATAACACATTGGTTCGCCCACTGCTTGAATATAATAGCACTGTATGGAATCCGCACTATGATATTCACATTAAACGTTTGGAAAGTGTACAAAGACGTTTTCTTTACCATCTTTGCTATAAAGATTGTCTGGCAAAAAAAATTAGGAGCTACAACCTAAGACTACAGCATTACAAAATGTCCTCGTTGGTAGATAGAAGAAAAGTTCTAGATTTCACATTTCTTCACAAACTGTTCAATGGGGCTGTTGACTGTAGCGAGCTTCTCGGAAAGCTGCATATAGGCGCACCATCTCGCTTGCCGCGTAAATGTAACTATAACCTCTTCTATGTGCCAGGATCCAAAACTAACCTCGGACACTTCGCAGTTTTGCCAAGGCTCTGTAGGCAGTATAACGTTGTGTCGAAGCATTATGATTTGGATATTACAAGCAAATTACCAAAGTTCAAAAAGGAAATAAGAGTAATAGTATCCAAGTTATAATTTTTTGTTTTATTTTTTGTTTTGTTTTTTGGAAATCTCTGTGCTTGTTTTACTGAATTGGTTAATTATTATTAGTTTGTATAATTTTGTATAATTTTTTATGTTGCTTTTTTATTATTTTGTACCCTTATTGTTCTGCTTTTTATATTGTTTAATTAATATTTTATAATAATAATTCATTGATTGATTGATTGTCGTATACTGTATTATTTTTAATGACTTTTTTAAAATTATTTCCTTCTTATCAAACTTTTTGTACCTACCTAGATAATAAGTAAATGATGTGGTTGCCTATAATTGGAAGCGCACACTTGTATTGTCCTTGTGTATGTTAGCATGCATGTAATTGTGTAGCCTCTGTTGGCGATCCAAATAAATAAATAAATAAATAAATAAACAATACTATGTGCCAAAGAAAAGTTCACTGACCTGTACTTACCTAAGTTCGGTAGTTATCAGATGATTAATAAAATGTTAGTTTTGCTTTATTGCTATCCTGCTGAACGGAAAAATCTTAAAATTGGGTAATCTTTGATCTTTACTAACACTCTAACATTGTACGTAGGTAAATTCAGCCTAAAGTTTTCGTAATGATTTTGGTTTTATTTGTGGATTGTATTTATTGGTACTTAGTACCTTAGTTGGTGCACCGATTTAATAAATCTAAAAATGTTTTTTACGTTAGTTGGAATTGGAAAGATGTGCTAGCTAGGTAGGTATGTAGAAATACTTTCGACTGTTGGGTATTATTGGCGTTAAAAATTTGAAATAAACTTATTTACACTAATAAAATTGATTAAGCTATCAACGTATTTACAAAATGATAGTCTATGTACAAATAAATAAATTACCTACCTAAGTTACCGGAGGTATGTCCAAAGTTGCCACCACCACATTCTTGGCACAGTCGACAACGACATACTTAGCTGGTTTTCCTTCAGCTTACGTAGCACTATCACATTCGTTTTTAAAGTGTCGAAAGCACTTATTATCTTTTCACTTTCTTTCTGTAACACTTGCCACTTTCTCCGTGTAAACTACTAACCTTTCAACGTCTCCCCACAAATAAAAGTCTAGAGACGTCAGGTCCGGAGAACGGGCCAGGCCACAGGTCCTCCGCGACCCATCCAATGGTCACCAAACCTTTCGGTTAAGTACTTGCGTACATGCCGACCGTAATGAGGGGAAACACCGTACCGCTGCAGTGGAGTGCCAGGGGAACGTCCTCCAACATCTCGACACTCCCTGGAAGTATTCTAGGATGTCTTCTTGCAAGGCGACAGGCAGGCCTTCGCTGCCGCGAGTTTGAGCATGCGAACGTCGAACTGCCCATGATCCCGCAGTCTCTGCGTAGCAGCCAGTATGACGCTCTGTGATGGGGTTCCCGATCGGGAAATATCTCCGAGAACATCCGGATGGCTCCACGTAGGCTGTCTCCACTGATGGCATACATGCGGACCATCTCTACCAACTCGACGTTTGAGTAATTGTCCGTCATCTTGTACTTTGGACCTACGTCTCAACGATGTAGGTACCTAGGAGCGGAATTCGCAACGCGCATGCACACGTCGGCGACATGAAGCACACTGTTAGTTCCGGGGCGGCGGAGGGGTGGCTAGGCACGCGAGCCAAAGAGTGCGCCCGCGCACCCCGCCGCGTACCCACGCACCCGCGCCGTGCGTGGTTTAGGGAATAGGTACCTATGAAATTATCGTATGTTCGTTGCGTTTGCGTTGTGTATGTATTGTTAGCGTTTCTTTGTGTGCGTGTAAGCGCAGTAACAGACTGGCCGCGTTTTAATACGGCTGGTTCACACTTACGGATTTCCGTAAATAAGAAAAAACATATAAAAAAATACCTACCCATTTTATTGTTGATTTGGGTCGAGAATCATTAGCATAATTACCTCCTTGAATTTGACGAGGATGCAAAACAACACCTTGTATATGGGATTGATTGAAGGAATTCCCACTTACGTACGTAAAAACGCACTTAACATTTCTTGTCTTTTCTTTCAGTGAAGTTCGAGTAAAGAAAGTACATTATATCTAACCATTTTCTCAAGAAATGCCCTTTCCAATGTTATACGTGTTATTCAACAGCCATCGAAAAAAAAATACAAACTGTAAAAAAACATCACAAATCGGGAGAATGGCCAAAAAAAATTTACCAGGCCCCTTATTCACAAACGCTCGGTTTCGATTTCGATTCGGAAAGTCGTATATCTATCTTTCGTAATGGCAAAACAAGATAGACATACGACTTATCGAATCGAAACCGAGCGTTGTGAATACGGGGGCTGGTGGTGCCTTAAAGGCGGTGTTACACTGAATACACACATGTAAATACATTTTCTATGTGATATAAATAAGAAAATATACTGAGGTCACAGGTTATGATTTTTATTACCCGACTGCAAATAAAAAGAGGGTCATGTTTTTCGAATGTAGGTAAGTAATTATGTTTATAATTTACTCACCTGACTGCAGCTACCACCTCTGAGGAACACGCGGGGGCGGCACTTCTGGAGTGCCCGGCACCAAAGAGCACACCACTCACACACCACACGCCACACCGGCACTGACACAACATTTCTGGAATATAAATAAAACAATTATAAATAAAACATTTGTGACTGCGAAAAAATAAAATCATATTATTTTTCTAAATATTTTTCTTGCGTTTTCCTTTTGCTTGGAAAACAAAAACACGGAAAAAAAATATCTTCAATAACTCGAACACGAAATATTTCCGTCTGTGTTCCAAGCACTGTATACTACCCGAATCAATGAGCATTTTTATATTAGTTCCACCTACCTGACAGTCTATTGTTGCATCGTCGTCTATATTGAAAATATAGTCCACAGATGTAGGCTCTTTATGTATGGTGTTTTCAAGTTTTGTGGTTTTTTAAAATTGCAGGGCAGGATCTATTATCACTTTTATTTTTGCTGCCACATCGGCAACATGAATCAACCTCTTTTTTAAATGAACGTTTTGTAGTTTTTGTGTCAATTCTGTTAAGACGGGTACTTGTTGAATTTCTGCTGTGACTATCGTGAAAATTGACCATTTGACGATTTATGGTTTCTAAAGAATTTGCTTATGCTATGATTTTTTGAATCGTTGCTGAATCACCAAGGATAAAAATGTCTTTTCTTAATTTAGTAGAGAGACACTTTTCTGTTATTACGTCAATAAGATTTTCATCTTCTTTGGCAAAATTGCATTTTGAGCTGTGACTTTAAAAAATGTTTCAAATTTTTCTTCTGACTCTTGTTTCATTAATCGAAAAATGTGTCACTCAAATAAATAACTTTGTTTCGGGGAAAAATAATTATTCAACTTTTCGATCGCGATATCGTAAACGCCAGTCGCGTCCGGATCAGTCGAGTGAGCTCCAGGCAAATAAAAATATGTCTTGAAGTGCTTGCTATGCCTCCGGAATGCAGTAACATTGCACGTTTTTTGATTTGATCCGTGGTGTTGGTGGTTATGAAATACATTTCTAAAGCGCGTTTCCATTTTTCCCACTGGGAGCCTATTGAGTTTGGATCACCTTCACAATTGAATTGTTCCATTGCTGGGATTTGTAATTGGGACATGTTGATCGATCTGCAATGATGGAAAGGGGACCTCGTATGAATACCCTAGTAATAATAAAATTTCAAGAATAATTTGTTTTGATTCGATTATTGTATAATAGTTGTTGTATTATAGAACAATGACTTTCAGTGTTAAAATAATCAAGTTCTGTCTTTGACGAGGAATCAAGTAAGAACTTAGTTTATTTTAGCTTCGTATTTATCGTTTCCGGCTAAAGAGCTTTATGGCTCCACTTAGCACTTACCAAACAAAACGCACTTGACAAAGCGTTCAAACCCACACTTGACAAATGTACAAAGGGTCCGTTTATGCCCGTTATGTGTTTCTAAGCAAGGCACGGCCACTTGACATTATACACTTTGGGGCTTTAAAGAGGCCCATAGAGAGGTGATAAATTGTTTTATTATTTATGTCAAAATAGTCAGTGCAATATGCATTATAGATTTGGTTAAAATCATTAAGCCTTAACGAATTTAATGACACTTGTTCAGTTTTAACAATAGATAAATATTTTATCTTCATTTCTTTGAGGTTTACGAAAGAGCATTTGGTAAAAACTGGAATTTACGAGAAAATGTTCTCGTAGGCACATTCGTTTTTTTTTTTTTTGAAATTTTTTCTATAGACACATGCATTGGCGAGAAACTGTTCCCTTAGGTACATTAGTTTTATTGAATTTTTTTTTATAAATCACACGAATTTGTTTTTTTATTGAAATTTCTTTCAATAGACACATTGACGAGAAAATGTTCCCGTAGGTACATTAGTTAATGATTGAAGTGTCAGTTTTATTGAAATTTATTTCAATAGGCACATGAATTTTTTGCGAACGGATTTGGTACAATACGGAGGGTCGATTTTTGGTCGGTGTTTGAAGTGTTTTTTTTTTTACGTCTTCAAAGATTTGCTTTACAAATTATCACTTGTTAATGGAGTAAATGATGTTTAGAATGTTTTTTTTTAACACTTCAAAATGTTTCGCAGTAACTACATTCGAATCGGATCATGAAACGCATCAGCAAATAGCCGACGCAGGTTGCACATAGTTATGTAAGAAACAGTTAATAGCAAATGGAAATTGATAATGTAACAATTATCTTGTTGGTATTGAAAGTCACTTACTTTGTTACACAATCGCGCCTGTTTTCCGTGATGGGTTAGGCAGAGGTGTACCTAATATCAACGGGGCAAGTTTCAGACTTCATGACTGATACTGAGAGATTTCTGACGGTAAAACCAATAACATTTGGCCTGACCTGGCTATCAATTCCAGGACCTCAACCTTAGCATTCGCTTTTGCGACTACACGATAAACACACACGACCAAAGTTTTTTTTTTATAAAATTGTAATATTGCTGTTGACCAATATCCGTAAGGTAGGTAGGTAAATTTGAGTTACAATTTCACTTACTGCGCTTTTACTTGTCGCCAATGTGGTGTTCACTAAAATCATTTGTTTGACTTTTGGGGTTTGGATTAAAACCACAGATTTTACAGTAAGTAGTGTGCAACTGGAAGGGACCGCCTAGTCGCCAGACGGGTTGGTTGTGAACTGCCACTCGTATATACCAAAAGTACAATATTTATTATTTACAAGCATCCCAAATATCCGCAAAAAAATTGGACGATCTGAAGTTTTGGGCCAAGACTAAATATTTATTTTTTCTAAATAAATTTCAAACATTATAATAAAGTTCATACGGTTACAAATATTGGTACCTGTTGTAAGCATATTTGGCAAAATCCTGACAGTAGATTGAAACAATGAACTAAGTATAAGGTTTTGAACAAAGTATATAAGTATTTACAAAAAATATTACCAGAGTTTGTTTTCAAAAAATGTTCTACAAATTTGAGCACAAGATAATATAGTATAAATTACATAATACTTCATTAAATACCCTTTCCAAAGAAGTATTACACTTATTATTACAACAACCAAGGATAAGAAGGACCAAGTTGAAATGTTTGTAACTTGTTCCGCTAATCGGAACAAGTTACGCAAAATGTTCTCAAAATGCCGTACAATAAGGGCGGGTTTAGAATGTGAAAAAAAATCCGGATGCGGATGGATTAATGTATGTAATCAGTTATCTACTTTATTGATTTATTTTTAAAAACAGCAAAATCTATTCACGCCCAGTATAATAGAATATTAAATTTTACCCGACTGCGGTAAAAAAGAGGGTATATTTGTTTCTTTGTCCCTCATAGAGACTAAGCTAGTGCACCGATTTTGACAAATGAGGCCTTAATGTTCGCAAAACTCATCAAAATGTAACAGCTGTCACGTAATAAAAGTTCTTCATAACGATAAGTACAATGACCTCTAATGATATTTCGAGTATGAATACTTACATACACTAATTATGGATAACTTTTTTATACAGCGTGTTTCAGCTGATCAACCTTTAACTTTTATCCATCAATTGAACAATCTTGTGTCTTGAAAATAAATAAAGGAAATAACAATATTCTGAATGTCATTAAGGTTGACCTTACACGTGTCACACATCCAGACAGTGCGAGCCTCCACTCTTCTTTTGGCGCAATGTTTCCAACGCGCCCTGGTTTTCGTTCTTACGAGAAAATTACCTGTTACCACCCGGCGGCACAGTGGTGGTCACTCGTGGTGGGTTACATTTTTTTTTAATTTCTTCTGCCAATAATATGCGGAACTGCCGCTGGGGTATTTTTTTACTGTGAGTATAAATAATATAGGTGTTGTGTATCGAAACGTTCAAAAGCCTGCGAAACAGTTTCTTGTCCAAACCATGTTTCTTATTCTTTCCACGGGGAATGCCTGTAGAAGTTGGTCTTTTTTATCGACACCCCCCATGGAAAGATTGTAATCTAGAACTACCTTGGGTTTATATTTATAAATCCCATGTTTCTCGGTCCCACTGATTTTTATTTTATGAAAAGTAGAAATCAGTGAGACTAAGTTGGAGTCTTTCCACACAACGACAGTCTTTTGTCTGACTGAAAGCTATTTCTCCCGTGCGCATGCCAGTCTTCGTTTTGTTGCGCAAACTTTCGGGAACAAATTCGCGATTCAGTTTGAGGGTCCGGATGGTGCCCGTTTTTTTGGAATTCAATATCCGCGATAAAGGGGCGAATTATAAAAATTATCCATAACTAGCTGTTCGCGCAACTTCGTCTGCGTCACATTTTCCCCGTTTTCGCCACATTTTTCATTGCTGCTCCGCTCCTATTGGTCGTAACGTGATGATATATAGCTGATATATAGCCTATGTTACTTCTAACACCTCCAAGAATATGTGTACAGTGTGTGTGTGTTCCATGATGATTAGTTGAGAAGTTTTCGCGTGAAAGCGTAACAAACAAACTTCATTCAAATTTATAATATTATAGTAGGGATTAATGTGTTGAAGTGATTAAGGTTCAATATTGATTGTAGGACTTCGTAAAAATAACAGACACGTCTTTACTGTATGGTGATTTATTCCGTACTATTTGAATGAGCAAGACAAACGAATATATATATGTACCGAACATACCGCCCACCAAAAAGATTTTTAAATCCTTTTACCATTGCAATTTAAACTTTTAAGCAAATAAAATCAATTAACCAATAAATCATGCAGACATTGTTCATCAAATATTAATTAATATTAAGTGTAACTATCAGATAAACAATGTGACGCTCTAGATAGACTACAGCATAAGTTTTATGTTAGAAAACAAATTGGGAGTCTTTCAAACAACTGTTATTAACACTGCATTTGTGAAATATAATAGAATCTAAAGTTAACGTTTGAGAAGAAACTTAACATAATTATTACACATAATTTATCATTATAGGTATCAACTATTGTCGATTGGTAGAAAACAGAGTTTGGAGATTGATCTTCTTACAGTATTCGTACCAATCCTTACGCTATAAACTCTGGTGATTCCATCTGACCCTGGATGTTTGTCGACAATCCGTCCTAAAGGCCACTTGCCAGGTGGAAGTCCTTCTGTTTTGATAAGAACAATCTGGCCTATGTCAAACTCTTCTTGCATTCTTTGCCACTTTGGTCTTTGTTGAAGTCTGGAGAGATACTCGCACTGCCAGCGCTGCCAAAAGTTCGACAGTACTCGTTGACAGTGTTGCCACCGTGATAAGCTTGATTGGGAGATATCTTTCAGGCTCGGTGAGGGTATAGTAATTGGAGACTCTCCAATGAGGAAGTGGCCAGGTGTTAGTACATCCAAATTGTTTAAATCTGTTTCAATCAGTGGGCAAATAGGCCTGGAATTAAGACATGCTTCAACTTGACATAATATGGTGGTCATCTCCTCGTATGTCAAATTCGTATTCATGATGCGCTTGAGGTGGAACTTCATGGATTTCACCCCGGCTTCCCAGAGGCCTCCCATGTTTGGGCTATAAGCAGGTATGAAGTGCCACTGAGTGCCGTCCGCTGCGAGTAGATTGGACACGTGATCTCCAAATTCAAAGTTTGCTTCCTTGAACGCCTCTGCAAGTGACTTATCTGCTCCGACGAAATTTCGTCCCTGGTCGCTCCACAAATCACTACATCTTCCACGCCGTGATACAAAGCGCCGAAACGCTGCGATAAAGGCTTCCGACGTCAAATCTCCCACAAGTTCCAAATGAATTGCCCTTGTCGACATGCATATGAAGATGGCGATGTACGATTTGTTGGTTTTTGCACCTCTGCCTTTGGACATAAGGACATCATAAGGGCCAGCAAAATCAACGCCACTGTGGAGGAATGGTCGTGCAGGGGTTACTCGCACCTTCGGTAACTCGCCCATTAGTTGCGTCCGAGATCGGGCACTCAGCTTTGCACAAACAAAACATTTATGAAGGTATGTCTTTACTAAACCCTTAACTTTCAGAATCCAGTATCTTGACCTCAGGTAATTTAGCATCAGTTGTACTCCTCCGTGCAGCGTCTTTTTGTGAGCATCAGCAATGAGTAAGGAGGTAAGTGGATTCTTGTGGTCTAAGACTATAGGATGCAGACGATCGTGTTCTAAATAATGAGCGTTTTGCAATCTTCCGCCCACCCTGAGTATCATTTTAGCATCCAGATATGGATTAAGGGCCTTCAAACGGCTTGTATTTCTTACTTGATTCTTTTCTAATAGGTCTCTAATGTCTTCCTGAAATATAACATCTTGTATGATTTTTATACAGGTTTGCAGCGAGTCTTCGAGTTCTTCAGTAGTGATCGACACATGTACAGGTTTGTTTTGTCTCAGCCTTAGAAATCTTTTAACATAAGTGATCGTCCTGAGTAATTCAGGTAAGTCTTCGAAAAATTCAATTTTTCTGTATAAGGAATTTTCTTCGTGCTCTCTTGTGAGGTAAGTATTAATGGTTTTTCTTCTTTCTAAGTCAGTTTCTTCATTCATTAATGTTTCCATGTGTATTTTTTCTTGTTTCAGGTGTTCCGGACCGTGCCACCAGAGTACGTAATCTCTCAATTCAGGAGCCAACATTCCTCTCGATGCGACATCAGCTGGATTTTGTCGTGACTGTATGTGGTACCATTTGTGTCCAACATTGTCAAGTATGGTAATTACTCTATTTCTTACGAATGTGTGCCATCTGTTGGGATCCCCTTGCAGCCATGACAACACTATCGTGGAATCAGTCCAACAAAATATTTGGTTCTTTGGGATGCGCGTCGCCTCACTTATCTGTTTTAGTAACTTTGACAGGAGAACAGCACCGCACAATTCCAGTCGTGGAAGGGATAATGCCTTGATAGGAGCGACCTTTGTCTTGGCAGCGATAATTCCTGTCTGATAGCCTCCGTTGGCTCCTCGAACTCTCAGGTAAGCGACAGCTCCATAAGCCTTAGTTGAAGCGTCACAATACCCGTGAATAGTAACATCTTTCCACGTTTCTTGGGTCGTAAACAGCCATCTCTTTAATTTCATAAATTTAATATCTTCAAAACTGTGTCTAATATTTAACCATTCTTTTTTTGTTTCAGGTGAGAGTTCTTCATCCCAATGGACCCGTTGCAGCCATAATTTTTGGATCATTATCTTTGCAGGTACCAGTGCTGGAGCTAACCATCCCAGAGGATCAAAAAGTCGTTGAACCTCGGCCAATATTTTCCTCTTGGTGACTGTTTCTGATAAAGGTGGTAGCTTGAGGTTGTACTTAAGTACATCTTCTCCCATATTCCAGGATAAGCCCAGTGTTTTTATCAAGCCGTCTAACTTGATATCGATATTAACATGAGAGCTGAGCTCAGCTGGATGAAATTCTCTAAGGAAATCTGAATTGTTCGATGCCCATTTTTGTAGGATGAAACCACCTCTCTCAAGAATTGCCTTCACGTCCTTAGCTACAACAACTGCCTCGGATACCGTATCTTGACCGGACATTAAATCATCCATGTAAAAGTCTTGTCTAATAGTGTCTGCTGCTTTAGGATGATTCTCACCTTCGTCGTTCGCCACCTGGTGCAGAGTCTTGACGGCAAGGTAAGGTGCACATGCCGTGCCAAAGGTGACTCGTAGAAGCCGGTATTCCTTCACAGGTTCATTAGGGCTGTTGCGCCAGACAATTCTTTGCAAATCTGCGTCCTCTTTTGTAACGAGTATTTGTCGATACATCTTCTGAATGTCGCCTACAAATGCTATCTTTTTCAGGCGCCATCTCATGACGAGTGATCTCATATCTTCCTGAAGTTGTGGTCCAACCAGTAACTCATCGTTGAGTGCAATGTTATTTGAGCCCTTGTGAGAGGCGTCAAACACTGGCCTGACCTTTGTAGTTTCACTTTCTTCCTTTACCACTGCATGGTGGGGTAGATATACAGCTGGCTTATTGCTTTCATCACTTGGAACTTCCTCCATGTGTTTCATTTCTTTATATTCATTAATTGCCTTAGTATACTCCTTTCTCAGATCATCATTCTTCATAAAACGTCTTTCCAAATGAAATAATCTATTTATAGCCCCTTCTTTCGTGTTACCATGCGGTGATTGTGGGTTTTCTGTTGTAAATGGCAGCTTGACTATATAACGGCCCTCACTATTTCGTATGTGTGTTTCTTTATATATTCTCTCGCACTCTTCTTCTTCTTTGGTAAGTTTTCCTTGTGCATCCGTTTCTACTTCCCACATAGCTTTCAAAATGTCATCTAGATCAACCTTATGATGCATTACTAGTAATGGTTGTTCTAAAGTTTGTGCTTGTATCTTTCCAAATAAGATCCAACCCAAGCTTGTATTTTGGGCACATGGGGAGCCAGGTGGACCTTTGATTATCTCTGCCTTTAAAATTTGAGCACAAGCTTTTACGCCCAACAGCATGTCTACTCGCCCTGGTGAATGGAAGCTCGGGTCTGCCAGGGTGAGTCCTTTTAAGTGCGGCCAGGTGTGCATTGTACCAGTAATTGTTTCAGATGGCAAGTGTGATGTTAATCTTGTTGGCATTAAATAGGCATTGATAGCAATCTTGAAGTCATTATCATGTCTCGAATGAAGCTCGACTTGGATCACGTGATTGACTGTAGTCTGTGTTGCTCCAACACCAGTGATTGTTCCCTTTATTCGCGATCTCTTGACCTTTAACAGTTGCGCTGCTCGCTCACTAATGAAGTTTGCTTGGGAACCCTGGTCAACCAGCGCTCGTAATATTGTACGATGTCCATCTTCATCTCTGACTTGCACTAATGCTGTGGCAAGCAACGCTGTTGACTTTTCCGAGACGAAGTGCGTAGATAATGCCAACTCAGGACTGTCACTGTGTTCCGCTTTCTTTGGTTCTTCCTCTATTTGACTTGTCTTCACGTTGTCTGACTGACCGCTGCCTGATTGATGTAACAATGTATGATGGCGGCGGTTGCATCTTCGGCAGGACATTCGATTGCGGCATCTCCTGACAGAATGTCCTGATGTCAGACAATTGAAGCACAAATTGTTTTTCTTAATAAACTCATTGCGTTCCTTCGGTTGTAACTTACAAAATTCTTTGCAGTGACATAATGGGTGATCTGCGTTACACATACTGCATGACTTAGTCGGTGATGTATCTGTCTTTTCTTCCGATGATGTGGAATGGAATGACTTCGCTTTGACATTCGTTTGCTCCTTTTTAGCTGTAGGGTTAACCATCTCCAGTGTCCGATATTTTGTTTCCAGGAAAGCTTTTAATTCTTCCCAAGATGGTAGTTTGTCAGTCTTTTCCTTGTAAGAATCTTCTTCCCAGGCCGTGTGTGTATCGACATCTAACTTTTGTACAACCAAGTATATAATCACCTCATCCCAGGATTCGACAGGTATTTCTTGATTCTTCAAGTTATTTAAGCACTGAGAGGTTGTATCCAGTAAATTCTTTATTTGGGAAGCCGATGGGGTGGTAATTTTCTTTTGAGTAAATAACTTCTGGAGCAGAGAATGAATTATTAAACGTTTGTTTCCATACCTTTGTGAGAGTGTATTCCATGCCTGTTCATAATTATTATCAGTAATATTGACATGCTTCAATAATTCTTTAGGTTCACCAACCAAGCTCAACTTCAGGTAATGTAACCTTTCGACGTTACATAAAGACGTGTTGTTATGTACCAACGACGTGAACATATCTCGAAACATAGGCCAGTCATCGTAGCTCCCGTTGAAAGTAGGTAACTCGATGCGCGGTAAGTTAACACGTGGTGGCGACGAGGCTTCACAAGCTTGTATCGGATTATCTTTAGATTTTGAAAGTATCGACAACGTATCCTTCAAGTCGCCTAGTAAACATGAATATAAATCTTCGACCACAAAGTAATCTTCGTTTACGAAATATGGAACATCATTTCGTTTGCACTTAGGTGTACATTTCACTAAGTCTTGATGAGTCGTATTAAACGTACGCCAATATCCTTCGATGGTTTGTAACTTAGTTTCAATATAACCTCTTGATAATCTTTGCTTTGGACATTTCTTTAAATTACTTTGTGTCTTTTGTAACAGTAAATAAATATCTTCTAATGAGTTAACAAACCCTTGCTGGTCACTAGTTAACGTAACACTCATTGTTATGTATAGCTATTAAGCTATTCTTCTTGTATAATAGTTTCAAAGCACTCACTATTCACTGTTTATAAGTCAATCGTTTAACTTGTTAATTGGTTTCACACGTAGCACTAATGTCTTGCAAAAAAGGTGCACAAAAAACCGGCTCAGGAATGCGGCCTTTTGTTCTCCGATCGCCGGGTCGTCCTTATCTATATTTCTAATTATCCGGCTCGAAGGACCATATGTTGAAGTGATTAAGGTTCAATATTGATTGTAGGACTTCGTAAAAATAACAGACACGTCTTTACTGTATGGTGATTTATTCCGTACTATTTGAATGAGCAAGACAAACGAATATATATATGTACCGAACATAATGTATGGCCTTTATTCAACAGAAGGCGAACCAACCTGTAGACAATTTGAGACGTAGCCCCCTCAGGTTCGTCGAACCCCCTTTCGACATCATGTCCTTGAGAAAAATGATGTCCCTTTCCGCATTATATTACACATAATATTATTTTGTAGCGAATGCTATGATCGTTTTAATATCACTAATGCAGGCAACATTTAAGGACAACACCAGGTCCGGGCGCGTTGGTTTGCGATTGGGGGAGTAGTTAACTTAGGTAGGTAGACTAGGACTGTGTATAAATAACGTAGTCGGAATCCAGCATGTGTTTGAAAAGACGAAAGAAGAAAGAAGTGTGAGTGGTTGGCATTAAAGTCTTCCATGATAACAACATGGGAGCCCAAGCCAAACAATAACTCAATGTCCCTGCTAGCACTGTCATCAGCTCATGAATTTTTAAACTTACTCCATCGGAGTTCCAGGATAGCAGGCGGAGTTCTGTAAAATCAGACATATTTACCAAGATGAGAGAGTATCAGCATGACCTTGTCCAACCAAGACGTGCAAGCAGCAAATTTTGATTTTATTGTTTTTAATGCTAAAAAGATTACAAACATCTCCTTTGTAGTGTCATCATTAGTTTCTGTCCTAAAGTGGTCAGTAGGAACTTGATTCATTGAAGCCGTGTTGCGATTTCCTACAGTAGGCCAAGATCTCTGATTTGATGTTATTGTAGGTTGTAACGTCGGTCTAAAGCTTTCTTTTTCTCGATGCTTTCCAGATATGCTATTCGTAAACTGCATTTCCTGTAATTCGCCGGATGAGCTTCATTGCAATTACAGCAATGAGCAGGCTCAGTTCGGTCAGACTTAGTACACGAGGCAGTGGCGTGTGGAGCAACACATTTCACGCAGCGAGGCCTTTTTGCAATTGTGGGATGCGTGACCTAACTCTTGGCAGCGAAAGCATTGGGTGCCATTAGCTCGATTTGGCTTGAACTTGCTGATAGACACCACACAATTACACAAGTATTATTTATTAACAATAATAATTCACAACATTATTTGCCGAAATTTTGTAATATCAGCTCCTGCTGGTAGCTGTACTAGAAAGGGTGGACACGGATTGTCCACTCCACTGCGACGGTTTAGGGGTTTTACTGACACACCCACGAAGCCGAGTTTTTCCAGCTCTTCTGGTAGTTCTTGTTCAACATAGGCTGGAAATCCTCGTATCACTGATTTTGGCACTTTTTCATCCTTCCGGGTGAAGATAACAAAGGAGGCATCTTGACCTGCCTGGTGGCCTTCAGCAGTGTGGCATAAAATTGCAACCTTGCCGCCATTTCTTTATTGAAGGTGATATCTATCCGATAACTCTGAAATTTTCTTCTTTAAGTCCTCATGGGTCCTGTCAGCCTTCATATCCAGGATGATAGGAGGAATGTGCCCGGTCTTCTTGACTTTGGCGGTCGCTTTGAGGTAAAATTCGTCGCCAGTGGTCTTGGCGGCTCCATCTACGAGAAGGTCTTGAAAATGGTTGTGTGTTGGAATGTCTCTAGATGCGGCAATCGAACCCTACCAGTACACCTTTTCGACAGGATTTGGGCCGAAACTTTGCAACATTATAATGGCAAAAAAGGTCATTTTCGCTAATGTTGGTCCATTTTTTGAGTCGAGATTGCGGTTGTAAATTTGAAGTTTCTATCAAATGGTTGGCATATCTATTGGTCTCGGTGATTATGAGATTGATGAAAGATTCGTCCCAAATCCTCTCGAAAATGTCAAGAGGTGTCATTCCCTCTGTTGAAGAAGTTGGCCCAGATGGACCAGAAAAGGTCTCCCGCTTGCCAGTGAACACATCGGCATTACTTGTCCAGTCGAAATAGAGCATGTCCTCGCTACTCACGTGTTCCCGCAAAGCGGAAACATCATGAGCATCGAGGGCATGCATCGGCTGGAGGAGATGAGGAGACAGGTGTTCTAAGTCTGCCGGATACTCCCAACCATTCCTGTTCCGAGGTACACCAACGTCTAATATATCTATGTCGGTATCCTGCAGCTCGTCATCATCTAGGTCGCTTCCCGGATTTTTTCCGATGTTCCGCTCCCACTCAGCAATCCGATCTTCAGACTCATCGAACATTGTTGTTTATGAATTAAAATCTCAAACTAAATTATAAGCATACTTACAAGTCACCACAAATTAAAAAATAACACTCACCATTCATGACTGCGGATGAGGATCCAGTGGGAGAAGAAACCACCGAATTCCTGGCACTAGACGATGCAAATTAAGAAGTTATTGGTTCAATTTTGAGTAAATATGTATTCATTTCAAGGATGCATTAGTATTTTTACTTATTTGATTGACTTACTTGGTGCAAATCCGAGGAATTCAATATTCACATCCACAATTCCCTCAATTCCCTCCTCAGTTGAGGGCGAGCATATCAGTTTACGTTTTTTGTAAAAATAACATTGTCATGAATATCAATTAACTCTTGATTAGAGTTAATTGTATAGATAGTGACCGCACTAGAATGCACGCACATAGGGTCACCGTCTTCGAAAGCTCGGGTAAGCCAGCTCGTCGCAAAGAGCAACGTTTTTAGAGAGAGCCCTTTCTCTTCTCTTGAACGAATGCGCGTTGTAATTGCACTGATGAACCATTGCCCGAGAGTGGTGGGTTGTAGTAAACTTTTGTTCAAGGGGGCAAGCAGTTCGGAAAATTTTGCGAATGCAACAGGGGAGTTGAGGATCTCTTCTATCCGCGTCAGTGAGGGTGAGAAGCGGGGTAACCATCTGTCTCGTACCGGTGTAATAGCTGTCATTTTGGCGATTAGTCCTCCCACCAATAAGCTCTCGTTATAGTAGCGGTCTACTTCTTCGTCGGTTAGACACTGCAGAATTGCGTCAAAGATACTCGGGTTTTGGGACCGACGGTCCAATGCCACGTACATGGTAGTGAAGTCTGTATTCGAAAACACGCTCATTTTCCGTTCCTTGGTTACATCTCGGAATTTTCCTTCGAACTGGATCTCCTCGCTGGGTCCGTTGACCTCAAAGAGCACATGCCCTATGAGAGCTTCGTCGGTAATTTCGAAAAAGCCATTCCATCCTGATGATCGAAGCGGACGTAACATTCTTCGCGCTTTATCCAGACGTCGTTCAGTAATGTCGCCCATTGGAGTGATGGGTTTCATTGCAATTGTCTTGGTGTTTCTTGCTTCGAGAGCGCGCCTCTTCAGTGAATGAGACATCTAGAGTATTGTTCCTGACAAACAAGAAAAGTCGATTGGTGACTATGTTGGCGAAAACGTAACAAAGTTGAAAAATGATGATTTTGGACAGTAGGTCCCACCATCTGGATATCGTTGAACGACAATCCAGATGTGGTTGCAGCTGAGGCATCGAAAACTACCCGGAGTTTCGTGGTGACTCTTGACTCTTTAACACTTGGGTATAGAATAGAATAAAACTTTATTGTACACCAAAAATTAAACATAACGGGCTTACAAAACTAATAATTTTATGGTTACAAAGGCGGTCTTATCGCTGATAGCGATATCTTCCAGACAACCTTCGGATGGACATTATGGAATTAAAATTAAAAAGTGGGGTAGTCAGTGGTGTACCTACTACACAAAAATTTTAAATAACAAAAGTAAAGTTATCTACTTATGTATAATATACATATTAAAAAAAAAAAGAAAATAAATATATATGTAGATATTTGTGTCTTTAACATTAAATCGCAAAAATAAAACTAGAATGGTTACTTTAACTGAGACTGCATGAAATTACAGAGACTGAAAATGATTTGTAACTAGGCTTTTAAAAGCAACGAGTGACTGTGCTTGTCTTACCGACACCGGCAATTCGTTCCATAAACGGACAGCCTGGACCGTGAAGGACTGGTCATAAAATTTGGTGGAATGAGCAGGCATCAAAAGTCTCAAATTCTCCGATGATCTCAAGTGTCTACTGTGAGTATCATGTAGGAACTTGAAACGTTCTTTGGGATAGGACGGCGTTGTGGGATTAAACAGAATACTGTAGAGAAGGGATAAAATATGGGCATTCCGGCGAAGACGGATAGGCAACCACTTGAGTTTAAGGCGAAACTCTGAGACATGATCATATTTGCGCAAACCAAATATGAATCTGATACAAAAATTTTGGAGTCGCTCAAGCTTATCTAGCTGCACTACATTGAGATCTGGAAAACAAGCATCAGCATAGTCGAGGATTGGGAGAAGAAGGGATTGAGCAAGCGCAGTTTTAGTGGCCGTTGGGAGGAAATTTCGCAATCTGCGTAAAGACCCCGCAGACGCAAACAGTTTGCGGCTGACTTCTTGCAACTGGGGAACCCAGGACAAGTCTTTATCAATGTAAATTCCCAGGTCTTTTACTGAATCGCTATATGGAATTATGGCACCATCAAAAACAATGTGGGGAAGCTTCGTCCAGTCAATTCTTGAACGCAGCCTAGGGCTGCCGACAACAATGACTTGAGTCTTCGCAGGGTTAACCTTCAAACCATGAGCCAAACTCCATTCAGAAATACGTGCCAAATCTTTATTCACCAAATTCACTGCCTCAGACAATTCGTCAACGGGGGCCTGTGAATAAATTTGCAGGTCGTCAGCATATAGGTGGTATGGCGAAAAGAAGAGGAGATAGAACGCCCCCCTGTGGTACGCCGGCAGAGGTATTGCACCAGGAAGACGACGAGCCTTCAATGCAAATACGTTGTCGGCGGCCACACAGGTAACTACGAAACCAATCAATTGCCGTTGGAGATATGTTAAGAGAGCTGAGTATACCGAGTAAGATATCGAAATCGACGGTGTTAAACGCATTACTGAAGTCTAATAAGGAAAGTACCGTCAGATTCCCACTCTCCATACCTAATCTTATATCGTCCGTAATGTTAACAAGAGCTGTGGTAGTGCTATGACCTGGACGAAACCCGGATTGGTAAAAATTAAGGAGACTGTTTTTACAAAGGAAAGTACTCAGCTGATTATGGATAAGGCGTTCTAGGACTTTGGATAGGAACGGTAATATGGAGATCGGGCGAAATTCAGAAAAAGAAACAGGATTACTCTTTTTTGGGAGAGGCGTAATTTGGGCTTCTTTCCAAGAAGAAGGAAAAGCACCACTGGATACGGAATAATTAAGGATATGGCAAATGAAAGGAAGGTCTTCGTCCAGGATAGGAAGTATCATCTTGCGACTGACACAGTCACTACCAACAGCATTAGACGTAATGGATAGTATACTCTTCTTAACATCACAATCAGCAAATTGATTAAAGACGAAAGGAGAATAATCGGGAGTGGGAAGAGATGAAAGATTATGGAGAGTTTTGGCTTTAATAGCGCCATTGAAATTACAAGAGGTGGAAAAATGTTTATTAAGTAATTCAAGGTCTATATCTTTAGGAATAGACTCTTGACGTGACTTTCCGACTCCCATTGATCTGAGGAATTTCCAGACTTTAGCTGGGTCGCCGTTTTCGACGGACTTATGAATGTGGTGGCGTTGGGCATCCCTACAAACTAAGTTGCTGCGATTGCGGAGAGCAACGTACCTTTCACCATTCAACAAATTCGGTCTGCACTTGTATCTCGATTTTGCTGCAGCCTTCTTTTGCAAAATGACTTTCATGTCGGCTGTTAGCCACGGTGCAGGTAGATGTTTAATCTTTACTAGCCTAACAGGTGCATGGACGTCGTAGAGCTGGTTAAGGTTAGAATTGAGAAGATCGACTTTAACATCAATCGACTCCGCATCGACGAGATCAGACCAATCAATGTTGTCGGCATCCTCACGAAGACTTTCAAGGTTCATACCACCAAAACTGCGCTGTAGAAGAGTTTTAGGTTTAGTCTTAGGAGGGCGGATTTTGTAAGAGAGGAAAATTAAATCATGGTAAGAGAAGGCGTCAGCTGAGCATTGCCCATGCTTAGCTACATACTGTGTGGAAGAAACGAAAATAAGGTCAAGGAGCGAAGGAGCACAGTTAGGAAAATGGTGAGTTGCACTTAACGGAAGAAGAGATATATTGCAGGATTGGGAGATGGATTGGAGTGTGGAAGCACGCGAATCTTTTTTAAGAAGACAAGTGTTGAAGTCCCCCATTACAATAGTGTGCCTGTATGAAGGTGTTAGGTTTACAAGGAGACTTTCAAAGGAGGAAAAGTAGTCGATGCGCAAAGAGGGACAATAATAGACACCAAGCAAAACCTTCGAATGATGTAGATTAACCTCTATAAAAAGATGCTCGCCAGCATTCCACGGTGGTGGCTGTGATGACGTATCAATAATTGAAAAAGGGATATTTGCACGTAAATAAATGGCAACACCACCACCACCGCAGCTCGTACGATCATTTCTTATTAATTGGTATCCAGGCAAGGAATAGGATGTGGACGGAAGGCATGGCTTCAGCCACGATTCAGAAACAAGGATTGCATGGATGTTCTTACACTCCAGATTCGCAAGCATATCATGGTAATGAGCCGGAATACTTTGAGCATTAATATGAACTACATTTAGATTCTTAGGAACATCGGAAAATTGAGACTGAAGCGTGTCAGCAAGAGTCGGAATGCTACTAAAGCTATCATTCTGACTGCTAGCTGATATAAAACTGTCATCGTCACTGACCGCGTTGGAAGAAATCATCAAAAACACAAAAAATACACATATATGTAAATATAAAACAGAATATAAAAATGTAATATATAGATGTAGGGTTGGCTGGTTAAAAAGTCCACCCGCCAGTTATGCGTTATGAAAGAGAAAAAAAAAGGAAATTCAGTAACATATAAGAAATCTCTCAAGTAATAAAAAGTGCGTCGTTCGGGCACAAGCTTACCACAACACGAAATAAATAATTTACGAAAAATAAAAATAACAGAATTTGCAGCATTTAAATTGCCTATGTTTCCATAGACAATTCATGCTCAACATGTAACAAATCTTAGAAAATTTTAACGGAACGTAACTATTGACATGACACTTGACGACGTCTGTCAAGTGTCAGCATAGCGAAGAATTTAAACAGCAAAAAATAAAGTTTGCAAGAATCATTAAAGTTATACAAGGGGTAGGAGTAAAATATTAAAAAAGTGCAAAACGAAGGTAAACAAACATAAACAAAAGATGTGAAATTGTTACCCGAACGACAGTAATTATAAAAGCAATTCACTTCTTTACCGCAGCCCGCCTATTCCGCTTTGAAGCAGGTGATGAGGCAGACTTCTCGGCCACTAGCTTACCGATGACATGTAGTTGGCGCTCCGGCTCATCAGCAACCAGTTCAGGCACATCGATAGTATTAAGCTCACTGCCAGTGACGACTCGATGCTTCCTCCCATCAACTCCCAGGATGTGAACATAGCCCTGTTTGGTCCAACAGTTGGTGACACCAAACCTATCACGTGCCGCCATGAAGACTTGATGCCGCGATCTGGTCAAGAATTCCGATATGGTTATACCAGAACCTTTCAATTTGGTTTTTGCATACCAAATCTTGTCCCGGATATCCACATCCTGCAACTTGACCAATATGGGTCTGGGCTTACCAGCACTGCTCTGCTTGCCCATTCTGTGACACCGACGAACAGCAGTAACAGAAAAGGTGTCCAACATCAGCTTGTCACGGACAACTTCAGCGACCACAAGTGATGTGTCTTCATCGCTCACCTCTGCAACACCATGGACAAGCAGCATCTTCCTGCGGCCTCTCATCTCCAGTGCATCGACATCCTTCGCTAGGGCCTCCAGCTGTTGTTGAAGACATCCGAGAGCCTCAAGAACAAATGCCTTGAATGCTGCATACTCCGCTGCAAGGCTGACTGAGCTGCTGCTGGGTGTAGTGTTAGGTGACGTCTTGGTCAGTTCAGCTTCAAATTTTGACATTCTGTCATTAAATTGTGCCATCAGTTCAGAGATTGACCCCTTCAGTGAATCCATTCTTGTATGATAAGTTATGTTAAGTGATTGTAGTCAAGGAGTAACACACAACTGGCAGGTAGGAATGATTAGCAATTGTTATTCATTTAAAAATGTGTAGATATAATATTTATTTTAATTAAATTTAGTTATATTCTGAGAGTAAAATTTTTCGCGTCTTATTTAGGCAACTACCCGCCGCCGAAAAAAAGAAAGGGTATTGCAGCATTATCACGCTGTTTATTGATTCGGCTGAATAAAAACTATTCTGTTCGTGTAAGTCGACCTTATTTCTAATCATTTTACTTTTTCTTACTTCGGTTCAAATTTAAAAAGTATGACGATTCCATGGGATGTCACGTAAGAAAATTTTTCTCAGATGGGCGACGAATCTTTGGAAATATCCTACATTTTATTCCGTTTCGTAATTAAATTGTTAAATTATTTTTATTGTATTTTGTATTAATTGTTTGTAAAGTCTAAGGAAGATAATTTGAATATTGTAGCGCCGTACTGAATAGTCGGTTGTTATAAGTGATTTTACCAAGAACCGGTATGTATTTGAAACATTTTAAATTTTTACTGCTTAAAAGATTCTCTCGGAGCATGGTGTTAATTTTTCTGTATTTTTTCTCACCATAGATTCGCTCAGAATCGGTTCTAGGACTTTTGACCTAGCTAAGAACTAGTGACCCGTATACTTTCGGCGCCGCGACTCAAGGCCGACCAGGGGTCGGGAGACGCGTACTGGCGGTTGGCTCCGAGGCTTGCCGCCTGAGACCCGGAGCAACAGCGAAGATCCGATTTCGAGCGAGGATCCGGACCTTCAGGGAACAAATTTTGTTTTAATCCTTTTTTTTAATCTTTAGCAATAGTATAGTTTTTTTTTTTTTTTTGTACCATCATTTAATATATTTAAACCCTATTCGTGTCAAAAGGTCGCGCAATGTATTTTTTCCGGTGTAGTATTTAAACTCGGATACAATTTGATCGCGCCTAGGGCTGAATAGGTGTTGCAACCCCTTTCTCACCTTCTGGTTTTAATTTTCAAAATCACAGATTTTATTCGATTCTGAACAACCCATTTCGCTGCTTTACTTAAATTTTTTTTTTTTTTTCTTTCTTTGATCCTTTTAAATTTTTATATAGAAAATTTGTATTAGGTTTTTTTATACAATCCGCAAAATTATACGTATTGACATGTAGCGTAAAATGGTCACTCCCTCCGGGAGCTAATGATTCTTAAGCTTATTCGTTTCAGGACACGGATATTCTTCCATTCAAGAAAGGTATTCTGGGATTTTTACCACCAGTTCAGATCTGTGAAGCTGTTTTTTTTCCTTGACATATATAATATTTTTTCATTAAATGTAATGTATTTTAAAGGAAAAATATTTTGTGAACTATATAACACATAACTGTCTATTATTTTACCCACTTATCGCAGCAAATATAACGATAGGTCTCCTGATTTTTATTCCATATCCTTAGCTAGCGGTAGTTAGAACCCGTAGAGTATATATGGTGACGTATGAATTTATAGGCGTCGGTTTTCAAGGTAAGCTTAGTATGAACGGTTATGTAGTCTGTATCTTTGTTTAATAGCTTGGCGTTCACTGACTGCTGGTTGCTGGATTATTTTTATCCGTCTGTTCATGACGTGCCTATTTTTTCGCTAGGATTCAATCGCCTTTTGTCTGTTCTTTCATACGTTATTAAGTCTATTCTAGTTACATCATGTCAGAAGAGGGGTTCCCTATTGTTGAGACTCCACGTCGTGCCAGTCCCATTATTTTGCGACCACCACCTCCTCCTATTCCGCCAAGACCTTCTCACGCTTCCTCACAAAGTATCGTTCCTTCTCCAATAAGATCTGAGGAATGCCTACAATTTACCAGGCAGTTCTCTCTTACTAAGTGGAAGATTGTTTTCGATGGTAAGACCTGCGTACGGGAATTTTTCACGAGTTTAGAGGAGTGCAGGGAGGCCGACAATTTGTCTGATGGTTATTTAGTTAAGCGATTTCATGAAGTCTTGTCAGGTGTCGCACTTCAATATTTTAGGTCGATCCGTCGCCCTGGTCTTTCTTTTTCTGAGATCAAAGATGCCTTTTTTAAGACATTCGGTACGACCGATTTTGAATTTAAGATAAGCCAGGAGGTCCGTAACCTCAAACAGAAACCGGAACAGCTAATAAGAGAATTTATTATCGAAGTTTCTTACTTAAATGCTAAACTGAGCAAGCCTATTGAAGAGTCGGAGTTGTTGTGGATCATCACTCACAACATGTTGCCAAAGTACACTCCTTGCTTGTCCATCCGAAAATTTCATGACATCAATAACTTAATCGAAGTCGTTGCTCATTTCGAGTCTTTTCTAAAACCTCCAAAGGCGGTAGCCAGTCTCGATTGTGTTGCCGACCAGTCGACTTCTCAAGTATTTAACCCACCAAAACCTAGGCCGGACAAAACTTCCCATCAACCAACATCTAGTAAGCCTCAGATTTGTCCTAGTTGTAGTCAGTCTCAGCTTTGCTTAAAATGTAACAAAGTTGGTCATTCTTACCGCTCTTGCCCAGAGATCCCAGGCATGATTTGTTTTAAGTGTCGCACTCCTGGATTTATTACTAGGGAATGTCCGAAATGTAATCCGAAAAAATGCATAGACCACTGGCGATACGCTTCTTTCCCTACAGTATCCCCAGTGTTTACTTCAGATTCATTTGATAACCGACCGTTTCTAAAGGTATTATTAAGTGGTAGAGTTGTTAAAGCATTGCTTGACTCTGGCGCTCAGATGTCGCTTGTTAGCTATAATTTTATTCAGCAACTTGGTGTTTCTTTGACATCAAAGGACGCTTGTCCCCGTGTTATTTCGGCTAATAATTCACCGATTGATATTCTTGGTTCTGTATATCTTCCAGTTAAATTTAACGGAAAAACTTTTATTCATGAGTTTTTAGTGGCAAGTTCGATGTCATCTTCTGTTATTTTAGGTATCGAATTTTGGAATAAATTCGGTTTGACGTCTATTTTTAGTCAGGCTTTTAATAAAAATATTGATGGTAATATGTTTATCCCTTCTGTTCAGCACTCTTCCCCTCAAGTTTCCTCTGTTGGCGAGGTCCGTTATATTCATCCTCGTAACATCCTATCGCCGGATCAAGAGTTTTGTCTTCAACAAGTTATTAAGGAGTACGAAGTTATCTCTTCGGAAAAAGTTGGTCTTGGTAAAACATCTTGGTTGTCCCATAAAATTAATACTACGGGTTACCCTATCCGTCAAAGATATTATCCCTTATCCCCTGTCAAGTTGAAGATTCTCAATGAAGAGATTGACAAAATGTTAGATATGGGTGTTATTCGTCCATCTCGTTCCTCATGGGCTAGCCCAGTGGTAATGGTGACAAAAAAAGATGGTTCTGTTCGGTTTTGTGTCGACAGTAGAAAACTGAATAGTGTGACAGTTAGAGATTCATATCCTCTTCCCCGTATTCACGATATCCTCGACAACCTTCGTGGTGCTAGATATATTAGCTCATTGGATTTTAGAAGTGCTTTCTGGCAAATTCCACTCGCTGATAGAGAAAGTTGTGAGAAAACAGCGTTTATTGTTCCACAACGTGGTCTCTTTGAGTTTGTTAGGATGCATTTTGGTCTAACGAACGCTGCTTCGGAGATGCAACGCCTTACTGATATGATCGTTAATTTCGAGTTTACTTCTACCAGCGACGACTGTATTTTTGGGTACGTCGACGACTTGATAATCGTCTCTAAAGATTTCTCTAGTCATATGGCGCTGCTCAGGAAGGTGCTTGCTCGACTTAAAGAAGCAGGCTTAACTATTAATTTAGAAAAATGCGAGTTTTGTAAAAGCGAACTAAAATATTTGGGTTATATTGTTAATGAAAAGGGTCTTCAAACCGATCCCGGCAAACTTGATGCTATTAAAGATTATCCTACTCCTACTTCAGCTAAGTCATTACGCGGTTTTATTGGTATGTGTTCCTATTATAGGCGTTTCGTTAAAGGGTTTTCTTCTATAATTGCTCCGCTTACTGCCCTTATCGGTAAGAGGAAGGGTAATGATCCAATAAGTTGGAATGATGCAGCCGATCAAGCTTTCACTAAGTTGAAACAAGCGCTAATTGATACGCCTGTTATGGCATGTCCTGATTTCTCGAAGCCGTTCATCCTGCAGTGTGATGCGTCAGCTGTTGGTCTTGGTTCGGTACTGACACAAAAGATAGACGATGTGGAACATCCAATCGCCTATTATTCGCGTTTATTCTCTCAAACTGAACGCAATTATAGTACTACAGAGCGTGAACTCTTGTCAGTTTTGGATTCAATTAAACATTTTCGATGTTATTTAGATGGTATGAAGTTTTCTGTCATAACAGACCATATGGCCCTTAAGTGGCTCCTCTCTCTTAACAACCCATCTGGTCGTTTAGCTCGTTGGGCTACTATTATCTCCCAATATACTTTTGATATTGTGCATCGTAAAGGTTCGCAACATATAGTCCCCGATGTTCTTTCCAGGATCCATGCCAATCCTGTGTCATTTGACCAGGGTCCTGAACATACTAATGACCGTTGGTATAAGAAGATATATATAGGTGCTCGAGATACGCCACAAATGTTCCCAGCATACGCTATAAATAACGGTATCCTTATGAGACGCATGCCAGTTTCTAGTCCTTTATCTTCTGAACCATGGCGTGTGGTGTTACCAGCTGAAAAGGTTCCAGACGCTATTTGGGAAATTCACAATAGTTTTCCTTCGATACATCCCGGTGTTACTAAAACGTATCTAAAGCTTAGGGAGTTGTTCTACTGGCCAAATATGTTCCGTGACGTTACTTCGACGTTAAGTCAATGTGAGGTTTGTAAAGCCTATAAAATTTCGAACACACAACCTCGCGGTCAGATGTGTTACCCTAAAGAGGTTTCCTTGCCCTTACAGATGATTTCTATCGATATAATTGGTCCGTTGCCCTGCGCTTATTATGGTTATAAATATATCCTTTCTATGGTAGATGTTTTTTCCAAATATGTTTGGTTAGTTCCTCTGAAAAGGATTGACGCTCTTTCTGTTATAAAAGCGTTAGAGTCTGAAATTTTCTTTAATTTTGGGGTTCCGCGTACTATTCTTTGTGACAACGCTACAGTTTTCCGTAGTAATCAATTCCTTAATTTTCTCAGATCTTTCCATATTCAATCACCTACTTTTACGCCATATTATACACCCCAAGCAAATACGGTTGAGCGATACAACCAAAGTGTTATAACATGTTTAGGTATTTTGGTTGGTGAAAACCAAAGAAGTTGGGCTAAAATGTTACCTAAAGTTAAGCTTTACCTCAATTCTTGTGTTAATCTAGCTACTGGTTTTACGCCTAACTTTCTTATGTTTGGTAGAGAGGTCCTTATGGATAGCAGTCGTGTATATAGTCAGACTCGAAGCTCTAATTTGGCTGACAGTCGGGCTCGTCATGCTTCAAACCTATCTTCTCTCAGCGAAGTTTATGCAAAGGTTGCTGATAATCTTTCTTTAGCTTTTCTCCGTAACTCTCGTGCATATAATTCTAATCGATCAGCTGTCACTCTGATTGTTGGTGATACTGTATGGAGAAGGAATTTTTCCAAGTCTTCTGGTGGTGATTTTTTCTCTGGGAAGCTTGCTCCACGTTTTATTAAGAGCCGTGTAATAAGAGTCATTTCAAGGACCACCTATTTGCTACAGGATTGTGATTCAGTCCACTCCGGACAATGTCATATCAAAGATATCTTAAAATAAATTGCATTAAATTCTCTTTGTTCCATTTTGACATTGACATTTGCTTTCTAATCCTTTTTCCTCTTTGGAATATTTCTTTGCATAAGTTTTTGATTAGATTAAAAAAACTTCATAGATTACCTGTTAATAGTGACATCTAGTTATTTCTGTGTTATGTCAACTTGTGTTCTCAGGTTATTTTGTTTCTTTTATTTTAACACAGATGGCGTGACATTCAACATTTAATTTTAAATTTGAATTTAAACTTGAGTTTTATGACTTGAGTTCTCTGATTTAAGTTCTATGTCTTGAGTTCATCTATGACTTAATTGATTTAAGTTTTCTTTCTTAAACTTAGTTTTTTTGTTTTGTCCAACTTGTCTTTTGTTTCTATAACTAAGGTTGGACTTTACGTGTTCACGTTAATACGTGTTCACGTCAATTATTTTTGGGGATTCCCAAGTTTTTTCTTATAGTTGATAGGTAATAGTTAAGTCTTATGTTAAGTTAGGTTAGTTTTACTTAGATCTATAGTTCACTGGTTGTTCTTCATAATTGTAAGGATGTGGTAGGTTAGAGTTTGGCTCAAACTGAACAATATATATTTAGATTTAGGAGTTCGTTATTTTCTTTCATATTCTCCATAGATGTAATTGAGATATCGCGAGTTCGCGCGGATAACGGTTAGATATGGTGGCCTCCGTGTTTATTCAATATTTGTTGCACTTCGATATCGTTTGATTCAGATATGATACCTGTTTTTTTTGTTTTTGCCCGATCCAGTTTTTTTCTTCTTTCTCACTCGTACTTACGTCCTTTTTTTTGTTAGAAAGAGGGTATTGCAGCATTATCACGCTGTTTATTGATTCGGCTGAATAAAAACTATTCTGTTCGTGTAAGTCGACCTTATTTCTAATCATTTTACTTTTTCTTACTTCGGTTCAAATTTAAAAAGTATGACGATTCCATGGGATGTCACGTAAGAAAATTTTTCTCAGATGGGCGACGAATCTTTGGAAATATCCTACATTTTATTCCGTTTCGTAATTAAATTGTTAAATTATTTTTATTGTATTTTGTATTAATTGTTTGTAAAGTCTAAGGAAGATAATTTGAATATTGTAGCGCCGTACTGAATAGTCGGTTGTTATAAGTGATTTTACCAAGAACCGGTATGTATTTGAAACATTTTAAATTTTTACTGCTTAAAAGATTCTCTCGGAGCATGGTGTTAATTTTTCTGTATTTTTTCTCACCATAGATTCGCTCAGAATCGGTTCTAGGACTTTTGACCTAGCTAAGAACTAGTGACCCGTATACTTTCGGCGCCGCGACTCAAGGCCGACCAGGGGTCGGGAGACGCGTACTGGCGGTTGGCTCCGAGGCTTGCCGCCTGAGACCCGGAGCAACAGCGAAGATCCGATTTCGAGCGAGGATCCGGACCTTCAGGGAACAAATTTTGTTTTAATCCTTTTTTTTAATCTTTAGCAATAGTATAGTTTTTTTTTTTTTGTACCATCATTTAATATATTTAAACCCTATTCGTGTCAAAAGGTCGCGCAATGTATTTTTTCCGGTGTAGTATTTAAACTCGGATACAATTTGATCGCGCCTAGGGCTGAATAGGTGTTGCAACCCCTTTCTCACCTTCTGGTTTTAATTTTCAAAATCACAGATTTTATTCGATTCTGAACAACCCATTTCGCTGCTTTACTTAATTTTTTTTTTTTTTTTTCTTTCTTTGATCCTTTTAAATTTTTATATAGAAAATTTGTATTAGGTTTTTTTATACAATCCGCAAAATTATACGTATTGACATGTAGCAGTGACGACTTTTATTTTTATTTACGCTACAGTATCCACTACGTCTGTCTTAGTCATATACCAACGAGGTATTTTTATGTTGGACGCGACCTGCAATTGTAAAAACCAGTCTTCAGATTCATTTACGTATGTGTTGGGTAGCGGTGAGTCCCAGCCGACCCCTGCCCTCCATTGTTTCTGTATCAAAATGCGGCCCCAGATGATGACCGGTATTAATAAGCCGAGGGGGTCATAGACCTTCATGACGTTTGATAAGAGACTACGTTTGGTTAAGGTGTCGGCCGGTAACTGCCCGGAAACCCAGCGAATCCTGACGTGGGTTCCATTTAACTTCCAATACGCCAACCTCGCTACTAGGCGGTAAATAGACGTCGGAGGTTGCGTCGCTTCGAAATTCCTTTGGGATAAGCAAAAGTGCCTCCGGATCGTTTGCCGTCCACGCGCGCATCTCGAAACCACAGGCTTTGTGAACGGTGACTTCGTCAGCGGCCAGCTGCGCCGCGTCGGCGACACTGGAGTGGCTACCTAAATAGTCGTCCATAGAGTGGTCGTCAATTATTGCCTTACAGGCGGCGGGGTAATCGGCTTGGAGTGTTCTTGCATTTTTGTTTTTAATGTAGAGCGCGATGAACGGACTCGAAAATACGCCAAAAATCATAGAGGACATACGATACTCTTTCAGTTCGCCTTCTTTCTTACGCCAGAGGAAGCGTTGGGCGTCTCTGTCTCTTGGAGCGATTTTTATTTGTGGGAACATTTCTTTTATGTCACCGTTTATAGCCAGGGCGCCTTCTCTAAAGCGGAACAAGATATCTAGTAAAGAACAAAGTAAGTCTGGACCTTGTAGGAGCAGGCTGTTTAAACTTACACCCTTCGTCGCCGCGGCGGCGTCGTGGACCGCTCTGAGCTTCTTCTTTTGAGGGTGAAGTACGCCGAAAATAGGCAGGTACCAACGAATACCAGCTTCTACGTTAACGCAGGAACCATTAGGTGGTTTCCGTTGGTGATAGGTGATTGGTTCGCACTCCTCAGCGTAGCCTTTCGCAATGACGTTGTCTATAAATTTGTTAAAGGCTGTGGCGAACGATTCATCTTTTGCCATGTGGCGTTCGAGGGCCTTGAAGCGCGATAATGCCTGCGGGTAACTGTCAGGTACAGTCTTTGGCAGTTCTTTCTTCCAGGGTAGGCCAACTTCAAAATGTCCATCATTAAGTTGGCGCGCCGATGATTCGATAATGTCAACGGTTCGTTTATCGATATCGTTTGGGCGAGGGGCGCTTTTCGTTATGCCTAAGGCATCGATGTCATATTGACTTTTGATAAGAATGTCTAAAGCGTCCGATACGTGGTTCACAAATTCGAGTGGCTTAGATGAAACGGAAAGCGCACCGTGAAGTACCCAACCTAACAAAGTTCTCGAGGCGACAGGATCACTCTTTTTGCCACATCGCACTTGGCGACTTAAAGAGAGGTGCCAATCGGGCGCACCAATGAGGACAGTAGGGGTGACGTCAGTGTGTGAAAGATCGTCGGATAAGTCTACCAAGTGATCATCTGTCTGAGAAAATAATTTTGCCTGGGTGTTGCGCTCGCAACCCCAAAGGTTTGATCGCCCGCGCGTGTTTTACTAAATAACGATCAGATAAATTTCGACCTCGAATGTAAAAGTCTACGTAACTTATGTCAACTTCTTTCGTCATACCCCTGAAGCCTTCGATGCGTAGCCGCTCCTGACAGGTGGGTTTCGCGCCGATGCGCGCAGCAACCTCACCGTCAATGAGCGTCGCAGTACTGCCCTCATACCTTCAGCAGCCCGCGAGGGCTATCGGTTGACCGCGAAGTCCCTGTGACATCAATTAAGGTATCAGATGTATTTCCAATTTTGACAGATGGTTCAAATTCGTTGGTTGAATTGTCTACGTTAACAAGAGTGGTCGGTTCAGCAAACAAAGTTTGAGTATTGTTGCATTGGCTGCTGGATGCTACGCCAGGTTTGGAGTTCGCTGTCATTGTGCCCTGAAGGAGCGCGTTGTGACGTCTCGGACATCCGTCTCGACAACGTTTGGCGCGACAAAAATTCCAAGTGTGGGCTAGACTTCAAACACCGGTAGCATATTTTTGTCTCACGGACCCAACGCCATCTGTCGTCTATTGAGAGCGCTAAAAAAACTAAAGGTTTTTATGTTGTGAGGTCCTTGTTTACAATAGGTACAACGCTCGGGCAATTTGTTGTCAGATACGGTGGCATGAATTGTTTCCTTCTTCAATTGGAATCTAGTAGGATGCGTTGTGTTCTGTGCCTTAACCGTATTGTCGGCAACAAAGTTATATTTTAACTGTTTATCAGCCTCTACTAAAAGAAAGCGTGACAATATATCCAATTTTGTAAAATTTGGTTGATTGGGTGCATAAACGGAAGCAAAGTCCGTGAAACGAGCGCGCGTGTGCTCGCTCAACTTCATCATTATGCACCGAAAGAGCTCTGGTGACCATAAGTATTCGCTCTGATTAAGTAGCTTACGCGTTATTACGAAGTTGCGTAATTTATTTGCTAAACGGTTTAATTCTTCGGGAGAACTTAGCTTAGGACTGTTGCGCAGCTCAGCGACCTCGAGGGCGACGAGAAGTTCCGGGCGCGCGTACGTCTGCTCTAGGGCGCTCACGATGTCGTCCGGTTCCCCAGAAGTCCACAGAAGAGACGCCACGGACTGGTACGCCGAACCGCGCACAGCGTTGTTTAAACGATCTAAATTATCTGACGGAGAAAAATTAGATTTAGTTCGTTCGTAACTACTCTTGAACGCCATCCACTGACTAACTTCGCCCGAGAACGTGACGAGTTCGGGTCTCTTTGGTTTGCTGGAAAGGGCGTTTATAGCTTGGGTAAGCTGGGTTACAGGGTCTGAGATAGGGCGTTCAGACGTATTTGATTGCTGTGTAGCATTATTGTGGTCGTTGTTACCGTCGGCGCGTGTAACTGACGACGGGGCTGCATGGTTGACATTCGGTACGTAGAACGATACCGTGTTGGTATGAGCGGCCGGCTGTGAATATTGTCCTTGGGGGTTGCCGAAGGTGACAGTCGGTGCCTCACCAGGCATGTTCGAGTTACTTACCGTGGTCATGTTCTGCTTGAGAACCCACGTCGCGGTGCGTTTTGCGGAATGACAATTAGACAAACGTGAACAATGGGATTTAGATGACTTATCTGATGCTTCCAAAGCGGCTAGTCTGGCTTGTAGTTCCGTCTCTTCCGCCTCAGCCTCGAGACGGGCAAGCTCGCGGTCACGTTCGGCCTGCTGTCGCGCAAGCTCGGTTCGCGCTCCACTCGGCGCCACATTGCGTCTGCTTCGATGGCTAGTTTCTGGGCGCGGACGGTCGCCGAAGACCTCGAGGAGTGAGTGCATTCACTGCACGACTGTGTACTATGAACACTATGTGTACTGCGTGAAGGTGCTTTTGCATTTGCATCTAAATCCGAATTAGATCGAACACTTAGGCGATTTGCGAGGCTAGGTTGTGCCTGGTCGCAAGGTTCAGTGCCCGCGGACTGTGTGGTCGAGTTAATTGCACCCTCCGTTGCTGTGGCCAAAGCCGGCCGGTCGCCGCCCCGTGAACGTTCGCGACGTTCGGGCTGCGTCCGATTGACTTCCGTGGCCGTAGTGTCCGTGTTTGCCTTGCTTTGACTACGTGTTTCCACCATGGTTAATGAATAAGAATGACGAAATGAATGTTTACTAAGCGAAATGAAAAAATGAAAAACTTACGTCAAAATGAAAATGTTGAAAAATGGTTTGTTTTTACGGCTCGAAGGACCAAAATGTTGGTGAGCTAAGTGGACTGTAATTATTTAAGATGGATTGGAGATGGTAGAAACACTGTTAGTATGTTATAATTGCTATTTAATGAAGCAATGGATCACTGACACTTGACAACATCAGCAAAAGTCAGAAAAATTAGAACATCATTCATCATCATCATCATCATTTCAGCCCTTTTAACGTCCACTGCTGGACATAGGCCTCCCCCAAGTTTCGCCACATTGACATAACATGGGGGGTTTTGCCATAATCGCTACGCTTGGCAGGCGGGTTGGCGATCGCAGTACGGTTGTTACAAAAGCACAGAGAACGCTGCTGCCCATTCTCTGGCAAGTCCCTTAGTCGCCTCTTACGACACCCACGGGAAGATATGGGATGGTGCTATTCTTAACGTCCGACACCATACAGAACAAAAAAATTAGAACAATCATTCAAAATATATATAGTTCTTAAAAAAGGTGGCATCCCAGCCAGTCGCCAACACTAATGCTTGTCATGAAAGTTGTCAGTTGTCAAACAGTTGAGTAATGTGGACTTAATACAATATTGCTCATCCCCCTAAGTTATTAGCGCGATAATGTATAATATAAGAAATAAATAACTAAAATAATATATAACATAAGTTACTCGGTAAAGATGTAGCTTTCTAATGGTGAAAGAATTTTTAAAATCGGTCGAGTAGTTTTTGAGTGTATTCGTTACATACAAAAATACAAATCTTTCCTCTTTATAATATTAGTGTAGATTATTGGTATTTAAGTACACGTGTATCATACATAGGTAAAGGCAAACATTGGAACATAGCTTATACACTACAACCTACTGCGGACGTCATCCAACCCAACGGAAATAATGCAGACGCTAGACGAGGAATTCGGCCATCCAAACCTCGTGCTCGAGTGCGCGTTACTAAAAGTGCGCGCGCTACCCAAAGTTACAGAAAGCGGTCGTGAACTGAGAAAGTTCTCAACAAACTGTGAGAAATTGTGTGTCGCTGTTAAGAAGTGTTAGTGCGAGTGGCTACCTAAACAATCCTCAATTGGTAAGTGAGCTATTTATTAAATAAATTAACCACCGTGCAGCGCGCCCAATACGGGGACTTTGCTATGGGCATGGCAGCAGAACAGGGCATAGACATGCGAGTGTCGCCCAGCTTAGAAATACTTGCGAAGTTTCTGAATCAATTAGCTCGCGCCACCTCATACTACGTCCAGATGGACATAGCCCAGCCCGCAGCACCCGCTAGCGCACCTAAGCCACGCGCCAACACGCAATAACCGAAATATACGAAAAACACCACGCAAAGAATACACGTGCACTCGGATAATGCCGAGAGCGCACACACACAGACTGATGACAATCATTGTGAATTATGTAAAGAGCGACACGACAACGTAAAATGTAAAAAGTACACAGAAATATGCACGAACGAACGATGGAATTTAGTGAAGACCAATAAAAGGTGGTTTAATTGTTTAAGTGTGAAGCACCCTAAGAGATTTTGCCGCGCGACGAAGTGTGCAACATGTAATTACGCGCATCACATCTCATAACACGTAGAAAAGAAAGCCGAAAGTGTGGCTAACGTCAGTGACTACACCGGGAAAGCACTCCTGAAGATATTACCTGTGCACGTCTCGGTCGACGGAAAGGAAGAGCACTACGCCCTATTGGACGATGGCGCAACGGTGTCCTTAACAGACAGTACGTTAGCGTGAAGCGCGAAAGGAAATCGAATGCCGCTAGTTATCCACAGTGCTCGCGGTCAAGAGTTTACTGACAATACGTCACGTATAATATGTGTCACAGTGCGCGGACCTAACGGACAAGTACATAATGTGACGTGCCGCACTCTACGCAACTTGGACTTAGCCGCCCAAACAGTGCCAGCTACCGTGATGTCGGAGCACGCCCACCTACGTGACTTGGGCTGCGAAGAGATGCGGAGCGCCAGGCCCTTGTGTTGCTCGGACAGGACAACTGGGAGTTGCTGGTCAGCCAGGAGACACGCCGAGGGAAGTCTGGTAAGCCAGTTGCCTCTTTGACTTCGCTAGGATGGGTCATACATGGGCCCTTAGGTAAAACGTATAATAATACTGAGCAGTCGGTAAACTGCGTTGTTGAAACCGGTGTAGAACTAAATAATTTGGTGAAACAGCAATTTTCGCCAAAAATCGAGAGGGCCAAACATATTTTGGAATCCACCAGCCGGCAAGACGAGAGCGGCAAATGGGAAATAGGACTCCAATGGCGTCGGGACAACCCTCAGTTGCCCGACAACTACAATTACGCGCGCCAACGGTTGGCGGGAATTGAACGTCGTTTGAAAAAGGACACGGTTTATGCTGAGGCATATAAGGCCCAGAAAGACAGGTTGTTGTCCGAGGGGTACGGCAGAAAAGTGGAAAACGGAATTAGGTCAGAGCCATTTACCCCACTTCGGGGTAACGAATCCGAATAAACCAGGGAAACTACGCCTCCTGTTCGACGCCGTGGCTAAGTTTGACGGTATGGAACTGAACGATCACATACTAACTGGACCCGACATGCTCAATTCATTGATAGGCGTATTACTCAAGTTTAGGTTACGGCCTGTCGCTTACACGGGCGACATAGCCAACATGTTTCTCCGGGGTCGAGTCCGGGAACAAAATCAGGGAGCTCAGCTATTTTTGTGGACGACGCCCGACAAAAGAGAGCCTGAAGTATATAAGATTAATTCGATGATATTCGGAGCCGTGTCGTCACCGACTTCAGCCATTTATATACTTAATAAAAACGCGTCAAAATATAAAAACACGCACCCAGACGCAGTAGTCGCCATGCATAACAAACAATATATGGACGATTACATAGACAGTGCATTGTCTGTTGAGCAGGCTAGTCAGATGATAGAGGACGTGACCCATATCCACGCCGAAGGCGGGTTCGTCATACGGGGGTGGGTCACGAACTCGCAAGAGCTGCGCAACAGACTACGGCTGGAAATGCCTGACACAGTATCGTCAGACAAGGGCAAAAATGCCACAGAGCGAACGTTAGGTATGGCGTGGTCACCTAATAGTGACACGTTATCATTGTAAGTCGATAATAGAGGGTCAAGTAGTACCTACAAAGAGGGAATTTCTTAGGTTTACAATGTCAATTTTTGACCCATTAAGATTCTTGTATCCTTGCGTTATCCAATCTAGAATACTCATGATGAAAATATGGCATACGGGTATTGAATGGGACGAGCAACTCAAAGACGAGGAGGCTCGGTCCAGGTTTGAGTGGCTGCACAACATGCAAAACCTTACTAACGTATCGGTACCTAGATGGTACAGGCTAAACATAAACGATCTAGAGCTCCATGTGTTCGGCGACGCTAGCGAGTCTGCGTACGCGGCAGTGGCGTATCTAGTTGGTACGATCGCCGCCGGACACAGGGAGGTAGTCATAGTCATAGGGAAAGCTAGGGTAGCGCCTCAGAAGGAAGTGTCGATACCACGCCTCTAGAGCTACAGGTGGCCGTGTTGGCATGTAGGCTAGCCGATACCGTCATAAAAGAGTTAGATATTACGTTACGGGAAAAATACCTATGGACTGATAGTAAAACAGTTTTGAAGTTGATAAACTCGGACGCAACCGAATTTCAACGGTTTGTTTCACCTAGATTAGCTGAGATAGACAAAAGGTCAAAGAGGTCCGACTGGCGATGGGTTCCGTCGGCGATGAACCTAGCTGATAAGGCTACCCGATTGGACTGGCCTAACAATAGCAGCGAGTGGCTTGCGCGCCCCGCGTTTCTTCGTTGTCCTCAGGAGCAGTGGCCGGTGAGCGACGACAACGACGGCGTGGCTGAAGAGGCCCTAGAAAGACTACAGCGAGTACACACTGCAGCTACACCTCCTGAGCCGGTGCTGAGCTACGCACGGTTCCAACATGGACGCGCGCCCTCTACGTGGTTGCGCGCCTGCTGATATTCGCGGCGCGCTGCCGCAGAGAGAGCCGAGCGACCGCGGCAGCGCGAGAAGGCAAAACCGAGGACGCCGAAGATGGGTGATCTTCCGGCCGCGAGGCTAGAGATCACGCGACGAGCATTCGTCCACTGTGGGGTCGATTATTTCGGCCCAATGGAGGTCGCCATCGGTCGGCGCAGAGAGAAGAGGTGGGGCGTGCTATTCACGTGCCTTTCTACCCGCACCGTTCACCTAGAGGTGGCGTCATCACTGAGTGCTGACTCAACTATCCTGGCCCTGCGACGCCTCATTGCACGCCGCGGGCGACCCTCCGACATGTACTCGGATCGGGGTACGAACTTTGTGGGAGCGCATACCGAGCGAATCAAGCTCAGTGTTGCCAGATGACCGTCTTGCGTTCCCCCCACACTTTCCCCGAAATCCCCGCTAAATTCAGGTTTTGAAGAAAGCAACCCCCATCGAAAATGTAAGCTCTGAGTCTGAATAAGTCTACGTTATATATACGAATAAAATGATAAATAATTATCAAACTTTGTATCACTATCGATCACTTGTAAGTTTAGTAATGATCACTAATAGATCATTACTAAACTTTACAATTGTCCTCTTCCCGAAATTTTAAATTCGTCTCTAATGAGACCAATACTGAAGCCAAAATTTTTGAAGGTTTCACTTCTACCACGTGTGAATTGCACACATGTTCTTTTTTTTATTATTAATAGTATTTTTTTTTTATGAGAAAGAAAAGCAATTTCATGCTATTTCAGCAATAGCTTCCATAACAGAGTCAGCATCGTCACTCGCGTCGTCTGCAGTGCCGTACATTTTTTCAGAGTTAAATCTCTTCAACATATCAGCGGTGGGTTTGAACTGAATACATCCTTCTGGTAAAGAGTATCTTATTCTTAAGATGGATTTAGCCGTGCTAATGGCTAATCTGTTACGATGCTTATATTTTATAATTGCTACTTGGGAGAAGGCTCTTTCTACAACTGCTTTAGAAAAAGACAACGACAAAATGCCTAATGCCAATTTACTGACATGTCCATAATATGTTCTATCACCAACTGCATTTTTGAAATTGTGAACTTCAACCCAGAACTCTTCGATGTTTTGTGTGGATTAGGTTGTACGATGCAAAGCATTCCATTCCTGTACCACTGAGTCGACATCATTACAGACGGTCTTAAAGGATTTAGCTAAATTTGTTATGTCTGGTTTTAATTGACATGTTGCATTCTTCATCTCATTAAGTTACAATTTTTTAAAGTTTTCACATTATTTGGTAGTCTCCTCTGTATTTGTTTACATATTTCTATGAGGAAATCATTGCATCTTTGCTTCACGTCTTTTAATTCACAGTCTCTTATACCATCACACTTTTCATTAAATGCATACCCAAAATTTATGTACAGTCTCGAAAGGAGATAAGTAACCAGATTCTCATACTACTAGTATGAGAAACTGGTTACTTATCTCCTTTGCAGACTGTACGACGAGTCCATAATAATAATATATTGACTTGTCTCGTGAGGTTGTCGACATGTGGCACGTTGACTCAGCGATCATTGTGCCGATAGTCGTATCAGCCAATGGCCTAATTGCCAAGAGCCTCGACCAATATCTGATGAGGCTCTCGTTAGGCAGCTGGATCAAGGGCTTGATTCAGAAAGCGGTACTCCTGGACACGGCTCGTATTGTTAGGAGGTTCCTCTCTCTGAAGCCCTGACCGCCGATAGCTTGGACCCTGTTCCCGATACCGGTGGGCTACTATTTTTAAATGTTTTTTTTTAAATTATTTTGTAAAAATATTTAAAAATATAATAAGTTTGTATAGAAATGAATAAATGAGAATAATAATAATAGCTGGCAACCCCATATGTCATCACTCATCAGTTGTATCAACGAATTTCTTATATATGACGGCGCCTTTGCAAAAAGGCTTCATATGATTCACGTTGCAAACTAAACTGTTACCACAGACGAGAGAGAAGCGGTCTACAATACTCTCTGGCGGAACGTCAAGTCGTTGCGGGTAGCCATATTGACTTGGGTAGTTGTCAAGGAAGGTGGCGCGTAACAGGACGTTGACGGATCGCCAACGTCTGTTTGCTTAATCTAATTAAATCTGGTGCCACATATCATAAGTAATTCCGATGCAGCGGGTAAGAGCCTTTATATAAATATTTTTGGATTTATTACACATTTTGTACAGCAATTCTTTTAAAATAGTATTTTGAAACAACTTAAATATTAAAAAAATTGTAAATAAACCTAAGAAGAGCATAAAGTAAAAGAAAACTGGTTCAACAGCAACATGACGTCTGTCACTACAAATTTCAAAATACACCAAAAACCTAAATACGAGAAAATGGACAGCTGATGGAATGATTACACGAGCAGCTTCGAGACGCGCACGCCCATCACCCCCGGACTCGTCGCTGAGCTCCGCCTAGCCGCCGCCGGACCCCGGATCACCTATGTGTCACCGGCAGCGGCAGTCGCGTCGGGCTCCAGCGACGAATATTTCTCCCCGCCGACGTCGCCAACACTTGTACGTCGGCCGGGGCGAGGCCGGCCACCGTCAAGCTTCGGACCTAGAAGCCAACCGGCCCCGAGCCGGGTCCCCGCTGCCGGTGGTTGGGTGCAGCGCATGAGATGGACTTATTCCATTAATGAGAACGTCATGCGCGCATACAATGGGTCTACAGAGGGGGAACTAACCTCACTGCGTACCGTGTTAGGATGCTGTCTATGTTTCAGGAACTTGAACCGACTGTCAACGTTTCGGCCCAACGGTTGTCGGATCAGGTGCGGGTCATCGAACGCAATCACATGTTGGACGACGCCGCACTTGATAGGCTGCGCTCAGAGGTACCGAGCAACCACATCGACTTGACTCCGGCGCAAACCGCGGTGCAAGCGTCAACTATTGACGCAATACCACCGCGGTCCAATCTTGGTGCTGTAGAGGATGTTAGGGTTGCCACGGTAAGTAGCCAGTGCAACGAAAGTTTGAGGAGCGCTCTGGAAGATGCGCTTCACGAGTATCGATCCACTCGTGCCCAACATAGGCCCCGATTACCATGGTTACCCATGCATAAGAAAAATAGGGCGCTGGTATGTGCCTTGGACTCGCAACTCAAAAATATTTTTGAGAGTAGTGAGAACCTCGTTGATACGCACTCGATCTTGTATTGTGGGGCTGTAGCGGCTTGTCGTTTAGCTAACGTCAAATTCCCAAATTTTGACGTAGCTACTCGACCAAAACCAGCCGTACCAGCTTGGCAACGCAGGATCGAGGGCCGTATCGACGGGGCCAGGGTAATCATCGGCAAACTATACTGCTTCAGGGAGGGCAATACACGCCCACGTGTGATGCGCTTTGTTAGGCGGGCATTCTTGGGGACTGGAATCAGCCCTCAAGAATACATGTCCCGAGTCACAGAGCGCATCGACTTCCTGAAGCAGAAAGTTTATGCATGGGCGAACCGTATTCGGCGGTATAAGAAGCGTGTTGATCGGTACTCGCAGAACCGCATGTTCCAGAGTGATGAGAGGTGGGTATACAGAGCTTGGGAGCGACCCGAACAAAGTGGGACGGACGTGTGCCGCCCGGATGATACTGCTACGAGTTCATTCTGGCGCAGCATCTGGTCGGTGCCCGTCTGTCATACGGAGGCTGACTGGATGCGTGATGTCGAGCGAGTGTGTGAATCCATCCCAGAAATGGAAGAAATTTCAATCACACCGGTAGATGTTGCCAGAGCAGTTCGTCCGTTACCGAACTGGAAATCTCCGGGACCGGGCGGACTGCACAACTTCTGGCTCAAATGGCTAAGTAGTTCACACACTCGCCTGGCATCTCAATTCCAGTCATGCTTAGAGTCTGGGTCGCTACCAGAGTTTCTTACAACGGGTGTTACCCACCTGCTCCATAAGTCAGGTAGTCCTGCGGAACCCAAGAATTATAGACCGATCACGTGTTTGTCGACGGTCTATAAACTTCTTACATCCATTTTGAGAGAGAAAATTAACAAACACATCGATAGTAATTCTATTATGTCGGCCTCTCAGAATGGATGTAGGAACAGGCCCCGTGGAACTAAGGAGCTACTCCTCATCGACATGGCCATTAGCCAACAGGATCGTCGATCCCGCAAGGATCTGTCGACATGTTGGATAGATTACAAGAAGGCCTACGAGTCTGTGCCAAATACGTGGCTCATGAGGGTGCTGGAGTTGTACAAGATTGATGCAACTCTACGCGCCTTTCTTGAGTCGTGTATGGGGCAATGGAAGACGGTCCTTCGATATCCAAGATGTCGACAGATTCAGGGGAACGATTAGCCTGTATGGATTAAACGGGGAATATTTCAGGGCGACAGTCTGAGTCCACTTTAGTTCTGTCTAGCCCTGAATCCTCTAAGCACATTGCTGGAGGATTCAGGCCTAGGCTACCGGTTGAGGAGAGGTAGTCAGGTCATATCTCACCTTCTTTACATGGATGATCTGAAACTCTTTGCCCCTAACAAATTGCAACTGATGAAGCTACTGAAAGTAACTGAAACTTTCAGTAGCGCCATCAGGATGGAATTTGGTGTGGACAAATGTGCAGTCATGTATGTAAAGCGAGGAGAGATTATGGAATCCGAGGGAATGCAACTCTTGGATTCCATACACCTCAGATCTCCTCATCCGAAAGCTATAAGTATTTGGGTATGTCGGAAGCGTTAGGCATTAACGTAGCTGACATGAAGCAGTCGTTGAGGGAGCGCTTCTTTGGTCGCCTGAAGAAGGTATTAAACAGCCTTCTTTCAGGCGGAAACAAGGTGCGCGCCTTCAACGGTTGGGTCATGCCAGTTTTAATGTACTCTTTCGGCATACTCAAATGGACTCAGACCGAACTGGACGCCCTAGACAGGAGAGTCCGTTCATTGCTGACCGCAAACCGGATGCATCACCCACGATCATCGGTGATGAGACTGTACATCCCGCGGAAGTGCGGGGGTCGAGGCTTTTTAAACGCGAAGACCCTCCACAAACGCGAGGTGTGCAGCCTCAGAATATTTTTTGAAAGCCGAGGTGGGCATGCACCGAGATGTGGTCGCAGTGGATAAGGTACTCACCCCGCTGTCCATGGCTAAAGAGAACTGGCGCAAACCTGTAGTACTTACTATCAATGACCGCAAGGAAGTATGGAAAGGCAAGGTGCTTCACGGGCGCTTCTACCAGGCTCTTCATGGGCCCGATGTAGATTTTCTAGCGTCCGTGTCCTGGTTACGATTCGGCGACCTCTTTGGGGAAACTGAAGGTTTTGTCTGTGCGATTATGGACGAAGTTATGCTGACGAACAACTACCGGAAACATTATGAAGGACGGGACGGTGGACGTGTGTGTCGGGCATGCCACCGTCCGGGTGAGTCTATCAGACATATTATTTCTGGTTGTTCTCGTCTGGCTAACGGCGAGTGCTTACACAGGCATAACCAAGTAGCCAGGATTATTCACCAGCAACTTGCCTTGAAATATGAACTTGTGGATTCTGAGGTACCGTACTACAAGTATGTGCCCGACCCAGTTCTCGAGAAAGACCATGTCACGCTGTACTGGGATCGGCCTATCATTACTGACAGGACTATTGTCGCCAATAAGCCTGACATAGTGGTGATAGACCGATCAGCGCGCCGCGTAATGATAGTCGATGTTACCATCCCGCATGATGAGAACCTCGTGAAGGCTGAGAAAGAGAAACAAATAAAATATCTCGACTTGGCACACGAGGTTGTCAGCATGTGGAATGTGAACTCGGCAATCATTGTGCCGATTGTCGTAACGGCCAATGGCCTTATGTCTAAAAGCTTCGACGAACGTCTGTCGAAGCTCTCACTTGGCAGTTGGATCAAGAGCCACATTCAGAAGGCAGTACTCCTTGACACGGCCCGCATTGTGAGGAGGTTCCTGTCTCTGCGGCCCTAACCACCGGTAGCTTGGACCCTGTTCCCGATACCGGTGGGCTACTATTTTTATATTTTTATAAATGTGTTTGTTTATCTTTTTGTAAAAATGTTTAAAAATGTAAATGTATGTTAATTTAATGAATAAACGGAATAATAATAATAAATCATTTTATTTCGGATAACTACGAGATCCATAAATTGTTAATAACAGGTTGCACTTAAACACTATTGGTAGTAAACTTAACTAAAGACAAATTAATACAAATTTGGACATACAAGGGTATAAGTCTTCTTACCCATTGCCGTACTATGGTGGAAGAAGTATCGGCCGCCACAGCTTTGATGTAACTGCCTCTTATTTTACTCAGGAACGAGGCTGTTTTCTTGCGGATGATGACATGAAAACCATCAGTATTGGCTACCGCAAACATTTCTGAGGCACTGCAAAAACGAGGCAATCGCAACAGCATCCTAAAAACATTATTATATTGGACGCGCAGAACATCCAGCGATCTCTTCGAGTAGTTGACCCAAAGATTACCGGTGTAAAAACTCTGACAATATGCTTTAAAAAGCGTTATCTTCACTTGGTCAGTACACCGGGCAAACTTTCGTGCTAACATATTACCCCTGACCGCCAGAGCTCTACGCTCCCGTTCAATGTCAACATGGTCACTGAGGTCGTCGGTGAGAAAATGCCCAAGATATTTAAACTTTTTCACTCTACGTATTGACGTTCCGTTAATGGCAAGTTCGAGTGTACTATCCCTGTACTTACCAGCGACCCCAAAGACCATGTATTCACATTTTTGGCATTATATACCAGTCCATGTGCAGCAGCAAAGGTCTCACATACCTTAAGTAACACTACGATCGCTCCCGGAGACGGCCCCAGCAGCACCATGTCATCCGCATAGCTGATGTTGTTGCAACTAACACCATTTACCCTGCATCTGACACGCATGCTGCTAAGCTTGGCAATGAGGTCATTAACATATAGATTGAAGAGCCGGGGAGACGACAGACCACCCTGCAACCTCACCCCGCACTCCAACCCATATGATTCCGAGAGCGCATACGACCATTTGACACGGTTAGTTTGGCTACGATACCAATACTGTAGCACACTGAGCAGTTCCTCCGGTATACCCCTACTCCTCAACTTGCCCCACAGCACGTCGTAAGAAACGAGATCAAACGCCTTGGAGAGGTCAAGGAAGCAAGCGTACACCGGAGTCTTACGGTCAGTGTAGTATTTGACAGTATGCTTGACACCCAGGATAGCGCTTTCGGTCGATAGTCCAGGACAAAACCCAAACTGTGCATCGTGCAACTTGACTTATTGCGCCAAGCAAGAGTCAAGCACACTGTCGAACACTTTGGCCATAACGGTTGCAAAAGAGATTGGGCGGTAGTTGCTAATGTCCGAGATGTCTCCTGTCCCATTCTTCACGATGGGCACAACAATGGTGTCAATGAAGTCTGCCGACAGATACGAATGGCTGAGACACATCTTATAGAATAAGGACAGAACCATGTTCTATGCTAAGCCCATCATGTCCAGGGGATTTGCCTCTACTCATACCATTTATTACCGATCTTACTTGCTTCGTGGTGAAGCGTAGTAGCGGCTCCTGCCCCTGGACATGAGCAACAAAGTCGATTCCCGACACCGAGGGGCCAAGTGGAGACCTTACTTTGAAATGTTCTTTAACCCTTTAAACGCCGACACGGTAATATTACGTGTTCTGAAAACAGTGCACGAATCGCCACACACGTATAATTACGTTATTTTATTGGAAAAGTTCTCATAGTGCACAAACTCCTTAGAAAATATGTCAGTTTTAAGGTGTAGGGTATAATCTTTATTGTTATGGAACTTTTTTAATGTTTTGAATGATAAATACTGTGAATTTTGGGATTTAAATACATTGTGATCACTGATCTCCTTGCTTGTATCGCCAATCACGTAATTTTACGAATACTAGGGATGGGGCAAATTCGTAAAATACTTTATAGGTTGGCTAAGAATAAACAAGGCTCTTTAGAAATTACTGTCACTATTTGCAATGAAAGTGGGTACTTTCATTACAAAATAACCATAGTGTTACTCTGATATACAAGTATACACAATAAAATGTATTTAAATTTAAAATTATTTAATTTTTACGACAAAAATATAGAAATCTCATTACGCGGAACCTCACTAGTGCAGACAGTCGCCGGTCGCCGTCACCGTAATATTACGTGCGGCCAAGGAGCTTCAAGGTTATATCGCACTGTATTGTCAGTTGCCTCAGCGCCATCCCCGTAAAATCACGTGAAAGCTGTATCGCTCTGTGCACTAGTGTTGTAGGGGTTTTTCGTGTTATCGTGTAGAACTTTAAATGCAAAAGAAATGCTGGAAGACGAAGAGTTATTAAATATTTTGCAATCGAATCATGAATCGCCAAGCGACGACAGTTCTAACACAGAAAGTGATGTTAATCTGGTAAGTTTAATTTATTGGTTAATTCGATAATTTAATTTGATTAGAAATTTTGATTGTGTTTAATATAGGTAAGTACCTACTAGGGTTCATCATGAATATCAACCAAAATTTAAATTGTAATACATTTATAGGCTGAGATTATTTTATTTAATATTAAAAAGGTACCTATGTAGGTACTTATTGTTTAGATAAATTACCTTTAGTATAATTAATAACAGCAGATCTCGTACTGTATTTTTATAATAATACCTCTGTGTAGTATAAAAGTTTTTACTAGTAAAATGATTCCAGGTACAATGCTTGTTAAGAAATATTCTCCTACTACCTACTTGCCATTCGCAATTTTATAAACTTTTCTTTAACTTGGTTAACTTATTAAAACATGTAATTTGGCCTAAAATAACATGCCTACTTCTGTTAAAAATATATTTTTGTATTTATTGTTTTAGGAAGAGGAGGAATTAAATAACAGATGGAGTTCGACAGCGTTCGTACCCGAAATTCATGGATTCGATGATTTTGCTTCTGGAATTCTAACAGAGAATATAAATCTTAGTACCGAATCAACAGAAGTGGATTTTTTTAAGCATTATTTTGGCGAAGAATTTGTATTGAAGTTGAATTTACAAATGCTCAGCATCAAATCTTTATTCGGAATTGTGACATAAGGCTCCATTCAAGGTTTGCAAGTTGGCGAAATTACTATTGCGGAAATGTATGTATTTCTAGCCGTAACTTTTTTATTTACCAGAAATAAACATTTAAAAATCGAAGAGCATTGGTCAACTGACCCTTTGCTACAATCGCCAATATTTTCTAAAACTACACTCGGCGTCACAAAAATCGCACCTCTTTAAGAATTCCCTTCAAAGTCATTTTAACCCTATTAATCAATGGTACACACATGACTATAAAGGCAATTTAAAGGAAAGGCAATTTATTTAAATTTCAGAATAAATCAATAAATTTGGTTTTTTGTTTGCCAGGGAATAAAAAAAACACGCTAATGCAAATGATTAAAAACTTAAATTTTATTTTAACAGTGAAAATTTTAAAAAAAGGCCATAAAATCAACTTAAAACCTAGTGTTACCCCCCCTAGCTCTGATGACAGCTTCCATGCGTTCTCTCATGGACCTAATTAATGTGACAACAGTCTCTTGAGGAATGTTGTCCCATTCTGCAACGACGGCATCTTGGAGGTCTTGGAGAGTGGTAGGGGCAGGATCACGTGCCCGTACTCGCCGTTTCAGTTCATCCCAAAGGTGCTCGATAGGGTTCAGGTCTGGACTTCGCGCCGGCCAGCGCATAACAGGGATCCCAACTTCTTGCAGGTAGTCTCTTACAATTAATGCGGTGTGACAGCGGGCGTTATCGTGCATTAACGTGAACCCACTGCCAACAAAACCCGCATAAGGGACAACCTGCTCCTCTAAGATCTCTGTTATGTACCGAGGAGCAGTCAGCGACCCTTGCCCGCGAGCACTTCCAGTCCGAGAAACACACACAAGGTTCGTTTTGCCGTCGATTGACATGCCGCCCCAGAACATGCACGAGCCACCCCCGTATTCCACTGTCTCTTGAATACAGGCTTGTGCGAATCGTTCCCCTTGCCTCCTGTACACTCTTCTACGCCTGTCGTTGCAGAAAAGACACACCCTCGTCTCATCCGAGAAGAGTACAGCCCTCCATTGGTCTATTGTCCAATCCACATGGTCACGGGAAAATTGCAACCGGTCTCTCCTATGCTGTGCAGTCAATTTTGGCCCTGTAGCAGCCCTGTGAGCTGCAATTTTCTTCTCCTTCATTCTTCTTCTAATCGTGGAGACGCTGACAGAAGTTCTGCGAGCTGATCGCAGTTGTTGTTGCAGCTCAACAGCATTGGAGAACCGATTACGTAAAGACGTTGAAACAATGAAGCGATCGTCTCTTTCGGATGTGCACCGTTGTCTTCCAGATCCACGTCTTCGGATATAGCCACCAGTCTCTTGGAAGCGTTGGAACACTCGTCGAACGGAAAAACGACTCAAGTTCAGTTGCCGAGCAACATCACATTGCCGCATCCCTGATTGCAGTAGTGCAATGACTTGAGCGGCTTCATCTGATGTGGTATCCATCTTCTGGGGTATTTTTCTTGCTGCAGCTGTTCACGTGTGTTCACTTCAAAGGTTGGATAGCGAATGACTCACATTTGACCCGGGTCGCCCGTTTTATACCCTTGTAGGGAGGTGCAATTAGTGGCCGTTGTAATGCGTATTTTGACAACATTTTCTTTAACGTTACGCGCTAATGAGATCTGTTGTGTTTAGGAATTCTAACTGTTGTTAATTTAAAGGTCGTTAAACATACTTTCAATTGATACCAATATTAATAGGGTTTAATGCATACGTTGATGGCGGGACTTGCTTGAAACTTATTTTCGGAGAGGTGCGATTTTTGTGACGCTGAGTGTATGTCGCGTATGATAAATAATGATAAATTATGTTTATTTTGCAAGTAGGTTTTAACACTTTTACACGTCAATTTTTTTTAAACTAGTTGGTGCCGGTGTTTCGTACCTGACTACTCTGAGAAGAAACAGCCGAAACAAAATCAGAGGTCACAGTCTCTTTTAAGGTCCTGACAAAATCTTGGCAAACTCACATGAGGACTATGCAGATACGTGTCTGAAATGGTCTTTTGAAGAAAGAACCACACAGATTTGAGTGGACCTGTCCAGTCAGTGCAAGCATTTGTCAGTTATCGTGTAGCTCGATTTATAACTCAAGGAGCTCAACGAAACGACGAACAATACCAAAGAAAGGACATTTGGGTAGGTCGCTTAAAGTACTCAAACTGCCAGATAGTGGTGGGAGATCAATAAATTAAGAAAAAATAAAATGTGACCTACATGGTCCTCACATTCACAATAATCAAATGTAATTAATAATAATAAACGAAATGAATTAAAAAAAAACACGAATATCAATAAATGTCACAATAATAAAAAGTAAATATTTATGTCAAATCAATAAATGTAAAATCAGTAAATGTCACATCAAAATAATAAAAAGTTAAAAAATAGTCAAATACTGAGATAAGTATTCATGTCAAATCGGTAAACGTCACCTAAAATAATAAAAAATAAGGTAAAATAAAATAAAAAATATCACAGTGTATAAAATAAAATAAAGGAATTAACAATAAACAAAGGAATCAACAATAAACAAGCGAAGTCCGAAATTTCGACATTCACAAAGCAAATTTCATTGGAGCAGTTTAATCCCAAGCCTTTTTATCTTCGAGATAGTAATTTACATGATAGTAGGGTTTCAAGCATAGCTTCCTTTTTATAAACGATTTGAATTTATTTAGTTACTGCTATACGACCATTTTGGGTTTATTGAAGTTTACGTCGCCAAATACAGAATATTCCCACATTTTGAAAAACGTCTTGCCATTGGTAAAACACACTAAAAAAACTTTTAGAAATTCATATGTACCTCACCAAGACCTTTGTATAGATGAGAGTATAATGCCATTTAAAGGGTATGTTGCCATCAAGCAATACATACCTAACAAAAGGAACAGGTTTGGTATCAAACTTCATTTTGTGCGACGTGAAAACTGGACTTATTCTGGATTATATTATTTATTGTGGATCTAGAACCGAGATAGAGGATTCAGCTAACTTAGGTATAACAGGCGCTGTGGTAACAACCCTGTTACAAGACCTAATGCATGCGCATAGACGCTTGTACGCAGGTAACTGGTACTCGAGTCCAAAATTGTTCGAATACTTGTACCAACAACAGACATATGCATGCGGTACGGCTAGAATTGATCGTTTAAAGAAAGCCGGTGTCACAAATTTTAAATCTTTAAAAAGGGTGAAATTGATGTAAGATACAAAAAACCACTTATGGCATTAAAATATAAAGATAAAAGAGATATACACATGTTGTCTACCTTTCACACAGCTGAATTCGGGCCTACCACTAAGTATGATAGAGAAACTGGACTGCCTAAAATGAAGCCCGAAGTTATAGTTGACTATAACTTAAAGAAAGGAGCAGTTGACAATACAGACATGTTATTACATTCGGTTCAGTGCATACGGAAAAATAAACAATGGGACAAAAAACTAGGCTTGCATTTAATTGATTTATGCATGTTAAATACTCATGCATTATATAAAATACTGCATACTAATAATAATTCCATCGCCGATTTTCAGTTGGCCGTTATTAGACAATTAATCGCAAAATATAAAGCACAAGAATTAGAGTATTCTATACCGACGACGTCTAGATCAGCGTCTGCCTTGCGTTTAACTGCATCACACTTGGCTAATCACATGCCCCAATACACAGAAAACAAAAAGTCAAGATCATGTTTTGTGTGTCAACATAAGACATTAAAGAAAAAATGCCGCAAGGAATCTCGCTTTATGTGCGAAGTATGTCAGGTAACATTGTGTGTAACTCTGAATAATGTTAGATTATTAATTAAGAAGGTAAATAAAACATTGATTTTATTTCTGGCTTTTTATTCATGAAACCTCAAGAGAACACCAGTGTCCGCAAACCTATTGTCTTTCTATTGTGTCTCTAATTACGATAATCGAAAGGTTAATATTATTAATAAATAAACAATACAATACATAATGCATCGATATTAAGTATTCCCAACACTATTCCAACTTATGCCTAAAGTGACTTGGCGCTCTGGAGGTAAGTCAAAGGTATCAAAATCTTGGCGGTTAAAGGGATAAGTTAGCACTGTCCCCATGTTCAGTCACACCCCCCACCTCAGCCGCAAGACCAGGTTTAGCGTCCAGCTTACTTGTGGACTTCCAAAATGCACAAAAATTATTCGTAGCTCGTTGTTCTGCTAAAACGTCCATTTTAATTTGATCCTTCCTGTTTTGACAGTACCTAAGCAGACTTTTGAAAATTTTACGCGCCTCGTACATTTGGTCATAAACAGTTCCAGAGGCAGGTCGGTCGGCCAAAACCCAAAGCTGGAATCTAAGCCTGGCCTCTCGGTGAGCGTCGGGAATACGTTTGTTCCACCCACATAACGGACTACCCCGCTTGGGTCTCTTGTGTGCTTCATTAGACTCCCTCGCTGCATCACAAAGGATATCTACAATATTCTTATACACTTTATCAAGAACAAGTTTGTGATCATCCAAGTTGCATGACCCATGACTGCACACTACAAACTCCTGTGGTAAGTCTATCTCCCGCAGTTTACTACAACACATGTCATGGTAACTCTCGATCTCAGACTTATTCCTGATGCCCCACACAACAGCATTGCGGGGTGTAGCCCCGGTCAACAACTTAGGCTTAACTACTTCAAAGTTAAATGTAACATTTATAGGTAAGTGGTCAGATACATAAACATCTTCATCAATACCTACACTAACAATTGTCTGCCAGGCTGAAGAAGAGACCACACAATGATCTAACCACCTCCTACAGCCGTGAGCCTCGCTAATGAAGGTGTAATAATTTAGATCACATCCTAACTTCTTTGTATCAGCACAGACCCAGGATTGATCGTTACAAAAACTTAACAATTCAACATAAAATAATTCATGCGGATGTGCATTAAAATCATCCATTATATTATAAATGTTTTCAACATCATACGTCGCAATTATTGCACTTATCTCACTTAAAACCTCGGTAAACAAAGGCAGGTTCTCCGGTGAGTTTGTAGGCATATAAACAGAAAACACAATAATAGTGCGACTACCCGAGACAGCTTTAATGGCCACTAACCGAGAGCTATTACAGGTTATTACCGATACAGACTCAAAAACACCCTTTCTCCAGAGAATGGCCACTCCTCCGTAAGGCCGTCCCCGCAGGAGCCCTTCTGACGTGTCTACAGCAGACTTACCAGTGAATTCAAATTCTGGACTTATCGTTCCTAACATTGGGATATCATGTGGTAATAGCCAAGTCTCCTGTAGACAGATCAGATCAGACCCTTCACATAATTCTTTTATATTATCAACTGATCTTTTCGCAGATTTACAATTAAAACTAGTTAATTTTACTTGACAGTTATTTCGACAATCCATGCTGAATTTTATTGTAACTCATTTTACGAGCCTCAGGAGCCTCTCTATTTGTTCGGTACATAAAATGCACGAAACGTCTAAAACTAATACCATCGGGCCATAGCTGTTCATTTAAAAATATGTCCACCTTGTGTTTAGATACATATACACACATCAAAAGTGTCTAGGGATCAACATATATTTTTGCAATAACTTTTCTCCTGATTGATATTAATTAAAATTTTCTTTAAGGATTCATCAAATAAAGTGTTTTCGTTTGTCACAGTAACGATAAACCAAGTCACCTTTGCATTAATAAAGAAATTTGCCATTTTCTAATAAAGGGATTTTTGACATTTGAACCACTAACATTAAAGTTCGAAAAAAAGACTGAAATAACAGTTTTCTTTAAAATTTTATTGGGTAACTTAAACAATTAATAATCCGTGTTTCTACCGCGAACACTAACAACACAAGAACATCGGTTTGGCATACTCAAAATGAGTTCATCCAAATCACGCTGTGGAATGGCCGCCCATGTTCGTTGCAACAACAAAAAAAGGTCTTCTTGCGACTGGATACCCTCCATATTCGGCAGAGCTCTTCTCTGTAGCATATCCCATGCATGCTCAATCGGGTTCAAGTCTGGCGACTGAGCAGGCCAGGGCAGGACATTGATGTTAGCTGCGGCGAGAGTCTGTCTTACAACTCTTGCGGTGTGCGGTCGTGCATTATCATGCATTAACTGAAATAAGGGACCGATTTGCACTTGTAGAGGAACGATGACGTCTGATACTATCGTCTCAGCATAAATTTGAGCGTTGAGGTTGCCTCTGATCCAAATCAACTCAGTTCTTCCGCCGATCCAAATACCCGCCCATACCATGATGGTTCCACCACTATAAGGATGGACTTCCTGGCAGGATTTTAATCGCTGTTGGCGTCCAGGGGTTCTCCAGTGTCGTATACGTCTTGTATCCGGTCTCATACCAAAACGAGACTCATCAGAAAAGCACACGAAACGCCATTGTTCTTCTGCCCAATTTCTGTGTTCAAGAGCCCATTGATATCGAATCCTACGATTGTGCATTGCTATAGGTGGTACCCGTAGCGGTCTTCGGGAATGAAGGTTCACTTCATGCAAGCGGTTTCTGACTGTTTGGTCGCTAATTAAGTTCCCTGAAGAGTGATGAAGCCTCACGGCTAACATCATGGCGGTTATTGTTGGAGCTCTTCGAGTTAAGATTTGAATGTATCGGTCTTGTCTCCGTGTGGTGCAGCGATACCGTCCTCCATGGCGCTCAGCCACGGTACCAGTGCTTCGGTAACGTGTCCAAAGTCGACTGATAACACTCTGACTTGTATTCAGAGCTAAAGCCACAGTACGTTGCCGGGAACCAGCTTCTATCATTCCCACGGCTCTGAGCATTTCTTCCCTGCTTAAATGACGTCGCCGCTGCATAATAACGTTGGTTTTAATCAGTAGTAGGGAAACAGTAGCACTAATAATGTCTTCAATGCGTTGTATGTTTTTATAGGGAAAATATTGACAGCTGATTTTCATCTTTTACTCGAATTTGATTCACAGTTCCTGATTCAAATTATGAAATGCACCAAAAAGGATCCATATAAATTTATAAAATCATAAATTTATTACAAAGCCACATCTCAATCTCAAGAAATCCGCATAAAAATGCTTGATCCCTAGACACTTTTGATGTGTGTAGTTTATAAGCGTTATACTTTTTATACGACTTGATGTTAAGCTTTTTTAAGGATACCGTATTCACGTTTGATATTAATAACGGGACTTTAATGTCAGCCGCACGGAATTTACTGTCTGGCACAATATAAGCTCGACCTTTTTGACTTGCAAATGTATATGGCTTTGAACGCGAACGTTTATTTCCACTAATTTCCACTCATTACTACTCTGATCATCACTCACCACTATTTTAGAGACAACCTTATCGTTGTTGTCTTTCGACGGCATACTTTCACATTGCACTGTTGTTAGCTGGAGATCGCTCGATGCTATCGCAGCCGTAGCGGCGGGCGCACTGGCCATGGTGGGAGAATCGCCGGGCGTGCGCGCACAGGTAGCCAGTCCCGATAAGTTAACCGGTCTGTACAAAACTGCGGTGCTCGTTGTGGCCTCCACGCGCTCTAATTGCCGCGCTGTCTCCCTCCCGCACAAACCGAACTCATCAAATTCGCACGTCATGCAGTCGGTCTCGCTCGCTTCCTTCGGAACCACAGTAGCTGTTTGGGCCTCCACGCGCCGGCGATGCGCTGTCTCAGTATTGTGTCCTTGTAAGACAAAGAAGTAACTATTACAGCCACTGACTAGTGTTGATGACGCACCTTTGGGCGCGAGGTCGTTTACCTTGCAATCAGCTGGGTGTTTCATGGTACATATTGTAATCCTATAGGACCGCTGTCTAGTGTGAAGCTGTTTTGTAAACATGCCCCCCGTCTTGCATTTATATTGCCAGTCTTGGCTGTCGGCGTACAATGTATTAGAGATGCCTGTTTAAGACTAGTCACTTCAAGTTGCAGCGATAAAAACTGCTCCTTAGACACGGTATTGTCTTCTAACACGCTGATCTGATTTTTCAGTTTTAAAATATCCTTTAGGAGACACGTTACATCCACGTGACCAAAAGTAACCGGAGGAAGTTTATTTAGCTCCTTAGCCACAAATATTGGGAATAATTCAGTACGGGTACCCTTCATAAGACAGATCATATCGTCTAGATCTCGTGACATTTTCTTCTTTCCCTGATTTCGGCGTACTGGCATCTTCTTTCCACTGGGGATAGACTCAAACAGCAGAGCTTTTGCCCGCACAATGTCCTCCGCCGAGAACGACGAACAACACACTTGATGCACACTTTCTTCATCCATGACATCCAATACATTTCGTAGAAATGCTAACAGTTCATTGATGACTACATTGCAATTAGTACACTTCACAGTATGAGACGACATTATTATCGATTAGTCACCGCACCGGTTACAGCGGCATCGCAAACTCGTCCGCTCCCGTCGCGTACGATGCGAGACTCACACACACTCCGTAATGAACTTTTCAAAATTATAGTTCGATAAAATATTTTTGTCTGCTTTTTCCAGTTGCGCTGGAGGTATTATAGTTAAATATGTTAATAGTAAGGGACTTGCCAGAGAATGGGCAGCAGCGTTCTCTGTTCTTTTGTAACAATTGTACTGCGATCGCCAACCCGCCTGCCAAGCGTGGCGATTATGGCAAAACCCCTCAAAATGTCAATGTGTCGACACTTGGGGGAGGCCTATGTCCAGCAGTGGACGTCTTTTGGGCTGAAATGATGATGATGATGATGTTAATAGTAAATTATTAGTTTCTTCAAGCAACTTCAAAGGGACTGCATCAATGGCTTGAAACATTTTATTTGCCGTGTTGATGGGTTTGAGATAAGTTCCAAGAAAAGTCATATATAAGAAATTGGTCTTTTTTTTGAGCATGGTGCTCATTTGTTCCGCAATGTAACAGCGTTCTCTAGACTTCGCCATGTCAAAATGTAATTTTAATCCATCCCATTGGTCTAAAATTTTAATGAGAGCCTTGTATCTGGATAACCACCTAGTGCCAGCTAATTTGCTAATTTGTAACGGAGTTTTTCCTTCATATAATAATGTGTATATTTGCTTGTAATCAATCTGTCTTTTAGTACTGTTGGCAAACCAGTTATGGCATTCTTTAATAAGAAAATCCAAAAATCTGGGCAGCGTTTTGAATGCATATTCAGCTGCCAAATGCAATGAATGACAAACGCACTTTATAGTTATTAGTTATGGGTTTCCTTCCTTCAATATAGATGAAAAGGAGTGGTCTCCACCTACCATGACATTAGCACCATCAACACCTATGCCTAAAAGTTTGTCTGTGTTGAGGCCAACCGCAGTCAGTTGCGATTTGAATACATTAGCTAAAGAACTTGCATCTGCAGATTCTATTTCTAATAATCTGTAGAACTGAGTAATGATTTTGTTCTGTTTTTCACTGAAAAATCTGATTATAATACACATTACTTTTTTAGTGTCCACAGTAGTGTTTTCATCTATAATCATTGAATAAAAGTTGTCCCCAACTTCTTGCAATAACTCTGTCCAAGAAACAAGGAGAAATAACATTTCTAATCAAAGCTGTGCATTTCGATCTGTGTAACTTCAGATCTTTCAAAACTGGACTGGGTCCAAATCTTTTGTTAGAATTTCTAGATGATCCACAGATTTAAGGCTGGAAAGCTCAGCAACATATGCAGCAATTTTCAATTCTGCAACCTTTCGTGATTCTAGTAGGCTTTTAAAAAAAAAACATACATTTTACTGGACTGACCGACGATATTAGATCGTTTTAAAGATTGATCATGTTTTTAGGGTTCCGTAGCCAAATGGCAAAAAACGGAACCCTTATAGATTCGTCATGTCTGTCTGTCTGTCTGTCTGTCCGTCCGTCCGTATGTCACAGCCACTTTTTTCCGAAACTATAAGAACTATACTGTTGAAACTTGGTAAGTAGATGTATTCTGTGAACCGCATTCAGATTTTCAGACAAAAATAGAAAAAAGAACATAAATTTTGGGGTTCCCCATACATAGAACTGAAAACCAAAAAATTATTTTTAATTTTACCCATACGTGTGGGTTATCTATGGATAGGTCTTCAAAAATGATACTGAGGTATCTAAAATATTTTTTTTCTAAACTGAATAGTTTGCGCTAGAGCCACTTCCAAAGTGGTAAAATGTGTCCCCCCCCCCCCTCTAATTATCAAAAAAATTATAATTATCTAAAGTAAGAGTAGGAAAATTCTGAAAATATTTAGGATTGTAGAACGTAAAAAAAACTATCAACGAAAATTGGTTTCAATAAGATATGATGTTTAGTTTTTGAGATATGGGACTTTTTCATCAAACTGCAGCAGTAACTTTGTTTTTCATTAACATACTATGAAAAACCAATTTAGTTTTGCGGTTGAGTGGAAGTTTACTAACTAATACTACTAAATAATGAATGACAGTTCAAAATATTGTTTGGGGCTATGGAACCCTGTGTGCGAGTAAGACTCGCACTTGGCCGGTTTTTTGGTTTTAGAATGTTCTACCAAATCCTTCTTGTGGGCAATCAACGTGCACTTGCAGGCCTTGCACCACACTTTGGTATCGTCACCGATGCAAACAGTCAGCCACCCTAAAATGGGGAAAATATATAAAATGGCAACTCAGGTTGTGACAATACATTCAAAAATCGTGCATTGCATCAAGCGATCAGAATCACACAAGCTGCAAGACACTGCTACACACCAAAACCAGTTAGCAACGCCGGTAGTTGTTTCCCCTGCCGCCAATAGACTGCGCGGTAGTTGCACGCGCCGATGCGAGCGCGGCCGCGCGTATATAGTGCTCTACGAGATGCGGGCGGGGCCACTCGGCTATCATTGTGCGCAGCATTGTGCGTTCGTGTGTGTGCTTTCACAGATTAGTTAGTGGTTTGATCGCGTTTGGTTATTATTTTTTTTTTATCAAACATTCAATTTTTAAGAACAAAACAAATTAGTTTTGTTCATAAAAATCCCCAATTCCCTCCAAACACAGTTTTTTCCCTTCACGAATCCCTCCAAAAAATAAGTCCCCCCATGACTGTAAAAAACCCCCAGATTTGAGGGGATTCCCCCCAATCTGGCATCACTGATCAAGCTCCCAAAATTTACTTAAATTGTTATTGATTTTACTTAAAGAAGCGTTACACAAATGCGACTGAATCTTCGTGGATGGATGTAATGGAAGAGCCACGGAGCCTGATACAATCCATCCGAACTTAGTGTCACGTAATGTGGGTTGGTTTCTACCTAGGTTAATTGACAGAACCTAGGACGTTCCAAAATACTTCGGCACCTACTAGAATGTCAATTACTGACGGAATGTGAAACGTAGATTCAGCCAACTGTACATTTGGAAGTACAGGAATACTATGCCTGGCTATCAAAGTAGACGGCAATATTTTTGTGATTTGTGGCAATACAAAACAGCTTATATTTGTTTCTTATCTACCGTTGCGAGACTGGATTGTTAAGTTACAAGGCTGTGTACTGATTGTGGTCTGACTGTTTATACCTTTGATCATGGAGCTCGTGCTTCGTCTAGATAACCCCAACTGATCAAACAGTGTCTGAGTAATAAAATTAGCTGTGCTACCGTTATCCAGCATACCGTTACCGTTACCAGTTACCGTTATTTATGACGTCAATTCAGTTCAATTTACTTTGTGGCAACAATTTCATTCATTCCACCATTTTGAAGAAGTTGTCAAAAGTGCCACGTGAATGTCATTCGTGCCGTGACTTGCAAAGCGTTACTTTACAAATTTTATCGTACACTTTATAACCGTGATTTTTTTTAAAAAGTGATGACTGTAGTTCATTTTAATAAATGATACTGGTGATGGAATCTAATTTAGCGGATATCATGTGCCTTTGGTAAAGTGTTCCGATATTCCTCCCAATTTCTACTGGTGACGGAATCTAATTTAGCGGACATCATGTGCACAGTTAACGTATCCCAGTAGTCCGTGGGCTCGTTCAATGTTTTTAGACCTCTAATATTTTTATTTATGACGTCAATTCAATTCAATTTACTTTGTGGCAACAATTTCATTCAATCCACCATTTTGAAGAAGTTGTCAAAAGTGCCACGTGAATGTCATTCGTGCCGTGACTTGCAAAGCGTTACTTTACAAATTTTATCGTACACTTTGTAAACGTGATTTTTTGAAAAAAGTGATTACTGTAGTTTATTTTAATAAATGATAGCATAAAGTTAAATTAAAGGTAATATTATCTTGGCTGTAGAACTTGTTGAATACTGGCAGCGAGGGGGTGGACTCGGTGAATGTTATAGGGCCTTTCCAATGAGACTCCAAAGTTTATGGATTAGGTTTAATGACCTTTAGTAATGACAAATATTTTGAGAAAATCGACACACTACTGCCGGTGTCGTCGACAGACTGGCGTCCGCGCCCCGCACGCCGCGCCGCGCAGGTCCCCCGCGCGCGCCTCTGCAACCGCTGCGCGTCGCCTCCCGCCGTGCTGTATGCGTGTGTGTGTAGTCGTGCACGCACACATGCAAGGCGTCAACAAGTTGCCCCCCTCGGCAAAGGACTGTAGCCTGTAGACACATCAGGCCGATCCTCAACTGGTAGCGGGCACAGTTGATTGAAAGCGCGCCGAAGAGTGCCCGATGTAGTCTTCACGTCTGCTACCCTGGTCACCGTCGGAGCCTGGGTACGCGCTGGTTACTCGCCCAAGCAGCCATCTGTTCGGTGGCAGTCAATCATCCTTGATTAGCACCATCTCTCCTAGTCGTAGTTCTCTTCCCCCTCTGCACCATTTCTGCCTTTTTTGGAGCTCTGTAATGTACTCTTTGTAAAATCGATCCCAAAAATGGGTTTTCAATTGTTGAGTTCTCATATATCGTGAAAAAGTGCTCAACCTTGTAGTGTCTTGTGTCTGAGGAGAGGGTAAAACAGTTAATGTTCGTCCGAGAAGGAAATGTGACGGTGTTAGGGCTACTAGGTCTGAAGGATCAGCAGATAAAGGAATTAGAGGCCTCGAATTCAAGATAGCCTCTATCTGGGTAAGTACTGTGTTCATTTCCTCATAAGTAAGGTTTGCAAGAGCAAGTATACGCTTCAAGTGATGCTTAACTGACTTCACGGCACCCTCAGCTAACCCATTAAAATGTGGGCTATAGGCTGGTGAAAATTTAAAGTTAATTGATAAATTTGATGCGTGTACACTTAAATAGTTTGAATTTAATTTTAAAAACCTAGCCAATTCATTACATGCTCCTACGAAACATGTACCATTGTCCGAGAAGATGCTGACAGGTTTTCCTCTACGGGCAATAAATCTGTTTAGAGCAGAAATAAAGGTTTCGGAGCTGAGATTTGTCACAAGCTCTATGTGAACTGCTCGAACAGCCAAGCACACAAAAATGCAAATATATGCCTTAATTAAAGGACTACCTCTACCCTTTCGGTTCAAAATCATGACTGGTCCTGCATAATCTACTGCTGTGTTTATAAATGGATAATCAGCATGTAGTCGCTGCTCAGGGAGATTGCCCATTATTGGCTGTGTGATTCTGCCTCAAAAACGACAACATATAACACAGTTATTGTGAACGTAGCAATAGGATTATTTGAAATAAGAATTATAAGTTTGGCAACACTGCCTGTGTGTACTGCCAATCATGGCTGCGGTGTGCGATCATTGTTGTGTAAACCTAAAACATTAATTAAAGAGCTTTAGCTAAATATGTGCTTTCATTCAAAGTCCTAACAGGTTATGGGCCCAGCAAAGCTCATAATTCTGTTTTAGGTGAAGGTGAAGATCGCAGAGGATTTCCAAATTGTGTGGGTTATGCGAAAGAGAAAAACCAAAAGTTGAACAAAAGACAGTCAGTCTGTCAGGGTGGTTTTTATAGCAAGCGGCGTCTGAAGGGGGTTGTACGGAGGCAAGAGGCAAGTACGACATCAGAACCCGCGGGAGGCTAACGAGTTACGACTGCGACAAATAAAGCGCAGCGGTTTCGCAAACGGGAAAGATGGATTCGCACACAATAGCGGTCATCAAACTTGAAGGTCAGAAAAATTGGAATGTGTGGAAATTTCAGGTGGCTGTAACGTTAAGAGGGGCAGATGTATTTTCTGTTGTTAACGGCACAGAAAAATGTGAGGAAAAGGATATGAAAGAGTGGGCTAAGAAAGACATCAAAGCCCAAACTAATATTGTCTCAAGGTTAAGTGAGGCAGCTATAGTTCATATCCTAACCTGTGAAACAGCGGCCGCTATGTGGCATCAGTTGCATAGTGTTTTTGAGGCTACGTCAGCAACAAGTACGATGATGTTGCAACAACGGTTTTTACAAACAAAGTTTGAGAATGGAGATCTTTCTACATTTCTAGCCAAAATACAAGAAATGGCATGTCAGCTTAAACAGGCTGGCGAGGAGATATCTTAAAAATTTATGATCACCAAAGTTTTGTTGTCATTGCCAGCTACATATGGTCATTTCATTTCAGCTTGGGAGTCTGTAGAAACAAGTAAGCAGAAGTATGACGATTTAGTGGCGCGATTACTAGTAGAAGAGGAAAGATTGAAAGCCAGGGAAAAAGAGAAAGAAGAGGATAACATAACATTGTTTTTGAAGAGGCGAAATGGTCGTGGAATTATTAAAAAGTGCTATAAATGTGGAAATCCATCACATTTTGCCAAAGATTGTAGGAGTGAAACTGAAACTCGCAACTGCTATGACTGTGGATCTATGGGACATTTGAAATTTAACTGTCCTAGACGTGAAAACACAGAAAAACAAGTTGGGGATTCATCAAAGAAATGGAACTCGGGTAACGCATTTACAACAGCTATGACAACAGAGTTGGGAAGTGAGTTTTTGAATAACATAAACAATAGATTGTATAATCAGTGCTGGGTGGTTGACAGCGGAGCTTCAAACCATATGACAGGAGATCGCACAGTATTTACAAACTATACATTACTGTCAGAGTCAAATCAGTTTGTTGTTGTTGGAGATGGAAGGCATTTACCAATTGTTGGAGTTGGTGATGTTAAACTTAGTGTATATAATGGGGAAAAGTATATTGAGTAAACTTTAAACAGTGTGCTGCATGTTTCGGACATTAGACTTAACTTGTTCTCAATACCGAGCGTTACCAAAAAGGGTTATTCTGTGACAATGTCAGTTGGTCAATGTTTCATTTACAAAGATAACTGTTTGCAACATTAAATGAGTGGCATGAGAGACTGTGTCACCAGGGTGTCGAGTAAGTGAAGCAAGTGCTCAATACTAATGACATTGCATATACAGGAGACAGTTTTAAGTGTGAGTCATGCTTGGAAGGTAAGATGCACAGATTATCTTTTCATAGAAGGGAGCAGCATACCCAAGAGTGCTTAGAGTAAGTCCAAGCTGATGTGTGTGGCCCAATGGAGGTAGAGAGCATAGGGGGCTATAGATATTTCTTATTGATAAAAGATGATCATTCATATTACCGTTTTGTATATTTTCTAAAGAAGAAAATTGAGGTATTTGGTCACATTAACACATTTTGTAACATGGTCAGAAAGACAGACCGGACTAAAAGTCAAAGTAATCCGAACGGATAATGGAGGTGAATTTGTCAATAGAGATATGCAAAATTTTGTAGAAGAGAGAGGTACTCAACATCAGACATCTGTGGTTTACACTCCTCAACAGAATGGAAAAGCAGAGAGAGATATGCGAACTATTGTAGAAGCCGCTAGGTCTATGCTTAAAAGTAAAGACTTGTCTAAAGATCTTTGGGCAGAAGCTGTGAACACCACGGTATATGTATTGAATAGAACATCAAAGAGTAGGGAAGAGGGACAAACACCCTACAAGATATTTTTTAAGCGTAACTTTGACATTCTGAGCTTATGTGGAGTATTCGGAGATCAAGTGTATGTCCATATTCCAAAGGCAAACAGACTAAAGTGGGATGTTAAGAGAGAAAAAGCAATATTCGTTGGTTATTATGACAGTAAAGGATATAGAGTATGTTATAAGAACAACAAGGAGGTGCAAATTAAGAGAGACATTGTATTCATGGGTCAAGCAAAGCAAAAAGAACAACAAATTGTCAACATACAGGAAAAAGAAGAGGTGTTTTTACTTGATGTTCCTGTAGAGAATAACTGTGAGGAAGAGTCACTCAATGAAATGGAAGAAGAGTTCTATGATACCAATCAAGGAGAAAACCAAACAAATTTAGAAGGAGAACCGGATGTGACATATGGCATGATACCAGAAATGAATCAAGAGATGAGACATGGTGGCATAAGCATCCCCGCCACCGTCGAGGCCGGAGGTCGTTCGCTAAGCGCTCCGTACAAATTATTATTAAGTATTGATAATGTCGGGCAAATCATTAGAAACTATAATTTGCGAATTTACAAAAACTGTGCACTCATTGGGAAACAGAATAAATTCACTAGAAAAGGTCGTATTTGAACAAACTAAGTTAATACAAAAACTTATCGGTGAAAGTGATGATTCCAGTTCTGTGGCCATATCTTCAAAAATTGGAGCAAATGTGGGTAAAAGCACATTTAACGCCGTGCAACAGACCCAGCGACCACTGCGTGGTGCTCGTGTTCGGGCTGAGACGGCAATCTCCGTGGGCGCTCGTAAACCAAAGGGAGCGCGCAATGCATCGCTGGCCCACTCACGGGCCCACTAGATGTGCTCGAACGGGATGCGTCATCGAGTGGTAGCTGTCCCCCCGTTCTATCGCCATCGCTGCCGTCAGAAGCGTCACAACTTGAGAGAGTAAACATTACAGCGTCGCCGGTGAATCATGCGCAACCGAATGATAACAACAATGAATCGGACTGGGTTGAAGTTAAACGGCAGAGATCACGTCGAACACCTAAGAATGTGACTCGTGGAACGGCGGCCCCGGGTTCGGCTGTATGTGCATTAGCTGCTGCGGAGAGGAAATCTTATCTGCATTTATACTACGTTCAAATTGGTACCACAACTGATCAAGTGATTGCTCACCTACGAAACATCTGTGCGAGTGATAACTGCGCCGTGGAAGCATTGAAATCACGAGGTGATTACGCGTCATTTAAGTTAACTGTGCCAACAAAAAATGTTGACAGTTATACGAAACCCGAGCACTGGGCGGAAGATGTCCATATTAAACCATGGAGAAGTGGATTTCGAAACTCACAGTATCAAAAAGGTCAATAAGCAGAGGAAAACATATGTTTTCTTTTACCAGAATGTACGTGGTTTGCGATCAAAGTTGGATGTTTGTAAGAAGGCCATATTAGTTGAATCAGCTGATTTATTTGCGTTTACTGAGACTTTTTTGACTAGTAGTGTTTGTGATGCTGAATTATTTCCCCCGGGATATACAGTCTTGCGTCAGGACCGTGCTAATGATGTGGGATGGGGTGGGGTACTGCTCGCAGTCCGTAATCAGTACAAAGTGCAACAAATAGTGGATATTGACGGCTACTCAAACGAAATTGAGGTGGTGATTGGTTTAATAACTCTAAAGTATAATCAAATTATATGTTGTGTTGTGTACATACCTCCAAGTTCTAGCGATAGCAAGTACATTGATACTTTTTGTGTGTTAGAAAATGTTGTTGCAAAGTTTGATAAATATGACGTGTTAATATTAGGGGATTTCAATCTAAACTCTTGTAGCGAAAACGTTATTATGCAATATAAATATTTGTTATCTTTTTGTAAATTGAAGCAACACAATTCTGTATGTAATAAATTTGGTAAGATGTTAGATCTGGTCCTGAGCAGTTTGGACGTTGAGGCGATTGAGGTGAGTGGTGACGTGGAGCCTGTTGTGCCGGCTGATTCATATCACCCGCCTTTATCAGTGATTGTGCGAAGTAAGTGTACTGAGCAGCTGTGGGGTCGCGTTGCATGCGAGCGGCACTATTCAGTTTGTGCTGATGATACTAAGCCGTTAGAATGGAATTTTCGTAAAGCGGATTACCAATCTTTATATGCCGAGTTATATTCCATTAAATGGGATGATTTATTTTTACAAGCAGACGTTGACGAAGCTGTCACATTATTTTACAATAAGTTATATGAAATTTTTAATAAACATGTACCTAAGAAAACGAAGAAAATCTATGATACGAGGTACCGATATCCGCCGTGGTTTACACCCGTCATAATTAAAACATTAAAGGACAAATACTTTCATTTAAAAATATTTAAACAGTTTCATTTAGAATTCAATCAGGAATTATATAAATTTTATAGACAGCGAGCTAAAGACCTAATCGATCTGACTTACAAAGAATATATCCGACGAACGGAGGCGGATATAAAGAGGGATCCTAAAAGTTTTTGGAATTTTGTTAAAGGTCAGCAGGCGTCTAGGCAAACGTGCACTGATTTTGAATACGATGGACGCATCGTAGTTGGTGAGGATGCAGCAAATGCATTTGCTAAATAATTTAGCTCAGTATTTTTGCCGTGTGACCCCGTTCTATCTGCAGCCAGTGCTGAGCAGGAGGCAGCAGACACGCTGTGTTCATCACGTATTGCTGTAGATGAGATTGACTCAGCCGACGTATCAGTAGCAATTCGCCGCCTAAAAAGTCACTCATCTGCAGGGCCTGATGGCATTCCAACGTTTGTACTTAAAGACTGCTTCGAAATATTTAGAGAGCCACTTCTATTTGTCTATAACTTAGCCCTACAAACAGCTACTTATCCAGCAGAGTGGAAAATTTCACGGGTTACCCCTGTTCCCAAGGGTGGCATCAGGTCAAAAGTGGACAATTACAGGCCTATTGCAGTTTTATCCGCCTTCGGCAAGGTCTTTGACTCTATACTTAATCGGTACATCACAAGGCAGGTCAAGACCCAACTAACCGAGTGCCAGCATGGTTTTAGAGCCGGTAAATCTACAGTTACAAATCATATCAACTTTGTAGATTTTGCCGTCACTGAGATGGATAGAAATAAGCAAGTTGATGCGGCTTACTTCGACTTTAAAAAGGCTTTCGACCGTGTCCAAAATGACGTCCTTTTAAAAAAGCTATCAGCTATTGGAGTCACCCCAAAGTTGCTTCAACTATTCGCGAGCTATTTTTCTGACCGCCTACAGTACGTCCAAATTTCTGGGTACAAGTCTGCTCCATACACAACTACTTCTGGTGTAAGTCAGGGAACCAACCTGGGGCCTACACAATTTATTATAATGGCCAACGACCTGCCTAAGGTCGTTAGAACGGCGCGCTGTCTCATGTTCGCAGATGACCTGAAGCTATTTTTAGGTGTTGATAGTGAACAGGACTGTGAAGCGCTTCAGAGGGACATCGATAGGGTGGTAGAATGGAGTGAAGCCAACCACTTAGAATTTAACACTTCTAAGTGCAAAACTATCTCTTTTACCCGTTCGCGTACGCCCATACAACATAACTACCACGTTTCAGGGGTCCCCCTCGAGCGTGTTAATGAAATCAGAGACCTGGGACTGACCTTAGATGCGAATATGACATTTAATCAGCACATCTACAATATCTGCGGCAAGGCTTTCCAATCACTTGGTTTTGTTATGAGGGAGGCAAATAGGTTCAAAGACAGGAATGCTATAATAACTCTGTATTACTCTTTTGTACGTAGCAAACTAGAGTACAATGCTCTGGTATGGGATCCGCATGAGCAAAAATATAAACTCATGCTAGAACGGGTCCAACGAAAATTTGCTCGCTACCTATATAAAAAAAATTATGGTTATTACCCCTATTTATATCCATCTCTGTTTGTCTCGGGAATGGTAGGCATCAACACGTTAGAACTGAGACGTAAGTGTGCGCTGTTGATGCACTACTATCAACTACTAAATAATAAAATTGACGACGGGACTATTCTGGCTCGCTGTTCATTGTTTGCTCCGGACCGGCTGCGGCGGTCGCGAGCTTGTGCCCCGCGAGGCCTGTTCGCGCCTCTCTCTGTGCGTACCCAGACTGCTCGACATGCGCCCACAGCCCAGGCGATAAATCTATTAAATGCCCTGATTGCTCAGGAACCGGATCTCGATGTGTTTACGAGCAGCAATAAAGCTGTATTTAATTATTGCGTAAGTTTTTTTAGTTAATTTTAGGTTGTTGGCTTGCTGCACGCTTTGGTGCAAACTGTAAGTGCAGCAAATATTTGTATAAATAAATAAATGGTACTGTAGAGGCAAGACAAACTTAGAACCAGGAAAGTAGACCGAGAAGAAAAGTAGAAAAACCAAAGTATTTAGATGACTATCACTTGTATCTTGCCGAGCCTAAAAGTTATAAGGTAGCCATTATGTCATCAGAGGCTGGAAACTGGAAAGAGGCTATTAAAAAAGAACTTATGCAGCTAAAGGATAATAATACTTGGACAGAAGTAGATAAGATACCAGAAGGAAAAGAAGCAATAAGTTCAAAATGGGTTTTAAAGAAAAAGTCAGAATGTTACAAAGCCAGATTGGTTGCTAGGGGCTTTGAACAAGAGTGTGATGAGGACTTATATGCTCCTGTTGCCAAGTTGAATACGTTTAGGATTTTTGTATCTGTAGCTACTAAGCTAGGGTTAGAAATAAATCAAATGGATGTTTGTGGAGCCTTTTTAAATGCAAAACTTGACGAAGAATTGTATTTAATATTACCAGAGGGAACTGATACTAAGTTTGTAAAAAATAACAAGTCTATTTATGGTTTAAAAAGGTGTCCTAAGTACTGGAATGAGACATTTAATAGTGTTATGATATCTTTGGGGTATAAACAATGTGATAAGGATTTCTGTTTTTATTCGAAATATGAAGGGGAAAAGAATAGTAGATTGTTGCATCGAGCGCAAAGTGAGTTATTAATGCACGAGTGTTATGTTGGTGCCCGAGCGCATGCGAGGGCACTAAATTAACACGAGTGCATTAATAACTCACTTTAGCAAGGTGCGTAATCTACTTTTCTTTCAACTACAGTGACAAAATATACCTACTTAAAATAAAACTCAAGTTAATGAGACAAAGCTTAATTCATCTTCCCTTCAAACATACAATTATTAAAAGTGCAGTTATTATAGGTTATTAACAACTTCATTTGCAGCTGTTTTATACTTCCTGGAGTTGAATTCATATCGCTATCGCTGTCAATTTCCATGTTTTTATTTTAACTTTTTTTGCTAAATAAGAAATATCAAAGTTTTAAAATGGTACAAAATGCGCGCCATTAGTTTTTTTTTTTCACCAAGTCCGTTTTATTCAGCCGATTTTTACTTTCAGCCAGTATCTTTTTGATCGAATGCATACATTTTATTAAACTTGATAGGAGGCATTAAACCTCTGTGGTAAATTTAATTCTAAATTTAAATTAATTTAAAACAGTGCAGTAATGAAAAACAGTGCAATAATGAGATTTCATACAACTTTTCTGCACTGTTTTGGTTCTAAGCAAAAAAGACATCCTTTGTGATCGGTTTTGTAGTGATTAATGATAACATTACTGCGTAGTTGAAAGAAAAACTTTTTTGTTATTATATGTTGATGATATTTTGTATTTTGGAAATAATAAGGAATCTTTGTGTGAATTAAGGGATGCATTGTGCAAAACTTTTAAGATGAAAGTTATGGGAGTAATAGGGAAATATTTAGGGATTGATGTAAAACAGGATATTGAGAAGGGAATCACTACTATTTCACAGAGAGAGTATTTGATTAAGTTGCTGTCAAATTATAACATGTTGGAATGTAAAGCTTTGCAGTTGCCTATTTATAAAAACTATAATTTTCATATTTTGAAGAGGGAAGGATCAGAGAGTGTTGAAATTGAGAAAAAATGTAGAAAATTAGTGGGAAGTTTAATGTATGCGGCTGTGGGGACTCGACCAGATATTTGTGTTATTTTTAATGACCATAATTGTTGTAGGATAATTTTAGCTTGCAATATGCAAGGATGAATGAGTCCAAGTGGATCAAATATTTGAGCCATAATGGACAAGATTGTGCGTTTTGTGACGTGTTCATGTTGCTTAAACCTCATAGCGACTGAGACGGACTTATTTTATTGTTCTCTGAGTGAATTCACAAGGATTGCATTATTTATCATTAGTTATAAATATTAGTAATAAGTAGAAATTAAGTTCATTTATCGCATTGGGTTAGCCTGTAATTGTAGATGTATAATAATTCTAATGTTTTAGAGTACTCATGGTTACTTATATTAAGTAATTCATCTTTGCTATTTTCATCTATGAGTTGTTGTATAATGCTTGAGTTATTTGAATTCCATTTTCTTAAAGAAAGTTGTCCGCTTTCAAGTTGGTTAGTGACGCCTCTGCAGATGTCTACCAGCTTTGACATATCATTGTCCCCATAAATAAAATCATCAACATAAAATTCCTTAATGATGGCATCTGAAATGGACTTATCAGTGCATTCTTTTCCCAGCTGAACTAGACATCGTGTTGCAAGATATGGTGCAGATGCGGTACAATAAGTAACAGTGTTGAGTTTGTACTGTTTAAGTTGTTCGTTAGGTTCGAAACGCCATAGTATCTTGTAAGGTTCCGGTTAATTTTAATAGAAATTTCATAATTATTAGTTTGAATATTAAAATAACGTACAGAAAAATGGTAATGGTTAAAAGTTTTAAAGAGACCGTCGCAATTTACTATGCTGACAACATTTTTGCTATAAAAAGGCACAACGCTCGGTGGAAGGGGTCAGTCAGATACTCTCCGCCTGACCGCCGCCGCGTACGGACGTGCCGCTACCTGCTCGCATTCCCGCTCGCTATCAGTGTGTGTCATCGGTTCGTCGCTTCCCAGTGTCGTGACGTCATCAGTAGTCCCTTGAGTACACCCCCGAACAATTGTTGTCTTTTTATTAAGACAGCACTTGCTCATTTTGCTTCGGATATTATTCCGATTTAACTTCCTTTGCCCCATCAGGGAAAAGTCCTCAGTTTCGAGGTTCTTGGTGGGAAACCTAACGGTGCCAACGAAACCAAGAGAGGGTGATGACCCAATCCGCCCGCCTAACCCCTTCAGGGTCTAGGTGAAAAAATTGGGCTCCGTCGCGAACGTGTGCGCCGCCGATTTACTGTGCTAGTGTTTCCCGTTTCAACAAGTTCCTGAAAGCAAAGTTCCCTGGACTGGAGTTGGAGTTGCTACCAAGCCCGGACCCTCGGACTGTGGCTGCGGGAAGGTTGAAGCGGGTGAGTCGCTGGACCCAGTAAATTCCCTACATAATTGTGCAAGGAATCAGATTGTTAGGAGCGCTGAGCTTCACTCAAATGTCTGCTAACTCTTAGCAGATAATATGGCCCTTGATGCGGATGAGGAACGCCTTTTTGCGTTTTTAAAAAGCGTTGTCCTGAAAGACCCAGATTTTATAAAAAAATATGGGTCCGATGTCGCTGCCTTGCAGCAACCCAGTATTGCCGTCACTGACTTCAGTGACGCGCTCGAGAGCCCTTTGTCGCCGCCGCCTGCCGACAGAGGCTTACCGCCAGCCGTCGCCGCCGCGATTAAGGCCACCCCAAGACCCATTCTTGTGAAACCCTTTGTTTCGCAAACAAAGGTCCAGCCCGCACCTGCGTCCATTGTTCCCGTTTCCGAGAACATGGACAAAGGCTTACCGTCAGCCGTCGCCGCCGCGATTCCGGCTAAACCGAGACCCATTGTTTCGAAACCTTTTGTTTCGCAAACAAAGGATCAGTCCGAACCTGAGTCCATTGTTCCCGTTTCTGAGAACATGGACACAACTGAGCCAATCTCCGACTCAGAGTCAATTTTAGACGCGTGCATTGCCTCCTCATCCTCTGAAGACGACTATTAAGTCGTCGGAAAGGGCAAGAGGAAGAAGGGCAAAAATTCCCAGGCCGCCATGACCAAAAATATCGTCGCGCTCCCTTATGCCCCCTCTCACGCGGCCTCCCGTCCCACCTCCCCGGTCTCCTTACCTACGTCCGCCGCTGCTCATACCAGTAGGCCAGTCAGCCCTAAGGCTAAACCTTCAGCCGCTTCTTCAAAGAAGCTGAAGCCCCCTCCCCCGTTGTTCATTCAGGACAAAGGGAAATGGACAGATGTGTCCAAAATGTGTAATGAGCGCCGCATACAATATACAAGCGCAAAAAGCACACACCAGGGAATCAAAGTAGTGGTTCCTACGACCACGGACTTTAGGGAACTTACCCGCCAGCTGATCGGAAGGCTCATAGCCCTCCATACCTACTCCCTTCCAGAGGAGAAGCCCACCCGCGTGGTGATCAGGCGGATCCCGAAGGAAATCCCCACGGAGGACATCCTCAATGACCTCCAAGGCCAAGACATCCCGGTCGCAGCCGTCCACCGCCTTCATAAGGCGAGAGGCGGAGACCAGTACGATATGGTACTGGTCATCTGTGACCCAGTAGAAGGTCACCACCCGATCTTCAAAGTGAAGTCGGTATGCTCACTCACAGGCATCACAATAGAGAAGCCCTACCGCTCAAGCGTAGTCGGGCAATGCCACCGCTGCCAGATGTATGGACACAGCCAAGCCAACTGCCATGCGCCGCACAGATGCGTAAAGTGTCTAGGCGACCATGGCACGGCAGACTGCCCCCGTCCCAAAGACAAATCGCTTTGCACGGAGCCACCGAGCTGTGTGCTTTGCGGCCAGTCGGGCCACACGGCCAACTACCGCGGCTGCTCGAAAGCCCCCAAAGGCTCCTCCTCTAACCTGGTGAAGCGTGCAAGCGCCCGTCAGCAAAGAGAAAGCCCATCGGTGAGGCTACCCTCTGCCCAGATGCCGGAGAGACTCAGCCCTCAGAGGCCCTCTCCCTGGACCACGCTGAACCACCAGAGAGCCTTCCCGGCACTCAGCAAAGCCAAGTCCAGCCCCATCCCCGGGCTACTAGATGCCCCTATCCCCACTCCCCCGGCCCAAGCGAGCGCACCGGCGCCCGCTCGTCCCACGCCACCCGGCCCCGCGGCCGTGGACCCCTCTCACAACGTAATTTTAGAAACGCTAGCAGAGTTAGTCATCCCCGAAGCAGACCGCATGGCGGCTGATCTCAGGGCGGCTAACACTGGTGGCGATAAACTAAAAATTATCCTCAAGTCCCTACTCAAGTTAGGCGACCTCCTCCGCAACCTTAATCTTGACTAACTCCAATGGATAATACGAGATTAACGTGCACCAAACCCCGATCCCTAAAATTAGGGTACTTTAATGCCAATGGCATTAGAGGCCAGCGTGATGAGATCGCCACCTTCCTCCGCGGCCATCAAATTGATATCCTCCTCGTACAGGAGACCTTCCTCAAGCCCAGTCACCGCGATCCGAGAATTGCCAACTATCGCATAGTTCGCAACGATCGGTCACGCTGCCACAAGGGCGGTACTCTAATCTATTATAGAAAAGAACTGCACTGCATCCCCTTAGATCCCCCTCCCATGGAGTCTCTACTCGAGACCTCAGTGTGTCGACTAGGCATGACTGGCCATCAACCGATCACAATCGCCTCTGCGTACATCCCTCCCGGCGGAACGTCCGAGGAGCACACTCTATTCACCAAAGACCTAGCCGTCCTCTTCGGCTTGAGCGACTCCGTTATCATAGCGGGCGACCTCAACGCCAAACACCCCGTCGTCGTGCCGGAACAGCACGACGACCTCTGCCAGAGGACGTCACGTGTATAACCTGGGCGAGTCCCTCAACTTCGATCCCATCGCTCCTATGGAGCACACCCACTATCCCCACGACCCCGACCAACGTCCGGACGTTCTTGACATAGCGCTACTCAAGAATGTCAACCTTAAGTTGCATTCCATCGAGACTTTACATGAGCTTAACTCAGACCATAGACCAGTGCTCATGCACTTAGTTCCTCGCTCGGGTCCTTCTGACCCCAGCCAGCCCCCGCCGACCCAAGTGATAACCGACTGGAGGAAAGTCAGCGAAAAGCTGAAATCCACCACGTCGCCTCACCTGGAGGCCATCCCCGACCACATAGTCTCAGTCGCAGACACGACGGTGTTGGAGGGTTAAAACCTTATTACTAATCCTGGCCGACTCCAATTTATTGAAATGACTGAGATTGTGTTCTGTTACTTGTCAAAAAGTTTTTTAATGTCATGTCTTGTGCTTAATAAATTCTGTTTATATTTTACACCAAATACGTGTTTAAATATGATTTCTATCAGGTTATGGTTCAGCAAAAATAGTGCAACGTTATTGTAAATATGTCGGAAACGAAAAATCCTAGTTTTTCACATGAAAAATTACGCGGACGTGAAAATTACATCGAGTGGAAATTTGTAATGAAAAATGCATTGATTCACGACAATTTATGGATCTGTATAAGCGGTTACGGTAAGTATGACAAAACAACGGCCGAAGTGAAAAATCGACGTGACGAAATTGCAAGATCTAAAATTTGCTTGAGCGTTGAAAAGTCATGTTTTTCACATTTGATGTCAGCGGATACGGCGAAAGACGCCTGGAATGCACTGGAACGTGCATATGATGATAAAAGACTCGGTTCAAGAGTGAGAACTCTTCAGAACTTGTGCGCTGTCAAACTGGAGAACTATTCTAGCATGGAAGCTTACGTCAATGAAGTATTGTCATTAGCGCAGCAATTGGCGAATATGAACAAACCTGTTGATGACGAGTTTCTTGGTGCGTTGATGCTCAAAGGTTTACCGACAGAGTACGAGCCCATGATCATGGGACTAGAGCATTCGGGAGCCGTCATTACTGCTGATCTAGTCAAATCGAAACTGCTACAGGATCAACGTTGGACTACTCGTGGAGATTCGAGTGAGTGCTTGTATTCTACAAGAAAAGGCGCTAGTACGAGTGACTCCTGGACGAGAAAAGCGCAGCAGCACAAGGATGAGTCAAAACCGAAGGATTATTCCGCTAGAAAGAGAGAACCGTGGTGCTGGAAGTGCAGACAGAAAGGACATCTGAAGAAAGACTGCCGGAACGCGAAGGATTCTTCAGGAAACTGTGTCTTATCAGCATATAGTACTGGAACTGACTCGGAATCTTCGTGGTACATAGACTCGGGGGCTACAAATAACCTGACTGGCAGGCGTGATTTGATGACAGACTTCAAATCGCGAGATGGTCACGTCACCATTGCTAGTGGAGATAAACTGCGGTGTACAGGTATAGGTACTGTTAAGTTGTCGGATAGCGCGACATTAACTGATGTGTTGTATATACCTAAGCTGTCTGTAAATCTCATATCTGTTTCGCAATTGATTAAGAATGGTTGTATTGTTAATTTTGATACTACTGGTTGTACAATTTCTAAGCTGGGCGATGTTTTGATTAAGGCAAATGACGTTGGAGGGGCTTACAGACTTCAGACCTGCAGTCTACGGGCGAATCTTACTATTAGCACTGCAACTTGGCATCAAAGACTTGGCCATTTAAGCGCCAACAATATGAAGCTTTTGAGGCAGGGACTTGCTAATGATCCTTGTAAAGACGTTGCCTGTGAAGTTTGTTTAAAGGGAAAGCAAGCTCGGTTTCCTTTTCCCAGCAATCCTGAGAAGTCTGTGGCTGCAAAGCGGTTGGATTTAATCCATACCGATTTGTGTGGTCCGTTGCCGGTGAATTCGCTTGGAGGCAAGAGGTATATCCTGGCATTCTTAGATGATCATTCGAGGAAGGTGTTCGTGTATTTCCTGAAGCGTAAGAGCGAGGTGAGTGAATACACGAAAAACTTTATTAAGCTAGTCGAAACTCAGACTGGTGACAAAGTTAAAGTTTTGAGGTCGGACAATGGGACCGAGTATGTGAACAGAGATCTTGAAGGCTTTTTGAAAGGTAAGGGGATAGTCCATCAGGTAACTGTGCCTTACAGTCCTCAACAGAACGGTTGTGCGGAAAGGCTAAACAGGACCCTCCTAGAAAAAGTAAGGTGCCTCTTGTATACTTCGAACCTAGACCACAAGTTTTGGGCAGAAGCTGCCTGTACTGCTGCACATTTAATAAATGTGTCACCTTCGAAAAGGCTCTCAGGGCAAACTCCTGAGGAAGCCTGGACAGGTAAGAAGGTTAGCTTGAAACACTTACGTGTGTTTGGCTGCGAAGCTTATGCTCACGTTGATAAAGTGAAGCGGAATAAGCTTGAACCAAAAAGCAAGCGTTGTATATTTCTTGGCTATGACGGTAATGGATATAGGCTCTACGATTCGGCGAAAAATATAGTTTTTCGTAGTCGTGATGTTGTTTTTAACGAAACAATTTTTCCAGGTGTCAAGAGTAAACGGCCCGTGGAGATCTTCTTTCCGACTAGTGATGACGGAGATACCGTTGAAGATGCGGATGTTCGTGATCAGTCTGGGACTGAGCTTGAGGTGGAGATGCCATCACTACCAACCGTAGAGGCTGAGGTTGAGGCGGAGAGACCGGTAGCGCCTGAAGTGTGGTTTGAGGCTGACGAGCAGGTGCTGAGTTCATCTACTGATACAACCAGAATGCCACGGAAGCCACCATCTGACGGACCAGCCTATAATTTACGGCCGAGAGTACCGAAGACGATGTCTGCGCTCGAGACAGAGGTGAGTGAGCCGACGAATGTCAAGGAAGCTTTGCAATCGAGTGATAGTAAGCTTTGGCGGCAAGCTATGCAAGATGAGATTAATTCGTTCAATAAGCATGAGGCTTGGGAGCTAGTTGACAGACCGGCAGACAAGAATATTGTCAAGAATCGATGGTTGTTTAAAATCAAACGTGACGCCAATGGCAAAGTGGCGTGTTATAGAGCGCGATTGGTTGCAAAGGGTTTTACCCAAAAGTTCGGAATTGACTACATGGATACTTTTTCTCCGGTTGTGCGACATAGTTCGTTGAGAATGCTGTTGTCTCTTGCGGTTGAATTAGATCTGAAGATTGATCACCTTGACGTCAAGACTGCTTTTCTGAATGGCAATTTGAGTGAAGAAATTTATATGTCACAGCCTGAAGGTTTCGTCAAGCAAGGCAATGAGCATATGGTCTACAGACTCAAGAAAGCCGTGTACGGGTTAAAGCAGGCGTCACGTGCCTGGTACGATAAGGTAAAGGAAGTTTTACTCGCAGAGAACTTCACGCAGAGCAAATATGAGAGCTGTATCTTCAGTCGCCGAGTGGGTAAGCGAACCATTATTATTGCTCTCTCTGTAGACGATTTTTTCGTTTTTTACGACTGTGACGAGCTTGCTGATAAGCTAAAAACGTCACTGAAGTCTCACTTCACAATTAAAGATTTAGGTGAGGTTAAACATATGCTAGGCATCAAAGTACAGCGCACTAGTCGTGAGTTGAAGCTGAGTCAGAAAACCTATATTGAAAAGCTTCTTGAACGTTTCGGTATGAGTGACTGTAAAGTTGCTAAGACGCCCTTAGATGTAGGTCTGAAGTTTTCTGATAACGCCACCCACGAGAGTAGACTACCGTATCAGGAGCTGATAGGATGTTTATTGTATATAGCTGTGACCTCAAGACCTGACATTTCATTTGCTGCATGTTTCTTAAGTAAGTTTAATACTTGCTACACAGCGGAACACTTTGCAGCGGCCAAACGTGTATTGCGGTATTTAAAAGGCACAATGAATTTAGGTCTTGTGTACAGAAAAAGTGATGAACATGATAAATTTCATGTTTATGGATTTACTGACGCTGATTGGGCTAACGGGGCGGATCGTAAATCTTACACGGGGTATATTTATAAGCTAGGTAGGAATGTTATTTCCTGGGGTTGTTATAAGCAATCGTGTATCGCACTTTCGTCTACCGAGGCGGAGTATATAGCTTTGTCTGAAGCTGCCAAAGAGGCGGTATACGTCCGTGCGGTTCTTGCTGAGTTGATAGGTCAATGTCACACTGTAACCCTGTATAGTGATAATCAGTCTGCGGCGAAGCTGGCTAGTAACCCAGTGTTCCATAAGCGAACAAAACATGTGGACATTAGATATCACTATATTCGTGAAGCTGTTGAGAATAGGGTGCTAGAACTGATGTACATGCCAACAGATGACTGCTGATGTGCTCACGAAGGCACTGCCTAGCTGTAAGCACTTGTCGTTTGTACGAGATATGCTTGAAGTCCTCCAGGATTAAGAGGGCGTGTTGGAGGGTTAAAACCTTATTACTAATCCTGGCCGACTCCAATTTATTGAAATGACTGAGATTGTGTTCTGTTACTTTTCAAAAAGTTTTTTAATGTCATGTCTTGTGCTTAATAAATTCTGTTTATATTTTACACCAAATACGTGTTTAAATATGATTTCTATCAGACGGTCGCCATCAACTCGTTTACAGAACACGTGCAATCCGTACTGAAGGACTGCTCACGGGAAGTCCCAGCAATGAGCGATCAACGCTGGATACTACCCGCTGACGTACGTAAACTGATAACCGAAAAGAACGCGGCCATCCGTGCCTACAGCAGCTTTCCCTGCGAGGCAAACAAAGCCCACATGCGTAATTTACAGCGTGCTGTAAAGGATCGCACCAGTGAGCTTCGTAATAATCAATGGGACAAAACGCTAAGCGAACTCGAGCCTACCCACCTAGCCTTCTGGCAGCTGCAACGCAAGTTGCGCTCCACCGAAGAGGCTTCGATGCCTCCCCTCACCCGACCCGATAAGAGCGTCGCATTCGACGACTCTGAGAAGGCCGAATGCCTAGCCGACAGCCTGGAGTCCCAGTGCTCCCCCAGCTCTCAACCAGTAGACAAGCGACATCTCGATGAGGTGAACGCATTCGTCGAACGTAGAACCGCCCTGCCCCCCGAAGAAGACCCTGATGATCCTCTGCCTCCGGTCACAGCTGACGAAGTGCAAGACATCATTAACAAACTTCAACCGCGGAAAGCACCCGGCTCCGACGGAATCACCAATAGGGTGTTCAAACTCCTCCCCGCTCAGCTCGTCGTGTTAATGGCGGCCATCTTCAATGGCGCCCTGAGCAACAACGCGTTTCCCCAAATATGGAAAGAGGCCACGGTCATCGGTTTCGCAAAGCCAGGCAAACCCAAGTCTGAGCCTTCGAGCTACAGACCTATCAGTCTCCTGAATGCACTCGGAAAAATCTACGAGAGACTTATGTATAAGCGACTCAAAGACTTCGCCGAGGCTAAGAGTCTCATCCCCAACGAACAGTTCGGCTTCAGGACCTGACACTCTTGCATTCAACAGACCCACCGCATCGTAGAACACTTGAGCGCTGGCTTCCAGCGTGGAGCGATGACGGGTGTATTGTTTTTCGACATAGCAAAGGCATTCGACAAAGTCTGGCACAACGGCTTATTATATAAGCTGTACAAACTGGGAGTACCAGACCGTCTCGTGCTCATCTTACGAGACTTTTTGTCGGATCGCACCTTCCGCTATCGCATCGGGAAGGCACTGTCTTCCCCCCACCCCATTAGAGCCGGAGTCCCTCAGGGCTCCCCGCTCTCTCCCCTTATCTTTACTATGTTCACCAGTGACATCCCCAAGAGCAAGAAGGCACAGTTAGCCCTGTTCGCGGACGACACGGCCATCTATTACACTGGCCGTAGTCACGACGCTATTTACAGCACCCTCCAAACCTCAGCCAACGTCTTAGGCGCTTGGTTCCGGAAATGGGGAATCGAGGTGAACCCCGACAAGAGCCAGGCAGTTCTTTTCTCTATACCGCGTAAGAATAAGCCACCCGCGCTCAGCCCGATCACTATGTACGGTAAGCCTATCCCTTGGGAGAAGCAAGCCAAGTACTTAGGAGTCTTACTTGACAACCACCTGTCTTTCGCGGCGCACATCAAAGCAGCTCGCGACCGAGCTGCCTTTGCTATGGGGAGGCTTCATTTCATGATTTCGACAAAAAGCAAGTTGTCACTCAAGTGCAAGTTGCGCCTTTACACCGCGGTGATCCGCCCCATTATGACGTACGCTTGCGTCGTGTACGCTCACACCAAGCCTAAGTACATCTATAGGATGCAAACCTTGCAGAACCGGTTCTTACGTAGAGTCACGGGAGCCCCGTTTTATGTCCGTAATGACCGTCTACACGTAGACCTTAGAATGCCCACCGTCCTTCAAAATCAAATTCAAAATCATTTATTTCAAGTAGGCCAGTTACAGGCACTTTTGAATAGTCAAACAACAATAAATATTAAGCTACAGTCCCAGTCACTAGACATAATAACTGTGAAAGTACTGTAGTTGCCCATTCCAAAGCGTAGATCTCTATGGAGAAGAATGGGCAAGAAACTCCATGGACACTCTTTTAAATTAGTAACTTGTTACAAAAATCTTGGTTACATCATTCATGTTGAGATGGTAAATTATGTGAGAACGATGTAGCAAGACGTGCACGTTAAAAGTGTCCACAGTAAAAACAAAAAAAAAAGAGAATTCTAAAATAAAATAAATAGTTCGAAATAAGCCGTGGCAACTAAGAGATGACCAGGCACAACTGACAGCGCCCGTTCACAAACATCACGCATGGATCAGCCATCATTCAACTCAACCATTTTGAAGGGAACTAAATGACCCGACACACGCGCCACCATCAGCGTGACATTTAAGTGAGCATGACATACTCTTAACCGCCAGGGCACATTGAAGTCAATAAAAGACGTAGATTTCCAGTAAATGATAGCTTTCTAGTACATAGTGCTCACACAATATGGGCTGTGCGACTATACAATACTAAATTAATTGAATTTATACAATGCAAAGTTAGTTTATACAATCTTCAGCAGCTCCAACAATACTATTTAATGCTATCGATTCATGCGCCCCTGTCCTTGTGGAGCAGGACCGGCATTGAGCCAAGCATTATTATCGGCGATATAATCGTCCAATTTGTAATAAGCTTGCTTACATAGTGTGCGTTTAATGCATGTTTTAAATTTCATCTCACTCAGTTCAAGAATACTTTGTGGAATTTTATTATAGCATCTTAAACAGTACCCCATGAAAGATGAGTCTACTTTAGCGAGTCTGAAGCCTGGCTGAACTAATTGGTCCCTATTTCTAGTACTGTAATTATGTCTGTCACCTCTTTTAATAGAAAGATGCAGATTTTTTCTTACGTACATTATGTTTTCATAAATGTATTGACAATGTACCGTCATGATGTTAATGTCCTTAAACAGTTCCCTTAGAGAATCGCGCCTACGGAGATTATATATGGCTCTGATGGCTCTTTTTTGCAGAATAAAAATAGACTCGATGTCTGCAGCCCGTCCCCATAACAAAATGCCGTAAGACATTATACTGTGAAAGTAACTAAAATAGACCAATCTCGCGGTATCTACGTCGGTATATTGACGGATTTTTCTAACAGCATATGCTGCTGAACTTAGCCGCCCCGCAAGAGATGTTAAATGAGAACCCCACTGCAGCCTTGAATCAAGCGTAATCCCCAGGAACACTGTATTATCGACAAATTCTAGTTTCTCATTATTCAATATTATATTACAATCACTACTCTTAACATTCGGTAATGAAAATCTTATGCATTTAGTTTTTTTTTATTTAATACTAAATTGTTTGCTGTGAACCAATTATGGACCTGAAGCAGGGCATTATTAACGTTATCTAGATTTTGGGCCCGTCTATTTATCTTAAAAATTAAGGAAGTATCATCAGCAAATAACACCATATTTTGAGGTTGATTTTTTAATAAATAGGGTAGATCGTTAATATAGAAAGAGGAAAGGACCCAATATAGACCCTTGCGGAACCCCCATTTTTACTTTTAAACCCTGTGAATTAACACCATTTATTTGAACTTGCTGTTGCCTTTTACTCAAATAAGATTTTACCAAACTAAGTGCAAGTTTACCTAGTCCGTAATGCTCAAGTTTCAAAAGCAATGTGTCGTGATTTACACAATCAAATGCTTTCGAGAGGTCACAAAATATTCCTATGGCGTCTTGGGACTCTTCCCACGCTGTAAATATGTGCTTGAATAAGGTTACACCGGCGTCAGTCGTACAACGTCCCTTGGTGAAACCATACTGTTGATCGTGCAAAATTTTGTTGGTGTTAAAATGATTGAGCATTTGATTAAGCATTACTTTTTCAAACACCTTGCTAAAAACTGGCAACACGGATACAGGTCTATAATCTCCGGATTTGGAAAGAGGTATGACTTTACTGTATTTCATTAAATCCGGGAAAACTCCTTGGTCCACACACAAATTAAAAATTAAAGCTAAGTAAGGTGCTATAGCTAATATTTCCAAACTGTCTTTATTTTATTTTCTGCGTTTTTGATCAGTTTATGAAACGTCTTTCGAAGCGTTTCTTCGATAACGCCAGTAAACACCGTAATCCCCTGATCGCAGCGGCCGCCCGTTACGAACCCTCGCGCATTAGTACAGTACGCCGTCCTCGGCATACCCTCGTCACTCCCGATGATGCTATCACCCTCCTCCAGGAGAGTAGCAAAGAGACTAGCACTCTTAAAAAGTTTAGACACAAACCGCCGTCTTTCCGACCTCGCCGTCGAGGTCCGTCGCGACGTCCCGGTCCATGCCCTCCCCGACCCTCGCTCGAGCCAGCCCGCGATGCTGTGCCAGTAGTTTTAAATCAGCCCCTAAATAATGATATCATTCAGATCCAGCCTGTCCCCCCCCCAGCGACGCCCTAAGCCGAGGCTCGTACCCCACAGGGGGTGCCCTAAGCGTGTAGTCGCTTAGTTTGTAAGTTTTATGCCCTGGCTGGAGGCACCCACAGGATAGTCCGGTTAAGCAGACGACAACCTCCTAGGTTTGAACTGCGAGATGCCATTCCCAAAAAAAAAAAAAAGTGGAAGGGGTCATTCTCCGTTTACTCGTCGTAGAGGAAGGAAGTGTAGTAAAGTGTGTTAAGCAGTGCTGAGAAGTGAATAAAGTGGTGAAAGAGTGCTTGCCGCAGTTTTATTGTGTGGTATCCTTTTATCTCAGAAGTGGGATCCTCACGTTCAATATGGACGATAAAGAAAAGCGAAGGTTGCGAAACCTGCAACAAAGTCGCAGCCGCTCCCGATCTCCAATTTTACATCCAATGCCACCACGTCGCAGCAAGCAGCGTGAACATCGAACATGGGGTTGGTGGCGAGGATCGTGGCGATAGCGAGCGGCGCGACCGGTGCGTCGACGTCAACAGTGAGCAGCGCGGGCACCTCGACAACAGTGAGCAGCGTGGGCGCCGCGACAACAATGAGCAGCGCGGGCGCCGCGTCAATAGTGAGCAGCGCGGGCACCGCGTCAACAGCGAGCAGCGTGGGCACGACCAGAACGTCGTGATGTCAGCGAGCATCGAGGTCATCACGACGACTACGAGCCACGTGAGCGTCGCTACGAGAGCCGCGGGTCAAGGCGTCTAGAAAATCATCGGAATCGCGATGTCCGTCCTGGGCATCGCTCCAGGTCACGTAGCCCTTTGTTTACTTCTAAAGATGTAGCTAAAATAATAGTCTCTTAAGTCTAATTCCACGCTCCAGCCGTCTGAACCGAGTGCACATACCAACAAACTTGATAACAAAAATATTTTACCAGAATTTGATCCATCTCTAAGAAAACAACGAATGGACATTTGGCTTCGTAAAATCAATGAATGTGCCTCAGTATACGGTTGGGACGAGCGAACAACTATTTAATTTTTTATGCAAAAACTGCAAGGACTGGCCAAAGTTTGGTATCAAAGTTTAAGTACAATTCTTTATACATGGGAAGAGTGGAAGGAAAAGCTTTTGAGGGCATTTCCTTGCGAGCAAAATTATGGCCAGTCCTTGGAGGACATGTTGAGACGTAAGAGCAAGTATAATCAGCCTATTGAAAATTACTTCTATGAAATACTCTCCCTTATTAATCAATGTGAAATTGTGGGGAAACGAGCTGTCGATTGCGTTATCCATGGTCTCAGTGACAAAACGGTTAAATCTGGCGCGTTGGCTTTGCAATTTTCTGATCCCGAGCAACTATTACAATTTCTACTAAGCAATAAAGAATTTCCACAGCCCTTATCTATTAAAAATAAACATGAGAGTTCCAATAGTATTGAACAACATAAGACAGGTACTAGACAAACTATTCAGAACACGGGATTTTATTGCTACAATTGCAAGGAAAAGGGGCATTCCTATATTAAGTGTCCAAAACCTTTGTTAAAATGTCACCATTGTCACAAGATAGGACATAAAGTTGAGATTTGTAGATCGAAAGTGGAAAATCAGCCAACTAGAACTAATACCATACCCAAAACAATGTGTATACTGTCTAACTCTGACCCAAATGAAAAATATGTTAAGGAAGTAATAATTAACGGGGTACCTTTGGAGGGGTATATCGATTTTGGGAGTGAAGTCACTTTAATTAAACAATCTAGTGCAAAGAAATTAGGGGTTCAATATGACGAAGTACCCACTACTATGAAAGGTTTCGGCAATGGCCTTGTGCAATCGTTAGGTTCAGCTAAATTATCCTTATCAATCGATGGGGTTTCAGCGACAGTTCTTTGCAAAGTAGTCGATGATTATTTGCTTGATAGGCCGGTTCTAATTGGTCAGACGTTTTCGGAACAACCTCACGTCATAGTGTATAAGGATGCATCCAAATTACATTTCCTTGATGTAGGTGCCGAGATCCCTTCCAATTGTTTTGACGATCATGAGGCTCGGTCAATAAAAGTAAAAATAGTAGGGCATAGTAAAATTCATGGCACTGCCAGCGTAAAGGCAGCAACAGAGTCTGTATTTAGTGGCAATATTTTATTACATACAAAAAATATAGGAAAGCCAAACGACCAGTCTGTGGTACTTGGTGGTATTTATAAAGTTTTAAAAGGTATTTTTAATGTTACTATAACCCCATGCTCAATCCCGTGTTTTCTTCAAGAAAATTATATCTGAATAAATCGTGAGAAAATAGACGTTGTACAAAGATTGGTTAATGCATCAACAGAACTAGTTAACATTCAAGAATGTAATAATTCCGATCAAATAAATAATCAAATAAAAATCGGGGATTTAGTACCTCACCAAGATAGAACAAGGCTCATGGAACTACTTAAGCGTTATCAGCATTGCTTTGCGTTCGATTTGCTAGAGTTAGGTTGTACTGATGTAATAGTTAGCAAGACTTACCTCTGACAATGTTTAAAAAAATACTCTTCAAACTGTTGCTTGTTAAAAGATATTACACCATTAAGGACTATTTAGAAGACAAATCAATAGAAGAGGATATTTTTTGATATGCGTGACTTATTGACATGTAGTACTATTTAATATTTTTTCTTTTATCTAATCGTTTGACATTATATAATTAGTAAACTTTGACTTTTCGCTCTACTTTCCAATTTGACATTGTATTAAAATCATATTATAATTACATTAATGGGGATATAACTTTATTTAGCGTTTTTGATGACAAACTAACTATTATAAATACATTGTTGCGGCCTAAAACTTGGCCACTTTGACTTTATATGCTAATTTTAATATTTCTACACCGGCAACGGTAGTGTATGTGAAACTGTTTAATATTAAGATCCTAATGTACCTACCATTCATTCAGAAATAAATATAATTCAATTCACAGATGAGCATTCAGTTGTCAAACGACCGACCTGTACTATATCGTCCCTATAGGCTCTCGCACCATGAGCGTGAGAAGGTTCGCACCATGGTGGATGACATGTTAAAAGCGGGAATCATTATGGAATCCATATCTAGTTATGGATTCTCTAATGATTCGACGAACTAGGATGATGGGACTCGCTTAGCTAGCTACGCGAGTCCCATCATCCTAGTTCGTAAAAAGGATGGCAAAGTACGTATGTGTATTGACTACAGAATGCTAAACGCTAATACAGTAAAGGAGAGGTATCCAATGCCAGTAATTGATGACGAAGTGTGTCGACTATCAGGGCAGGCATGGTTCATCACCTTAGACTTAATGTCAGGGTACTATCAGGTGCCCATCCAGGAACAACATAAGCATTTGACCGCGTTCGTCACCCCAGACGGACAGTACGAATTCAACCGTATGTCGTTTGGACTGGCGAAAGCTCCTGCAGTGTTCCAACGGATGATGAACCGTGTTTTAGGATCTGCTCGCTTTGATAAAGCTACCGTTTATATAGATGACGTGCTAGTCTACGGCAAAGACATAGACGAAGCCCTAACGAGGCTTGAAGAAGTTCTGCAGTTACTCGAACAAGCCAAATTAAAATTAAACCTCTCAAAATGTAGTTTTTTGCAAAACAAAATTGATTATTTAGGATATGATATTAGCTCATCAGGAATAAGGCCTGGTAAAGCCAAAAAACGATCCGTGTTAGATTTTCCGCGACCCGTAAATGTTCATACAATTCGACAGTTTTTAGGGCTCGTAAGCTATTTTCGTAAATTTATACAAAATTTTGCCGACCTTGCCTCTCCACTGACAAAACTTTTAAAAAAGGATACGAAATGGGTATGGGAAGATGCACAAGAACAAGCCTTCCAAGTTCTTAAGTCACGATTGAGAAAAAAGTTTAGGGTATTTTTGCTAGGTAGGGAATTTAAGATTGTCACTGACTGTAGCGCTTTACGTTGTACTTTTCAAAAGCGAGACCTTATACCCCGAATAGCTCGATGGTGGCTCACTCTGCAAGAGTTTGACTGTACTGTTGAATACAGGGCAGGCACAAAAATGGCTCACGCAGATGCTCTCTCGAGAAACCCGGTAGTTGACACAGAAATGACAGATTTAGAACTACACTCCATTTTATCCATCAGTGATGAAGACTGGCTTCTTACTTTTCAGCTAGGTGATACAGAACTAGAAAGAATTCGTAACATAGCCAATACTAACGTAGACTCAAAAGGCCTTGAATACATAAGGGAAAATTACTTGATAAAAGAAAACAAATTCTTTAATTTAAATATCTTGACGGGGATAAAAACAAAATCAGATGCGTGGTTCCTAAGGGCGCGAGGTGGCAGAAATGTAAAATGACTAAGGGCGCGAGGTGGCAGATATGTAAAATGAACCATGATAACATTGGTCATGTGGGTGTTGAAAAAACATTAGATCGTATAAAAAAGTACTATTGGTTCTCTAAAATGTCGCGTTATGTAAAAAAATATGTCAATTCTTGCATTGACTGTAATTATGCAAAAAAGACTACTACTCGCGAAGGATTGTTGCACCCTTTCGCAAAAGCAGCCACACCTTTTCACACGTTGCAATTCGACCACCTTGGGACTTTTGTGAAGTCCAATAAAGGTTACACTCATATTCTTGTGGCTGTGGATTCGTTCACGAAGTATGTGTTTATTAAACCTGTCCGAAATACCAACGCCCAGAATGTTATAAAAGTTCTTGATGAAATCTTTGACACATTTAGGAACCCTGACAGGCTTGTAAGTGATCGAGGAAGTTGTTTCACATCTCATGCATTCAAAAACGCGAAATGGTTGGTCCCGAATATGGTTGTTGATGTTGCCTGCAAAAGTGTAGTAGTTTCATTGCACACTGAAACTTGCCTCGCTTGCGTGACTCGCCTGTCTATTGTACCTTTGTATCTAAAGTGAGGAGTGTGCCCGGCCTGGCCATAGTCCGGGCTGAATGCTCGCTAAATACTCAATTCAAAACCACATGTAGAGGTTTGAAAATTTTTTTTATTAAATAAATTACATCAATACACGGGACGAGTGCTTAACAGAACATGTTAACATATTTAACGTCAAATACAGATTGCGCTCGTGCGTAAAGGAGTGTACCAAACATTTAAGCAATAAAAAAGATTTAGGTTCTAATCAAACCGATTAAAAGTTTCATAATTATAAGTTAAGATTTTTGATTACGTTAGGTTACTTACATGATTAAATGTAAAACAACGGTATTACATCACAGCAATAGAAATACAACAGCTTCCTCCTACATCCGAGATTGCCGGAATTGGCGTCACGGTTCTTACCGCCCCAAAAGCGACGTGCCCTATTAAGATGGCTCCTAGTGATGAAGTTAAGTGTCTGTTCTTTACGGTTTGGGACTGCCCAGTTTGCCATCGCAACGTACTAGAAAATAACAACATTCTAAGATAAACAAAGACGTAAGTAAGTATCGAGCTGGTGTAAGCCGTTACGACTGTCGGGCGGTTTTTGTGTGACAGCCGGAACTTAGTTTAACGTGATCTCAGAGGCACCAAGTAGTCATGTCGTGACACGTAGATACAATTGACTTACTCTTCAACGTACTCCAAGGTACGGAGAGATTTGAACCTCGAGCTGGTGTAAGCCGTAACGACTGTCGAGAGGTTTTTGTCTGACAGCCGGGACTAAGTTAATATTTAGTGTAAAAGGCACACTTGGAGTGTTTAAACCGTTGGTGACCGATTTCTCTCCCTAACTGGCGGAACTTCCGCGCTACCAGATTTTCGTCATCTCAAGCGGGTTAAACACACTAATAGGGTCGCGATTGCGTCCTGAAGCAAGCAAATCCAAGGAACGTCAAATCTACATTATGTTTCTAAACAATTTAGATTTTAAATTTCATTGGGTAGGCCTATCGTCCAACTAGAAACGTTAACATTTTCTTAGATATGCGACTATCACATGACCATTCCAACTAAGAAATCTCTGGCTCCGATCTGTCCGACGAAAAATTTAGTATCAAGCTTGCGCCCGTAACCACTGCCAACGATATTTGTATGACAGCCGGGACCGACGGCTTAACATGTTCTCCGAGGCACGAAGTAATCACATCGTGTCAGGTAGACAAGAGTAATCTACAACCTATTTATAACATATGTACTTATTAAAAATTAAGTATCAAGCTTGCGCTCGTAATGACTGCCAAAGGTATTTGACAGCCGGGACCGACGGCTTAACGTGCTCTCCGAGGCACGAAGTAATCACATCGTGTCAGGCAGACACAAGTAATTTACTACCTTGTTATAACATACTTATACAAGAATTCAATAAAAGCTTTCGCTCGTAACGACTGCCAAAGGTATTTGATGACAGCCGGGGCCTAATGTGATCTCCGGAGGCACCAAGTTTTTTTAGTAAAAAGACTAATGTGGTTGTTGGTAACTGCAACACATTCTTTTTATTATGATTCAGATTAGTTCTTCAGTTAGCGCTCCGCTCGTTTGCTTCCAGTACGGTGCAGCTATCTTATTCACAGTAGCGTTATACACACGAAGCATAATGAGTTGTCAGTTCCTGGTAGTTAGTAAATGGTCATTGCAAATGTATTGAAAATACTAAAAAGTGAGTGCGTTTTGCATTGGTCAAAGGTCATTTCATCTTTTCGATAATTTAACAGGAAGGGTTGGTCACTGATCCCCTTAACTAAAATATCGATTTTTATTGCTTTAATTACTGTGTCTGTTGCTGGACTATCATGTTACTCTTAGGCCCGATTTCACCCGGAAGCCGGGGCGCCCTGCGGACTCTCCGTCCGCATACCGGCCCATTGTGTTGCTCGACGAGGTGGGCAAGCTCTTCGAAAGAGTCATTGCTAACCGCCACGCCGGGCACCTTGTGGGGATGGGGCCGGATCTGGCGGAACACCAGTTTGGTTTCCGCAGAGGGCGTTCGACGGTGGACGCCATCATGCGCGTGAGGGCTCTCACGACGGGGGATGCGGTGTCCAGGGGTGGGGTTGTCTTGGCGGTGTCTCTTGACATCGCCAACGCCTTCAACACCATGCCCTGGAGCTGCATTAGGGAGGCACTCCGGTATCACCGGGTGCCGACCTACCTTCGTCGTGTGGTCGGGGACTACCTGACGGATAGGGCCGTCATCTACCCCGGTCGCACCGGAGAATGGAACCGGCGAGAGATGTCGTGCGGTGTTACAAAGGGATCGGTTCTGGGGCCGCCCTTGTGGAACATCGGCTACGACTGGGTGCTGCGCGCCGACTTCCCTAGCGGTGTCAGTGTAGTTTGCTACGCTGACGACACGCTGGTGCTGGCACAAGGGAGGTCGCACGAGGCGGCGGCCGAACTTATGACACGCGGGGTTGCGATAGTCGTGGAGAGAATCCGGCAACTGGGTCTCGAGGTGGCATTGCACAAGTCCGAGGCCATGTGCTTTCATGGGCCTCGGAATGCGCCACCGTCGGGATCCATACTGACGGTAAGAGGGGTTCCCATCGGCGTCGAGTCGACGCTGAGGTACCTAGGGCTTGTCCTCGACAGCCGGTGGAACTTCGTGGAGCATTTCCGACGTTTGGCCCCCAAACTGGAACGGGCAGGGGCTGCGTTCAAGCGGCTCTTGCCCAACCTGGGGGGTCCAAACGCCTCCTGCCGCAGGCTTTAAGCGGGGGTCGTGCGGTCCATGGCCCTTTACGGGGCCCCGGTGTGGGCGCGTTCTCTGAGGCGGCGAGCCGCCCATTATCTGACCGCGCCCCAGAAGGTGGTAGCCGTAAGGCTGATCCGGGGGTACCGCACGATCTCCGGCGAGGCGGCGAGCCTCTTGGCCGGATTGCCGCCATGGGATCTGGAGGCGATAGTCCTCGCGTGCCTGCACGAATGGCGCGCGGAGGCACTACGCCGGGGGGAAACTCCGCTGCCGCGGCAAATTGTCGCTCAGCGGACAGACCTCCGGCGCGATCTCATGGCGACATGGAGAGAGCGACTGTCGCAACCCCGTGCAGGGCACGCCACAATAGTGGCGATAAGTCCCCTCTTTGAGGAGTGGCTAGAGAGGCGCCACGGCGCCCTCACCTTCCGCCTGACGCAGGTCCTCACCGGACACGGTTGTTTCGGGAGGTTCCTGCACCGAATCGGGCGGGAGGAAACGCCCGGGTGTCACCACTGCGAGGATCGGCCGGAGGACACGGTAGAGCACACTGTGGAGCTATGCCCCGCTTGGGCTGAGCACCGCCGTGTCCTCGTAGCGGCGATTGGCGGCGGCGACCTCTCGCGTCCGGCCCTGGTTCAATCCATGGTCCGGAGCGAGAGGGAATGGGAAGCCGTCGCCTCCTTCTGCGAAGCAGTCATGCTAGCGGAGGAGGTGGCGGAACGTGAGAGGGAGAGAACCTCACGTCCCAGCCGCCGCGGGAGACGCCCCGGGCGTCGGGGGGCAACCAGTGGCCCCCGGCCACCGTAGGCGCGGGCCTGTGGACGGTGAGTAATGGGCTAGATCACCGTCCGTCCGTCTTATGACGACAGACCGTGCCGACGGCGCGTTCGTGTTCCACGCGCGCCTCAAGGAGATGTCAGCAAATCGGAAGGGGTCCGAGAGGGCCGATGCCTGCCAGGGCTGCGGGTTGTTCGAAAGAGATACCGTGCCCCTGGAACGCAAAGGGCTAAGAAGGAACATGGATGGGTTTTAGTCAGTCAAGTCTGACACTCCCTTCCGCTCCGCCCAGAGCGGAAGAAGTCATTTGATGATTTCCCATCCTAAAAAAAAAAAAAAAAGGCCCGATTTCACCAAAGTCGTCGTTATCCGAGAATAACTAGTCCAGGGATAAAATTATGCACTGCGTCTAATGCCAGAAAAACGCATAGTGCGTTTCACCAGTTTATAATGACAGAAAGTTAGTCTCGGTATAACTATTCTTTGTTATGAGCTTTTTGGTTTTCTGTGACGCGTTGAATGTCAAGTGGTGAATGAATGAATGTGAATGCAAATAAATTAAATAGGCTTGTCGTTATCTTAGTACAGTATAGCATTCAAGGACTTTTTTAATTTAGTCATCCTTGCACATGTGTCCGTGGCCGGTGTCGTTTGTAGGTACTAAAAGTTACACAACAATCATTGACACAATACGTCATTGACTACAATAAGATCAACATTGGGTATCTTTTTTCTTGACTTTGTCCATAAATTACACATCTTGCACCTACTAATCTCTCAGATATCTGATATTCAATTTTAAATAGGAATTTTATTGGTATTTCAACATTATTATTAAAACTAAATTAATTACTATTCATAAACAATTAAAACTAGATAATTAAAACTAAAATAACAACAAACGGTCTTTTGCCGTCGTCGCCTGCCAAGCCATTGGGCTCTAAGATAGCTGGAACGCCGACGGTAACAAGAGCTCGGCAGATGATGTCGTTTTAGTTCGCGTGCCTCGCAAAACGGCCCACTCTTCGGTTGCATGACAGGCCGTGGTGTCCGAGGCTGTTGACAGCTTACACAGTTACAGCGATGAGGAGTGCAGCAGGCGGCACCAAGACCTAAAGAAGCAGCGAGGCGGAAGGTCGGGTCGTTGAACAAAGTACCTGATGCTCAGCGACGGTTTTTAGGGTTCCGTACCCAAAGTGTCAAACGGGTCCGTCCGTCCGTCCGTCTGTCACCAGGCTGTATCTCATGAACCGTGATAGTTAGCCAGTTGAAATTTCTACTGAGTGTGTATTTGTGTTGCCGCTTTATAGCGGCAACAGAAATACACACTCAGTAAAAAAAAAACAGAAATACTAAAAACAGAATAAAATAAATATGTAACGTGAGCTCCCATACAAAAAAGTGATTTTTTGCTCGTTTTTATAAAAAATGGTACGGAACCCTTTGTGCGCGAGTCCGACTCGCACTTGTTAATAATAATTTATGTGCTGCTGCTTTAAATAAACGAAATCTAATCATGAAATCCTACTCGTCGTAGTTGTAAAAACGCAAATTTCTTACTTTTAAACCATCTTCACTATCGCTTTCACTGTCCGATAACATTCTTTTCAAATGTTGCAATTCTAGTACTTACTTACTATTTTCTCTGAAACGCAATTCAATTAGCACATCAGATCACAGTACTGCTAAGAAGGTAGGCAGCTCAGCTGACATAAGAATTTGACGCCATTTTAATTATTATCTGAGGAATAAACCTGTTATACCTTCAAAATTGGTGGTATAAGAGTTAATCGTGAAATGAGTTTTCATTTGTTATCGGTTATCGGAAAGTAAATAACAGCTTTATCCTTGGAATAAAACTTATTCTATATTGGTGAAATCGGGTCTTAGACATTTAAGTTTAACAATAGTTAATGAATATAATTTAATATCAGTACACCCAATTTATTTAATCATTTATTTTTTTTGTGTATTTTTCATTTTTTTTCCATTGCCGTCACACGTTTTAACAGTAACACACAGCTTTTTTTTATTAATTTTTCTCTTAATATTTTTTTACACGCACATTTAAACTAAACCTTATATGGTACAGACAATAAAAAAAAATATAAATCACCACTCATTTAATTTCTAGATGTTGGCACTTTTTAAGTCCTCCAGCCATTCCGTCTTCTAATAACTCAATTCTTTGGATTGGCAAATATCACAAAAACCTTATCGAATCTAAAATAACCGAACTGGACTACCATATATTGCATTACCATACAGTGCTGTGAAACCAATCATTAAAAAAAAGAAGCACGATTACGATTTTATTAGATTTTTTGTTCGTGTGACATTATTGTTGAGTCTGTCTGCTTTTGATTTCACTGCTTATACAAACCCAACTCTCATCTTTTTTTTTTCATTCTGTTTGATCCCTTAGTCGCCTTTTACGACACCTCATGGGACGAAAGGGGTTGGTATATTCTTTGCCGCGTACCACACGGCCATCACTACATAACGTCAAAATGTATTACAGTTTAATATAACCGTTTTGATTTTACAATATGTCCGGATTGTTATAATAGTCCAGGAAAATTAGTCAAATTAGGGCAAGAATCTCGGAATGAGAGATAGTCGGCTATAAACTTGTATAAACCTTATTTCGACACCATAAAACTTGTCTCAAAACCTACTTATCGTAGGGTTTCCGCGACACTAGATATTCCAAGGTCAAAGGGCAAAAAAAGATTTTGACATTTATTGCAATTATATCGTTTCCTACGGGTTTTATGCTATTTGTATTAAAATAGATATTGTAGAGGATTAAATTCTCTCCAACTTTTGTTCGAACATTTTTTTTTTTATACCTTGGACCATTTTCGAGATAGAGGGCAACATTTCAACCGTGTTTATTATCAAGTTCAGACTTGTTTATGGCATGATTTAAAACCCCAAAATTGGGGTGGGATAATGCGTGATGAATTTATGGAATCTGTTATGACAATGAATGCACTAGCTCCAGAGGAATTGCTTAACACAATATTCGGCAACTGCAAGAATGGTTGTGGTTCGCGATGTGGATGCAGGGAAGCAGGGTTGCAGTGCTCTTTAGGCTTGCGGCCAGTGTAATGGTCTTGTCATAATGCTTCACCATATCAGAATGATATCAATGAGGACAGTACTTTTGACCCCGAAATCCTTGAAGAACTGGAGACAAAATGTCGTTGAAGACGAGAACACAGAGGAATGTGAAATTTTACAGCGACTGGAAGACGATGATGATACGGAAGAAGAAAATTGAAATTAGAACTCGGAGTTCTTGTTATTATTTACATGTATGAAATGGTATTTTTCAATAAAAACATTTATAAAAATTTAATTCTTTTCTTTTTATTTCGTTAGGGTGTTTAGTATAAATGAGATTAGAATTAAAAAAACAATTAAAGTATTTTCCTTAATAACTTTATAAATTCACGAGTAGATAAGTGTTATTAAATGAATAGACACAGAATTATTGAAAAAAAAAATATAGTTAATAATAATCTGTGGCTCGGATATCAAATTGACGTGACAAAAATTTTCTTAACTCCTGTTTTATTTTAAATATTTTACCTAATATTGCAACAAAACTGATTTAAACAAACAAAAAATGAAAAGAAAAAAAAATCCGTTACCCAGAAAACTGTGCAAGACTAAAACAAATATTCAGAAAATGAAATAGTAAACGTCACCGATGCTGACCCGACTTCGAGCCAGAAAACTAACGGCACAACCACCATCTCCGGGCTCGTCGCTGAGCTCCGCCTCGCAGCCGCCACGCGCGGACGGACGCGCCACATCTGTGGGCGCTGAGTCGCCGGTCGCTGCAGTTGCGTCGAGTTCCAGCGACGAGTTTTCTCCCCGCCGTCGACGCCATCACCACCACGACGACGAGGAAGAGGACGGCTACCAGCGGGCTTGGGACCTCGAGGCCAACAGGCCCCAAACAGGGTCCCCTCTGCCGGTGGAAATGTGTTGCGCATGCGATGGACTCAGTCTATTAATGAGAATGTCATGCGCGCATATTATGGGGCTACTGAGGGTGGAAGCAACTTGACTGCGTACCGTGTTCGGATGCTCTCTCTGTTTCAGGTGCTTGAACCAGCTGTCAGCGTGTCGGCGCAGCGACTATCGGATCTGGTGCGGGTCATCCAGCGTAACCATATGTTGGATGACAATGTACTTGATCGACTACGCCTCGACTCACGGAGTAACCCAGTTACGCCTGCTTCGCCAATGATCGCGGCGCAGATGCAGAATGTATCCAGTGCTTCTTTCTTCGCTTTGGAGGGTGCATTCCGGGATTCCGCTCCACACCGCCTGAACTTAGACCACGTTTACCTCGTTTGCCTATGCACAAGAAAAACAAGGCGCTGGTGTGTACTCTAGATTCGCTGCTGTCAAACTGCTTTGACAACAGCGAAGACCTTGCTGATACCCACTCAATATTGTACTGCGCAGCCGTAGCGGCATGTCGTGTAGCTCACGTCAAATTTCCTGACAGTGACCGAGCTACACGACCAAAATAGCAACTGAAAATGGAATTGCATGATCTGATTCCGCCTAGCCCGTTTCATCATCGGACTACCAGACGTACGGCGATGCGCCATCGGTACTTGGTGGACATCCCACACATACGCACTAAGCGTTTTGGGAATACTTTTATAATGCGTACCGCTAAGGAGTGGAATTCCCTGCCGGAGTCTGTGTTTCCCGATAGCTACAATCTAGGGGTCTTTAAGTCAAGAGTGAATAGGTTTCTTCTAGGCAAGCGTGCTTCACCGTCGACCACATCATCGCTTACCATCAGGTGAGATAGTGGTCAAGCGCGGGCCTATAGATAATAAAAAATAAAAAAAAATATCTGTTCCAGCTTGGCAGTGCAGGATTAAGAGGCGTATCGGTGAGGCTAGAGTACTCATCGGCAAGTTAATCTGCTTCAGGGGAGCAATACTCGCCCTAGAGTGATGCGCTTTGTGAGGCAGGCGTTCTCGGGAACTGACATTAGTTCTCGTGATTATTTGGCCTGCGTCACAGAGCGTATCGACTTGCTGAAGCAGAAGATCTGTGCATGGGCAAGCCGTATTCGTAGGTACAAGCGGCGAGTGGAGCGATACACTCAGAATCGCACATTCCGAAGCGATGAAAGGTGGGTATATAGGGCTTGGGAACGACCAGACCAAGGGGTGACTGACACGCGTCTGCCGGATGATGACGCCATATATTTATTCTGGCGCAGCATCTGGTCGGTGCCTGTCAGTCACACTGAGGGCGGTTGGACCCGGGAGGTTGAACAAGCGTGTGATCCAATAACAGAAATGGGGGCAATTATCATCAGCCCCCAAGACGTAACTCGTGCAGTCCGTCCGTTACCTAACTGGAAATCTCCAGGACCGGATGGACTGCACAACTTCTGGATCAAATGGTTCCAAAGATCGCACGCTCGCTTGGCGTCCCAGTTTCAATCAGCCTTAGAGTCAGGGTCGCTGCCCCAGTTCCTGACGACAGGCATTACCCACCTGCTCCATAAATCAGGTAGTACTGCGGAGCCCAAAAACTATAGACCTATCACTTGCTTACCAACGGTCTATAAAGTTCTAACATCCATTTTGAGAGCTAAAATTAACCAACATATTGAGAGTAATTCCATCATGTCTCCCTCTCAGAATGGATGTAAGAACGGGTCCCGTGGTACTAAGGAGCTGCTCCTCATTGATATGGCCATTAGCCAACAGGTTCGCCGCTCCCGAAGGCATCTGTCTACATGTTGGATAGATTATAAGAAGGCCTACGACTCGGTTCCGCATACATGGCTCATGAGGGTGCTGGAGTTGTACAAGATAGATGCAACTCTACGCGCCTTCCTTGAGTCGTGTATGGGGCAATGGAGGACGGTCCTTCGCTATCCAGGATGTCGACAGATGCAGGGGAACAGCGAACCGATAAGGATCGAGCGTGGTATATTTCAGGGTGATAGTCTGAGTCCATTGTGGTTTTGTCTAGCCTTGAACCCTCTTAGCACACTGCTGGAAGGTTCAGGTCTGGGCTATCGGTTGAGGAGAGGTGGTCAGGTCATATCTCACCTTCTTTACATGGATGATCTGAAAATCTTTGCCCCCAACAATTTGAAACTGATGAAGCTACTGAAGGTAACTGAAACTTTCAGTAGCGCCATCAGGATGGAATTTGGTGTGGACAAATGTTCAGTCATGCATGTGAAGCGAGGGGAGATTACGGAATCCGTGGGAACTCAACTCTCTGATTCCGTACACCTTAGATCGCTCTCCTCAATAGAAACCTACAAGTATTTGGGTATGTCGGAAGCATTAGGCATCAATACTGCTGACATGAAACAATCGTTGAAGGAGCCTTTAGGAGTCTTTAGCCGCCTGAATAAGGTGCTAAGCAGTCTTCTGTCAGGCGGAAATAAGGTGCGCGCCTTCAACGGTTGGGTCATGCCGGTTTTGATGTATTCTTTCGGCATACTCAAATGGACTCAGACAGAACTTGATGCCCTAGATAAGAAAGTCCGCGTACTGCTGACCGCAAATCGGATGCATCACCCACGGTCGTCGGTGATGAGACTGTATATCCCGCGGAAGTGTGGGGGTCGTGGCTTCTTAAATGCTAAGACCCTGCACAACCGTGAGGTATGCAGTCTCAAGGAATACTTCCTAGAAGCCGACGTGGGGATGCACCGAGATGTAGTCTCAGTGGCCAAGGGCCTTACCCCGCTCTTCTTGGCTAACGAGAACTGGCGCAAGCTTGTAGTATTAGACACTAATGATCGCAAGGAGGTATGGCAGAGCAAGGAGCTTCACGGACGCTTTTACCGGGCCTTACATGGGCCCGATGTAGACTTCTTAGTGTCCGTATCCTGGCTGCGTTTCGGTGACCTCTTCGGGGAAACTGAAGGTTTTGTCTGTGCAATAATGGACGAAGTTATGCTGACGAATAACTACCGGAAACATATTATGAAGGACGGGACGGTGGACGTGTGTCGGGCATGCCACCGTCCGGGTGAGTCCATCAGACATATTATTTCTGGTTGTTCTCGTCTGTCTAACGGAGAGTACTTGCATAGATACAACCTTGTTGCCAAGATTATCCACCAGCAACTTGCTTTGAAATACAACCTTGTGGAATCAGAAGTGCCATACTATAAGTATGCGCCCGACCCAGTTCTCGATAATGGTTTTATCACGTTGTATTGGGATCGACCTATCGTCACTGACAGGACTATTGTTGCCAATAAGCCTGACATTGTGTTGATAGATCGATTGGAGCGTCGCGCAATGATTGTTGATATAACGGTCCCGCTTTACGAGAACCTCGTGAAAGCAGAGAAAGATCGCGAGGTTGTCGACATGTTGGACGTGACAACAGCAGTCATTGTGCCGATAGTCGTGTCGGCCAATGGCTTGATAGCCAAAAGCTTCGACCAACATCTGCGGAGTCTTTCGCTTGACAGCTGGATCAAGGGCTTGATTCAGAAAGCAGTACTTCTGGACACGGCACGTATTGTCAGGAGGTTCCTCTCTCAAGAGCCCTGACCACCGGTAGCCCGGACCCTGTTCCCGATGCTGGTGGGCTACTATTTTTTATATTTTTAAATGTTTTTTTTTTAATAATTTTGTAAAAATATTTAAAAATGTAATAACTATGTAATGAAAATGAATAAAGAAAGAAAGAAAGAAATCATTTATTTGCCATGAATGTGGGTACAAAATAAGATGTAGACATTGTAAAAGCAGTTCCAACACATTCTACCTTACGGCATGCAAAAGTAAAACATATTTTGTAACTACTCAATTATACAAAAAAATATCAAACAAATAGAAAAGAAAAATCATAGAAAAATACTGATATAAATCTACATCCTTTCTACATAGACTAAACATTAAAAACAATCATTATTCCATATAATACAAATGATTGATTAAATTGATTTGCCTACATCATCAAGGAACATTATAAAATTTCAAATAAAATAAAATATAACAAATTGTAATAATAAAATAGCATTATAAATTCTTATCATTCAAAAAATCTTGTACAGAATAGTAACATTTCTCTATTAGTAAGGATGTTAGCCTCTTTTTAAATATACTTAATGGTTCTTCTTTGTAGGCATGAGGTATTTTATTATAGATGACTGGCCCCATTGATAGCAAGCTTTTTCTTAATAATGCTGTTTTGTACCTATCTGTAAACATTAGATTTTTGTATTGCGATCTAACAGATCCTAGGAGTGTTCTAATATCGTCCATAAGGGTAAAAAGGTGTATGTTTGTTCTAACAAATAATGCAACTTCAAGTATATACAAAGACGGAAAGGTGAGTAATTTTAGAGACTTGAACACAGGTGCACAACTGTCGGTATTTTTAAGACTAGTCATTGATTTTAAGCAACGTTTTTGGGCCTTGAATATCCTTTCTCTCTCAGTACAATTACCCCAAAATATAAGTCCGAACCTCAAAACGGATGCAACTAGACCGTGATAAGCTTCCAGCACGGTGCGAATGCTAACTTTTTTAGACAGGTTATAAAGTACGTACGCTGACTTGCTTAACCTCATACATACATCCTCTGCATGTGGTTTCCAAGTCAGTTTATTATCAATTAAAATACCAAGGAATTTAGTAACGTTCGTCGATTCTACTTTTTGTCCCTCAAATTCAACACCATAATATTCAGCTCTTCGACGTTGGTGAAAATGCATAACTTTTGTTTTTTGTATATTTATAATTAGATTGTTTCTATTAAGCCAATTTATTATGTTTTTTAATGTGTTATTAATGTCGCTTTTGTAATTAATTTTATTGCCGCATTTTACTATTGCCGTACTGTCGTCTGCAAATAATACCATAGGTTGTTGAATTTGGCGAGGCAAGTCGTTAATATATAATAGAAACAGTAAAGGTACTGCAAGGCGTACTGCAAGGTAGCGTACTTGGTACGCTACCTTGCAGTACGCCATATTTGACTTCTCTGCAACCGGATAGATATTTATGTTCTTTTTTAGTCTTTAAACAAATCCTTGATACTTCTGTGTATTGCTTACGCTTATTAAGGTATGACTTTATTCGTTTAAGGACATTTCCTCTAATGCCGTACGTGTACAGTTTATTTTTAAGAGCCTCATGGTTTACGTAATCGAATGCTTTCGTCATATCAGTATAGATAGCGCATACAGGCATTTTATGTTCCACACTTGGCATGACGTTATTCAGTAAATCGTAAATTGCCATATTGATATTTTTGTTTTTTCTGAATCCCTTTTGTTCGTCACATAATATTTTATTTTTAGCTAAGAACTTATAGACTGACTCGTATATTACTTTTTCAAAAACTTTGGAAAACACTGGAATTAAAGGTACTTGCCTATAATTAGCCATGTCTTCTTTGCTATTTTTTTTTATGAAGTGGTTTTATAATTACTTTTTTAATACTATTGGGGAAGGTACCTGAGCTAATACTTGTATTCATTATGTGACATAGAGGTACAGCAATTATATCAGCCACAAATTTGACAACCGATGTTGATACGCCGTCGTAGCCGTGGCATTTTTATTTTTTAATGTTCCTATTGTTCTAACTATATCCTGTGGAACTACTGGCGGCAAGAACATTGAGTTTGGGTTATTAGCTATCCTAGTAATATTGTCTGATTCTGTGTCTTCGTTTGATACATCTTGTAACTTGGTCTACAAAGAAGTTATTAAAAGATTCAGCAATTTCTTGAGGGTCCTTAATAATAGAATTTTGGCTGTTGATTATAGAAAGGAAATAATAGTATCGTAATAGTTAAAATGCGAATTATTTAGAATTATATTTTTATCAATAAATAAACGTGTTTTTAATCGGGACTACAGGTTGACGTCGAATGATACTGTAAATAGTTAAACATTGCGCGCGCTCCGCCATTTATCTCGAAAATGGTTCAAGATATAAAAAAAATGTTCAAACAAAAGTTGTAGAGAATTTATTTCCCTACAATATCTGTATTAATAACAAATAACATAAATATAAATCAAACAACGGTTTTGTGAGAGAGTGACAAGAGTGAATGGTTTATTCTGTCTATCTTACATTCAGTACAGTAATGTTCAAAATACAGAATAGGTGTCGTTACAAGTCTTATTTTGATACTATATTAACACCCCCACTTATCAAAATAATATAGGTACACATAGCAACTTACCCCTTTAAAACAAACAAATAATTATACAAGTCTTACATCCTGTATTCCTAACAACTGCATAAAATAATAATGCTTGGTATTACCCAAACCTTTGGTAAGTAGGTCTGCTGGCATTTCAGCTGTATCCAAATATTTAAGTTCAATAATTTTATCAACCACACATTCTTTACAAAAATGGTAACGTATATCGATATGTTTGGTCTTCTTATTAAAACTATTATTTGAAGACAACTTAAGTGCACCCTGGTTATCATTACATAATACAATAGTATATGATTCATTAACAATTTCTTTAGACAAATTATGCAAATAAATAGCTTCCCTACAAGCATCAGCCATACCCATATATTCTGCTTCTGTGCTTGACAGGGCAACTGTTTTTTGTTTTTTTGCCTCCCATGATACCACACTTCCAGCTAATATAAAACATAGACCTGTGTAAGATCTTCTGTCTATAATATTATTTCCCCAATCTGCATCAACAAACCCTTCTAATTTAGAGTTACCATATCTAGTAAATTTTAACCCAAAATATTTAGTTTTCTTAAGGTATCTCAAAATTCGTTTAGCATATGCCCAAATTTCATTATTATAACTATTGTTGAACTGACTTAGGAAACTTACGGAATATGCAATATCAGGTCTTGTTAAGACTGCTAAATACATAAGCCCACCAATCAGTTGCTGATAAGGTATTTGGCTGTCACAATTTTTATCTTCTAAGTTAATATTCAATTTAGACTCTAAAGGCGTATCAGCTGACTTACAATCTGTCATGTTGAATCTGTTTAATAACTGATTAACATAATTTTCTTGACTTAATGTAATAGTGCCATTAACTTTATCAATATTAACAGACATCCCTAAACAATTTTTAACCTGTCCCAGATCCTTTAGTTTGAACTGTGATGACAATACCCTTTTCAAATTATCACATTCAATCTTATCATTAGTAAACACAAAGAAATCATCGACATACAATGTTATTATTGTTCTCTTTCTATCCTTAATCTTAGTGTACAAACATGGTTCTAATTTAGAGCGTTTATATCCGTTGCCAATAAGACATTCATCAACTTTCTTATACCAGGCCCTTGAGGACTGCTTCAGACCATAGATGGCTCTATTTAATTTAAGAACTTTATTATAATGATTTTGAGGATTTGGTAAACATTCTGGTATTTGCATGTAAATTGTTTCCTCAAGGTCCCCATTCAAAAAAGCTGTAGTTACATCCAGATGTGTAATATCTAAGCCTAATTTAACAGATAATGCAAACAGTAATCTCAATGTTGAATGCCTAACCACTGGCGAAAAAAATTCTGAATAGTCTACATCTTGCTTCTGCATAAAGCCCTTGGCTACTAAACGAGCACGGTAACGTACACTGTTATCACTGTCAAACTTTTTACGCAGCACCCATTTACACTTCACTACAGTTTCTCCATTTTTTGGCATATCTACTAACTCCCATGCGTTATTGTCCTCAAAACACTTAAATTCTTCTTTCACCGCCTGTAACCACTGTTCCTTTTCTGCTCCTTGTAGCGCTTCTTCAAGACATAGTCCACTAGCATCGTCAAACACGTCTTCAGGAATACACATATTTGACATCCCATACCTTTCTGGTTTCTTTCTGATTCTGCTAGATCTTTCACGCTTCTCAGGAGAGTCATCAGCATCCTCGTACTCACTAAGAACATAAGTATCACCTGAACTATTTGTAGTTTCAAGCAATGTATCTTCATCTGTGGTTACTTCATTTGAAATTGGTAAATCCTTGACAACTGTATCCCTCACTGAACATGAGTCTTGATGTTTTTCAATAATTGGTATACTTATCTCAAGATTCTTCTCATTTTCCATGACAATAACATCTCTACTAGTTGTCACACGTTTTGTTCTAGGATTATATAATCTGTAACCCTTAACGTTATCTGCATAACCCACCAGTATGTGCTCTTCTGATTTGCGGTCCCACTTTTGGCGCTTTTCTTTAGCCACATGTGCCATTACCTTGCTACCAAATATACGCAAGTGACTTATGTCTGGTTTGCACCCAGTCCAGATTTCATAAGGAGTTTTTTCATTAAGGGCAGGTAGAACTATGCGATTTTGTAAATAAACGGCAGTATTGGTAGCCTCTGCCCAAAACTCTTTCCCCATATTGGCATCAAATAATAAGCATCTGGCTTTTTCAACAATTGTACGATTATTCCTCTCTGACAAGCCATTTTGTTCCGGGGTATATGGGTTACTTCTTTGGTGAATAATACCTTCATTCTTGAGATATGAGTCAAATTCTTTATTTCAATATTCGCACCCATTATAGCTTCTCAAGATCTTTATTTTCTTTTTAGTTTGTTTCTCAACCTTTGCCTTAAATTCTGTAAAACATCTCAATGCTTCACTTTTATGTTTAATGAAACACACATGTATCATACGACTATAGTCATCAATAAATAATATGAAGTACCTGGAACCGGCCAAAGATTCATGCTCCATAGGTCCACAAATATCCGTGTGAACTAAATGAAGTAATTCTTTACTTCTTGAACCCTCATTTGTGAATGGCAATCGACACTGCTTACCTTCACAGCAAACTGTGCATGACGTCTTGGCAAGATCAACTTTTTCTTTAAGATTCATACCTTCAACAGCACTGGTCATTTTATTCAGGTATTTACTATTAACATGACCCAAACGACGATGCCACGTAATACCTGATGTAGCTAAATTAGCAACAACACTGTCTGGTACTATCAGCTTGTACACTCCATTATTCAATACAGCTGTGGCCACCAGTTCACTGTTCTTGTTGTATACTTCACAGCCATTTGTCGTAAACTAAACATTATTACCGGATTTTATTAACTGGCTCACTGACAGTAAGTTGGTAGTCAATCCTGGAGCACATAATACATCCTTGATTGGAATTTCAAATTCACATTGATCAGTTTTAGTTATAATGTTCACATCGCCGGAACACAATACTTGCAACCTCTCACTACTACTACTAACCGAAAATTTAATCAGTAAATACTTTAAAGAATTAAGAACAATAGACAATGGCCGCAAAACTAACCGCATATTCGTTCAAACAGAGTCCAACATTAAAAACATGCCTTCGTACCAATGTAATCATGGTCACCCTACTCTCATACGGTTTCATACTACATATTTTTTGTAAATATCTTCTAAAATATGAATGCTGCAGTTATATTCTCCATGTTTATCCAAACTAGGTTACGTTACCCGTCATTTAGTACTATAACTAAGCTTAAACCTGCTTTTAATAACGAGATAAACGCCATTGTATTTTAGGCATATTGCCGTCCGAGCGGCCAACTAAAATCGACTCTAACAAATCATTGAACCTACTTTCTAGTATTTTTTTCTGTTTATTCGCTGTAACAAATTAGGGACTAATTGTCCATACACATTAGCTTCTAATAATTTGATATATAAGGTGAGATACCTACCTACTCATAACCTGAAAACTAAATATTGCATAACTTTTCATTTATTTACTTTTTGATGTTTTTTTATTTTTGAAACAATTGGAACAAATTAAGACCTTTCTTTTGATGCATAATTCGTCTATCTGCATTATATAGTTTCTGTGTAATCACGGGCGATGACTACGGCAAGTGGCGGTTCTAGCGGCCAACTATTCTTGGTCATAGCGCCTTGGTTTTTTTTGGAACAGATTCACGAAAAGAGGTGTGTATGGGAACAAATTAGGACTAATTCCTGGCAAAGTTTCATCAAGTATTATGAGGTGGCCGCGTGGTTGAAACGGACACCATATAACGCACTATCTATAGTCATAATCAGCTTTGCTTTGGTTCTCGCATCATCTGCGGCTTCTATCATCTTCCCAGAAACTGGTTTAATGCAGTGCACCATATTTTCTAGGATTAAAAAATTCTCCGCGGCGAAGATCCATTCATTGTAGTTCTTCCGGCCTTTTAGTTTAGGAACATTTACTAGATAGTTCGCCGTCATTCTTGCAAACTTTTATTGCACACACTGAATAACACGTCGTTATCTATGTTTCACTACTTTTTACTCGCGATCAATCTGATTTATTAAAATAAAACTGAGAGCGCTGGGCCCATAACCTATAAATCAAACAACGGTTTTGTGAGAGAGTGACAAGAGTGAATGGTTTATTCTGTCTATCTTACATTCAGTACAGTAATGTTCAAAATACACAATAGGTGTCGTTACAAGTCTTATCTTGATACTATATTAACAATAAAACCCATAGGAAACGAGGTATTTGCAATAAATGTGTAAAAAATCGTTTTTTTTTACTTTTGACCTTGGAATATCTGGTAAGTAGGTACGATAAGTAGGTTTTGAGACCAGTTTTAGGGTGTCGAAATAAAGGTTTATACAAGTTTATAGCCAACTATCTCTCATTCCGAGGTGAAACCCCTAATTTTCCTGAACTAAAATGCGTTCATGCATCTGCCTCGAATTTTCCCAAACTATCTTGGGGACGGCTTCCAGTCTAACCGGATGTAGCCGAGTACCAGTATTTTACATGATGGGACTGCCAATCTGACTACCCCAACCCTGTAACTGGGATAGTAATAGGATACCCCATGGTAAGACGATGTCAGACTTTTGGCTTTGGGTTGTTGTAATGCTTTAAGGACGGTTTATACATTCAATTTTAGATGCTTTATTTAAATATTTTATTTAAAAGAAAATGGCCAAAATTGAGTTTAAAATTTCACTAATGGTCTCTTTACAAAAACTTTTTTTTTTATATTTTTATTTAATATTTTTTAGGTTGCCTATACAACATGTTAAAAAAAACCTGTCCAATCCGAGAGGTGCTTATAGACATCCCAATCACATACCCTAATAAAATATAGAAAATGAAATATTCATGAAATTAATTGAATCATACATAGATATTAAATTTTAAAATTACGATTTTAAAAGCAGTATTTCCCTGAAATATATAATATATACCAAATTTGTAAAACGCGACATCACCATATTTGAAGTAATATCGGATTTCGTAATAAAAATCAGTCAAAACTTATCGTCAAACAAGACCGTAACTTTTTAAAATAATGTTCCCAACTAGCAATTTTGCCCTATAACCAAAGCTTATATCTCAAAAAAGCTGGGTAAACGAAACGATGTATAAAGGTTTTGGAGAATAAATTTTGGCTCTACAAGGTGTTGTTTTGCAACCTCGTCAAATTCTAGGAGGTAACTATGCTAATGATTCTCGACCCGAATCAATAATAAAATGAGTAGGTAATTTTCTTTTTTTTATTTATTTACTGAAATCGGTAACTGTGAACCACCCGTGTTTTAAACACGGGCCGTCTGATCCCCGCCTTATAACGTCGCTTACACACAAACAAAAAACCTCATACGTTTTTTCGATAATTTTATAATCCCTAAACCACGTTAAGGGGGTTATTCTGAAATATTGACAAATTTAAACAACAAAAAAAGGCAGTGTTTTTTAATAATTTACTAGGTACCGTAATTTATATTGATTATTTATGTCTTTTGTGACAAAATCCTGAATTTTGACGAGGATGCAAAACAACACCTTGTATAAATTTGTACAGCAAAAACGACCTATTAGGAATTGATGTAAAGGTTTACTTCGCGAATTTGTATAGCTGTTATAGTCAGGCGCTATAGCAACTCCAATGTGACTAATTGACTATTATACAACGATAGAACTTTATACGTGTTTACTGTCACCCTAATGAGCCTGATTTACGCAATAAAGGTTCGGAACGAACTATAATGGGTCTTTCGTTATAGTAGAGATGAAGACTCAAGGATAGGGCGATATTGTGAGTTTTTAGATCGTCTTTACAGTACATAGTAATATAGTGGGCACAAAAAGTCTACAACAGAGTGATTTGGTGATATAGCCGAGTTTCAAATTACATTTATGTCGCTTAATTGTCATATGAAGGTTTGTTAGTGCTCGTTATAGTCGTAGTGATAAACTTATCACGAAGACACCTTTTTATAACAAGATTGTTTTTTATAACTGTTATAGACCCTCTATTACACGAAGTACTATAACGGAGATCCTTTCTCTTTTAAAACATAATTACTGTATGTTAAGGTAGGTTAGCAATGCTTTTAAATGATAATTCAGTTTTTTAAGGCATTTCTATCGCTTTTCTACGACAATATTGACATTTTGATTCAGCGTAATTAATGGTGGTTGTAATCTGTCATAACGAATGCTATAGTAAAGTTCAGGAAGCTGGAAGTATGTTTATGACTTAAAATTCGTAATTGTTTAAGTAAAAGCTCAATAATTCGAGGGAGGCATTCAAATATTGTCGTAAACCCGTACATAGTTTATCAGTAAAATTAAAGTCGCACGTTATTTTCCTCGTAAGAAACAAATAATTTATTACAAAATAATATCTAACTTCCCACGATATCCTCGTATTCTCTTTTATTATCTTGTTCTCTTCAAAAACAGACTGAGATTGCAGCGGCGTGAACGAATGTAAACTGAACGAATGACAAAAAGGTACTTTAGTAGCGTTGCGGTGACTTGTATGTCATCGAATATAGAGATTGCGCTACTGTTACATCAACTGTAATAGGCCAAAATTGTCATGCCTGATACCGTTACATTTGTACTATATAACTGAATGGGGATATAATTTTGCCACTTTCTTTGTAGGTGCACCTTTATCGGCCTTTTATGTGACCAAGTTTTTAGAAAACTTTCTATGGTCTTTTATACAACTAACTTTTGCTAGTTGGGTTATGTTATATATAACGTAAATATTCCTAGTTTTTGGTTCGCTGGTGTGATTATTGAAATGTCGTTTACAAATTCAGAGTATTTTAACATGTTAACGTGTCTAAGTCGGAGGGACGGCAATTATGTAGAGAGTCGAAGAGATTATAAGATACGCTTGCGATTCAGTTTGTGCAACCGTGTGTACGCTACGAGCAGTGTTCACGGCCACGAAACGCATCACACTGATGCAGGAAGAACGCGAGGGAATGAAGTTTACATTGAAGAGCAAGAACAAATGTGCTACAACGTAATAACGTCCGCGCTAACCTTGTGCGATGCTGCCATCCATTCGAATTGACTATCTAAACTCGAACGACATATCACAAAAAACCCGCCGCCGCCCTCTCCCTCCCTCTGTATTGCCATGTAAGATCATTAGTTTTATAAAATTTTATTAAAATAATAAAAATATGTGTTTTTTTTACTTGTTATCCAAAAAGAATAACATAAAATGTGACTCCTAATGATACCCTCACGGATTGGACAGGGTTTTTTTAATAACGTTTTGAAAAACATAACAGTTACAAATCTGTGAGGCCTAGATCTTACGTTATAAGTTTTTGATTGAATAAGAGTCGAATTAGGTACATCAAATATTAAAATTGCTTTATATGTGCAGGTGAGGGGGGAATCATTCTGTTTGGTCCCTTAGTCGCTTTTACGACACCGATTGGGATGGAAGGGGGTGGTCTGTACTTTACCAGGTATTACACGGCCAACACTGCAAAACGTCATGATGTTTTCCAGGTTAATATAACAGCTTTGTGTTGGGTATATGCTATTCTGACAGTCCAAAACATTTATCGTACACGGTAAATTTTTGAATATATACATATAAGAGATAGACCCTTGCATAAGCCGGGATTTTACGACAACACAATTTTACGACATAGATAACAATTACAACGTTAGTACGGAATATTGATATAATCTAACAATAAATTCTTTAATAATAAATCGAACATTCGTTTATTTCAGAATACGCTCGCCGTGCGAAAGTAGGCGCCATCGTTCGCGATCGTGGGCCATTCTGATAGCTACTCGTAAATTATTAGAGCCAATTTTATTTTTTACTGCCGATGTCCATCCTTTGGCAGGTCTTCCCCTCGATCGCTTTTCATTCGGATCGCTTGTGTAGCATAGCATAAGTGCTCGCACCAGGCATCGATCGGGCTCGCTAACAACGTGTCCGAAGAAGCCAATGGCCTTTAGCTGGCACCACGTTGAAATCTTCTTTGTTATTTTTAGTTGTTTTCGTATCCATAAATTTGTTCTCTTACATAGCTTAGGTATATTTAATACCTTTCGCCAGCAGTTCATCTCAAATTGATCTATTTTTCTTCGGTCCTGGCTTCTGAAAGTCCATGTTTCACTAGCATACCTCAATATAGGAAACACGATGCTTGTAACAATTTCTTTTCTTTCTTCTTGGCTTTGAATATTTAGCGCTCTCCACTCATCTTGAGCCACGCTCATAGCAAATGATGCCAAGTAGATTCTCCAATTAATATCAGCAGTGCAGGTTCCGTCGTTCGATATTACGGAGCCAAGGTAAGTGATTTCATTCACTCTCTCATAATCTTCCAGTTCTTGACATCTTTTTAAGACATTGGCCTTATCAACTACCATTAGTTTTGTCGATAAGCGATTAATTCTTACACCATGGTTGATGGTCACGTCCTCAAGCCTCCTAAGCAATATAGCTAGTTCTTCTTCGTTTGAAGCTACTAATGTGGCTTCATCTGCATATCGTATAACTTTTAGTTTACTGCCAAATAAGTCAACTCCACCTGTCCAGTCTTGTAGAGTGTCAAATAACTCAACGGTGGCCTCTACATTAAACATACTTTTAGACAGTAACTGGTATTTTTGTACGCCTCTTTCACGTCCGAAGAAAGGGTTTATTAAATCGTTATCTTGTCCGAGGACAAGGCCGCTACACGCCAATTGCTTGATTACGGTCGCTTCTCGTTGTGACACTCCTTTTCTAGTTAGCATGTCCAACATGTTTGGCCACGGTATACACGTATCATTTTTAATATACTCAAGAAAGCAAAGAACCAATGGCTTGTTAAATTCACGATGTTTTTCAATCAGTAGGCGGATATTTAAAATTTGTTCATTCATGCCATTCCCGCGAAAGTCAGTGATGCGAGAATCGCAGTCTGTGTACGGCGAGAAGCGATGGTTCACTGCAGGGTGCAATAGTATGCCTTGACGTCGAATCATTTTTGCACCAGTTTTGTGTGTAGTTACGCTGTTTAATAACCCCGCACAGTTGCAGCTGACTATGCTAATACAATGAATCATTCATCATCATTGTTCATTATAATGAAGCAAATAATTAACATTGTTTAAAATTATAGTTTAGGAAGATGGTATGATGTAAGTAGTCCACGACCAAAAGCACTGGCATTTTATGCGAAAGTTTAGATGCTAAAATTAGATCACTATAAAATTATTTTTATCTATTTTATTGAGTCGCACGAATTTCATTTTTATAAAGTAACACTGTCCCTCGTTCACAGCAATTGGGTCCATAATCAGATCAGGATTTCTGAAACAATAAAAATCTTTCATTGAACGCTTTCTTATAGCTAAAATAAAGTACTTAGTGTTCAAGAGTACGCCCATTTCGTAATAAATAAAAATATTATCGCCCTTGTGCGTGTCGGAACATACACAATGTTGGGTTCTGTAGTGATGATCTTAATGTTGTAGCTAAAAAAAAACTTGATACAACATGGTACATTCCAACTGCAAATGTTTGCCCACACAATATTGAATTATTTATCATAAATTTTTAGACCATAGTCTATAGATATTCCTGTAATCTATGAAATACTAATTACTACTGGATGTTTTTGAAAATGTTTGCACAGCTTTTCCGAAGAAGAGAATGGGATTAATCTATTTTCTTATGTATACTTATTTTCTTTTAAAATTTTGTATATTAGGTAGGTATACAATATTCGAGACCCTCGCAACAAGCCCTTTTATTTAATACTAGCTGCCCGGACAGACTTCGTTCTGTCAAAAGTTAAAGCAATGCACTTTTCCTACCTACCTACCCTACCCTACCCAACCCTACCTACCCTACCCTACCCAACCCTACCTACCCTACCCTACCCAACCCTACCTACCCTACCCTACCCAACCCTACCTACCTACTACCTACCTACCCTACCCTACCCTACCCAACCCAACCCTACCCTACCCAACCCTACCCTACCTACCCTACCCTACCTACCTACTACCTACTACCTACCTACCTACCCTACCGTACCATACCCTACCTACCCTACTTTACCCTACCTACCTACCCTACTCTACCCTACCCTACCCTACTCTACCCTACTCTACCCTACCCTACCCTACCCAACCCAACCCTACCCTACCCAACCCTACCCTATCCTACCCAACCCTACCTACCCTACCCTACCTACCTACTACCTACCTACCCTACCCTACCCTACCCTGCCCAACCCAACCCTACCCTACCCAACCCTACCCTACCTACCCTACCCTACCTACCTACTACCTACCTACTACCTACCTAAATATGTCCTTCTCCTGGCTCTAAACTACCTCCCTGCCAATTTTCAGCTAAATCGGTTCAGCCGTTCTTGAGTTATAAGTGAAGTAACTAACACGACTTTCTTTTATATATATAGATTTCACAACACGGTACAGTTCAAAATCCGCATTTATTTTATTTTCCAATTTGTTTTGGATGGATAACCATATTGTGTCTGTATATTAATTAAAAACAATTTGATTGCTGCAGTTTAAGGAAAAAGTTCCCATATCTTAATATGAAACCAATTTTCGTTCTTTTAAATCGCGATATAATTTTTTAAAACCTATCGATAGACAGCCCACGCAAGCTATGTTGTACATACATACATATAATTTGTTTTGTGGAGTGCCATCACATTTTTCTTTCATAATGTTAATATGGGCTGTGACATACGGACTTATTGGACAATTCTACAAGTATTCCGTTTCCAAATTTTAAATTTGTTTTGGTTATATTTGTAACTGGTGACTACGCCATCATTTTCCCCAAAAAATATACCTTAACATGAAGTCAAATAAAAAATGTAACTTTTTTGTATGGGAGTCCCCTACATATTTATTTTATTCTGTTTTTAGTATTTGTAGTTATAGCGGCAACAGAAATACATAATCTGTAGAACTTTCAACTGGCTATCGCGGTTCATGAGATACAGCCTGATGACAGACGGACGGACGGACAGACAAAGTAGTCTTAGTAATAGGGTCCCGTTTGACCCTTTGGGTACGGGACCCTAAAAAGGAATCCACCCAGCAACAGGTAAGCGTGGTGAGAGGAACTGAGATTTGTATAAATAATTAACGGTCTTTGGTTTGGGTTTTCGCAGATTTTCATGTTTCTTTTAGTCTCTATAAAATCGTAAGTGACAAATAAGTACAGACTTTAGAATTTGTCCCATAACAATTCTAAACTGCGTATTTTGCAGAGAAAGGAAATCACCACATACTGCACCATTATGCTCTTTAAGTTGTTTTATAAATGATGTTATTTTCTTAACCCTCAAAAATAGAACAAAGGAAAATAACAAAAGGGGCATATTTTTTCAGTATAACCTTTCAGAACAAAGGTTTTCTCTCAAGACATCAGAAGAGATATGTAAGGGGGTTTGCCTCCATCTCATCTTTACCTCTAGGCCCTAATTTTGGTCTAAAACGTGTTAAACTCACAGTTTCAAATACAAAGGAAATCCTGATTCCCGGGCGAGGCGGGCTAGCACACGGCCGTTACACGTGTACTTATACAACATGTAACGTAATAAACGCACACCCTCAAACACCCCAATTACAGTATTATATTATAATCATAATACATACTCTGAAATTTTAGTTAAACATGTATATCACATGCATATAACATCATTCATGTGACGTTAGCTGTCAAACGATAAACATCGATCTCTGTGATTTACTAAGGTTTTAATTCATAAATAATATATTAGCTTCAGTGATTGTGTTATCAAGGTTTTGAAGCAGCCAATATGCTTTGAAGAAGGTGAAATAGTGCGATTGTATATTTCACTACACAATACAACAACACCATAAAAAAACAGGTTTGGCTGTAAACTATTTATAACTGTAAGTCAACGCACGAAATACTGGGTCTTAATAACACCAATCATTAACAAGAAACAGTCTTATATAGTTTATATAACGTAAACAAAGAACAGATGACTCATTAACGGCGCATTTAAACGATATGATAAACAATTGACCAATCACACAAAGTTGACTGTGACTTGACAAAATAATCTTCGTTTAGAAACTTGACTTTGATTCATTGAATACCAGCTTTTTGAGACGACGTTCCGTTATACGAAGATTTATATAATTTGGAATAGTGATATAAAATGGAGGCATGCAACAATATCACTTATCGTAAAATCCAAAGAACCAGTTCCTTAAATGACATCAGCAGAGACAGTTCAACACTATTTGATGCGACCATGACCAGTTTGCCAAACACCTCATTAAATATAAGTCAAACTGTTTTAGACTTGAACGAAAAAGTTAAGCAATTATCGGACGACTTACAAATAGCTCACCAAGAAATTGAGAACCTTAATTCTGAAAACTTAAGTTTAAAATCAGATCTGCAGAAATATTTCAAGGTTATAGATGCTTACAAAACTATAAATCTAACAGAGAAAAATAAGGTTACGCCTCGATCTGGACAAAAAAGCAAATTGAGACGAAAGATTGACAGGACACCGAGACTACAGAAAGTGCTATATGAAGATGAAAAGACTACCCCCGTAATAACAGAATGTAATCTGATTTCAACTGAACCAAATTCAATAAATGACAACATATCCACCAATTCGACACCGCAAAAGGAAATTGTACTAAACAGCAAGCAGACAATTCCTAAAGATATCAAGTCTAGGAAATTGTGTGTGCTGAGTAACAGCTCACAAAGAGGGAGGCTACAAACTATAGAAGATAACTCCGCCAGCGACTTTAATTATTGTAGTTACTCTTTACCTAATTGTAATATAAAACTCCTTTTAGCTGGTTTAGAATCAAAATTGAGAGATTTTAACTTAAATGATTATTGTATAATTATATTAGGAGAAAATGACATCAGAGACAATGATAACTTCATTGATTTAGTGAGGGAAATCAATGAAAGTTTAGCAAATTTAACACACACAAATATAATTGTTAGCGCGCCCACGTATATACGGGGGCCACTTATTTATAATTACAAGGTGGAAATATTTAATAACCTCCTTTACATGGACATACAATATAATAAATACGCATATTTTTTCGACTCCAACTATGGTCTAACATTTGACATGTTTTCTAGTACATCAGGTAAATTAAATAAGGCTGGAATACTACAGATGTTTAAAAATATTATGGATAGAATTAAAATTGACATAAAATCATTCCCTGTGGACCACACACTAAACAATAGCACAACTGGACAAAACTCTCAGTTTTTTCGTTCATAATAATTTATGTAATTATAGTAATAATGTAGTGCGTATTAACATTTTCCATCAAAATCTATATGGCATTAATAATAAAAAAGATGACCTGGAAATATATGTCAGCGAATTCTCAAAGGAACTGACCTTCTTATGCATATCTGAACATTTTCTGAACGATAATCTCGCAAAACAGTTTAATTTTATTAATTACTAAATCGGGTCTTACAATACTAGACACAAAAAGAACAGGGGTGGTTCGATGATTTTAACACTAAATGATAGAAATGTAGAAGAATTGCAAGTGTGTAAGCAATTATATCAAATGAACAGCTTCGAAGTGTGTGGAGTTAGAGATACCGAGACAAATTTGTGTGTTATTTGCTGTTACAGGACTCCTACAAACTGTAATTTTGATAAATTCATGGATAGCCTTGAAAAACTGTTACAGCATTTCCTCAATAAACTATGTGTGATTTGTGGAGATTTCAATATTAATGTCTTAAAAGATGACTTGAGACACAATTTTTTTATATCGTTATTGAAGTGCTATAATTTCCGCTATTTAATTAATTCCCCCACCTTCAAGAGACATAATTCTGAATCATGTATTGATAATATTTTGACAAACCTACCTGACACTTTCGTAGACTTCACTGATGTGGATCACAATAGGTTGTCAGATGGACACGCGGGTCTATTCTGTACAATGAGTCTGGAAAAGGTTGAGTATAGGAAACGGACAAATTACCTTCGTTTTTGGAAAAGAAAATATAATGACGAGAATATACGTGAGTTTAGGAACAAAGTATTAGAGGCTAACTGGAACACAGGTATTAACACATTTATCAGTAAATTCAGGGAATTACACTCATCTATCTTTAAAAAGTACAAAGTGAGGGTTAATATTAATAGAAGTAAATCTTCCAAATGGATAACTAACGGAATTAGAATAGCTAGCAAAGTAAAACGTTTCCTAAACACATTGGATAAGACGCAATGTGACAATTCGGTTGTTGAATATCGAAACAAGTATATTAGAACGTATAGGAAAGTGTTAAGTTGTGCAAAAAGGAACAGTGTCAGAAAACAAATAGTGTCAGAAAACAAATAGAAATGGCATCAGATTCTAGTAAGATGATTTGGAAAATAGTCAATCGACATCGCAACGCGACAAAAAACCGAGACAATGACCAAGTTATTCTAAAGATTGACAACACAATTATTAATAATGCTGTAGATGTTGCTAACATTTTTTCACAAAGGTTCGACAACAATATCCGCCTTAAAGCGTGTGATCATAAATTGGCAATTACATATCTGTCTGAAAGTTTCAACAGAGTAAACTCTAACATGAGTTTTGAGGCAGTCACACCCCTTGAAATTTTCAATATTGTCAAAAAGATGGTCAATAAATCGTCTACAGGCTATGACGATATTCCCGTGACTATCATTAAAGATAATATTGACATATTGGCAACTCCACTAGCATCCCTTTATAATAACTGTATTGAGGAAGGCCTGTTCCCCGATCAGTTTAAAATTGCACGAATAATTCCAATTTTTAAGAAGGGTTCAAAAACTGATCCTAGCAACTACAGGCCGATTTCCCTATTGTCTGTACTATCAAAGATTTTCGAAAAGATTATGAAGGATAGGCTTATGAAACACTTACGAATGCATAAAATCTTGAATGGACAACAATTTGGCTATCAAAAATCATTGGGAACCGCAGATGCTGTTCAGGCATTAGTCGACGAGGTTATTTGCAATCTTAATGACAATCGTAAGGTGGCAGGTCTATTTTTGGATCTTAGTTCTGCCTTCGACACGGTGGACCATGTAATTTTGCTGGCCAAGTTGGAACATTATGGTATTAGGGAGAACGTTCTGAAGCTATTTCGATCGTATTTGCAAAATAGACGTCAATTTGTAGAAATAAAGTCAGTAGTGCATGAAGAACAAAAAAATTTGAACTCAAATTTAATGTCAGTATTTCGAGGTGTCGTGGTGGTGTTGTTAAACTGGAAGGTTGAGACATCGTCTGTAACGAAGTCTGTTAGCTCAGCATGCTATGCAATACGAAGCTTGAGGGAAGAACTGACATTGGCCCAGCTTAGGATGGTATACTTTGCCTTGGTTGAGTCTAGGCTTAGGTATAGTATTGAGTTTTGGGGCAACAGTTATAAGTACAATATCCACTCGGCATTCGTAACCCAAAAAAGAGCTTTAAGGACAATGCTCCGCTTAAAACAGACGGATTCGTGCAGAGACTATTTTATTAAACTTAATATTTTGACAGTGCCATGCCTTTATATACTGGTGCTGCTAACCAGTTTTGTAAAAAACTTACACAAATTTGAATCTGATGACCAACGACAAGTTAGAGTTAATACACGTAGGAAAGACTTGCCTAACACTATTCAACCGAAATTGCACGTGGTTCATCACAGTCCTAGATACCAATCAGTATTTCTATACAACAAACTTCCCTTAGAATTTAAAAGCTTACATAGCGTAAACTTATTTAAAAACAAATTAAAGATGTTTCTATTGAGGAAGGGCTATTACAGTGTTGATGAGTACCTAGATGATAAGCGACAAACGTAATTGTTAATTTTATTATTGTTATCTCTAGTAATCATTATTATAAATTTTATGTTTGACATTTTTTTTTTTTTTAGTACTTATCGGATTTTTTACAAATTATATGACATATTATTACTGACCTTTTTATATCCATGTTTTTTTGATTCTATTGTTTTATTAAATTTGACATTCTATTTTTATCATCGAGGGTCATAGAAAATAAGCACAATTTTTGCATTTTTAAAGAAGATGACATCGTTTTTATAATAATTTGATCTTCGTTTCGTTTTACCTTTCTTCTGACCTTGTGGTCTATTGTATATACTTAAATTATTTTAAACTGAATATGGATAAATGTCCTTCTGAATTTGTTATTATGTGAATTATGAATGGTTAATTTTTTTTTATGTAATATTTTTTTTATGTTTTCGATTGTAATGTTTTAATGATATTGTTTTATTTTACAAAATTTCTACACAATGCATGTTGTTTCGAAATAAATGACCTTAAAATAAGTTTGATTTTTCTTTATTTTATATTAAAAGACGGAATTTGTATTAATACAAATGAAACTGAACTTTTAAAGTCTTATTGCCTTGAGTTACGGTCCATTTTAGTTGGTTTGACTGTACAGGGGTAGTGTGTCAGTAATTTACGTAGTTTTAATTATTTTTGGGATAAAAAATAACCTATATTAAAAATGATAGAAATAGATTCAGTAAACGATTCTGAACAAACAACTTTCAGGATGTGCGTTAATTATGTTACATGTTGTATAGCTGATCGATAGGGTTTGCACTTGCAGCTGCGCAGTAAGTGCAGGGAGCAAGCTCTTTGTCCTAGATAGAGCTAAGTCATACGTCATGCGCACTAGGGCGTCTAGCATCGATCGACTGGCCTCGGGTGCTGCGGTGGCCGGGCGGCAGGAGAGGTGGGGTAGAAACACAAGCTTTGAGCTAAGCTAGTTGCATTTCCCGGGCAAGAGGTCGGCGGAAAATTGTGTATGTGATTTATCGAATTTCGATAGTTTATTTTGCACGATGGCTGTATGATTTCGTAAGATTAACTAAGCTATAAGCAATAATGGGAATTCAAGAAGTTTTAAAATGATTTTTTATTGATTGCACTTTTGTATGTAAACATAGATCTTAGATCAATAACTTTTTATTTAATCATGTGTTTTTTGGGGGCAATTGGGAATTGGTTTTTGATATATTCGTTTTTGACAATAATACAAAATGATGATGCATACTACAAAGTTCGTCATCATCGTAGCCTTTTCTCAACTGTGTTGGGTCGGCCACCAGTCCAGCCGAATATCAGTAATTTACCGGACGCGGCTACCTATCTGACCTCCATAGCCCAATTACTGGGTGTTCATGGAAATCAAACCTTATGCCACACTCCTTACAGTGCGTAGATTTCAAGAGAAACCTTTGTGACAGACAGAAGAAAGTGAAATTATAAAAGTACCGATTTTGATTTTAACGTGGATTTTTTATAAAATATTATGGAAGTAGGTCGTTGGATTTGAGATACATTTTTAATAGTTATACTCACATCATAAAGACATTGAGGCAGCGCCTAGTTTCCTTTAGCTTTAAATCCCAGAACTCTTGACGTAACTGAGAGCTATCTTTTACAGCAACCTGGATATGGTGTTTCTGAAAAAGAAATGATCATATTGAACAACTAAGTTTCCATACTTCCATTTTCCCGCCTGAACTACTAAAACCTAACGAAATTGGACGAAACGTTTAGAGTGCGTGATTGTTGACTGAATAGGTGTGGATCTTTATTAATTGTAATGGGAAATATGTTTAACTTGCTATCCCGCGCAACTTCGTCTGCGTTCACATTTTCCCCGATTTCGCAATATTTTTCATTGCAGCTCCGCCCTATACAGCGCCATCTATTGAATACTTACTCAAACCAGTCAACAGATACCGCCATCTGTTAGAATCGTTTGGAGCTAACAGATAATTGTGACTTAATTTGCAATAAAATAATATTGCGACTATAAATTAAGATGTAACGTATCCTATCTTTCAAGTTGGATTGAATTTGATTAAAATCGCTTAAGTAGTTTAGGAGTCCATTCCCCGACAAACAACGTGGCACGTAACTTATATATATATAGATTTAACTATCGGTACACCTCTGCCAAACCATTCATGGATGAAAACAGTCGATCGTATGTGAAAAGTTAAACAATCCATAATATCAGCACGCATACGTGTTGCACCACTTGGCTGTCGAGCACCGGTCGACAACATGCGGAGCTAGCAATTCGTACAGATTCGGGGAGAAAAATAGGGATACTGCATTCGAGTTTAGCTCTTATTCATTATAAATGCATCTTTCGCGTGTCATTATTTTTTTAGTCACACAGTCGTCATTTGAAAAGCCAATAACTGGAAGCTAGGAATTAAACTATTTGGAATCAGAGTTAATATCCATATTTACACATACTAGCATACCTATAAAAATATAATATCACTTAAATGACCTACTCACTTAGGGACCTACTCACCCACAAGAAGGCACCAGAATGGCTGACCTCTCCGATGACGACATCCTTTCCGATGCCATCTCCGCACTAGAGACAAGATCAAAAGGAGAAGTCCTCCATGCGGGGGTCACCTCCGCTCCTCTTCAAACCCCAGGAGTACTAACAAGAGCCGGTAGAAGGAAATCAGAGGAAGGGCTAGGCCCCAAGTCCAGGAAAAAGCCAAAGACACCCACCATACCAACTGTAGAAGAATGGGACGATGATGACCTGGTAGTAGATCCACCCCCAGCTCCTCAAGAAAACCCTGGTCCATCAGGAGCCAATGAATGGGGGTGGATGCACACCATGTTGGTGGACATACAAAAAACACAAAAAAAACACAAAAATAGTTCGGTATACTGTTACCTAAAGAACGGCATATAAAAATCCATCCGCACCTATGTCAGTTATATTGTTGCAGATAGATACGCGTACGTTATCACTCAATTTCAGATTCACCACTAGGTATACCTTAAATTTCTAAAGTGTTATATGAGAAGTCAGCGAAGCACCGACCGCTCCACCGATCACCGCGCGATTGGCGTGGTCTCTCTGCAAGCAGGACGTGGCTCTATTCAATCAGGTCAATCAATAACCTGCGCAGCACCCAACAGCGCTTTGCAGCTGCGCGCGGTACGGTGGCATTTAGGTTATCCTCATGTCATGATTTTAACAAGATACAGGATGGAATTTTGAGATGGGGCAGGACAGGTACCTCAACCGTTGTAAATAGAAAAGTATTAAGGAAGGTTGCATTTTAACATTCACTTTCATTATTAATAACTCGTAAAGTTTTTGTAAAAAAAAACTCAACTCTACCTTCCCCAGACTTGAATCCGTTGGATTTTTACGACTAAAGACGAGCCATTGAAATTTTCTACGCCACGGAAGTTGAGACTAGGGACGATTTAGTCCAACGGATTGATGCGGCTTTCGTGACCATCAAAGCCGAAATACGTTTACGCACAACTACAGTCGAAATAAGACGAAGATGCCGCGCGTGCATTCGCAACAGAATTTCAAATTCTTGAAAAGTTGTTACCCTGTTTGAGAAAGAGATAGGACACTACGCGATAGTGAGATAACAGTATCTATCTACTTACTTGAGGCATGTTATTTAGGCAAAAACTACTGTTCTTATTGTAATATCGAATATCAGCCTAGAGTCTCGATTACACACTTAGCTAAAAATTAAAAGGTATTAAACGTTTTTTTTAGCATACGAGTATTGCATACCGTTGGAAAGGAGATAGAATAGAGAACTTTTTACAAGAATTGGAAGATCTCGATCGCTTTTAGTTTTTTTATAATAGTACTTTGTTTTTTTCGTTGAGTTATAAGTTTATTTTTATTTTACAAAAACTTAACGAGTTATTAAAAATGAAAGTAAATGTTAAAATGCAACTAATTTTGAATTTGATAGAATCATACAACAGTACACATCTAAATTAAATCGAAATTTGAAGTCTTAACAATTACCTTTTTTTATTTGACTGTTAATACTGAATTTTGGAATTTTTCAAAAAGTAAATTAATAATTTATTATAAAAAAACCAGTGTGGCAAGGAATGAGTTATAGGGCGTGAAGAGATAGCAAATGACCTCTTCTTTCGGCCAATTCGATTTGGCAAACGATGCTCCAAACACCCTGTATTTACACCTAACGTGTATAAAATAGGTCACCGATACTGACCGACTATATATTGCCATGGATCAAATAACAATAACTTACATGACACATCAAAAACAACAAAAACAAGCAAGCCATCATTCAAAAATACATTAACCTGTACGTTCAAAATACTACTTTGTCTGGAACACCTGTTGTTATTATCCACTACTGTTACTCTGTTACTGTTTTTGAATTACTACTGTTTCTCACTGTACTACTGTATAAACAATAAACTACACACCTTAGTCTCTACAAGTGCAACTGCACCAATTTCACAAAGAATAAAGTAGTTATTAACTTTAAATAATCATTGCACAACACAGCACTCAGTAATGTATCTATCTATTGTGAAAGATCTTGGTGTGTTGATTGATGCTCCGTATCTATAAGAATGATAGATTTATTTTATGACAGATTTATTTTGTTTACGTAAATTAGGAATAAGACTTCTGTTTTATGCGATATTTAAATAATTATTTTGATCGCATTTTACGTACTGTTGATTTTGCCTGTTTGTCATTTATGAGCAGAGATCGGAATAGGTAGAGTATATTTACCTTAAGTTCGAAGAAGTAAGTGAAAAAGTTTATTTATTATACCTCGTTTAAAGTCCCGGAATCATAAACATGATAATTAAAACACGGGATTATAAAAAACATAAAATAAACTTTGATTAAAGCTATAAATTATTGATTTGAATAATCATAATTATATTCCAATTTTTAGGGTTCCGTATTAAAATAGTGTCAGAATCAAATGGTTTGTTTTAAATAGGTAAGTTAAAACTACGTGGATATCAGATAAATTTTAACTTATGCCTTAAACTTTGAGACCCTTTTTATAACAATATTATCAGGTAAATAACAAGACAACTTTCAATAACAGTTTTAGTACGGAACTGTAAAAACATAATAAAATTCTTCAGTTATATCTTTATATTTATTTAAAAATTACGTGTCACATTGTTTGTCGGGTATGGACTCCTAAACTACTTAACCGATTTTAAACAAATTTGCACACCGTGTGCAGTTTGATCCAACTAGAAAGATAGGATAGCTTACATCTCAATTTATAGTCGCAATATTAATTATTGCAAATTAAGTCACAATTGTCTGTTAGCTCCAAACGATTCTCATTTAAGGCGGTATCTGTTGACTGGATTGAGTAATATTCAATAGATTGCGCTGTATAGGAGCGGAGCAGCAATGAAAAATATTGCGAAAACGGGGAAAATGTGACGCAGACGAAGTTGCGTGGGACAGCTAGTTGTTATATATAATATTCTGTGATTTTAGACATAGGTAACCTACCTAATATTATTTTTTTTCTTCTAGGTTGTTTGCTGTGGTCCCCTCCCCCCTAGATACTGCTGCTGCTGCATAGGATAGGTCGGTATCCCACGGTCGAAGTTGGATGACAAATTACGCGGCCGCTATTCTGTCGAATGCTCCAAAGGACCGCCTACAGTTTTGACGAAAGAAGAAGAAGAACATTTAAGCAGGTGGATTATTGTTATGGCAAATAGTGGGTTTTCCGTAAATAAGGCGCAGTTATTGGATAGCGTGGTCGAAAGCCACCTCGAATCAACAGGTAGTTTAAAGAAAGGTCTTAAAAATCTTAACAGCACCAAACAATGGATACCCTATTTAAAAGATGATACTAATGGCAAGAAAATATTATCAAGACCAGATATAATAGAAAAGGCAACAACATTTTATAAACAATTATACTCAGTAAAAGATGCTACCCCGGAAATCGAAACGAAAAACCAGGACTCTACTACAACTCTAGATAGATTCTCTACATCTGAAATAATAAAGAAAATCGAAGCTCTAAAATCCGGCAAAAGCAACGGGCCAGATGGAATCCCAAATGAAGCACTAAAATTGGGGAAAATTATACTAGCACCATACTTAACCATCTTATTTAACGAGATTCTAAATGTCAGAGCAATACCGAAAGAATGGGCGCAATCTGACATAATTTTACTCTACAAAGAAGGAGACCCTGCCGATATTGGAAATTACCGACCAATAAGCTTACAACCGAATATGTACAAATTATTTGCTTCATGTCTTGAGGATCGCTTAGCAATGTTCACAGAGAAATTTCAACCGCCCGAACAAGCAGGTTTTAGAAAAAACTTCTCAACAACAGATCACATGCACACTTTAAACTTGATTATAGAGAAATACTTAGAGCACAAAAGACCACTCTACCTGGCATTTATCGACTACGCCAAAGCCTTCGACTCTATATCACATAAGAGCATGTGGAAAGCTCTACATGAGTGCGAAGTACCGTCGGAGACTGTAGACCTTATAAAAGACATCTACTACAAAAGCAAAAGTCGTGTAAAGTTAGAGAGACAAGGCCCTGAAATAAACATTTGTAGAGGCGTCAGACAGGGTGACCGCCTTTCACCTAGAATTTTTATAGCTGTGCTTCAAAGTATAATGAAAACGCTAAACTGGGAAAGGGAAGGAATTAATATAAATGGGAAGCTCCTCAGTAATCTTCGTTTTGCGGATGACATCATACTCTTCTCTGAAACAGCATCTCAACTGCAGAAAATGATTAAAGAGCTGAACGATGTAAGCAATAAGATCGGCCTAGAATTAAATACTACCAAGACTAAAGTCATGACGAACCACCATATCATACCAATAAGGGTCAATAACAACACATTAGAATACGTTCAAAGCTATGTTTACCTTGGGCAACAAATATCTTTTTCTAAGAAAAGACACGAAGATGAGGTTAAAAGGCGAGTTAACATAACCTGGAATAAATTCTGGAGCAATAAAGAAACCCTAAAATCAAAAATACCTTTAAAACTCAAGAAAAAAGTAATGGACTCATGTTTACTACCTTGCCTTACGTATGGCTGCCAAACATGGATATACAATAATGACACTAAAAACAAAATACAAGTATGCCAGAGAGCGATGGAAAGGAGTATACTGAACATACAAAGAAAACACAGAAATAAGAAAAACAACAAAAATAATAGATGCTTTGGAACATTCACAAAAACTAAAATGGAAATGGGCGGGTCATATCGCACGTATGGACAAGGAAAAATGGGCACAGAGAGTAACCACATGGCAAGGGCCAACAAATAAAAGAAAAAGAGGTAGACCAAAAGAAAGATGGGTTGATGAATTAATAAGAAAAGCTGGTGAAAATTGGTTCATAAAAGCAAAGGACAGACAGACGTGGAGCAAAATGGAGGAGGCCTTCACCCGTTGAGGGGTCCATATTGAATTTTGTAAATTGATTTGAATATTGAATTTAATATTATATAAAATGAATTTATTTATTTAGATATAATTATTATGAAATTGTAATTTATAATCATGAGATGAATTTTAATATTTTATTTTTTCATGCATGCACAGAATTGAAAGAAAATACTTTATTAAATTTGTTTTATAAGTCATTCATTATGGAAATAAAGAGGCTTTATTATTATTATTATTGGATAGCGTGAGTTTATTGGTGAAAAAGATGAAGCGAGATAACCCATTTCGTAATGGCAGACCAGGTCGTCATTGGTTTGAAGCTTTTATAAAGCGACACCCTGAAGTAGGCCAGCGAGTTGTCCAAAATATGACGCAAACCCGTGCTTTAGTCAATAAAAGCGATATAAGAGCATGGTTTAAAGAAGTGGAAGAATATTTTATAACGACACATCTCGAAGAAGCAACTCGAGATCCACGTAGGATTTTTAATTGCGAGGAAGTCGCTTTCTTTTTGTTACCGTCTGATAACAGAGTTCTGGCAAAACGAAGTACAAAAAACGTTTATAACGTTATTCCCAGCGGGGAAAAAGAGTGTGTGACCGTCTTGGTTATAGACCAGGGTAGAAGCCTTTAAAAATAATAAAAAGTGAAAAAAAAATAATAGTAGGATGAAACCCATTGGAAAAGGAGGGAAATATTATAAAAATGAAAGGAAAAATAATTTACGGGCGATCTGAGGTCGGGAAGGGGATGGGGGTGAGTTTTTAAGGGTAAAAAACGGTTTTTCTCGATTTCCGGCAAAACTAAAAGTCCTATCGAAAAAAGTCAAATGGCAAAGTTGTAGGTAATAAAAAGATCTAAAACTTTTGTATTGACACTTTTTTCACATAACCTCAAAATTTATGTGAAAAATCCAAAAAACCAAGTTTTTGGTTTTTTATTTTTATCTTTTACAATTTTTTTTTATTTTTAACGAAATTTGGTGAAAACTTACCTTTTTATGTCCCAAATACGCTGTAATTTATTTGATTAAAAATATTTATTTTTTCACCTTATTTTGAATTAATACCGAAAAAACACCCTAATTTTCAATCGAAAATTCACCCGTCAAAATATCAGCTTTTTTCAAAAAGTTGGTATGGTTTCTGTTCGTTGATATCTCTACTTTCCGATGGTGAAAAAAAAATATATGTTACTATAGTAAATCTTCTCAAAAAAATGCAAAAAATCAAAAAAAACTCGAATTCGAAAGTTTGTTTTTAATTATTATAATTTCATCTAAAAAATGTGATTGCTGCAATTTGTTTCAATTAAAAAGTTGATTTATTTAATGCTAATTACATTTATGTCATAGAAAATCTCATTATATAGTAGTAGTAGTAGAGTTTTTAAGGGTAGAAAAACCGTTTTTTACCCTTAAAAACTCACCCCCACCCCCTTCCCGACCTCAGATCGCCCGTAAATTATTTTTCCTTTTATTTTTATAATATTCCTCTCCTTTTCTAATGGGTTTCATCCTACTATTATTTTTTTTGGTTTTAAAAATTATCGACCCTGGTCTATTACGGCTAACGCAGCAGGTGAATTGGCGCCTGCGATGGTTTTGTTCAAGCTGATATCAATACCACACAAAATTTCTAAAACTGCACCTAAGGACTGGGATTAGGATTTACGCCAAAGGGTTGGATGGCAGGGGAGTCGTTTTATGAATACATGACAAATGTCTTCTATTCCTGGCTTGTAAAAACGAATATATAGTTTCCCAATAATCCCACTTTTTTTTTTTTAGATGGGCGTTGCTCACACACGGCACTGCCACTAAGCAATTTTTGTCGGGAAAAAAACATCCAACTGGTTGCACTATATCCTAATGCGAATCATCTAATTCAACCGATGGATGTGGCTGTTTTTCGACCTCTTTTATAAGATGATATGGAAGGGATCAGTTTATGATTGGCGAAATGATAACCACTTCGTAAAACTACGCAAAGAAAATTTCTGCCCGCTGCTACATACATCTCTTATACAATCGGACCCCAACTCTATCATTAATGGATTTCGCAAATGCGGCTTGTCACCTTTTGATGCAAACGGCGTTGATTATTCCAAATGTGTAAACAGTCAACCCAAAAAACCAGTAAAACCAGATAATGCTAACCTAATACAACCAGATACCATAAGCCATGTCAAATTCTTTGAATCACAAATAAGTCCTGAAAACCTCGAAGCTTTTTACGGCAACGGAAACGAAAGTTGGAAAGGGAAAAAATCCTTTGAAGGATTATTCATTGTCTGGAGGCAAATGCATTTTCAAAATAAATTACCTTCAGACAAGTACAATAGTGACTCTTCGGATTTGACAAAATTTTGCGCTCAAGAAACGTCTAATATCAGCGAACTGCAGCTATCATCTGGAGATACTGGAAACTTCACAGGTATGACTGACATCTTGGATTCAAATTTGAACTCAAACGAGTTCAGTGACTTCACAATGACTGAAAATGAAAGCCATGCAAGAAAGATAGAAATGTATGAAAATGGTGATGGGATCTTGATGAAAATCATGGACGTGGAAATCCCAACTAATGAGCCTTCACTGACAAATTTTATTGAAGAAAACCAAACTCGTCCTGAAACTGGAGTACGAAACACACATCATTTATCAGGTCAAGTGATCCGGACAATAGGCTATAACCCTATATTTATCACTTCTCAGACAGATACTACGAGTATGACACAGCCATCATCATTACTTACTAACACGACCTCTATTACTGAATTAGTGCCGACACAAATACAATTTCAGTCAACTATGACACAATCGTCATTTTCTAGCAAAGAACTCGTTCCTATAACACCGCCAAGTAAAACATCACCAATGCATTCAACGAGAATCAAACCGACATCGATAATGGCTGATGATACAACTCTTGATTATACACCAAACAGAATCAAAACATCCGAAAACATGAAGACACCGCCACATACACCCACAGAACATGCGTTACCCAAATATGACAGTCGCAACCAACCAAAAACTAAATATTATAGAGATTTAGTTGTACCAACACGATTTAAAGACGCTTTATTTTGGCCAGAAACTCCTAATAGCACCACAAAAAGCAAAGTTAAATTACCTAGCGTGATAACATCTGATAACTGGCAAATCTTTGCACAGAACAAGCTAGAAGCAAAGACAAAAAAAGAAGAGAATAAAGTTAAAGCATAAGAAAAGAAAAAAGACTTTTGATTAGAGTTGGTAACAAGAAAGCAATAGATACTGGGGTAAGGGACATCACAAATGAAGATTGGTTTTGTCGGTTATGCCAAAGAAGCACGAAATTGGACATGATAGAATGTGTGACTTGTAAGACCTGGTATCATACGATTTGTGCAGAAGTTTCACCAAATGAAATAACGTTTACTTGTATGTATTGTTACGTGTCGTTTGATGAATAAGTGGTGTGCGTGTGGATTGAGAGATCTTTTCGAAAAACTCTTCCAATCCCACATAATTGTAAAAACTTCATGGTAAGGTATAAAATTTTTCAAACCTAAACAAAAAAAGTTAGAACTCATTAACTGGATCTCTCAATCTGGACAACTGAAGAAAAAGCCATAACGCGTATCCAAAAGTATACTGGCTATGTGCTTATAATTTGCATTTTAATTAATTATGAAGGATTTGTTAAAGCTGCTAAACAAAATTTCGATTCGTTTTAAGATTTATAACAGTTTATATGGATCACTCAGAGTGGACAATTTTCAATTGAGTGATCTTGTAAAACACGACCTAGTACTGAAAAAGTATGAATAATTATCATGTTTATTACAAATTATGCTTCTGGGAGAATTTGTAAAACAAAAATCGTGATTGAAATCTTACTGGTTCAAGGGAAAATGAAAATCTTGTTTTTTGTCGATCGTCCCAACTGAGAAATCTTTATTTTGAACTATATTTAATAAACCAAAACTTATAGGTAGAAGGTAGATACATCAGAAATTGTTAAAAAGGTTTTACTAAAAATTGACGAATCAGTCGTCCCTGTAAGTGTTATACTTAAAAAGATAAATCATTTTTTACAATCCTTGAGGAAAACGTTGAGTAGGGTGACCATATCGCCCGTCGGAATCATTACCGATACAATAGGGATGGTGACTCATTTTTTTTATTTGTCTATCGGGTAGATTATTAAAAAGTATTTGACACGTAATCGTAAAATTACGGAGATATTTTGAGTTGAAATGGCGCATGACGTCACGGCTCAGTACATTTTATACCTAGTTGTGACGTAGTGAGCCCCCACTCTCAAACTTTAATGCGTTTTAACTAAGTATTTTTTTGTTAACTTGATAAAACAAAAGATACGTATCTAATATTTTTGTATTACCTTATTGACGGACAAAATAGAATTTCGTTTTCTTTACCCAGTCATCATCCCTATTATGATGCACTTTAAACATTTTTATACAAGTTTGTGTCTGGTTTCACTAGATAATTTAAATAATATAATATTACGTTTTTAAATGACAAGTTTCTGCTAAGTTAGGTACTGTAAGTGTAGTGCTCTTACTAAGGAATTCTTAGTTCGTAATTCTAATTCTAAGTAATTCTTACACACAAAAAGTTCAGATATTTTAAGGTAACTTCACTCATAATTACATAATAGGATGTAACCTAATCAATAAGTCCGTAGGACAAAGTATGTAAAATAACTGGTTCTTCTTTGCTGTTAAACATTTTTCCCATCAAATCATAACGTCATAACAGACTATTTGGTCGTTATGAACACCATGTCCTCTGTAGTGGCCAATATTATCGGGACTCAATGCAGGAATTAATTCAACACCGCCTAACAATTTGTAGCATCTGTTTCTTACAGAAATTGTATTTGGTACATCTTTCAAATAAACTTTTTCACATCCGTTCATATCAATGGATATCAAATTTGAAAGTTCATAACTAATAATAATTTGACCTTTACAAAAATCACATGTTTTTGTTTCATTACCAATAAAGATTGCATCTTCTAGGCTAAAAATGCCAAAAACAGAAAGCATATTAATATTGATTGGCAGAAATGCAATCTTTCTTGATATGCTAGTTGAACAACATGATTCGTTGGAGCACTGTTTCTTAAAAACAGCACTACAAATGTAATCTTGTAGCAAATGTTCAAATATATATGTAACATTGCAGACACAATCAATATTTATAATACCATGTTGCTCTTTTATTTTAAAATGTTGTAGTGCTATGCGACACCTCAACTCTAAAACATTTTGTTCAGAATATATATCAGACAAATATTTTATATAATCTGTAATCGTTAAATCTTTCGAATTGTCTATAGTATCTTTAATGTTGTTATTTATATTATATCCTAATGCTAAAAGATACATCACTGAGTCTAGACCACACGTGTTTGTCAGTTTAATTATACAACCATCTTTGTTAGGAACAGGACTACACAGGTTGCCATTTTTCATGAATTTAACACGCATTTTTGGTGAGTTAGGTTTGGCTAGTTCAACTTGTCCTCTCCAATTTTCATAAAAAGATGGCTCATCGGAAAATATAGACTCCGTAGGAAATCTTTGTTCAATGTTGCATTTAGGTTTTTTTGACCTATGTATTTTTATTTTCTTTAAATCATTAGACCTTTTACGTTTTCTTGAGTGTTTCACAAATGGGGATATTTTAATGGTTACATCTTGACTTAAATCGCTTAGAGCTATTTTTAATTCTCCGTCTAAATTTTCCAAGTGCACTTTCATGAACTGATCGATCCTATGTTTCGAAATTTTTGTTTTGAATATTAATGTTTTTAAAGTTTTAAAATAACTCTCAACTGCTGAGGAAGACGGAGACTTATTTTCCAATTTAAAAAACGGACATAATAAGTTTGACCACAATGGTAATTTGTTCAACAATCTCTTCAAGGTGGATGAACAATGAACAAATGGCGGATAATAGAACTTATTCGCGTTTTTCAAAATAATACTGTTTTTATTGGATTCTACTAATCTATCAAACCACATTAGAAAATCGGTGTTTTTCAATTCATCCAACTCATCATCATCAATTTTGGTACCATTTTCCGTTTAAAAAATGTCTCGTTCATCAATATTTATACTATTTTTCGTTTCATTAATTTCTGTAGTAGTAGTATCTATAACATTATCATTATTTATTAACTTGTCAAGCCGTTCTTTAGCCTCATTAGTTTTAGACTTTGCCAATGCGTCATTATCATTATATTGTCCTAGACAAATGTGTACAATATCTTTAATTATTTGTTTTGCTATTATAAACTCCTCGCATTTCTTCAAAATCAAAATACAGCGTATGTAAAAGTATTTAACATTTATGTCCACGCCATCTTTAAAGCACGATAAATTGTATAGTGTTTTTGTAAAATGGCTAGTATCAAGCCTTATAAAAGTGTCAGGCAAAATGGTGGTTTTTCCTTCTAAAACTGAAAATAAATGCTGAATATATTCCTTGGTGCTTTTATGTTGTGTAAAAGCCTGGCTATTAGCAGACAGCAAAGCTGATGAATCGTCCGTAATTGCTTCGTTGGGTACTTTAACAACGTCGCTTAGCCATGATTTTAACCAATTTGTAACTGAAATTTGACTATGAGAGTCTGTGACCATATGAAAAATAGGTACAGCTTTTAGTTTATGATTTGCCGTAATGAGTCCAGTGTACAAAAATAATGTCTTAGTTAGAACTGTGCCATCGGGTAGACATATCGTTTCAAAAAAAGAGCCTGTTGCATCAATTGTGATAGTAACTGTACCGCATTTATCGGAATACACTTTGTAATATTCTTTTTGTTTATCAGTCCAATAGTACACGTGAAAATTAGGATAAACACAAATTTTTCGTACACAATTTGCATATTCCGCTGTTTTAGCTAGAATGATTAATGATGTCAAAGGATTGCCATCGAATAACACTCCAAGCTTTTTATCTGATTTAATCTTGCGCAAAGCAGAAACTGATGGCAACACAGGCGGCTCGATATTCACGTCAGATATTAATTTAGAGGCCATTTCATGACGGACCAAAATAGCGGGCTTGTACTTCAAACTTTTGGCCAATTGTTGTCTTTTGTAAGGCGTTAGTTTCGATTTTTTAACTGGATTATGCTTGTATGACTTTACTATGTTTCGAACGCTGCAGATATATGTATGTACCTTTTCAGTCTTTTCTAACGTCGATATTTCAATGCTCGCTTTACACTGAGTACAAAAACCTATAGTTTTCAAAGCCTTATCAGTAACTTTTTGTTTTTTTAGGACCCAAGTGCAGCTTAATTTTGAATTCAGCCAAATTTTATCTTTCATCATGTTGGACCATTGAAATTTAGGTAAAGTTTTGTACCTTTGAAAGGTACCATCACCTTTTTTTTTGCGTGAATACAAAGGTACAACTTGTTTTAATTCGTACACATCTAGATCGAACGAAAATATCTTGCATTGCGCACTTGTACCCAAATCTACGTCTTTAACAATCGGCGTTGAAGAATTTGTACTTGATATGACGGACTGGACACAAAGCGGACTGGATATTACGGATGTATTTTCTGATAGTTTCTCTTTTGGTTCTATGACCATTATACTGTAATTCCTTTTAAAAGACATAAATAACGCCCTTGGTGTCATTTTTGCATCAATTTCTCCAGATATTCTTGAGAAAACTGGATCATTGTACTTAATATTGGGTTTTTGCAATTGTTCGTCATATTTCTTAAATAATTCAATTTGTTTTTTTACATCTAATTGTGGTTTTCGTCCTGTCTTCATGACTTTGAGATCTAAAAAAATAAAATAAACATATTACCTATACATTAACTGGATTACATATTATACCTCTATTTATGTATCATTCCCCCCAGAATCCTCACCATTTTTTTCGATGGAATTCGCTATTCCAAGTATGCCAAAAAATAGTGCCAACGCAGTGACATTGCTTAAAGGGTTTCCGAGTTATATTCCGAGGTACCGTGGTACCACTGTTTATGTGCATAGTAGCACTATTTCAACACTAAGTTTTGGCATACTTGAAATAATGAATTCCATCGAAAAAAATGGTGAGGATTCTGGGGGGAACCACACCTATTAATGTCTATAAATGTCCCCTGTTAAAGTCTTTTGTCTTCAGTACAAAAGACTAATTAAAATTTTACACCCTGTTTATCAAAAATGTATCAGACAAAGGATAAAACCAAAAAAACCCAAGTAAGGTTTACTGCCTCTGCTTCCTTATTTCCACTATTTCTTATGTTAAAAAAACGTAGCCACGTCCTTTTTAATATGTACCACATTTAAAAAAAACATTAGTGTGACAAAAATGTACTAATGATAATGACGGTTTGAATATTGAAGATACTTACATTGTTATTCACTATCACTAAACGGAAACACTGATTATGTTATTATTAAAATTAAGGTACATTCGCCTAAGAAGCCCTTGCTCCTAAGATGGACCCACTTTTAAAATTTTATACTTTACATTAGAATGAGTTTTAAGACGGAATGAATTTGGCGCGTTTTTACTTTTTTTTTTATTTCGTTCGCGCGCGGTTTACTTTTTTATCATACAGCCTGAAGCCGGGTCCAAATATGTATCATTGGCCCGATCCGATCATCGTATCTTACAAAACGGGCCAAGTGCGAGTCTTACTCGCTCACAGGGTTCCATAGCCCCAAACAATATAATAAAAATGTTTTGAACGGTCATTCATTAATAAACCTTCACTCAACCGCAAAAATAAATTTGTTTTTCATAGTAAGTTAATGAAAAACAATGTTACTGCTGCAGTTTGGTGAAAAAGTACCATATCTCAAAACTTAAATATCAAATCTTATTCAAACCAATTTTCGTTGAAAGTTTTTTTTACGTTCTACATATTCAGATATTTTTTCCTTTTACTTTAGAAATTAGAGGGGGGGGGACACGTTTTACCACTTTGGAAGTGTGTATCTTTCAAAAGATTGACTTTGAAAAAACATGGTTTTAGGAACCTCAATGTCATTTTTAAAGACCTATCTATAGACACCCCACACATATAGTTTTGATAGTTTTTAGTTTCAGTTCCATGTATGGGGGGATATCCTTATCTATATATTTTTTTTATTTTTGTGTACAAAAATCATAAAGCGGTTCAGAGAATACATCTACCTACCAAGTTTCAGCTGTGTAGTCCTAATAGTTTCGGAATAAAGTGGCTGTGACATACGGACGGACAGACAGACAGATAGACGGACATGACGAATCTACAATGTGTTGTTTTGCATTCTCGTCAAATTCAAGGAGGTAATTATGCTAATGATTCTCGACCCAAATCAACAATAAAATGGGTAGGTGTTTTTTTATTTTTTTTTTTTATTTACGGAAATCCGTAAGTGAGAACCAGCCGTATTAAAACGCCGCCCGTCTGTTACCGCGCTTAGACGCACACAAAGAAACGCTAACAATACATACACAACGCAAACGCAACGAACATACGATAATTTCATAGGTACAGTCAGCAACAGAAGTCGTTGAGCATAATTTGTTTCCAATATTTCCTAATCATTACTATTGAGCATAAGTTACTGACCAAAGTAAATTATAAAACAACTTGTCATAATAAAACTACAGAAGTCGCTGAACTCAGTTAAACCATAAATTGCTATACATTACTACAGCCAAAATTGTATGATCTGTAATAAATACAAAAGTCGCTGATCATAGCTAATTTCCTACATTTCCCGTTCATTGAACCCGTTTGCTACAAGGCACTATCCGGCGAAGCGCAGCGCACCGCATTTTTCATAATCAAAACATTGCTGAATAAACACAGCTACTAGTTTAGAATACAAATTCAATGTTTTTTTTTTTTTTTATTATATAAAGAGGAAAGATATGATTGTTTGTTTGCATTGAATAGGCTCCGAAACTACTGGTCCGATTTGAAAAATTCTTTCAGTGTTAGATAGCCCATTATCGAGGAAGGCTATATATCATCACGCTACGACTTATAGGAGTGGAGCAGGAATTAAAAATGTTGCGAAAACGGGAAAATGTGACGCAAACGAAGTTGCGCCGGACAGCTAGTTATTTATAAAAACGAGCAAAAAAACACTTTTTGGTATGGGTACGGAACCCTAAAAACTCGCGCATAACACGTTTAGCGACTTACGGCAAAATTTAAAAAACCCCCGACACTAAAAACCTCTAAAAAGCCCATAATAAATTAATCCAAGCGCCGTCGTAGCGTCGGGGGTCCGCTTTGTACTGTGCTTTGTTTTGTGCTCAAAGCGGTCCCCCGACGCTACGACGCTTGGATTAATTTACTGTGGGCTTTTTAGAGGTTTTATCTGTCGGAGGTTTTTAATTTTTTTTTTTATATTTTTTTTTCTTAGCCTTGACTGTCCCACTCCTGGGCATAGGCTTCCCCATTCCATCCAATTTTTTCGGTGTTGCGCTTCTGAACGAAAACCTATTTTATCAAAATCGGTTCAGCCGTTTAGGAGCTACGATGCCACAAACAGATACAGAGCCGTTTTGGTCGGTGGCTAAAAACAAGGAAAGTTATAAATAAAAAAAGAAACTATAGGTACTTTAGAGGGGAATAGGGTGAAGCCCCCCCCCCCCCACTCGGCAATGCCCATGGTGACAAGTAACAAGATTTCAAATCGACTAGACCCGTGGAAGTTGTTTATATCCCTTCATCAACTAGAAAAGAGGTGATGATCTTCAAACGGCTGAGCAGATTTTCTCGAAACATAGCTAAGAACATTCTCGATTAAAATACCTTTCAAACGAAACCAATTTTATCAAAATCGGTTCATCCGTTTAGGAGCTACGATGCCACAGACAGACACACTGATACACAGATACACAGGCACACAGATACACACGTCAATCTTATAACACCCCTCTTTTTTGGTCGGGGGTTAAAAATGATAGTTATCGACTTACGCTGTAATGATGTTTAGCGACTTACGGCAAAATGATAATTATCGACTTACACTGTAATGATGTTTAGCGACTTACGGCAAAATGATAGTCATCGACTTACGCTATAATGATGTTTAGCGACTTATGAAAATATTAATGATTAGCGTTTTTGTAAAATTGAAATGATAACCTTATTGTGTACTCTATTCTGGTAAGTGGTTTATGGTCCGTTTTAGTGTTCAGGTGTTTTGAAAATTAGTATCTGTTCATGGACTTTTGTTGCTGACTGTACCTATTCCCTACCACGCACGGCGCGGGTGTGCGGGTATGCCGGAGGGGTGCGCGGGCGCACTCTGTCGCTCGCGCGCCTATCCACCCCCGCCGTCCCGGAACCAAACAGTGTGCTAAATGTCGCCGACGCGTGCGTGCGCGCTGCGAATTCCGCTCCTAGGTACATCGTTGAGACGTAGGTGCAAAGTGCAAGATGACGGACAATTACTCAAACGACGAGTTGGTAGAGATGGTCCGCATGTATGCCATCAGTGGAGACAGCCTACGTGGAGCAGTACGGTGTTTCCCCTCAATATGGTCGGCATGTACGCGAGTAGGTACTTAACCGAAAGGTTTGGTGACCATATGGGTCGCGAAGGACCTGTGGCCTGGCCCGTTCTCCGGACCTGACGTCTCTAGACTTTTATTGCTGGGAGACGTTAAAAAGTTAGTTTACTCGGAGAAAGTGACAAGTGTTACAGAATTACGTGAAAAGATAATTAGTGCTTTCGACACTTTAAAAAGGAATGTGATAGTGCTACGTAAGCTGAAGGAAAACCAGCTACGTCGTTGTCGACTGTGCCAAGAATGTGGTGGTGGCAACTTTGAACATACCTCCGGGTAACTTAAGTAGGTAATTTATTTATTTGTACATAGACTATCATATTGTAAATACGTTGTTAGCTTAATCAATTTTATTAGTGTAAATAAGTTGATTTCAAATTTTTAACTACGCCAATAATACCTAACAGTCGAAAGTATTTCTACATACCTACTTAGCTAGCACATCTTTCCAATTCCAACAAACGTAAAAAACATTTTTAGATTTAGTAAATCAGTACACCAACTAAGGTACTAAGCACCAATAAATTCAATCTACAAATTCAAACAAAATCATTACGAAAACTTTAAGCTGAATTTACCTACGTACAATGTTCAGAGTGTTAGTGTAGATAGCAATAAAGCAAAACTAACATTTTATTAATCATCTGATAACTACCGAACTTAGGTAAGTACAGGTCAGTGAACTTTTCTTTGGCACACTAATATTGTTGTCGTTAGTAAGATTTCCGTATTCCAATGATGCTTAAAAATTAGTTTAGTATCAAGCGAAATTAATGACAATAATGTAGGTGATTTTCGAAATAAAATTAGGCAAAATTGCTAGGTACCGGTCGCCGTAGGTCATCGCACGGTCGCAACACTGTTGCATTTCGTAGGTAAGACGTCGACTGTCGACTCTCACGCACACAGAGCAGCTGCATTGTCGCTGTGTGCGTAGTTGGGTGATTCTGTTTTAAGGGTTTTGAATCAAGGGTTTTATTCTGAAATACTGTTAAATTTCAACAATAAAAAAAAGCAACGCTTATTAATTATAGACCGGTACCGAACTTTAAATTGATTATTTATGTGTTTTATGACAACGTCCTGAAATTTGACGAGGATGCAAAACAACACATTGTATAAGGGTTCCGTTTTTTGCCATTCGGCTACGGAACCCTAAAAACCGACTCGACATGGATCGGGTCGTATCGCGTACCGTATCAGAGCGGCGTATCGAGACTGCATATTAGTGCGTATCATAATCGCGTATCATCACCCGTCCACATAGGCGATCGGGCGGATGGCGGATCGGGCAAGTGATACATGTCTGGACCCGGCTTTACTTGTTCATACAATATTCGTGATTAATCTCTTTGGTAATTGGCACTTTTACTAACAATATTCACATTCCAAATTCAAATCACTTTTAATCCCTAGGGGTTAAAGAGCGATTTTAGTCCCTGTTTACGAAGAACAAACTAGCTCTTTTTGAATAGATGTGATAAAAATAGTAGATTGTATCATAAGGGAGCAAAATAATATTTTTACGGCGAGGGCGCTTTTTTGAATCCAGAGCGAAGTGAGGGATTCTAGAGTAGAATCCCGAGCGTAGCGAGGGATTCTTTAGAAGAATCCTGAACGTAGCGTATTTTTATTATTATTTCGTGAATTTCATGATAATACGCATCACCCCGTCGAATCAGCTGATGTGTCATGTGTCAAAATCTTGTCGGGCATAGTGGTAAAGAGATTTGGAGGTTTTTAAAACCAATTATTTTCTAAAGTATTATCAAACGTGTTGACCTGTATGTTGATTATATTCAGAAATAAATGAGTAATATTGAAATTAAGTTAGTTTTCATAAATTATTTCATTTCTTTTAGTTATTTCAATTATATAAAAAATGGGCCTTAAAAGGCGCATGTACCTTATAGCACAACAATATTAAAAAACTTACATTAAATGCACTGCACAACGCCAGCTTCGCAAAACGCAATGAATATACACAATGTTTGCAAGCATAGGGTAGTCAAAAAAAAAATCGGACAAAATAAAAAAGTGTGTCTTACACGTGTGTTAATAAAAAATACCTGTCAAATACTTTTTAATCATCTACCCGATAGACAAATAAAAAAAATGAGTCACCATCCCTATTGTATCGGTAATGATTCCGACCGGCGATATGGTCACCCTACTCAACGTTTTCCTCAAGGATTGTAAAAAATGATTTATCTTTTTAAGTATAACACTTACAGGGACGACCGATTCGTCAATTTTTAGTAAAACCTTTTTAAGAGCGTTTATACCCTACGGCATTTCATACAAACTTTCAACTCGTTATTTTTCGAAATGGCTGAACAGATTTTAATGAAACTTCCTACGCATAAGCAGTATACATAGGTCTAAAAAGTTACTAAAAAACATTTTCGAAAAATAATGTTACAGCTAAATTAGACCGATTTTTAATTATCTATAGAAACAGAAACTTCCAATTATCTTCATTTTTAAAAGACATTTCGAAAATGTTTTTTAGTAACTTTTTAGACCTATGTATACTGCTGATGCGTAGGAAGTTTCATTAAAATCTGTTCAGTCATTTCGGAAAATAACGACTTGAAAGTTTGTGCCGTAGGGTATAAACGCTCTTAACAATTTCTGATGTATCTACCTTCTACCTATAAGTTTTGGTTTATTAAATATAGTTCAAAATAAAGATCTCTCAGTTGGGACGATCGACAAAAAACAAGATTTTCATTTTCCCTTGAACCAGTAAGATTTCAATCACGATTTTTGTTTTACAAATTCTCCCAGAAGCATAATTTGTAATAAACATGATAATTATTCATACTTTTTCAGTACTAGGTCGTGTTTTACAAGATCACTCAATTGAAAATTGTCCACTCTGAGTGATCCATATAAACTGTTATAAATCTTAAACGTGGCTTTGAAACGAATCGAAATTTTGTTTAGCAGCTTTAACAAATCCTTCACAGTTAATTAAAATGCAAATTATAAACACATAGCCAGTATACTCTTGGATACGCGTTATGGCTTTTTCTTCAGTTGTCCAGATTGAGAGATCCAGTTAATGAGTTCTAACTTTTTTTTGTTTAGGTTTGACAAATTTTATACCTTACCATGAAGTTTTTACAATTATTTCCTAAATCCTCTTATAATTTGGGTGGGATTGGAAGAGTTTTTCGAAAAGATCTCTCAATCCACACGCACACGAATAAGTGACCTAAAGCTTTTAGGCTTGACTGCCTCGTCTATTATCCGTAAAAACCTGACTTAAACAATCACAAAGTTTCCTCATTATTTATTGATTATAAAAAGTAATTACTTTAAAGTTGGGTAATAAAAAACTTAATAAAAAATATAACTGTTTTCTATTGACTGATAATAATTATGTAGATTTTATTGAACATTCCAAGCTGACACGAGGTTAATTCATATCATTTTATCCCATCGATCTCATTGAATTATTTCATTTCGTGTTAGTTGTTAAGATGTTTTGCATATTGTGCAATTGTAATAGCCCTTTTTATAGTATTTATTTAAAAGTGACCAGATTTGAATTTTCCTAAGACTGTTAACTTTTTATAAGACGGCTCGAAGTGCTCGTGTTTTACTCGGTGGGTAAACCTATCCAAATTATGTAGAGTTTGTAAAGTATAAGCATACATAATTGTGATAATAGACAGCCATAAGTATACTGATTGACTGATACCTAGTTCCTGATGTTAAGTATTATCTATAATTTGTATAAATACATTTGAAAATGTTTCATTAATAAAAATGTCTTTTCTTTGGATAAAAAACCATTGTATAACTGTAACGCCATCCACGAGGGATATTACCGGAGGTGAAGGCGAAGAGGTCAACGAGAGCTTCTTCTTGGCGGACTTCGAGTTGGTTGGGTTCTGACCGACCGCATCAACCTCTGCAGAGCGTTGCAGTCCCGAACTGCAGAATATGTCTCCAGGTCTATCGACGTCTTCCGTTTTTTTTTTTTTTTTTCGTTTTTGTTGATAATCTGGTTATATCATGGGCTAGGCCTAGGGGTTTCAAAGCAGCTGATGGTTAAATACAGGCTTAAATTTTGATCGTTTAAATCCTTTGGACCGGTGGTTTAACTTGCAAAATACTATTCATCAAAGCTTGCACAGCATTATAACTCTTAAAACAAAAAAATAGCAAGTGATAACGTAATACTCGCAAAATGCAAGAAACCGGTAGTATAGCACCACGAGTTAGTTACTTATGTACGACGTCGTCGGTCGTTGCGTACCTAACTACCTACACTTCGCCCGCTCAAGTTTAATGTTATTGACCCGCTCAGCTGATGTTCACGTACCCAAATTAAATGATTCCAAATTTTCCTTCGTACTTTTACGGGCTTAGGACCGTCATAATTGGTTTGTGCCTAGGTTTCGGGACATATCTAATAAAATTAAAAGAATTATGCTAAAAGCGATAGGTACCCATGTAAAAATAAATCTCAACAGGCCTGCTAATTATGGCGTATTTAAAACTGTGGAATCAAAATTATTTACAATGATTAAAAGAAAAAGTTCTAATTGTACGATTTAAAAAAGGTTCTGTTACATACCTAAATCACCTTTGATTTATTTAACACTTAGCGACATGTAACAATTTTTCATAAAATGTGTACCTAATCAAAATTATTAACAACGATTAAAAGAGAATTCTGTTATAAATACACACATCAAAAGTGTCTAGGGATCAAGCATTTTTATGCGGATTTCTTGAGATTGAGATGTGGCTTTGTAATAAATTTATGATTTTATAAATTTATATGGATCCTTTTTGGTGCATTTCATAATTTGAATCAGGAACTGTGAATCAAATTCGAGTAAAAGATGTTAATCAGCTGTCAATATTTTCCCTATAAAAACATACAACGCATTGAAGACATTATTAGTGCTACTGTTTCCCTACTACTGATTAAAACCAACGTTATTATGGAGCGGCGACGTCATTTAAGCAGGGAAGAAATGCTCAGAGCCGTGGGAATGATAGAAGCTGGTTCCCGGCAACGTACTGTGGCTTTAGCTCTGAATACAAGTCAGAGTGTTATCAGTCGACTTTGGACACGTTACCGAAGCACTGGTACCGTGGCTGAGCGCCATGGAGGACGGTATCGCTGCACCACACGGAGACAAGACCGATACATTCAAATCTTAACTCGAAGAGCTCCAACAATAACCGCCATGATGTTAGCCGTGAGGCTTCATCACTCTTCAGGGAACTTAATTAGCGACCAAACAGTCAGAAACCGCTTGCATGAAGTGAACCTTCATTCCCGAAGACCGCTACGGGTACCACCTATAGCAATGCACAATCGTAGGATTCGATATCAATGGGCTCTTGAACACAGAAATTGGGCAGAAGAACAATGGCGTTTCGTGTGCTTTTCTGATGAGTCTCGTTTTGGTATGAGACCGGATACAAGACGTATACGACACTGGAGAACCCCTGGACGCCAACAGCGATTAAAATCCTGCCAGGAAGTCCATCCTTATAGTGGTGGAACCATCATGGTATGGGCGGGTATTTGGATCGGCGGAAGAACTGAGTTGATTTGGATCAGAGGCAACCTCAACGCACAAATTTATGCTGAGACGATTGTATCAGACGTCATCGTTCCTCTACAAGTGCAAATCGGTCCCTTATTTCAGTTAATGCATGATAATGCACGACCGCACACCGCAAGAGTTGTAAGACAGACTCTCGCCGCAGCTAACATCAATGTCCTGCCCTGGCCTGCTCAGTCGCCAGACTTGAACCCGATTGAGCATGCATGGGATATGCTACAGAGAAGAGCTCTGCCGAATATGGAGGGTATCCAGTCGCAAGAAGACCTTTTTTTGTTGTTGCAACGAACATGGGCGGCCATTCCACAGCGTGATTTGGATGAACTCATTTTGAGTATGCCAAACCGATGTTCTTGTGTTGTTAGTGTTCGCGGTAGAAACACGGATTATTAATTGTTTAAGTTACCCAATAAAATTTTAAAGAAAACTGTTATTTCAGTCTTTTTTTCGAACTTTAATTTTAGTGGTTCAAATGTCAAAAATCCCTTTATTAGAAAATGGCAAATTTCTTTATTAATGCAAAGGTGACTTGGTTTATCGTTACTGTGACAAACGAAAACACTTTATTTGATGAATCCTTAAAGAAAATTTTAATTAATATCAATCAGGAGAAAAGTTATTGCAAAAATATATGTTGATCCCTAGACACTTTTGATGTGTGTAATTGTTGCCGCCACTATGAGTATCCACGCAGTCGCAAAGACTGCAAATTGTTTGGTTCACTGAATAGACGACGAGCCGTTTGCGTTATTTTATCTTTACGAATCCATAGTGTTCCATGCACCGAATCGACCCTCCACGACATTAAAACGATCAAAATTTAACCTTGTAGCAAACATTATTTTGTTTCAGAACCTTCGATTTTCGAAGAGGACCTGGTTGACGACATTCTGCAGTGGCAGCGCTATGCGAGTCTGAATCCTGACAGTGATGTCGAAGAGGAGGATTGCCTGGACCTACACCCTCGTAGGAGACACGCTGGTGAGTTTGTCGTGGAGAACTTGCCCGAACTCTAGGGTCGATGGACAGGCAGGATGATAGTGTTCTGCAAGACTCTAGCCAGGAGGAATGCTGTACTTTAATTGGTCTCTCGATCCTGACGTCTTTACGGGGGCTCGGGAAAGTTTTACCGGACCAGCGGGACCAACTTTCCCCATTGTGGGTTTGTCTCCGTTCGATTTTTTTTCGAAAATGTGGACTAAGACATCATTTATCTCATAGTCGATGAGACAATTTCAATACCACCGGCATTATGCCGTATCATCGCATTACGCTCATAAAGCGGTGCCTTCACTTTGTGGACAATGCATTGTGTGCCAGGGGGATCTCGTCTAAGTTGGTCAAGATCCAGCCGGTGATTGACCACCTCAACAGTAAATTTAGCTCTTTATATGACTAAGTTGGTCAAGATCCAGCCGGTGATTGACCACCTTGACAGTAAATTTAGCTCTTTATATCTACCTGAGCAGGAAATCGCTTTAGACGAGTCGTTGATGCTGTGGACTGTCCTTTTCACAGCTCATCGCGTCAAAGCGGCGTAGCAATTAAGAGCTACGAACTCTGTGACTCAAAGACGGGATATCTCTGGCAGATGATCATCTACACAGGGAAGAAGGCACATCGGGATCAACATGATGTCGAGGACCTGGAGGGCACGAACGAGGCTGAGCCTGAGAGTGTGACACACAGTACTACGTGGGACACTCAGAAAGTTTTGCGAAACTAAAAAAAATTGTTCTATACGTACATATATTTTTATTAAATCTTTTCAAAGTACTTTCCACCAGCCTCTATACAAAGATTCATGCGCCTAAACCAGTTTTCAAAACACTTTTTCCAGTCCGCCGCAGACACCTCGTTTACAGCCTGCTCGAACCCAGCCAGCGCATCTTCCGGCGACGAAAATTGTATCCCTTTGAGCTGATTTTTTATTTTTGGGAATAAAAAGAAGTCACACGGTGCTAGATCAGGGCTGTAAGGAGGGTGACCCAGGAGTTTGACTGGCGTGCTGTCCAGGAAGTCCCTCGTTTTGAGTGCGGTGTGCGCAGGTGCATTGTCGTGGTGGAGCAGTAGCCCGCGGAGCCCTGTGTTTGGTCGCTTGTTGCTTATAACAGAGAAAACTTCTGGCAAACATTTGGAAGTATACCATTCGGCATTAATGCTTCTTTGATCCCGTAAGGGAATTGATACCAAGTGGCCAGTCAAATTAAAAAAGCTAGCGATCAAAATCTTACCCCCGCTTCTAGATCGCTTCACTTTGGTAGGCGTTGGCTCATTTTGAAACACCCAAACAGTCGACTGGCGCTTGGTTTCTGGGTCGTATTGATAAATCCAGGACTCATCACCTGTAACGATGTCGTAAACACGCCGAGACGAGCCTGCTTCAAATTTGTTAAGCATATCACGGCACCATTCCACCCGGGCCTGCTTCTGAGCATCGGTGAGGTTGTGCGGCACCCAGCGTGATACTATCCTCCTCACGCGAAGATGGCTGTGTAGAATCTCGTGAACGCTTCCCGATCCAATCTTCAATATGTGTTGAATCTCCTGATATGTAATTCGCCTATTGTCTTGGATTAAATTTTTCACTGCTAGCACGTTTTCTTCGGTAACAGCCGTCAAAGGGCGACCGCTTCTTTCGTCATCCCCCAAAGTTGGTCGACCGCGCTTGAATTCGTTATACCAACGATACACGGTTGCCTTGGAAGGGCCTTCATCCATGAATGCCATTTGAAGTCTATCGTACGATTCATCCGGTTTCAGGCGACACTTGAAATCGTATAAAATCATAGCTCTAAAATGTTCCCGGCGCAGATCCATATTTCAGTGAGACACAATACTTTGAATTAACTCGCAAAAAATGTGGAGGGAAATTTTGAAATTGGAACTTACTTATTTTTACTTATAAATAATCATATTTTCGAAAAACATAATAACTGGCCAGTCTCCCATATATAAAAACTTTTTTTCGCAATACTTTCTGAGGGGCCTGGTATTTTGAAGTTAGTTCGTCCTTTACTGTATAGAGGTCACACTCTGATAATGGACAACTTCTACAACAGCCCTTTGTTAACGCGCTCCCTCAAGGCCCAGAAGACGGACGTAATGGGCACCCTGCGTCTGAACCGGGAGTTGGTGCCTGATAGTTTGCGCTCTAAGAGTAAGGCAAACATGCGGTTAGGTGAAGTGGACTTTAGCCAGACACGGGACATGACGATCACGGTGTAGAAGGACACGAATGTGGTATCGGTCATTTCGACGTACCACAAATTAGAGGTCGGCGGCAAAGAAAAGTACGGTTACTTTAGGTACAAACCTAAAGTGGTTTTGGATTACAACCTGGCTATGGGCGGCGTCGACAAAAACGACCAGCTTTTGCAGGCGTTTCCCATAGAAAGAGTTCGTAATCCAATATGGTACAAAAACTTTTCCGCCGACTTTTTAACGTGTACATCCATTACACTTTCGTTATGGCCGCGAAGCCAGGGACAGCCAAGATGGCACAGCGGCAGTTTCGTGTGAGTTTGGCGGACGAAATTATTAAAAGACTTCGCCCGCAAAAACCCCAACTAGCGCTGCGAAAAGCCCGCCACTTCCCTACCAGAACAGGGTTCAAGAAGTCACGTTGCAAATGGTGTGCACTTAAAAAGGTTGTTGCTTGCACAATCTATAATTAATAATAATCTGAAGGCGGCGCTGGAAGACTTCAGGAACTGTGACTTGTGAAGCTTAGGGAGCTGTTCGACGCCTGTTTGATGTCAAGACGGTTCCCTTAGACTTCAATCAGTGTTGCCACTTAATTCACCTTACATTCCCACATTCTCTGACGCGATTCGTCGCAGGAGGACAGGGCGTCGGAGGAGGCGCCATAGCGACCTGATGCCGCCCTAGGAGGTTTCAGCCGGCTATAGATCGGGGAGTCTATCGCTATCGCATTGCACGGCCCTCGCGAGCGGTGGCGGTGTCAGGTGAGCCCGGACATCGCTTAAGGAGTTGGTGCCCGTAGGCGGGCTGTGCTGGATGGGTCGCGAACGTCATGCGTAGCAGGTCTCGTGGCCCATCTTTTTATATTTGTTTTTATTTTTTTAATGTTGTTTGTACTTTTGGCGATGACGCCAATAAACGTTTTTTCTTTCTTTCTTTCCATCTAACAAAGCGACAATCAAAATCAAAATCAAAATCTAAATATTTTATTTTACATAGGCCTACATGGGCACTTATAAAACGTCAACAGAAGAGGCACGGTTCGGGTTGGTCGTTTCCTATGGAGAAGAACCGGCAAGAAACTCCATGGTTACTCTTTTAAAATCATTTGGTTCTACAATATTTGGATGTTACAGCGCTAGTACTGAAGTATGAGAGGACAGCGTAGGCCCGACAATAAGTCATCGCTTACTACAAAAGGTAGAAAAAGACGAAGCTGAAAAAAAAAAAAAAAAAATTACATAGCCTACAATGTCCACACATTCACAAAACAATATGAATGAAAAAGAATCTATACAAAAGTAAAAATAAAACTAAGAACAATTAAATAAACAATTGACACAAATGTAGTCATCAGTACTGTAACTATTCTGCACAATGAATAAACGGTGCAATGATTTGAAAACTATTGTAAAACATCTGAAAAAAAATGAATAGAATAAATAAAATTCGGAATAGTTAGAGACATCCACATATTTGTGTCGTTTTTGAGCTACCAGGGAAGCCGCATGAGCAGAGGGAACTACAGCCAAACTTCTTTATCTTCAACATGGACACGTTTGATGCAATTTTTAAACTTTCCATCGGTCAGTTCAATAACTGACTTTGGCAACTTATTATAAAAGCGTATACTGTTTATAAGAAATGACTTGCTAGTTTTTGTTAATCTAAATTTGGGTATTACAATTTCGTGTTTACTGCGTGTGTTTATATTATGGAAGTCGCTTCTAATTTTGAAAAGCCCTCGGTTTTTGCGGACGTATAAAATACATTCTAAGATATAAAGTGAAGGCAGAGTCAGTATATCGATCTCTTTAAATTTTTCTCTAAGGGACTCGCGAGGACCCATTTTATAGATCGCGCGAACTGCCCTCTTTTGCAATATAAAAATTGAATCAACGTCTGCTGCCGATCCCCACAGCAGAATTCCATAAGACATAATACTGTGGAAATACGCGTAGTATACTAACCTAGCTGTGGCTACATCAGTCAACTGCCTTATTTTCCTAACTGCATAGGCGGCTGAGCTTAACCTCCCCGAAAGAGTTCCAATGTGCGCGCCCCACTGCAGTTTTGAATCGATAGTAATTCCTAAGAATACAGTTTCCGCGATAGGCTCACGGTAGTGTTTTTAGTGAGTGAAAGCCCCACAAAACCAAACCGTCTCCCCGGACTGCGCGGTACGCGTTAGGCATTTATCACCATTTTATAAAGAAAAAAGAAAAACAAAGGTGTTCCACGGTTAACTTTCTGTACCCCTGGTTCACCTAGGTTTTCCACGGTTAACTTTCTGTACCCCTGGTTCACCTAGGTTTTCCACGGTTAACTTTCTGTACCCCTGGTTCACCTAGGTTTTCCATGATTAACTTTCTGTACCCCTGGTTCACCTAGGTTTTCCACTGTTAAATTTCTGTACCTCTGATTGACCAGGTTCAGGGGCGACGGAGACCCCCATCTCACTGGACCCGAGACGGCGGAGCGTTGTGTTCCATGCGCGCCTCTCATAGACGTAACAGGGGGAGTGAGTACACCCCGCTCCCCCCAGAGATGAGGCCCGCACTGATCAAGCGGGCCGGCACTAGTCGGAAGTCGCAGTCGTTCCCGCTGCCCCCCGACGCAAGTGTGCTAGGGAGGGAAACACCGGTGTGGTTTTAGTCAGTTGGAGTCTGACAATACCCTCCGCCCTCCCCAGGCGGAGGACATCCGTGCGGATTTCCACATCGTCAAAAAAAAAAAACAAAAAACGGTTTTCCACGGTTAACTTTCTGTACCCCTGGTTCACCAAGGTGTTTCAAGGTTAACTTTTTGTATCCCGTACTGTAGGTGAACAAACTTTTAGATATCATTCAGACCACCAAAATAAGGGGGCACGCTGCTCGCTTGACGTAATGACGAATTTTCAGTTTTTGTCGCGCAACCGAGCCGGCATAACATGTTGCACGAACATGTTATGCCGTGCGTGTGTGTGTGACGTAGTTATCACAATCAACAAAAATGTCTTATTACGCGTACATCAATCAAAAATACTTAGAAATGGTCGTGTGTTATCGTGCGTGTTACCTAAACTTACGACAAGCCCAAATCCTTTATCAAGAATGATTTGGCAGGCAGCTGAGCCTCAATACAATCCTGAGAGCAGTACAATGAAAGTGACACACTCTTTTTAGTGCAAACGCAATTAAACGCGGGCGCAAGTGCAAGCACAAAACGGTAGGCACGTTCAACAATTAATGTAAATAAAGGTATCCACCCACCGGCGTAAAGTAATATTTTAATTAATTACTGTAAATAGGGCAGATTCTTTTAAAAACCACGCTTGATTCAGTGTTTTACAGTAAACGAACTTTATAAGTAACTAGCTGACCCGGCGAACTTTGTTCCGCCTTAATGTCAATAAATAAGCATATTTTTTTTTTATTGGAAAAAATACAAAAAAAATTAAATTTCTACATCAATCATTCATAATTATTTCTGTATTTTAGTACATATGTTGCTCTTCATTTAAGTACCTTGTGATACACGACATTTTTTGTTTTATTATCAGGCGCAAAAACAAACAACGCAGATGGTCTTCCGACTCGTGAACATGCCACGTATAATTGACCATGGGAAAAACATGAATGTTCTAGATTTAAACCACAAACTTTTAAGGATTGGCCTTGTGATTTGTTGATCGTCATGGCAAATGCAAGACGTATCGGAAATTGAAGTCTTTTAAATTCAAACGGCATATCGGTTGGGATCATCGGTATCCTCGGAATGAGAACTTGCTCACCTTTGAATTTTCCTATCATTATCGTATCGTAAATTACATTGTTCATCAATTTGCTAACCACCAAACGCGTACCGTTGCACAGTTTTGGTTGGTTTATGTTTCGAAGCATGATTACTACGGAGCCAACCTTTAGGCGTAAATTGTGCGGTGGTAAGCCAGGCACGTCCAAAGAGTTTAAAAATTCAATTGGATAGTTGGTGGCTTCATCTTCATTTGTGACGCAGTCAATAGATTTGAATGAATGCATTGTTCCAATGATCTTATTTTGAATTATGTTGTTTAGGTCATCTACATCTTTATTCTTAGCCGCTAAAATTGCTCGCTCACTCATCCATTCATAATTTTTGTAGTTAGAAATAATTTCTGGAAATACATTGTTGATAAGTTCGTCTTTTGATGAGACAAAATTACAGAAATTATTTGGAAATGATATTAATCCGCTCGATTCATCGACAGGTACTTGACCATTACCGATAGTCAGCAATTGCTCCGAGAAATCTTCAGCAGATGTATCATTAAGCAATGCAACTCTCATGTTTGTTGTCAGTTGCAGTTTCTTCACATGGCGCCATAGATTTGACGATTTGAGGCAAGCGTTTATTTCGTCGGCAGCCGTAGATCTTGGAATTACTGGCAGTATTTGGCGGAAATCGCCAGAAAGTAAAATCATTGCTCCTCCAAAACATCTCGAGTCATTGCGTAAATCTTTTAATGTTCGGTTAAGTGCTTCTAATGCACGTTTATGCGCCATTGTGCATTCGTCCCAGATGATGATTTTCGATACCGCTAAAACTTTGGCCATTGCTGAGTGTTTTGCAATATTACACGTTGGTTCTTCAATAGTTTGAAGATTTAACGGTAATTTGAATGCTGAATGAGCCGTACGGCATCCTTCTAACAATGTGGCTGCTATTCCAGAAGAAGCAACTGCAACCGCTATGTTAGATCTCGCCCGAACAGTTGCTAAAACTAATGACATGAGGAATGTCTTGCCAGTTCCACCAGGGGCATCTAGGAAATATAAACCACCATTTTCATCATCGATTGCCTTCATTAAAGTATCATAAACTTTCTTTTGTTGGTAATTCAACAGGGGTACATTCGTTTGAACTACTAAATCTAATTCCTGGTGATCATATTCACGTTCCCGTTCCAATTCTCGATTAAATGCGTCATTCATTTCACGATATGGTGCTGGCATTCCTAACCTGATTAATAAATTACCGCACATGAGGTAACACATATCTTCGATCAAGAGTAAAGCACGATTATGTATCTCCTCATTCATCTCAATATCGTGATTTCTGGAACTGACACGAATTTGATGTAAAATATCTTCTGACATATTATCCTTGTATTTGTGCCACAGGTTACATGGGTTTGATGGAAAACATGTCGAAATTATGATAGCGAATAATGTGCGTATCTGACTTGGAGATGCAGAGATAATGGCTTCAGCGATTGTCGTATCCCAATGACTATCGTTTTCTAATAACTTCAATTCTTCACATGCAGCACGATATGTTGGGAATATTACACCATTAACAGTTCGTAGTGACTCAAATGACGTTGGCCCACGCACATTTACCAGCAACAACCGCAAATAGAAACATTCATTATTCTTTGGATGAACTGTATACATACGACCAAGAGCATCAGTAGAACGCACATCTGGATACCCAGGAACCGCATCGCCTTGCTTCCGTCTTTGAAAATTCTTCGATGAAGCATTCCAAGTATAATAACGTGGCATCTCCGAGTAAAGCAAAGTTCGTGCAAACTGATCGCTTTGGCAGATTGCAAAAAAACTTGTCAATGTAGTTGCTGGAGGTGTTTCAGCACGTTGCGTAGCATTCGAAGCCGTGAAATATACTCGTTGACCATTCTCCAGATGCACCGCCAAATGCGTAACAGTAGGATGACGTTCGTGAATGGGAAATGCGAATATACGCCAAATCGCTTCATTACAGTTCACATAACGACCAACTTGATAGCGTGAAATTTCATCGTTGGTATTCGAGGATTGCAATCCAAAAACCGCCATATCACTGCCTTTCGTGACATATTTGCAAATATATTTTATGGACTTAACTGAATTCAACGTTGCAATGTGTCTTGAACGATTTAGAAATAAGTGGCGAATATGGAACAATCCAACTGTTGTCGACAACGAAATCCATTCTTTTCACTTTCGTTGTGACAGTTCGACCGTTGTCATCTGGTGATCGACGCCGATACAGCGGATAACCATCATTGCCAGTGACAGTCTCCGCCGTTAATTTCCGTGGATATCGTTTAGAGCACTTTCCATCGACCATGCAAGGTGATTGGGGATTGATGGCACCACACGGTCCATGAATCATATTAGTAGTAACAACATCATGTAGGTCTGGATCGACTTCATAATCAGGAATCTCAGCACATATGATATCATCTATTTGGTCAGGCTGAATTCTTTCCACTAACCAAATAAGAATGTGTGCGTGCGGCAGGCCTCGCTTTTGCCATTCGATTGAATACATCCAGCATCGAGTATCTCCAAAGACGCGTTGTTTAACAATAAAGTTCATCAGGGACCGAATTTTTTGCCTGAATATACGTGCTGTGATGTCGTGTCTATCACTTGATGTTTGTCCGGGAAGCAGCAATTGAGTAATTTCTATCCATTTTGGATTACAGGTAAAAGTAATAAAGAGATCGGGCCGACCGTAATGACGAACATAATTATGTCATTGCATCTTGTGCATATTCATGCATATGACGTGGACTACCAATGTATGTCGCCGGCAGAATAGTTAATCGACCAATATTAGCTGCATTTCCTTCAGTATTAACTGCATCACGTAAATGGATGTACTCCTCAGAACGCAGTTTGGCTTGGTTCAACCTAATGAATGTTAAACGTTCCGTTTCTATTTTTACATACATGTCAACGCAATACTGCTGAAACAATCGACGAAACCGCAGCAAATAGTTGTCAGCATTTTGACGAATCATCAAACGATATGCGTAATAATTCATTGAGCTAACTTTCTTTGTAGTTTCTTCACCTGAAATTAAAAATTTGATAATTAACCATTTCAAAGGCAAATTTTAAAGGCAAACAATACAGACATTAACCATTTTTTTAATAATCATTATTTTAAATCAGTGTCTTTCACAAATAAATGAAATAAATTATGATACTGATACTCACCATTCAATGGATTTTTCATTTTAATATTAAAATAATATCCATCTTCTCCTTGCCAAAACATCAGCGGGTATTGCAATGTGTCATATGATCGATGAGTTTCAGATATTTGTTGCAGTTGCCCAGTATCGCGACGTGTAAGCACAATATCGCGTTTTTCCAATTGTTCACCAACAATCAGGATGGCAACTTCGTCTACTGTTGGAGCATTAAATGTCCTTTCGTGTGTTCCAGATGGTCGTTTATCTGCTTTGATAACAACTTTATAGTCATCACTTGGCATGCGCTCTAAAGCATTCTTAAACAACCTGACCAACGCATGATGTTCATGAAGCAGACACTGCAAGTCTTGAAGAATTGCTCGCTTCATTCCTGCATTGATCTCTAGGCGTCGATCAAGTTGTTCTTCCATGTTGCCCATGAAATATATTTGTAAAAATTTATTCTGTGTATCTTCGAAAGGTAGTAATGATCCAATTCGATGATGAATCTGTCCTTGTATCTACAAATTAAAAACCAGACAGTATTAACTGGGTTATAAACACTTTTTTCGGTGGGAGAGTAGAGTTCAGAATTAGCAAATATACTACATAGGTACCAATAGATAAAGTAAGTTATTCTTTAACTACATTCTATATAAGTACAAAAATAAATACCTTAAATGTCGGATTAAATCCCCGTTCTTCGATAATATCTGCCCCAAATGACGTCATCTGGAAACAACCATTGTATTTTTGAGTATTTGCAAGAAAGTGGCGTGATTCTTGTGTTTCGCCACAAAGCAATGAATACAATGGCTCAGGTGGCGGAGTCAACAATGGCAATTTCACTTTACCATTAAGGCAGCATAATCCAGGCGTTTCTCCGGAAAACTTTAATGCACCACAATACTCGCAAACTACGTCCATTTGCCCAATGCAAACGCTAGGATGCAAGCTGTAATCATTGCTGCAATCGTATTGAAACGCTGCTCGATTCAAATCAGCACTTGATAAATATCTTGTTCTGCGTCGCAAATTATCTATTTGTTGACCTCTGTTGTTCGCTTGACGATTCTGCATTGCCAACCGAGCTGTTTCACGGGCTGCTTCACTTTGCTCTCGTGATTGAGAAGCACGAAGTCGAGCCATACTATCGCGGCGCTGTTCACGTGCAATTTCTTGTTCTTCTTCAGTCCTTTCATTTGCAGTATTTCGTATTCTTCTTGCATCACGGCTTTGTCGGGAAAGATTCGATCGTCTTGGTCGCGGCATTATTAATTAAACTTCACTTCACCTAAAAACTTAAATTTTTAACCGTACCTAGTTTTATAGTTCACTTCACTGTTTATACGAATGGGCAATTGGGCAATAATGTTAATTATTTATTTAATAGAAATATTTTTATTATTGATTTCTTACAAATATCAAATAGTCATCCATACGTCATTACATAGCTGTCATTATACGTCAATTTTGTTATTCGAAGTCTGATTCTTTTTTGTTATACCACGTTTTATAGTGACTGACGTTACATGTCAAGTCACACGGGAATGATGTCGAACGGGATAAAAAGTATCCTATGTCCTTCTCCTGGCTCTAAACTACCTCCCTGCCAATTTTCAGCTAAATCGGTTCAGCCGTTCTTGAGTTATAAGCGAAGTAACTAAAACGACTTTCTTTTATATATATAGATAAAAATTATTCATAACACTACACTGTGTTCACTGCGAGCTTGTTTGTTTAAAACTCATTATAATAGCTTTGATACTTTGATAACAGTTCAGCACTCAACTACACAGTCCAAAGCCAGATAAAGTGTGATGGGAAATTAAAATCTTTTCCATAGTATGTCCCTAAACGGTTTTTGATCATGTGTGTTCGAGTAAAGTTTATCACGCCGAACAAAACGAACAACTTATTTTTCTTAATAGGAAAGGAGGACTTGTAGTTATCAATATTATAAGCCTAAGGACTATAAAAATGGATCACAAATGTGGAGGTGTTCATTGGATAAAAAAAAAAACAAATCCTGAAATATTGTAATTAAAGTAAATAAGTACTTCGCCATCTCATTATTTTATTATATTCTACTTAATGGCAATGAAATATGCAAAATAAAGTAACATAATTGTGCACGGGATTATTAATAAAAAAATCCTAGATGTGGAAATTGCTACTTTACGAAACGAGAACGTAACATTCAGACTAACCTACTAGACTATTCCAAGATTTTAAGTAGTAACAGTTACAAGGTTTGGATTTTGCAACAAATATGCCCAATTTGGATAGCGCCAACACAGTTTGTACAGTGCCAGGAACACTGTAGAAGGCGTTACGAAAACTGTAAACCAAATTTTCTAGTTTCGTAATAGCAAAGTACCACAATGACGATTTCTGTATTTTAATTGGTTTCATAAGAGTCTGTTTTTTGCTGATGACACTTTTCAAAGTTGTCCGAAGCCTTTCTACCAATTTGTATAAAAAAAAATATAAATAAATTTATTTAAAAAGTGGGAAGTTCAATTACTACTACTAAGGTTATTATAATGCCCTTAATCTTTTCATTATTACCAGATAAAAAGAATTATCTACTCAATTTTATTCGACTTAATTAACGGCCAGTTACCTGTATGGAATCCTCTGCAACTTCACGTAGACTTTGAAATTGGAGCTTTAAATGCAATAACATGTTCCCATATGTGAAGAATATACGCTGTTATTCCCATTGGTCAAATTCTATAATGGAAAGAGGTCAAACTCTGGAATCTTAAGTCAAAACCACAGAGGCGAATTGTTGCTTTGACGGTAGTTCTACTATTGCTACCTGCTGGAAATATTTAGTTTTTGAATGTGAACAGTGCAATGTTTCGATGTCAAACTTTATAAATTATATAAATCGTTTTTCGTTTTAAAATAATTGTATTAAAAAATTAAGTGTATTTTGACAAAACCACCGCACAAATAATGTCACCGTGGGATTCAATGCCAAATTAAACCGAGCATTAAACAAAAAGACGGTGACATTATTAAGACTGTATTTTTTTTAGAAAACACTATTTCAGTTGCACATGCTGATAAAATTCCATGTAATAAAGAAAAAGAATATTTATCAAAAACGGTAACTATACCCTCAATATACAAATTAAATAAGTTAACAAGGAAATCACTGTTGATAGTGCATTAGAAAAGCCACGTAGTTAATTAAGCGAATTAATCGTTTGAGACAGTCTTAAGTTATTTTTTTTATTTATTAGTTAAGTTCTTTCTCATTTGAATTGATGAGAAAGAACTTGACTAATAAATAAAAAAATAACTGTTTTGAAGTGTAAATTCACTTTCTCGCTTTATTTACGCTTAAAGGAAATTTATCAACAGGGTGCAATCGAAGTCATGGGCATTATTTTAATCTCATGCACTTCTCACGATACTGATTGCATTAGGGCTAGTAATTCGTAAACCAAAAATATTATTAATGTAAGTATGGAAAACGTTAAAATGTAATAAGTCTTTTTGCAACAAGCTTATTATTGCAAATAAATACTAAAAGTAATTAAAACTAACTTCCTAATATTGTCAATTGGTAAAAGTAGACTCAGTACATTACTGTACGCCCGTACGTACAATCGATACCGACTGCCCCATCACTATTTCCTCCGTGCCGCATCATGACGACAGCTTACTAGCCGACGCCGCTCGTACGGCCGGAGAATGTGTGATATTTTTGCGAACTACCCGCTACTTACTTTATAATAGGTCTTTACCTATGAAATTGCCGTATTGCAGTACAAAACAAAAAAAAGTTTTGATTGGCTATGAGTTCTAAATTCAAATTAATTTTGTTTTAAAAATATGACATTCTATTTACAAAATCAGTCTTTTGTTTATTGATTAGCGTTGTATTTTCATTACATTTCAACATTTTTCCTCATAATGGGTACTTTGAAATTTCGTGTAATTATGGAATATGAGTTCCGTCGTGGCACCAACGCGGCACAAACGACCCGTAACATCAACGACGTTTACGGAGAGAACTGTACAAACGAACGCACAACCCGTTATTGGTTTGCTCGGTTCCGTTCTGGGAATTTTGACTTGAAAAATGAACCTCGTGGTCGTCCGGAAACTTTGGTCAACAATGATGAATTAAAGGTGATTGTTGAAGCTGATGAAACTCAATCTACAGCTGAGCTGGCAGCAGCTTTTGATGTTAGCATTAAAACAATATTGGTCCATTTGCGACAGATTGGCAAGATAAAAAAGCTTGATAGATGGGTGCCCCACGAACTTAACGATCGCCAGCGCAACGTACGCGTCGAGACTTGCCTTGCGCTGCTTAACAGGCACAGAAATGAAGGAATTTTGAACCGAATTGTTACGTGCGACGAAAAATGGATTCTTTTTGACAATCGAAAGCGCTCAGCAAGTTGGTTAGATCCTGGTTCGGTACCAAAGCAATGTGCAAAACGAAAAATGACCCCTAGAAAGGTGATGGTCACAGTTTGGTGGTCTAGTGCTGGTGTGATTCATCATAGCTTTTTACAAAACGGCGAGAGCATTACTGCAGATGTGTACATTGAAGAACTGACCACGACAACGCGCGGCCCAATACTGCACAACAGACCGTCTCTAAGCTGCATGAGTTGGGTTTGGAAGCTCTCTCTCATCCGCCATACTCACCAGATCTTGCTCCTTCCGACTATTACTTTTTCCAAAATATGGACAAATTTTTAGCGGGAAAAAAATTCTATTCCCGAGAGGCAGTACAAAACGCCTTTGAAGAGTTTGTTGTCTCCCGTCCAGCTGATTTTTTCAAGAAGGGCATCCATAAACTGCCACAGCGTTGGCAAAGATGCATTGATTGCAGGGGTGATTACTTTGAATAAAAGAAATAAATAAGTTCGAAAAAAAATACTTTAACTTTTTTCAAACAAAACGGCAATTTCATAGGTAAAGACCTAATATTAGAATAGAATATTATAATAATAGCGTACGTTTTGTATAACTAAACATTTGAAACTTATGTGGGTTCATACTAGGACTTGCACATACCCCGTAGCTGAACATTTAGTATTAAGTAAGTTAAATCATTGTAAAATAATATTATACTATTAAGAAACTTTTTCACCAGTGCTTCGTTATTCAACCTTAAGACTGTTGTTTGCACTCAGTGTTAAATATAACATAGATATTACTCATCTTGATGTTACCACAGCGTTCCTAAATGGATATTTAGATGAAAGTGTTTATGTCTTTACCTGATAATTTTGCGTGTCCTGATAGAGAAAACAAAGTCTTGAAATTAAAAAGAGCCATGTATGGACTTTAACAATCAGCTAGGTCATGGTATAAGCGTGTAGATGACTATTTACATGCCATAGATTATAATGTAGTACTAATAAAACATTTTGCTATTTTCGTTGACCTTATCACTGTACTGCTAGCCGCTGGAGATAAATTAGAAGAAACTGATAAGGTGGCTCATTTACTACTTACGCTACCTTCCAATTATGACGGTGTGATAACAGCTTTTGAAACCTTGTCTGAAGATAATTTAACTTTGGCTTTCGTGAAAACAAGACTTGGACCATGAAGTGAAGTTGAAAAACGAAACTAGCGACACAAGCGTTAAAGTATTAAAAGCTCAAAATAAAACTGTGCCAAGTCGAAAAAGAAAATTTGGAAACTAGCAACGGAAATATTTCAACCAGAAAAATAATAAATCGAGAGAAAGGCGATCTTTCATAAAGTGTCATCATTGCGGACGCAATGGCCATGTAAAGAATGACTGTTATTTCTTCATAAGGATGAGACAATATTAAAAAAAAACCAACCCTCTACATCAAACAATTCTTCTGGTTTTGCTTATGATTGGCGAATATCAAGAAAATGAAAAAGAACCGAAAATAACTTTTTTGTTATATCCTGGAGCGTCGGACCACATTATAAACAGGAAAGAGCTTTTTAATTCTTGCACCAATTTATAGATTCCTTTCAAAATTTCAGTAGCCAAAACCGGTGCATTTATTTCCGCTACAAAAAAGGGAACACTGCAGGTCACCAGCAACATGAGCGTGCAAGGATATTTGGAGGACGTGCTGTTCTGCTGTGAGGTACCCTACAATTTACGATCCGTTTCAAAGATGCAAAGGCAGGACACACTATCATCTTCGATCAACATGGAGCTCGAGTATGTAAAGACGTTACAACCATCATGCAGGGTTAGTGCGCCAATAATTTAATCAATTTGAAATTTATAGTATCTGTGAACGTGAGTAATTCTGTTTCCCAAATATGCAATAGGTACTGATAAGAATAGTTCAATTATGGCATGACCGCTTCGGCCACATTAACAAACCTTTATGTGAGATCATCATAAAATATTTATTTTAGGCTACGTTGTTAAATGTTTGAAATGTTCATGTAAATTCTCTTTGTCACGGTACTCATGGTGTTTGGTTTTGTTACACAGGTCTGCAAGGGAATCCTATGGAGATGATGCGATTGGCTACGTCCAATTTGCACCGAGAACATGGTGTTTGCATGAAAACATGTACTTCTGTAGAGTACTATTGGAGAAACTCTAATCTGTCCAAAGTAGGGACTACTCTGAAGTATATTACTGTGCAGCAAATTTCCAAAAAATAAGTACCACACAGACCTTGTATATCAGCAGTTTATACTGAATTTATTTCAGAAGCCAAACAATGATGATACAATGTTTGGGTCTCTTCGAGCTAACTTTGCCACTATTTTCGTCTTTTGGGATTTGTTGGAAAAGAAACAAAAATTTTTTGTGGGTTACTTAAATACTTATTTGTACACTGTGGCTACACACCATTTTAACCACTAAAACTGAAGAATGGACTGAAAATGACAAATTTGACTTTGGGTTCACTGCTCTATTATGGTTATTACAAAATGTTTACAAGCGTGCAACAGCGTTTCTCGCGCGGTTTTGACAATTTATATTTTTTTATGAAATACGTATATTTTTTCCGAAATATAAATTTGATTTGCTTATTAAGTAATACGGAATAATTTAAAAAGGTTTTCTAAAATTAGTCAAATAGCCTATTGTGAATTTAGGCAGAGTGATAGACTCAAAAATCTACCTATTTCGTATCGCGAAATCGAAAATGATGATTATTTAATGTGTATTCAATCAGTTCTGTACCAAATACCGAGCTCATATAAAGAAATTGAAACTCGAGATGACAAAGCTCAATGGGAAAACGTAATTAAAGATAAAATAAATTATTTTAGTCAAGCCAAGAGATAAAAATATTGTTCAAAATTGTAAGATACAAAGCTCGTCTTGTTGCTAGAAGTTTTAGCCAAAAATACCTAACAGACTATAATGGAAAGTTTGCACCTGTTGCAAGAATAGCTAGTTTACCGATTTATAATCAGCTTTGCAATTTAATTTAATAGTCATTATAAGGACGTAAAGACCGCCTTTTTAAATGGGAAATTAAAAGAGGAAATTTATATGAAAGTCCCTGACGGTATATAATAGGTCTTTACCTATGAAATTGCCGTATTGCAGTACAGACTTTTTCAAACAAAAAAAAAAAGTTTTGATTGGCTATGAGTTCTAAATTCAAATTAATTTTGTTTTAAAAATATGACATTCTATTTACAAAATCAGTCTTTTGTTTATTGATTAGCGTTGTATTTTCATTACATTTCAACATTTTTCCTCATAATGGATACTTTGAAATTTCGTGTAATTATGGAATATGAGTTCCGTCGTGGCACCAACGCGGCACAAACGACCCGTAACATCAACGACGTTTACGGAGAGAACTGTACAAACGAACGCACAACCCGTTATTGGTTTGCTCGGTTCCGTTCTGGGAATTTTGACTTGAAAAATGAACCTCGTGGTCGTCCGGAAACTTTGGTCAACAATGATGAATTAAAGGTGATTGTTGAAGCTGATGAAACTCAATCTACAGCTGAGCTGGCAGCAGCTTTTGATGTTAGCATTAAAACAATATTGGTCCATTTGCGACAGATTGGCAAGATAAAAAAGCTTGATAGATGGGTGCCCCACGAACTTAACGATCGCCAGCGCAACGTACGAGTCGAGACTTGCCTTGCGCTGCTTAACAGGCACAGAAATGAAGGAATTTTGAACCGAATTGTTACGTGCGACGAAAAATGGATTCTTTTTGACAATCGAAAGCGCTCAGCAAGTTGGTTAGATCCTGGTTCGGTACCAAAGCAATGTGCAAAACGAAAAATGACCCCTAGAAAGGTGATGGTCACAGTTTGGTGGTCTAGTGCTGGTGTGATTCATCATAGCTTTTTACAAAACGGCGAGAGCATTACTGCAGATGTGTACATTGAAGAACTGACCACAATGATGGCGAAACTCGCACGTCTGCAACCAGCTTTGGTCAATCGGTCGTCTCCACTGCTACTTCACGACAACGCGCGGCCCCATACTGCACAACAGACCGTCTCTAAGCTGCATGAGTTGGGTTTGGAAGCTCTCCCTCATCCGCCATACTCACCAGATCTTGCGCCTTCCGACTATTACTTTTTCCAAAATTTGGACAACTTTTTAGCGGAAAAAAAATCAATTCCCGAGAGGCAGTACAAAACGCCTTTGAAGAGTTTGTTGTCTCCCGTCCAGCTGATTTTTTCAAGAAGGGCATCCATAAACTGCCACAGCGTTGGCAAAGATGCATTGATTGCAGGGGTGATTACTTTGAATAAACGAAATAAATAAGTTCGAAAAAAAAAATACTTTAACTTTTTTCAAACAAAACGGCAATTTCATAGGTAAAGACCTAATATTTGTTTGGCATAAATGGCGCCTAGAAAAAACTACACACCTCTTCAAATGTCACAGGCGATAGATGCCGTCAAAAGAGGTGAGAAAATCTCGACTGCTGCTAAAAAGTATGGTGTGCCCCGGGTAACTTTGTTTGATAAAATATCCGGTAGGACTCCTGAACAATGTTCTATGGGCCCCAAAACTTATTTGTCATCGATGGAGGAGGCTATTTTAGAGAAATGGGTACTCGAAATGGCAGAAAAACATATTCCTGTTACTCGAGATGAATTACTCGACAGTGTTCAACGTATCATCATTGGTCAGAAAAAAAAAACACCTTTTACTGACAATAGGCCGGGCAGAAAATGGTACAACCTGTTTCTGAACAGTCATCCGACACTGTCTGAGAGAACGGCCCAAAATTTAACGACGGCTCGAGATGCCGTCACAGAAGAAGACATAAGATGCTGGTTCAAAGAAGTTAAATCATATCTACATGAAAAAAATCTCCAAGATGTAATAGAAGATCCAGCTAGAATATTTAATACCGACGAAAGCGCTTTTTTTTTTGTCGCCTAAGGTCGGTAAAGTTCTTGCAAAAAAAGGTGACAAACATATTTACCAATCCTCCGGAGATGAAAAAGATAATTTTAACTGTATTAATTACTGGAAATGCTGCTGGACAATTGGCACCTCCCATGGTAGTATTTGCATATGAGAGAATTCCATCCACAATTTCATCTCACTTTCCCGAAGATTGGGCAATTGGACGTTCACAAAGCGGCTGGATGTGTGGCAGCACGTTTTATGAATACAATATTGTGAACATTTTTAATCCATGGTTGTTACAGCAAAATATCCAAAAACCTGTTGTGTTCTATTTGGACGGTCACCGATCGCATTTGACCCTGCATTTGTCGATTTTTTGTGCTAACAATGGCATAGAAATCATTGCATTACACCCAAACAGCACGCATATTCTACAGCCAATGGACCTGGCTGTATTCAGACCACTAAAAACATACTGGAGAAAAGCAGTAAAGGACTGGAAACTACAACATTTAGGACAACTTTAAAAAAAAAGAAAATTTTGCCCCTGTCCTTAAGACAGCGTTGCAATCAATCACTGAAGATGCTATTAAGAATGGATTTCGCGCTGGTGGTTTGTATCCTTTTGGTCCAGACTACGTCGATCTAACTAAAATAAAATCTCGACAAAACCGCAAGTTTCAACGGACCAGACAATCTTTTTTAATTACTTGGAAAAAGAAATAGTGGCAAAGTTGGGGACAGAAAAGTTGCAATTTTTCAAGGAACTCTTTTACAAAGGTCGAGATACGTTAAATTCCCGCTTAAATGAGGAAGACACTTCGCTATATATAATATGGGCTAGTAATAAACAGACAGTCGAAAGTTCAGATCACGTTAATGAACGATCTTCGGTTCAAACTGAAGTTGACTTGATTGAAACAGACATTCCCAATCAACCAGATAATTCAGTCCTTTTAAATGATATCACAGCATTTAATAATACTACTTCAGATATATTGATAAACCTTACTGCCGGACAAGAATCAGAAGAAACTACTAATAACACATCAATTATTGACAAGCCAAGTTGCTTCAACATAACAGATTCAGTTTCAATAGCTTCGACATCTTGCTCTTTAACTTCAGCGGCCGCAGAATCCACAAGTTTAAAAGAGACGACCAGACCCGAACAACCTTCCCCGGCAAACCTTACTGCCAGACATGAATCAGCAGAAACTACTAATAACACATCAATTATTGACAAGCAAAGTTGCTTCAACATAGTAGATTCAGTTTTAATAGCTTCAACATCTTGCTCCATAACATCAGCGGATGTAGAATCCACAACTTCAAAAAAGACGACCAGACCCGAACCCAAAGAAATGTCCAATGACGAATTGATTGTCAATAAGCCAAGTTCTTCCAACCAATACTCTCTTCAGACAGCTTCAAATTCCTACACTTCAACAGACACAACATCTTCAAAAGAGACGATCACATCTGTATCCAAAAAAAAGTCCAATGAAGATCGGCCAAGTTCATCGATCCAAACAAATGGTTCACTTCAGTTAGCTTCAACTTCTTCAATATTATGTATTCAAAGTGCTACAGACAAAACACCTTTAAAAGACATGACGGTACCTAATCATACATCAAGATTTGTACCAAATAAAGTGGGAAATACATATATTCCATCGCCATTCAAACGAAATTTATTTTGGCCCGGAGAAGATGATGACAAAAAAGGGAAAAAAAGAAGACTAAAAGAAAAAATTCCTTGTGCCATCACAGGCAAACCGTGGAGGGATTACCATGAAAGGAAAGAGGAACAAAAAAGAGAAATACAAAAACAAAAAGAAATTAAAGCCCAAGAAAGAGAAAAGAAAAGACAGTTAAAACAGAGAGAAATAGAAAATAATAATAATAATAATAATAATAGCTAACTGAAAGTAACTGAAACTTTTAGTAGCGCCATCAGGATGGAATTTGGTGTGGACAAATGTGCAGTCATGTATGTAAAGCGAGGAGAGATTATGGAATCCGAGGGAATCCAACTCTCGGATTCCATACACCTCAGATCTCTCTCCTCATCCGAAAGCTATAAGTATTTGGGTATGTCGGAAGCGTTAGGCATTAACGTAGCTGACATGAAGCAGTCGTTGAGGGAGCGCTTCTTCGGTCGCCTGAAGAAGGTATTAAACAGCCTTCTGTCAGGCGGAAACAAGGTGCGCGCCTTCAACGGTTGGGTCATGCCAGTTTTAATGTACTCTTTCGGCATACTCAAATGGACTCAGACCGAACTGGACGCCCTGGATAGGAGAGTTCGTACACTGCTGACCGCAAACCGGATGCATCACCCACGATCATCGGTGATGAGACTGTACATCCCGCGGAAGTGCGGGGGTCGAGGCTTTTTAAACGCTAAGACCCTCCACAACCGCGAGGTGTGCAGCCTCAGAGAATATTTTTTGAAAGCCGAGGTGGGTATGCACCGAGATGTGGTCGCAGTGGATAAGGTACTCACCCCGCTGTCCATGGCTAAAGAGAACTGGCGCAAACCTGTAGTACTTACTACCGATGACCGCAAGGAAGTATGGCAAGGCAAGGTGCTTCACGGGCGCTTCTACCAGGCTCTTCATGGGCCTGATGTAGATTTTCTAGCATCCGTATCCTGGCTACGATTCGGTGACCTCTTTGGGGAAACTGAAGGTTTTGTCTGTGCGATTATGGACGAAGTTATGCTGACGAACAACTACCGGAAACATATTATGAGGGACGGGACGGTGGATGTGTGTCGGGCATGCCACCGTCCGGGTGAGTCCATCAGACATATTATTTCTGGTTGTTCTCGTCTGGCTAACGGCGAGTACTTGCACAGGCATAACCAAGTAGCCAGGATTATTCACCAGCAACTTGCCTTGAAATATGAACTTGTTGAATCTGAGGTACCGTACTACAAGTATGTGCCCGACCCAGTTCTCGAGAAAGACCATGTCACGCTGTACTGGGATCGGCCTATCATTACTGACAGGACTATTGTCGCCAATAAGCCTGACATAGTGGTGATAGACCGATCAGCGCGCCGCGTAATGATAGTCGATGTTACCATCCCGCATGACGAAAACATCGTGAAAGCTGAGAAAGAGAAACAAATAAGATATCTCGACTTAGCTCACGAGGTTGTCGATATGTGGAATGTGGACTCAGCTATCATTGTGCCGATTGTCGTAACGGCCAATGGCCTTATGGCCAAGAGCCTCGACGACCATCTGTCGAAGCTTTCACTTGGGGGTTGGATCAAGAGCCAGATTCAGAAGGCAGTACTCCTCGATACGGCCCGCATTGTGAGGAGGTTCCTGTCTCTGCAGCCCTAACCACCGGTAGCTTGGACCCTGCTCCCGACACCGGCGGAAACCTGTTTTTTATATTTTTAAATGTTTTTTTTTACCTTTTTTGTTTTTAAGAAATATTTAAAAATATATAAAATAAGAAGTTAAATGAATAAAGGAAATAATAAGCTATATATATATATATAATATAAGCTGGCAACCCCAAGTGTCAATACGTCTAATCATTCTCTCTGTACAAAAAAATATTTAAAAATTCAAAGAAACAGTTTTTGGCTTCATGAAACAATACCATTTTTACACAGTGTACTTTTTGTAAATAAAACTACATAAATTAATCATCAATTTGGAAAAATGATAAATATCAAAAAGAAATACGAAAATTCTAACCAGACAGACACTGTCATCTGTCACATATTACTGAAACTATTATGACAATGAGGGAATTGTAAAACGTATTATGATCACAAGATCAGCTGCTGCTCTTCGTGCACGCCTACCGCCTCCGGACTCGTCGCCCCGCTCCGCCTCGCCGCCGCCGGAACCCAGCTTCACCGTGAGTGCTGTGACACCGGCCGTGGCAGTTGCGTCGAGCGACAGCGACGAGTACTTCTCTCCGCCCACGACGCCACCACCTGCTCGTCGACGGGGAGGACGCCGGCCGCCGGACGGTTTAGGACCTCGAGGCCCACCGGCCTCTGATAGGGTCCCAGCTCCCGGCGGAAGTGTGCAGCGCATGCGATGGACGCGAACCATCAACGAAAATGTCATGCGCTCATACTATGGGGCTACAGAGGGAGGAAACAACCTGACCGCGTACCGTGTTCGGATGCTCTCTCTGTTTCAGGTGCTTGAGCCAGCTGTCAACGTGTCGGCGCAACGATTATCGGATCAGGTGCGGGTCATCCAACGTAATCATATGTTGGACGATACCGTACTTGATCGCTTGCGAACTGAAATGCAGAGTAGCCATGTCATTGTCCCTCCGTCACAGGCTGTGGTCCCACCACAGTCTAGTCAGTTATTCAATCGCGCTGACGAAGTGAGTAATGACATGGCTACTAATGTAAGTACCCAGTGCAGTGAGGAAATCAGGAGTGCTTTGGAAGGTGCGATTGGAGAATATCGGTACATGTCGCCTGAACTTAGACCACGCTTACCTCGTTTGCCCATGCATAATAGAAATAGGGCGCTGGTGGCTGTTCTGGATTCGCAGTTGTCGAACTATTTTGATAACTGCGAAGACCTCACTGATGCTCACTCGATCCTGTACTGTGCGGCTGTAGCGGCATGTCGTGTAGCTCATGTCAAATTTTCTGATGACAGAGCTACACGACCTAAACCTGCCGTACCGGCTTGGCAATGCAGGATTGAGCGACGTATTAGTGGGGCCAGAACACTCATCGGCAAACTAATCTGCTTCAGGGAGGGCAACAATCGCCCTCGAGTGATGCGTTTTGTGAAGCGGGCATTTGCAGGGACTGATATTAGTCCTCGAGACTATATGTCCCGTATCACAGAACGCATCGACTTCCTGAAGCAGAAAGTGTATGCATGGGCAAACCGTATCCGTAGGTATAAGCGGCGGGTGGAACGATACACTCTGAATCGCACATTCCAAAGAGATGAAAGGTGGGTTTATAGGAGTTGGGAGCGACCAGACCAAGGTGTGGCCGACACGCGCCTACCGGATGATGACGTCATGTGCGCGTTTTGGCGCAACATCTGGTCGGTGCCTGTCAGCCATACCGAGGGTGAATGGATTCGAGGAGTCGAGCGAGTGTGCGATCCAGTACCAGAAATGGGGGCAATCTCTATCAGCCCCCAAGACGTAGCTCGTGCAGTCCGTCCGTTGCCTAACTGGAAATCTCCAGGGCCGGACGGGCTGCACAACTTCTGGATTAAATGGTTTGCGAGGTCGCATGCTCGCTTGGCGGCCCTATTCCAGTCAGCCTTAGAGTCAGGGTCGCTGCCCGAGTTCCTGACTACTGGAATAACCCACCTGCTCCATAAATCAGGTAGTACTGCGGAGCCCAAAAATTATAGGCCTATTACTTGTCTTCCGACAATTTATAAAGTTCTTACATCCATTTTGAGAGCTAAAATTTGCAAACACGTTAATGATAATTCGATCATGTCCGCTTCTCAGAATGGATGTAGGAACGGGTCCCGCGGTACTAAGGAGCTGCTCCTCATTGATATGGCCATTAACCAACAGGTTCGGCGTTCCCGAAGGGATCTGTCGACATGTTGGATAGATTATAAGAAGGCCTATGACTCGGTGCCCCATACATGGCTCATGAGGGTGCTAGAATTGTATAAAGTTGATGCAACACTGCGCACCTTCCTGATGTCGTGTATGGGGCAATGGAGGACAGTCCTTCGCTATCCAGGATGTCGGCATATCCAAGGGAACAGCGAACCGATAAGGATAGAGCGAGGTATTTTTCAGGGCGATAGTTTGAGTCCGCTTTGGTTCTGCTTAGCCTTGAATCCTCTAAGCACGCTGCTGGAGGATTCAGGTCTGGGCTTTCGGTTGAGGAGAGGTGGTCAGGTTATATCTCACCTTCTTTACATGGATGACCTGAAACTCTTTGCCCCCAACAATTTGCAACTGATGGAGCTACTGAAGGTAACAGAAACTTTCAGTAGCGCCATCAGGATGGAATTTGGTGTGGACAAATGTGCGGTCATGCATGTAAAGCGAGGGGGGATTGTGGAATCTGCGGGAACCCAGCTCTCAGATACCATAAATCTTAGATCCCTCTCAGCGACCGAAACCTACAAGTATTTGGGTATGTCGGAAGCGCTGGGCATCAATTCTGTTGACATGAAGCAATCGTTGAAGGAGCGCTTCTTTGGCCGCCTGAGAAAAGTATTTAATAGTCTTTTATCAGGCGGAAATAAGGTGCGTGCCTTCAATGGTTGGGTCATGCCGGTTTTGATGTACTCTTTCGGCGTACTCAAATGGACTCAAACAGAACTAGACGCACTGGATAGGAAGGTCCGTACATTGTTGACGGCATATCGAATGCATCACCCACGTTCTTCGGTTATGAGACTGTATATCCCGCGGAGTTGTGGAGGTCGAGGCTTTTTAAACGCTAAGACTCTCCACAATCGCGAGATATGCAGTCTCAGGGAATATTTCCTAGAAGCCGACGTGGGGATGCATCGAGATGTGGTCGCGATGGACAAGGCCCTCACCCCGCTCTCCTTGGCTAAAGAGAACTGGCGCAAACCTGCAGTGCTTGACACTAATGACCGCAGGGAAGTATGGCAGAGTAAGGAGCTTCACGGACGCTACTTCAGTGCCCTGCATGGGCCTGATGTAGACCATGCAGCGTCCGTAGCCTGGCTACGTTCCGGGGAACTCTTTGGAGAAACCGAAGGTTTTGTTTGTGCAATTATGGATGAAGTTATGATGACGAATAACTACCGGAAATTTATTGTGAAGGATGGCACGGTTGACATATGTCGGGCATGCCACCGTCCGGGTGAATCGATCCGTCACATTATTTCCGGGTGTTCTCGTCTAGCTAACGGAGAATACTTGCATAGACACAACCTTGTAGCCAGGATTATCCATCAGCAACTTGCTCTGAAATACAGCCTTGTGGAATCGGAAGTGCCGTACTATAGGTATGTGCCCGACCCAGTTCTCGAAAATGGCAATATCACACTGTATTGGGATCAATCCATCATCACTGACAGGACTATTGTGGCCAATAAGCCTGATATAGTGGTGATGGATCGATCAGAGCGGCGCGCAATGATTGTTGACATAACGGTTCCACATGACGAGAACCTCGTGAAGGCCGAGAAAGATAAACAAATCAAGTATATTGACTTGGCTCGCGAGGTTGTCGACATGTGGCCTGTTGACTCAGCGATCATTGTGCCGATAGTCGTATCAGCCAATGGCCTAATTGCCAAGAGCCTCGACCAATATCTGATGAGGCTCTCGTTAGGCAGCTGGATCAAGGGCATGATTCAGAAAGCGGTACTCCTGGACACGGCTCGTATTGTTAGGAGGTTCCTCTCTCTGGAGCCCTGACCGCCGGTAGCTTGGACCCTGTTCCCGATACCGGTGGGCTACTATTTTTATATTTTTAAATGTTTTTTGTATATAATTTTGTAAAAATATTTAAAAATGTAAAATGTATGTTTATAAAATGAATAAAGGGAATAATAATAACTGGCAACTCTGTGTGTCAACACGTCAACAAATCATCCCTAACTTTTTTAACTATAAAATATTTATTTTTACACCCAATTGTTTACAACAGTGATTTTATTTGATCTCAAAACCAATAAACCTGGAAATATTTGGAAAAAACTGAAAATAGTAACAACAAAAACCTAAAAACCGACCAAACAGCAATGACATCTGTCAACGTTACACCGGCGAAGACGAAAGGAAAAAATTCAGTGAAAATGGCATGATTAAAAGAATGTTAGGATGATAACCAGAGCTGCGTCACAACGCGCACGCCTTCCACCCCCGGACTCGTCGCTGAGCTCCGCCTCGCCGCCGCCGGACCCCGGATCACCTGTGTCATCGGCAGCGGCAGTCGCGTCGAGCTCCAGTGACGAGTATTTCTCCCCGCCGACGTCGCCAACACCTGTACGTCGGCCGGGGCGAGGCCGGCCACCAAGAAGCTTGGGACTTAGGGGCCAACCGGCCCCGAGCCGGGTCCCCGCTGCTGGTGGTTGTGTGCCGCGCATGAGATGGACTTATTCCATTAATGAAAACGTCATGCGCGCATACTATGGGTCTACAGAGGGGGGAACTAACCTCACTGCGTACCGTGTTAGGATGCTGTCTATGTTTCAGGAACTTGAACCAACTGTCAACGTTTCGGCCCAACGGTTGTCGGATCAGGTGCGAGTCATCCAACGCAATCACATGTTGGACGACGCCGCACTTGATAGGCTGCGCTCAGAGGTACCGAGCAACCACATCGACTTGACTCCGGCGCAAACCGCGGTGCAAGCGTCAACTATGGACGCAATACCACCGCGGTCCAATCTTGGTGCTGTTGAAGAGGATGATAGGGTTGCCACGGTAAGTAGCCAGTGCAACGAACGTTTGAGGAGCGCTCTGGAAGATGCGCTTCACGTGTATCGATCCACTCCTGCCCAACTTAGGCCCCGATTACCACGGTTACCCATGCATAAGAAAAATAGGGCGCTGGTGTGTGCCTTGGACTCGCAACTCAAAAATATTTTTGAGAGTAGTGTGAACCTCGTTGATACGCACTCGATCTTGTATTGTGGGGCTGTAGCGGCTTGTCGTTTAGCTAACGTCAAATTCCCAAATTTTGACGTAGCTACTCGACCAAAACCAGCCGTACCAGCCTGGCAACGCAGGATCGAGGGCCGTATCGACGGGGCCAGGGTACTCATCGGCAAACTATACTGCTTCAGGGAGGGCAATACACGCCCACGTGTGATGCGCTTTGTGAGGCGGGCATTCTTGGGGACTGGAATCAGCCCTCAGGAATACATGTCCCGAGTCACAGAGCGCATCGACTTCCTGAAGCAGAAAGTTTATGCATGGGCGAACCGTATTCGGCGGTATAAGAAGCGTGTTGATCGGTACTCGCAGAATCGCATGTTCCAGAGTGATGAGAGGTGGGTATACAGAGCTTGGGAGCGACCCGAACAAAGTGTGACGGACGTGTGCCGCCCAGATGATGCTGCCACGAGTTCATTCTGGCGCAGCATCTGGTCGGTGCCCGTCTGTCATACGGAGGGTGACTGGATGCGTGATGTCGAGCGAGTGTGTGAATCCATCCCAGAAATGGAAGAAATTTCAATCACACCATTAGATATTGCCAGAGCAGTTCGTCCGTTACCGAACTGGAAATCTCCGGGACCGGACGGACTGCACAACTTCTGGCTCAAATGGCTAAGTAGTTCACACACTCGCCTGGCATCTCAATTCCAGTCATGCTTAGAATCTGGGTCGCTACCAGACTTTCTTACAACGGGTGTTACCCATCTGCTCCATAAGTCAGGTAGTCCTGCGGAACCCAAGAATTATAGACCGATCACGTGTTTGTCGACGGTCTATAAACTTCTTACATCCATTTTGAGAGAGAAAATTAACAAACACATCGATAGTAATTCTATTATGTCGACCTCTCAGAATGGATGTAGGAACGGGTCCCGTGGAACTAAGGAGCTACTCCTCATCGACATGGCCATTACCCAACAGGTTCGTCGATCCCGCAAGGATCTGTCGACATGTTGGATAGATTACAAGAAGGCCTACGACTCTGTGCCACATACATGGCTCATGAGGGTGCTGGAGTTGTACAGGATTGATGCAACTCTACGCACCTTTCTTGAGTCGTGTATGGGGCAATGGAAGACGGTCCTTCGATATCCAGGATGTCGACAGATTCAGGGGAACGATGAGCCTGTATGGATTAAACGGGGAATATTTCAGGGCGACAGTCTGAGTCCACTTTGGTTCTGTCTAGCCCTGAATCCTCTAAGCACATTGCTGGAGGATTCAGGCCTAGGCTACCGGTTGAGGAGAGGTGGTCAGGTCATATCTCACCTTCTTTACATGGATGATCTGAAACTCTTTGCCCCTAACAAATTGCAACTGATGAAGCTACTGAAAGTAACTGAAACTTTCAGTAGCGCCATCAGGATGGAATTTGGTGTGGACAAATGTGCAGTCATGTATGTAAAGCGAGGAGAGATTATGGAATCCGAGGGAATCCAACTCTCGGATTCCATACACCTCAGATCTCTCTCCTCATCCGAAAGCTATAAGTATTTGGGTATGTCGGAAGCGTTAGGCATTAACGTAGCTGACATGAAGCAATCGTTGAGGAAGCGCTTCTTCGGTCGCCTGAAGAAGGTATTAAACAGCCTGCTTTCAGGCGGAAACAAGGTGCGCGCCTTCAACGCTTGGGTCATGCCGGTTTTAATGTACTCTTTCGGCATACTCAAATGGACTCAGACAGAACTGGACGCCCTAGATAGGAGAGTCCGTACATTGCTGACCGCAAACCGGATGCATCACCCACGATCATCGGTGATGAGACTGTACATCCCGCGGAAGTGCGGGGGTCGAGGCTTTTTAAACGCGAAGACCCTCCACAACCGCGAGGTGTGCAGCCTCAGAGAATATTTTTTGAAAGCCGAGGTGGGTATGCACCGAGATGTGGTCGCAGTGGATAAGGTACTCACCCCGCTGTCCATGGCTAAAGAGAACTGGCGCAAACCTGTAGTACTTACTACTGATGACCGCAAGGAAATATGGCAAGGCAAGGTGCTTCACGGGCGCTTCTACCAGGCTCTTCATGGGCCCGATGTAGATTTCCTAGCGTCCGTGTCCTGGCTACGATTCGGCGACCTTTTTGGGGAAACTGAAGGTTTTGTCTGTGCGATTATGGACGAAGTTATGCTGACGAACAACTACCGGAAACATATTATGAAGGACGGGACGGTGGACGTGTGTCGGGCATGCCACCGTCCGGGTGAGTCTATCAGACATATTATTTCTGGTTGTTCTCGTCTGGCTAACGGCGAGTACTTACACAGGCATAACCAAGTAGCCAGAATTATTCACCAGCAAATTGCCTTGAAATATGAACTTGTGGATTCTGAGGTACCGTACTACAAGTATGTGCCCGACCCAGTTCTCGAGAAAGACCATGTCACGCTGTACTGGGATCGGCCTATCATTACTGACAGGACTATTGTCGCCAATAAACCTGACATAGTGGTGATAGACCGATCAGCGCGCTGCGTAATGATAGTCGATGTTACCATCCCGCATGATGAGAACCTCGTGAAGGCTGAGAAAGAGAAACAAATAAAATATCTCGACTTGGCACACGAGGTTGTCAGCATGTGGAATGTGAACTCGGCTATCATTGTGCCGATTGTCGTTACGGCCAATGGCCTGATGGCTAAAAGCTTCGACGAACATCTGTCGAAGCTCTCACTTGGCAGTTGCATCAAGAGCCAGATTCAGAAGGCAGTACTCCTTGACACGGCCCGCATTGTGAGGAGGTTCCTGTCTCTGTAACCCTAACCACCGGTAGATTGGACCCTGTTCCCGATACCGGTTGGCTACTATTTTTATATTTTTAAATTTTTTTTTATATCTTTTTGTAAAAATATTTAAAAATGTAAATGTATGTTAAGTAAATGAATAAACGGAATAATAATAATAATAATAATTTATTTATTGGCATAACAAGTAATTGACACGGTTGTGAATCACTGGTGCCTGTGGTAGGTAGTAGAACACCTGTATTACAGGTCACCAGGTTTCCACTCAGAAATCATTTTACAATATCAATGTTAGGTACCAATACATATTACAGATTTGTTAGCAAAATAAAAGAAATAAAAGTAAGAAGTAACATAAGAACAAAACAATTTAGAAAAATACTTTCACGGTGTAGGTGTGTGAGTGTGGGTGAGTGTGTGTGTATGTGTGTGTGTGTGTGTGTGTGTAAATGTGTGTGTGTAAATGTGTGTGTGTGTTTGTGTGTGTGTACAAGAGTATGTGTAAGATGTGCCTTTATGTGGTAAGGTTTATTAAGCCAAAACCTGCAACAGACCCTCTGTTGCAGAATATGATTGATGTTGTAGCCAATCTTGAACAGTTACTTTGAGATCGTATTGGTTTAGTTGGTGCACAGATAGAATTTTGTGAATTTTATTGTAGAGGTATGGTCCTAGGAAAACAAAGAAGCGACGGCTAAATGATGTTTTGGTTGGGACAGATGTGGCAACAAGGCGGCTACGACGCACGGGTCCTGGTATGTAATGTGACAGAGAGTGTTGTTTGATAACTGTGGCCAGGATAAATAATTGCCTAACAGTCAGTACTTGGCAGTATGCGTACAGCTCAACTGTGGGGAATAGGCGGGGTTTGAAACAGCAGACCTTAAGGACGGCTCTTTGGGCGCGCTCGACTTTTATCAGGTTAGTTTTGGCGGCACCTCCCCAGGTCGTGTTGCAATAGTTCAAAACAGATTGACACAGCGCCTGATAGACCATCTTCATTATATCTGTACCTGCGGATTCGCGTAATTGTTTAAATATATAAATGAGCTTTACGTACACGGTTAGACAGGTGATCAATATATTTTTTAAATGTGAGGTGACTGTCTATCACGACGCCGAGATACTTGATGTGTGTCACTTTGTCTATTGTGCAGTTAGTGTCATCAGTAGTAGTAGTAGTAATTTGAGGGAGTACATCAGATGGAATTGCGGTACTGCGAATGGAAAAATTGAGCAACTTGGTTTTGGAGACGTTCAGGGTGAGTAGATTTTTGCTAAGCCAGTCACTAACAGCATCAAAGCCTCTCTGTGCAAGGCGATAAGTTTCAGCCCAATTATTCGATGAAAATACAAGCGCTGTATCATCCGCATAAGAAACTGTCGTCCCGTTTTCAATAATGAGATTACACAAATCATTTATATAGCATAGGAAGAGGCTCGGTCCAAGAATGCTGCCCTGGGGCACCCCGTAGAGGATTGGCATTTCAGAACTAGTGTGTGGCCCTATTTTGACACATTGGGTTCTTCCGCTAAGATAGCTCTGGAATAGGGACAACTGAGTGCCTCTAATCCCCATATTCTCCAACTTTTTCAACAGGATTGGAATCGAAACCGTGTCGAATGCTTTTGCTAGATCCAGGAATAGAGCGACACATTTATGGTTTTTGTCAAGTTTTCCAACTATGTGGTCAACTAGGTGATGTACTGCATCAGCCGTTGATGTTTTTTTGCGGAAGCCAAATTGGTTATTTGATAGGAGTTTACGTGATTCTAAATAATCTACAAGTCTTGTATTAATAATTTTTTCTAAAATTTTTGACATAGCTGGTAAAACTGAAATAGGCCTGTAATTTTCAACACGGTTGCGATCCCCTGATTTGAAAATAGGGTGAAGGAGGGCTCTTTTAAATAAGTCGGGAAAAATGCCAGTCCTCAAACTTAAATTGCAAACATAGGTAAGCGGGGGCACAATAGTCGTACTATACTTCTTTAGGAAACCTGAGGAGATGCCGTCATAACCAACTGCACAGTCGTTTTTCAATGACATTAACAATGCATTAACCTCCATGTCATCTGTTTCGAGCATTGCAAAAGAATCCGTCACAGAATCCACTAAAACAAGGGGACATGGAGCTACCTTTATCTTTTCCGCTAGCTGTCTTCCTACATTGGCAAAGTATGAGTTAATGTTATTCACCGAGTCCTGTTTATCCACATTGGATTCTAATAAAGCAGCCGCGGTGTCCTTTGGTTTACTAGTGTTTGTAACAGATTTAATGACCTTCCATAACTGTTTGGAGTTTTTACCTGCTTTTTCAAATTCTTTCCTTTCATAATTATTTTTGGCCTTACGCAAAAGGGAAATGCAGTAATTATTGTATCTTTTATAAGAGACCTTGATAACCTCATTTTTGGGGTTTTTCATAAATAACTTATTTAGGTTATCTCTATGGCGCATACATTTTAGCAACCCCGGGTCAATCCACGCTTTAATAGGCCTACGTCTTCGAGATAGTGCTATAGTTGAGGTATTGGCAGATAAAGTGAAAATAATAGGGTCAATTAAGAATTTAGCAGCTACATTGGGGTCCTGTGTAGTGAAGACATTATCAAAATTCAATTTTTCCATGTCAACTGCTAATTTATCTTCATCAAACCTAGTAATAAAAGAACGCTGAGCAGTAGTAGATTTCCTCCTCGATATAGCTACCAGAACTGCATAATGGTCTGTGATAGTCGTTTGCAATACCAAAACCTTCGTAGGCAAAGATGTCTTAATGATGACGTGATCCAAACATGTAGACCCGTGTGTTGGGAGGGTATGCCCCGGATATAAGCCATGATGCATTAGAAGATCTAGATAGTCCAAAGTATATGTAGATTTATTTTCTTGACTAATATCTACATTAATATCTCCCACTACAAAAATATTTTTATATGATTTAAGTTCGCTGAGGACTCTGTCTAAAGATTTTATAAAGTTGGATGGGTCTTTAAATGCATAAGGTCTATAAATTGCTATTATAGCCAAATCAGAACCCATGGTGATTACTAAGCAACTTGAGTCAAGTATCACGGGTTCCTTTATTTTTATATTAGATAAGGTTGATTTAATAAACACAATTACTCCATCATTTTGGTTGTGATAATTTGAACTGGAAAAAGAGTTGTAACCATTTAGGGTTGGTATAATAGGGTTGCAGGAAAGCCAGCATTCTGAGAGAACCAATATGTCGCAATCTGTGTTGATCCGTTCTATTAGAGTTAATAACCCAGAGAAATTAGCTTTTATACTACGTATGTTTTGACATAGCACACTAATGTTATTATTTGCAGGTAGCAGTAGGGAACATTCGTGAGGGTCACATAAAACTGAGTCACAAAAAGAAATATTATCTAAGTCGGATAACACATCATTAAGGGCTGCGAATTATAATTAGGAATAGTCTAAGTTGGCAGACTTGCGATGTCATAGATAAGTGGGACAAATTTGTAATCACTGTTCTGATATATGATATAACTACGATTGCATTGTACTGATATAATAAAACGGGGCAGTTCTTATGGTGTCGATAGGCTCTTTTACGTTTCAATATTCCAACAAATAGTACATAATACAGTAAATGTTGATCATTCAAATAGTTAATATGTAAAGACAGTTTTATAAGTAGGCTACACTCCAGGGTATTTGTGTGAGAAGATGTGCTAAGTGTGACGTGTTTGTTCTGTAGATATGCGAAAGTTTTTATTAAAACTTGTATGTTATAACAGTATAATTGTGAATGTAAGGTAGATGGATATGTTTCGTTCTTAAGATATGAATGTGATTTATAATTATGGAAAGTGGGTAGACTTAAAAAATAGTACATAATAACATTCGTGACACACATGATTAGGCAGGTGACACAAAGAGTACACAAAGTAAGTTTGATGGGAAAACTATTAATACTTTTAACAAAGAAAAAAATTATAAAATAAAACATCAATAAAGTACCTAGTCAAGTAATCTTCTTTAGGGTTGCCAAGTCCGCTTCATTTTTAATTTGAATTCGAGTGTCGCCATCCGCTTTCTTAATGAATATGCGGCCGTTATTAATCCAACAGTATTTATATTCTAGAAATTTAGCCTTCTCGCGAGTCATAGCATACAGTTTTCTGTCCTGGCTAGTGAGGCTTTCAGCTACATAAATTGGAATTTTGGGTCCCGGGTGACCAATAGTTGAGGAGGACAGCTTATTAACAGGATTCTGCTTGTTGAATTCCTTAACTCCATTCAGGATTCTGTTTTTTGTTAGGACTGAGGTTAGCTCTGTGACAATGGTGGATACGCCAGTTTTTGTTTTGATCCTGTAAATATCTTTTATCTCAGATGTCTGTATTTCGGTTTTAACCGCATTACAAGTTTTTTTTACAAGTTCGCATAGATCTTGTTGTGTCTCGGACTTTATCTGTTCTAGTGGCGAAGTTAAGTTTTTGAATTCGATAACTGTGAACTTGGATCTTTTTTGCAACTCATTGATGTTGTTTTCTAATGTGGATATGTAATTCAAGTTTTCTTTTCTTTCGCGTTCCATGTCAACCAGTTTTTGCTTTATATCTTCATATTGAGAAGACATGAATTTTAAAGATTTTTCCAATGCGTCGTTAGTCGATTGAATGTTTGAGTTTTGCGACTTGAGTTCAGTCAAATCAGTGAGCAGTTTGTTTAGGATAATATCCTGATCCTTCTTCCAACTGGCTAACATAGTGGTGAGCATGGTGGATAGTTCGTCTTTAAGAACTTCATAGCCCGATTGTTCTTGATCGTTAATGCGGACACGTTTGTGTGCCCTTCCCGAATAGGTAGCGGGACTATCTGGATTAAGATTGCATATGTCATTTTCTGACTGAACATGTTGAACATTGTTCCCAGGAGGAGACCTGTGTATCGACATTTTCTTAATACATCTAAGTCCGCAGTTTAGGTAGTGAACGCGGGATCAGGTGACCGGTTGGTGAAGTGTGTGAGATATCAGTATTTCTCACCTTGTTTCTGTCCTCCTTGCGCACGGCGCACAATGTGCGGCTAAACACTCCACAGCTCTTTACTGATGTGAGCTCCTAGCACTTTACTGTGATTAGAATTTACTTTTATTTTGTTTAAAAGGTGCAAATCGAAGTGGCACACGACTGCTCGCTACCGCGGTCCGAGCGGAATGAAAAAATTCCTTGTGCCATCACAGGCAAACCGTGGAGGGATTACCATGAAAGGAAAGAGGAACAAAAAAGAGAAATACAAAAACAAAAAGAAATTAAAGCCCAAGAAAGAGAAAAGAAAAGACAGTTAAAACAGAGAGAAATAGAAAATAGAAAACAAAAAAGACTGACAGTTAAAGAAAATAAGAAGAAGATACGAAATAGGATACCAAACCCGAAACCAAATGACACATCTTCGGACAATACAGACACCGAAGTAAACTATGCAGAAAGTGAAGATAGTTACAACATGGAAATGGAAGAAGAAATAACAGACAGTGAACATGCAACAGAAAATAATGAAAAATCTGATAACTCGGAATCTGAAGAGGTACCACTGAGCAAATTTTCTAAGCCAGCAAAAACATATTCTAGTGGAGATTATTTAATAATCAAATGGTATGACCATAATGCCATGGAAGTTGGGTAGGCCTTTGGTGTGGGATGCGACTTGCGTCGACACCCTTGCGCCATCCCATCTTCCTAGCACGGTGAGCTGCGCTGGGGCGGCTGCTGCAGGCGCTGAAAACCTTAAACGGCGCAAATACAATAATTTAATTGGTAATTATGTATTTGAGCCGTTTGGGGTTGAAACACTAGGGCCATGGGGCCCGAGTGCCCATCTTGTGTTTCGAGATATCGCCAAGCGGTTGGTCGACGCTTCACGGGACCAGAGGGCTGGCCTCTTTTTTGGTCAAAGAATCAGCATTGCCATCCAACGTGGCAATGCGGCCAGCCTTCTGGGCACTTTTCCTGTCGACAGCGATGTCGACGAATTTTTTGACGCCCTGTAATTTTGATACTTGTACATATTTTATTTTTATTTTATATTTATTTGTAGTTTGTAAATATTGTACATATGTAATTTAGCCTCTGTTGGGAATCGCACCCAATAATCAAATATGAAGGAGAATTTTTCCCAGGCGTAATTAAAAATGTTGATAGAAATAAATTTGAAATTAGCACTATGACCTTTTCAGTAGGTAACACGTTTAAATGGCCGGAAAAAGAAGATAAAATTTGGTACCATAAGTCTGACATAGTTAAGGCAATTTCCAAACCAGTGCTATGCAATAAAAGAGGTTTCTATACGATTCCTGAAATGAAAGAATATCAGCCTTTTGCAATGTAAGGTATTGATTAATTTAATGTTCTTGAGAAAACGATTTTTATTTTTCATTGTTTTAATTATTTTTTAAATAAGTAATAAAGTAAGGCAATGAATCTGTGATTAAAAGCTGCCATATTATTATTATCATAAAAAGTATTTAAGTTTTGTATGCCATTGAGAAGATCTCATTAAGTATTATTGATTAATAGTAAGTAAGTAGGAACTTAGTAACAAAACTGTGATTAAAAGTTGCCATATTAAATAAGTAATTAAACTATTGTAATAAGCCGTAACGGAATAATTTAAAAACATTTCCAAAATGTATTTAGTTTGAATGTATCATTAGTTAATTCAAGAGATGATACTACTGGTACTGATGCAACGATTTTTGAAAAAAATATAAGTATTGTAACACCATAGCATTAAAAAGTTATTAATTACCTTGCCTACGCATTATATGTGACACCCTGTTTGTTTATTTTATGCTAATTAAAACGATTAAAAGAATTAAAAAGACTTTTTTTGGAATAGTATTGGGATTAAGTCGGTAGTTGGATGACGATAAATAGAACATGTCGATTACTAGATCACGATTATTAGAACATGTCGATTACTGGATGTCGATTTATGGAATTATGCTGTCGATAATTAGGCTAAAAAGAGTCTAAATCTATTTTGATTTATTTTTTTACTTATTAGTATCACATTTGTTTTTACGTTAAAATAGTATAGAATGAACCCTAAAATGTTAACCAGTTCATTAAAGTATCATGTAATATCATATAGAAATCAGATTTTTTCAAAATTCTCGAATGCGTACGTTAAAGTGTCGATAATTGGGGGTCTTACCTTAGCTATGTATGTAAAATAAATACAGCATAGAATGGGCTGAAACAAGCATCTCGGTGCTGGTTTGAAGTATTCGATCAATCAATCAAAGAAAAAGGTTTTCAAAAATCACCAGTCGATAGATGTATCTATGTATTGAACAAAGGAGATGTGCATCAAAACATTTATGTAGTACTCTATATTGATGATTAAGCCATAGCATGCGCAGTAATTGAGACAATGAATAGTTTCAAAAGATGTTTTATAAGTGGATTTGAAATATCAGATTTAAAAGAAATCCATTAATTACTTGGTATTAAAATAAGTAGATGCAATGATACAGTTATGTTAGATCTGAGTGCTTACATAAACACGGTTCTAAGTAAATTCAGTATGTAGGATTGCAAACCTGTCTATACACCTATGGAAAATAAACTGAATTGTGAAAAATTGAGCTGCGAATAGAAATATAATGCCCCATATCGAAACGAAGGTTTAAAACTTTAAAAGGATTCCGTCGTTTTATTTATCACCCAGCTCCTAAATTCCGTTACGACCTACAGCTTAACATGCTTTCCGACGCACGGAGGAAACTCGCTATGTAATGATGGTCCCCATCCACAAACGGACCTTAGCAAGCACTGCTTAACCTTGAAAATCGACCCGTGCGGCTTGTATTATTTAGCCATGAGCTCCTATGTAATATACCTAAATAAAATTATAGAATAACTTAATAATAAATGCTTTTATTAAATATGATAATAAAAAGCTTTAATTAAAAAAAAAATAGCGCCGGCTTGCGCTGGTGATTTAGTCCATATAATTAAAGAGTTCGGATTTTTTTTCAGTCTCATCATGGACGAGACCGCTGATAATACAGTGAAAATACAATGTGCACTTTCAATAAAATTTTGCAACCCGCAAGCAGAAAGTGTAGGGACTCAATTTCTCGATATGTTTGAAGCTGATTCTGGTAAAGCAGAAGACTTAAATGCAGGTAAACATAAACTGGCTGGAAGAACGTTCGATTCCACTTAATAACTTTATATGATTTGCATCTGATACCACGAACAGTATGGTTGTCTACGATATTGTTTACTTTTTAGGGTTCCGTACCCAAAGGGTCAAACGGGTCCCTATTACTGATACTTCGCTGTCCGTCCGTCCGTCTGTCACCAGGCTGTATCTCATGAACCGTGATAGTTAGCCAATTTAAATTTCTACTGATTATGTATTTCTGTTGATGCTATAATAACAAATACTAAAAACAGAATAAAATAAATATTTAAGGGGGGCTTCCATACAAAAAGTGTTTTTTTTTGTTCGTTTTTATAAATAATGATACGGAACCCTCCGTGCGCGAGTCCGACTCGTCCGACACTTGGCCTGTTTTTAATATTGTGATTTTAATCTATTCTAATTCTGACGAGCAATGGAGCGCAGCATAATAGGTGTTAAGCGAATAGATCGCGTGAGAAACACCACCCTGCGGTCCATAACTCAAGTAGCTGATGTTGGAGAAAAAACAGCCAGGCTGAAGTGGGAGTGGGCAGGCCACGTAGCACGGATGCACCCGGAGAGATGGGCAAAGATGGTAACACATTGGACGCCTAAGGAAGGACAGCGTCGTGGTGGTCAACCACGACCAAGGTGGCGTGACGATCTAGTCTTGTTTGCGGGGATAACTTGGCCAGAGATCGCACAGGATGGAGAGGTATGGAAGGAGAAAGGGGAGGCCTTTGCTCAGCAGTGGGACACTAGACAGGCTGCAAAAAAAAACTGACTGATTTCGTGTAGTTTTACTAGTTACTAATGTTTAACCAATAACTTGTACGTATGGTGTAACTGTTAGTTTAAGTTGGTTATAAATAAAATAAATAAATAAACTCTGTTTTTTCACACTTGAAAGAAAAGGTACCAGAAATAACAAGCATAACATGCAGCTACCATCTCATACATGTAGTGGCCTTTTTTTTTTTTTTTAGGATGGGAAATCATCAAATGACTTCTTCCGCTCTGGGCGGAGCGGAAGGGAGTGTCAGACTTGACTGACTAAAACCCATCCATGTTCCTTCTTAGCCCTTTGCGTTCCAGGGGCACGGTATCTCTTTCGAACAACCCGCAGCCCTGGCAGGCATCGGCCCTCTCGGACCCCTTCCGATTTGCTGACATCTCCTTGAGGCGCGCGTGGAACACGAACGCGCCGTCGGCACGGTCTGTCGTCATAAGACGGACGGACGGTGAGCTAGCCCATTACTCACCGTCCACAGGCCCGCGCCTACGGTGGCCGGGGGCCACTGGTTGCCCCCCGACGCCCGGGGCGTCTCCCGCGGCGGCTGGGACGTGAGGTTCTCTCCCTCTCACGTTCCGCCACCTCCTTCGCTAGCATGACTGCTTCGCAGAAGGAGGCGACGGCTTCCCATTCCCTCTCGCTCCGGACCATGGATTGAACCAGGGCCGGACGCGAGAGGTCGCCGCCGCTACGAGGACACGGCGGTGTTCACATCTAGTGGCCTTAAAGCATGTTTTAAGCTACCAAGATCACTAGAAGACATGTTAAGGAATTTTTTGCACATTTCTTCAGGAGCTCTAAGAGACATTTAAAGTTACAAGAATTTCAAAAATTTTCGTGGTGACCTAAAATTTTGAACCCATCGAATACCCGATGGCTTTCTCTAAAGCCTGTGTTGACAGAACACTTGAACAACATGACGCTTTAAAGGAATATTTTCGAGTGGAAGGTCTTGTGAAGCGTGGCGATTATGGCAAAACCCCCCAAAATGTCAATGTGACGACACTTGGGGGAGGCCTATGTCCAGAAGTGGACGTCTTTTGGGCTGAAATGATGATGATGATGAAGGTTTTGAGGATCCCGGCAAAACAACAGAAACCATTTTGGAAACCCTAAACAGCCAAATAGTTAACAAATATCTAGAATTTATGTCTTACATCCTAGAACTTCTTGACAACTTCAATCAGAAAAACCACTACTTCACTGTCTACAACCAGAAGTCCAAAAAAAATTTGTTACATGAACAGGCACAATCATTTAAAATTAAGGATTTGTCAAAAGTAATAAAGAGATATCCAGTTTTAAAAGAGTGTCTCAATGAACAAGATCATCACACAGAATGGAGTCAACACGCTTTTCTGGAACACAAAGAACTGGATTTATCACCAAATTTAAATGCAGAAGATTATTGGAAAGCTGTGGTCCATTTAAAGAAGGTCGGGCAGGGGCCTGTTTCCCAATCTGCGAAAACCATTCGCCTTTTTTCTTGTTCTTCCCTTGTCTAACGCTTGTGTGGAAAGAATTTTCAGCCAGCTGGAACTCATTAAAACTGACCATCGCAACAAGCTAAATACAGACATTGTAGCTGCTTTAATGACAGTAAAGCAAAGTGTTAAAACTGCTATTGATTATGTACCTTCTAAATCACTTCTAACACATCATGTTATGGTGTTGCCATATTCGCCACGCTTGGCAGGCGGGTTGGCGCACTAGTTTGCAACTTAAACTAATAAAAATATCTAAATCATAAATGTAACTGATGACTGACTAGATAGTAACAACTGAGAAGGTGGCACTGCAAACAAATGAAACTAGTCTGTTTTATCATAAAATTATTTTTTATTATTTATTTATTAAACAATTTTATTACAAACAACAATTAAATACACCATTAGATATAATACATTTCTTTATTATTAAAAACATTATTATTGCTGGAGATTTTAACATTGACGTGTTAAAGAGAAATAAAATTACTCTTGAATTTGAATATTTCTCTTACAATATAATTTAAAACTAGCACTTTACAAACCAACAAGACTCAGTAGTAATACCTGCATCGATAATTTTGCACTTAGTTACAAAAGGGGCTATAAAGCTAAAATCTTAGATCTAGCCCTCTCGGATCACACATGCCAAATACTGAAAGTGCCCATAAAAATAACTTGCAAATTACAACTTTGGAAATGTAAAAAGAAAGATTACTCGGAAGATAATTTGATTAAATTTAAAAATCTCCTAGGTAGTTTATCTTTCGTAGAAGTCTTTAATGCTATAGATGCAAACGTGTCTTTTGAAGCCTTCATGGACGATTTCTTATTATTATATAAATTATGCTTTCCAGAAAAGATAGTAACTATCAAATTAAATAGAAAAACTAAGTGGATATCTCGAGGGATAAAGATATGCAGCCAGAAACAAAGACATTTACTTTGGAAATATCCATTTGACCCTAGCTCAACAAATAAGAATAATCTAAGGAAATACTCCACTCTCTATAAAAAAGTTATAAAATTGACTCAGAAAGCCCAAACCAATTATTTTATTAGCTCTTCTCAGAATAAATCTAAAGCCGCATGGCAAGTTATTAATAAATCTAAAACATGCTTACCACAGGAACAAATTATGACTATAAATAGAGACAATTTGACTTTTATTCGCCCTATTGACATTGCTAATGAATTTAATAATTACTTTATTGATACAATTGAAAATAATATAAATTCTGATAAGATTAATGGCAATAGTTTTGATAATCTTTCATTACAATCTTTATTTATGTTACCGGTTTCGGAAAATGACATTATAAAAATTATCTGTAATCTAAAAAATACCAATACTGTTGGTTGGGATGGCGTTTGTACTAAGGTCCTAAAGTATGTAAAGGAAGATATAGCACTGCCATTAGCTCACATTATTAACCTCTGTATTTCTGATGGCATATTTCCAAACAGCCTAAAAAAAGTTATTATTAAACCTTTACTTAAAAAAGGTGACAAAACGAATATGAAAAACTATAGACCCATTGCAAAAATTTCCGTTTCGTCCAAAATTTGGTTTGTTCCCACTAGTTCTACTGAACAGTTCTACGGTAGAACTAATGGGATTTTTTTTTCTCACTAGTTCTATGATATTAGGTGTAACAAAATAGTAGAACTATTGGGATTCTCTCTTCCCACTTGTTCTATGAACAGTTCCACGGTAGAACTAATGGGAGTTTTTGTTCTCACTAGTACTACGATATACTATGTTACAAAATAGTACAACTAGTGGGAGTCTCTATTTCCCACTTGTTCTACCTGTTCCATCGGTAGGACCCAATATTAGGTTTATAAGACACTTAGATGTTACTGGAAACATTACAACACCATTAATTAAAAGACACATTGTTTATATAATGGTAAATTTTGTAATAATATTTATTTTTTATAAGTAGTTATTTTCCTTTTGAGGTATCATACACTCAATTATTCAATAATATACTGTAATCAAACTAATTAACTTACGTACATATCTCAGAAGATGCCAGAGAAAATATGAAAAAAGTAAAACATTTTTTCATGAATGGGACGTTTAAGTCCTGTCCTTCACCATTTAAGCAGATTTTCAGTATTCATGGCGATATTGGCAGTAATCGCAACTCAATCAGTCGAAGACTTGATATCGAAAATGATGATTTTATAAGAAATGCACAATTAAAATAAATAACTAGCGAAATTAGCGTGGGGCACTTTTTAGAAATGATTCGGTAATTAAGTAAGAATTTAGAAATACAGCAATCAAAAACCGTCTCTAGTTAGATATACTAGAGGTCCTGCAATAATAATGCATATTGAAAAAAAATATTAGCTTTCTGCTGTTTTTCTCCATGTAAACTTAAACTGTGCCAAATTACATACTTCAAAGTTTTTGCTTCATGTGTTAATATAGTTATGGATATACGAGTAGATGTAGAACATTTGTCATTTTTATATTACAATTTATATTTTACTTAACTAATGTGTCTTAAATAAAAATTATTACAATATTTACCATTATATAAACAACTAGCTGTCCGGTGCAACTTCGTTTGCGTCACATTTTCCCCGTTTTCGCAACATTTTTCATTGCTGCTCCACTCCTATTGGTCGTAACGTAATGATATGGCTATAGCCTTCCTCGATAAATGAGCTATATACCACTGAAAGAATTTTTCAAATCGGACCAGTAGTTTCGGAGCCTATTCAATGCAAACAAACAATCAATCTTTCCTCTTTATAATACATATTTGTTTAGATGTGGCTTTTAATTAATAGTGTTGTAATGTTTCCAGTAATATCTAAGTGTCTTTTAAACCTAATTTTGGGTTCTACCGATGGAACAGGTAGAACAAGTGAGAAATAGAGACTCCCACTAGTTGTACTATTTTGTAATATAGTATATCGTAGTACTAGTGAGAACAAAAACTCGCATTAGTTCTAGCGTGGAACTGTTCATAGAACAAGTGGGAAGAGAGAATCCCAATAGTTCTACTATTTTGTTACACCTAATATCGTAGAACTAGTGAGAAAAAAAAATCCCATTAGTTCTACCGTAGAACTGTTCAGTAGAACTAGTGGGAACAAACGCAAAATTTTTGAGAACGTTATATACAACTCCATTTACACATATTTTGAAAAATATAACTTATTTTGCAATGAACAGAAAGGTTTTCGCAAAAACATAAATATTAACTTGGCACTGTTTGATTTAATTAATAATGTTATGACATCAGTTGATAAAAATAATCCAATTTGTACTATTTTTACTGATATGACGAAAGCCTTTGATTATGTTGACCATGAGATATTGCTACAAAAGCTGTATGGCTACGGCGTAAGCGGAAATATCCTAAAATTGATAGAATCATATTTAAATGATAGAGTTCAATGCACCGAAGTCTCTCGATTATGTCCCAAAACCAAATTAGAAACTGTGCATTACTCAAAACAAAGAGCCATAAAATATGGCGCACCACAAGGTGGCGTATTGGCACCACCTCTATTTCTGATTTACATCAATGATCTCTCAAAAATAATTCAACATAAGATGGTTCTTTTTGCAGACGACAGCACCGCTATAATAGGATGCAATGGCATAAATAATTATGAAAATGATATTAATGAATCTTTAACTAAAATAATAAACTGGCTTAATGATAATAATTTGAAAATTAACCTAAGCAAAACCAACATCATGCAATTCCATCAGCGTCGGGAAAATATTAACATTAATATCACTTATAAAGACCATAAAATTCAGGAAGTTGATAGTGCGAAAATTTTAGGAATGACTATTGATAATAAATTGACTTGGAACACTCATACTGACATAATATGTAAACGATTAAGTGAATCTGCTTATGCACTATTCCAACTTTCAAAAAAGGTTAATATTGAGACATTGCTAGTAGCATACCACGGACTCGTAGCTTCTGTTTTACGGGACGGAATTATTTTCTGGGGGCAGTCGGCTAATAGGGAAGTTGTATTTAGGATGCAGAAACGCTGTGTAAGGTCTATGTGTGGTCTAAAAACGACAGATAGCTGTATTCCATATTACCAAAATCTAAAAATATTGACACTGCCAGCAATGTACATAATGAAAACTGCATTGTTTGTAAAAAAAAAACCCGCATTTATTTGTCAGCTTATCGGCAGTCAGAAGAAGTCCATTGCGTACTCAATATTGTAACAAACTATGTAACGTTAAAATGTAAAACAGCCTTAATGCGTAAAAGCCTTTTCGGCAACGCTCCAAAAATTTATAATAAAATACCGGATGCCATTAAAAACATGCCATTAATAAAATTCAAAAAGGCACTTAATAACTTGCTTAGTGACAAATGTTATTACACACAGGAGGAATTTTTCAATGATGGCTCAATATAATGCTGTTTCTGTAATTGGACAAAAATAATCTTAAATGATGCATTAATTATGTGGAGTTGAAATGTATTATTAATATTGCCATTTAATTATTTTTTTGACATTTGCAATTAGATATTCTGATTTCGTTTTTTTTTTTTAATTTAAGTTCTTGACATTTATAACTAAATAATTCCTCCTTTAAATCTGACATCACTCATTTATTTAAATAATATTATGGAATTGTTATAGTTTATTTTGAAATTTTAATTACGCATGATTTTCAAACATCTTTCTTAAATTTAAATTCGTAATATTTGAGCTAGATGCTCACCATATTTGTACGCCCCCTGGCATAACATAGCGCTCTGTTCACCAAACTCAACATCTGTATTTCTTTACCTGTGTTAACAAATAAAAGTGATTTGATTTATATTCCAACATTTTTCTGACATAAATTTTATTTGCCTCCAACCTCAAAAACACGAAATTTAAAAAAAGAAATGTATCTTTTGCAGCAAAAATATAACAATGTAACATAACAACAACACAAAATGAAACGTAACTTTTGCCTTGGGCCCTGACAACACTGCCTACAAGACAATATTTTAAGGGTATCATTTAAGCTATCACCAATTTAATTAGTTTTGTGTTTCTTAAATAATAGGGTTTGTCCTCAAAATAGTAGATCTGTCACCAAAATGTAGTCACCAAACAATGCAAAATCAGTTCCACAATAAATCACCTAAAATCCTGAGATATAAGGTCTAGTACCAAATAAATGTTTTTGTATGTATTATAATAGGTGTGTCCTAATAAGTATTTAAGCAAACTAATTTAAAGAGATCACCAATAAATCATATTATGTTACTAGAAAAACTAAGACGTTGTCGACGTAGCCCCGCTACGCGGGGCTCCTATTTCTGTCTGCAGGGTTTACAGTAACCTAACACGAAGGGGATGTCGGGGTCTTAGTTCGCTCGCTCCGCTCGCTCACTAGACCCCGCCATCCTCTTCGAACCTAACCTGTCCGAGTCGGTGTGCCCAATGTCTCGTATAAAGCATTTCTTCATAGAAATAAGGAACTGATCTATTTATTTGGTGACAGATCTACCATTCCGAGCACAAAGCTATTATTTAAGTAATAAAACTATTATTATAAGAACGAAGTTTATATTCATCTAATGCACTACAATTTTATTGGTAATCCATCTCTTATTTTACACATGTATCAACATTTATTTGATAATTCATACCTGGGAACACTTTTTGTTTATCTGAGAACGAAAATATTTCGTGGCGATAGATCTATTTACTAGTAATACAACTTTGATGACAAATATAAATTTTGGTGACAAGAAATATAGTTCCCATATTTTAACATGTTTCAAAATTTCTTGTTTTATGTGTTGAAGATAAAAACTCAATGATTGTGTAGATCAGGGTTTGAAGGATATAATAGGTCTTTACCTATGAAATTGCCGTATTGCAGTACAGACTTTTTCAAACAAAAAAAAGTTTTGATTGGCTATGAGTTCTAAATTCAAATTAATTTTGTTTTAAAAATATGACATTCTATTTACAAAATCAGTCTTTTGTTTATTGATTAGCGTTGTATTTTCATTACATTTCAACATTTTTCCTCATAATGGATACTTTGAAATTTCGTGTAATTATGGAATATGAGTTCCGTCGTGGCACCAACGCGGCACAAACGACCCGTAACATCAACGACGTTTACGGAGAGAACTGTACAAACGAACGCACAACCCGTTATTGGTTTGCTCGGTTCCGTTCTGGGAATTTTGACTTGAAAAATGAACCTCGTGGTCGTCCGGAAACTTTGGTCAACAATGATGAATTAAAGGTAATTGTTGAAGCTGATGAAACTCAATCTACAGCTGAGCTGGCAGCAGCTTTTGATGTTAGCATTAAAACAATATTGGTCCATTTGCGACAGATTGGCAATATAAAAAAGCTTGATAGATGGGTGCCCCACGAACTTAACGATCGCCAGCGCAACGTACGAGTCGAGACTTGCCTTGCGCTGCTTAACAGGCACAGAAATGAAGGAATTTTGAACCGAATTGTTACGTGCGACGAAAAATGGATTCTTTTTGACAATCGAAAGCGCTCAGCAAGTTGGTTAGATCCTGGTTCGGTACCAAAGCAATGTGCAAAACGAAAAATGACTCCTAGAAAGGTGATGGTCACAGTTTGGTGGTCTAGTGCTGGTGTGATTCATCATAGCTTTTTACAAAACGGCGAGAGCATTACTTCAGATGTGTACATTGAAGAACTGACCACAATGATGGCGAAACTCGCACGGCTGCAACCAGCTTTGGTCAATCGGTCGTCTCCACTGCTACTTCACGACAACGCGCGGCCCCATACTGCACAACAGACCGTCTCTAAGCTGCATGAGTTGGGTTTGGAAGCTCTCCCTCATCCGCCATACTCACCAGATCTTGCGCCTTCCGACTATTACTTTTTCCAAAATTTGGACAACTTTTTAGCGCGAAAAAAATTCAATTCCCGAGAGGCAGTACAAAACGCCTTTGAAGAGTTTGTTGTCTCCCGTCCAGCTGATTTTTTCAAGAAGGGCATCCATAAACTGCCACAGCGTTGGCAAAGATGCATTGATTACAGGGGTGATTACTTTGAATAAAAGAAATAAAAAAGTTCGAAAAAAAAAAAAACTAACTTTTTTCAAACAAAACGGCAATTTCATAGGTAAAGACCTAATATATCAATGGATATACAGGGTGTTTGGTGCATCGTGTGCCAAATTGAAATGGTCGACTGGGGGGGTCACCTGCTATCCTTTCAGCCCCCTAAACAATTCTCATGCCCTGTGGATTTTTTTTCATCGACTTTTTATTGTTTTATTAAAAAAATACCCAAATTTTACATTCAAATATAAATTTAAAAAAAGTATAAGTCGTAGACTCTAAATTTTAATTTTATTTAGATGTGTATTGTATTCCAGTACTTTAGAATTCAAAATTAGTGACATTAGCTACTTAGTTTTTTTTAATTAACTCGCAAAGTTTCGGACTTCAATTAACGCTGTCCATGTTACAGCTATTTACATGGCTATAAAAAAAATACTAAAAGCGACCGGGATCTTCCAACTCCCTCAAAAATTCTCTAGTCTATCAGCTTGCTAGTGATGTACCACATGACATAAAAGTCTTTTTACAACTTTGTGAATTCGCTAGAATTGTGAATCAAGTCACAAAAAATTAAATTCCAAATTATGATTTAGAAAAATATTTTTGCTTAAATGATACATGAAAAACTTATTAAATCTGTTATCTCACTCTTATAAGGTAAAATCGGTCTCGTATCTCTCTTTTGGGGGAGAAAGGGGGAGATACGAGACAGATTTTACCTTATAAGAGTGAGGTAACAGATTTAATAAGTTTTTCAGGTATCATTTAAGCAAAAATATTTTTCTAAATCATAATTTGGAATTAAATTTTTTGTGACTTGATTCACAATTCTAGCGCATTCACAAAGTTGTTAAAAGATTTTTATGGCATGTGGCACATCACTAGCAAGAGGATAGACTAGAGAATTTTTGAGGGAGTTGGAAGATCCCGGTCACTTTTAGTTTTTTTTTATAGCCATGTAAATAGCTGTAACATGGACAGCGTTAATTGAAGTCCGAAACTTTGCGAGTTAATTAAAAAAAAAACTAGGTGGCTAATGTCACTAATTTTGCATTCAAAAGTACTGGAATACAATACACATCTAAATAAAATTAAAATTCAGAGTCTACGACTTATACTTTTTTTTTAATTTGTATTTGAATGTAAAATTTGGGTATGTTGTTAATAAAACAATAAAAAGTCGATGAAAAAAAATCCACAGGGCATGAGAATTGTTTAGGGGTCTGAGAGGATAGCAGATGACCCCCCCAGTCGACCATTTCAATTTGGCACACGATGCACCAAACACCCTGTATATCATGATATGCATATCGTCGTTGCGACTTTAAGACCTCTTATGTGTCACTTTTGGCAAAATCACTTTTTTACGCCAGCCTTTATCACATTTTGAAGCTCTATCGAATGCAAAAACTCTCATGTGTATACGACGATTTAATCGTTATTTGTTTACCAATTTCAAGATCTACAATGTGTTTCCTATTAAAATGTTGGTGCTTAAAATATCTTATGTGTCAATGTACACATACGAGTTTTTAGTTCTATGTGATACTCGGGGCCTTTAGGCAATTATTAGATCAAAATATCGTATGTGCATCAGGACGAGAAAAGCGGGTATTTTTATTTTTTTTTTAATTATTTGCCTTTGTCACTTTAGACCAATAAAATCACGGGGACTTTTGAAACCACGTTGCTTACACACGTGTGTAGCTCCAAAATCTAAAAATTCTTTTCTTTGTACTCTTGTATCCTATCGTGAACAGATTCATAAACATTTTTGGAAGCTCAAGACTTGGCCAGAGAAGATGGCGTTTTAAATAAAAGCATCAGCAGTGAGAAGGTGTATAAGACGACGACGTACATCTCAACAAAGGTCTACAAGCAAAAAACAAAGTGGGCACGACATCTTTATCAATAAATTGGACCCAAAATGCACTAAAGTAAGTGTGTAAATTATTTTTTCTTAAATACACTTTGCATTGGAGAAGACAGTTTTCGTCGCTGGACTAGAGAGGTTGATACTTTCGGATTGAGGAACAGACTGCAGAAATCACTGCATCAAGTTCAAATATTATTGCTAGGCCAGGAAGGAACGTTGAGTTGACAAGAACGGTTAAGACATGGCTGGATATTTTACCAAAAGTGCCGAGCCATTACTGTCGTTCTAGCTCAAAAAAAAAATATGTTGAATCGACTTTTCGATCTGAACTCCACATGCATCAAGTTTTTAAGGAGTGGTGTATAGAAAACCACTACAGAGCGGCCTCTAGAAAGACATTTTCGAAGGTAATGACTAAATAAAAGATCAGCATTCACCATCCTCGCAAAGACCAGTGCGACACGTACTGTAGTTATAAAACTGGTAACATTTCCTAAGAAGAATATGATAGCCATATTGTAAAGAAAATTGAAGCCCGTGAAGCCAAAAAGAATGCCGTAGCTAGTGCAAACAAAAAGGTTGTGGTTATAACAGTGGACGTTCAAAGTGTTTTGCTTGCCCCAAAGCTATTGGCTAGTGCATTGTACTACAAATTAAAATTACAATGCCATAACTTCACGGTTTATAACGTCCCTATCTAAAGACGTGACAATTTACTTTTGGCACGAAGCAGATGGTAATATGACTGCTAATGAATTCACATCTTGTTTAATAGACTACTGTCAAAACCTGCCACTTTCCACAAAGCGGGTCATCATCATTTCTGATGGATGCGGGCACCAAAACCGGAACCGAATTTTGTCAAGTGCCCTAAGCGATTTGGCGCAAAGAAGGAAAATTTGTATTGAACAACTTTACCTGGAAAAGTGGCACACTATGATGGAAGTGGATAGTTTTCACTCCACTATTGAGCAATACATAAAACCACCAATATTCGCTCCCAGTGATTACATCACCCGGATAAGACAAGCTCGACCACAAAAGCCCTATGATGTCAAATCCATTCACTATGATTTCTTTCTAAATTTCGAAGAGATGGAATCGAACCTAAAATCCATACGGCCTGGCAAAAAGAAGGGAGATCCTGTCGTGGTGGACATTAGAGGTCTTAAATATTTATCTGATGGATCCGTATTTTATAGGTTAAGACATGTCGATGAGTGGTCCGTACTTCCACAACGAAGAAATAACCAAAGAAATGGTCTGGTATCTCCGAACCGCTTGTACAGATCTCCGTTAAAAATTACTGACAGCAAGTTTAAACATTTACAGGAACTGAAAATGGTAATAGATCAGGATTATCATCCGTTTTACAATGCATTACAATTTAATCCGGGTACTTAATGCATAATTATTATAAATAGTTAAATGCGTACCTGGTACTTTAATTTGTAACTTTTATTTTATTATAATGTTTGATTTTACTGTTGTCATATTCTAATTAGTGTTTTCTGAGAAATACATTTTTTGTTACACTAAAACAAGTAGTTTTTTATTTTAATTTTTATAGGCATTTTTGTTCAAAAGGTCTGATGTGATACGTAAAGCGCAACGAAAATCTCATATGTGTTAACTGAACCAATTTTTTTTTTTATTGTCATTCTACTTTTAATTGCAATTAACAATAGCAAAATAAAAAGGGAACTATATTTCTTGTCACCAAAATTTATATTTGTCATCAAAGTTGTATCACCTAGTAAATAGATCTATCGCCACGAAATATTTTCGTTCTCAGATAAACAAAAAGTGTTCCCAGGTATGAATTATCAAATAAATGTTGATACATGTGTAAAATAAGAGATGGATTACCAATAAAATTGTAGTGCATTAGATGAATATAAACTTCGTTCTTATAATAATAGTTTTATTACTTAAATAATAGCTTTGTGCTCGGAATGGTAGATCTGTCACCAAATAAATAGATCAGTTCCTTATTTCTATGAAGAAATGCTTTATACGAGACATTGGGCACACCGACTCGGACAGGTTAGGTTCGAAGAGGATGGCGGGGTCTAGTGAGCGAGCGGAGCGAGCGAACTAAGACCCCGACATCCCCTTCGTGTTAGGTTACTGTAAACCCTGCAGACAGAAATAGGAGCCCCGCGTAGCGGGGCTACGTCGACAACGCCTTAGTTTTTCTAGTAACATAATATGATTTATTGGTGATCTCTTTATATTAGTTTGCTGAAATACTTATTAGGACACACCTATTATAATACATACAAAAACATTTATTTGGTACTAGACCTTATATCTCAGGATTTTAGGTGATTTATTGTGGAACTGATTTTGCATTGTTTGGTGACTACATTTTGGTGACAGATCTACTATTTTGAGGACAAACCCTATTATTTAAGAAACACAAAACTAATTAAATTGGTGATAGCTTAAATGATACCCAAATAAAAAGCAAGAAATCATACGGCTGATACCTATATTTTTTGTTACAGTTGGTTGCATTATATTTTTTTCAGTAGACGGTTTTTATCGATTTTCTCATAAAGTTGAATTTTACACGTAAGAGGTCTTAAAGTCGCAACGACGATATATCCAATGACTTTTTGTGACATACAACATGTAACATAATTAACGCACATCCTGAAAGTTGTTTGTTCAGAATCGTTTACTGAATCGATTTCTATCATTTTTAATATAGGTTATTTTTTATCCCAAAAATAATTAAAACTACGTAAATTTCTTACATACTACCCCTGTACAGTCAAACCAACAAAAATGGACCGTAACTCAAGGCAATAAGACTTTAAAAGTTCAGTTTCATTTGTATTAATACAAATTCCGTCTTATAATATAAAATAAAGAAAAATCAACCTTATTTTAAGGAAGTTAAAGTCTTTACTAATCAATGTTTATACATGTTTAACTAAAATTTCAGAGTATGTATTATGATTATAATATAATACTGTAATTGGGGTGTTTGAGGGTGTGCGTTTATTACGTTACATGTTGTATATCAATATTTTGACTGTCAAAATTTTCAAGCTGCTCTACCTTTATCTTCCCTGCGGTTAGACCAAGCACAATTATGAATACGGCATTTTTATAATTTATTTTATTTAATAATTAACAGTTTATTACAAATGACAGATGATGACTGATTAATAAACAAAAGACTTGTTTGGTTACATTTGTAATGTTTACTGTTTTGTTACCTGTATAGGTAAGATTATTGACTGATAAGAATTATTTATATAAAGTTTTATGTTTTTGAGTTGATTATTTGATAAATAAGATTTTACGTTTTTAGTTGGTTTTGCCTAATCTAGAAGATTTTTTTTCGGCTGTCAACTGTTGTCAGAAGCACTAGTGCTCTCCAGTAAATTCGTGATTTGCTAAGAAAAACTGGTGTCCATCTCGTGGTGATAGTGTTATCCAGCTCTGAAATTCGTTATTAAGCCTGAAAAAAGCGATCAAAAACTTGAAATCGCTCAGTGAAAACAATTCTACCCCCACAAAATTGAAAATTATCAAGTGAAAAAGAATTGCTTTTTGTTAGTGACAGCACTGACAGCTGCTGTCAGTGTCACGCCACACCACAAGATAGTGTTGCCAGAGCTCGTGAAAGTTGACACAACAATAAAAAATTCTACCAAAAAGTAGAAAATGGACAAACAGATGGAATTATTTCTAATGAAAATAGATGAGAAGATTGACACGAAGAAGCATGAATTAAAAGAAGACTTCATGAAACACACTAGTTCAATAAGCGCAAGTATTACAGCAACAATAAAAGAAAAGCTGAATCCACTGGTTAAAGAGAACCTCAAACTTAAAAGTGAGGTGTCGACACTGAAAATGAAAGCTAGTAAGTTGGAAAGGGAAGTTAAGAGAAATAATATACTACTGCATGGCGTAGAATAAACCGAGAAAAATAACAAGGAACTTGTGAGTTTGGTCATGGATTTCATAAACATAATAGTAACTGAGAGAGGACTACGAGAATTTGATATATGGGAAATCAGTGAGGTCTAAAGGTTGGGGAAAACAGAAGACAAAAAAAGGAGACTGATATTAGTAAAACTTATATTGGCTTGGAGAAAACTTAAGATACTAAGAATTAACAAATATTTTCCAACATCTACATATGCCACTGAAGATTTTCCCAAAGAGGTCTTGGAAATAAGGAAAGAGCTAAAACAACAACAGCAACAAGAGAAGAAAAATGGAAACTTAGCAATCATCCGTTATGATAAATTAATAATTAAAGGGAAAATAAATTAAGACAAAGGAAATGACAAGAGGAAACGGGCCCCGTCAGACTCACCACCTCTGCCTAACGGCGATGATAGCCCACAACCAAAGGCTCCAAGGAAAAAAATAAAACAAATGCTTTCGATCATATGAACTACTCCACACGCAAGTCACAAAACGGAAACAACAAGCAATAGCAATCAATCAAAAACTACCCACAACAGCCGAAGAAAGGAAAAAACACAAAAACAAACAACAACACCAAATCAAATTCCCCAATGCGGCTGGTCACCGTGGGGAATAACGACCACCACCCACCCTCCTTCTTTTACAAGGAAGACAAACAGTGAATTTCTACAAATATGCACATATAAGGAGCTAAGTGAAATATTCAAGGTAGGTAACCAACAAATCTATTAACCTACAAAAAGCATAGACAGGACATAATCACAAGAAACACCACAAACTTGAAAGGACCACCGGGGAAAAGAAAGGTTGGAAGACCATACGAACGATGGGCAGACGACATAGCCCAGATTGCTGGCACAAACTGGTGGATCATTGCCAAAAATCGGGAGAATTGGAAGCGGATGGAGGAGGCCTTTACCCGAAATGAGGCTACATCTCCAAAAGATACCGAAACAAATAACACTACTAACTAGAATAAGACTAACACAACTAACACTTACTGCATACTTAATATATTTTTTTTAAATATTGTGATATGAGAAATAAAATAAAAACGGCCAAGTGCGAGTCCGAGTCGCGCATGAAGGGTTCCGTACCATTATTACCATTACAAACAAGCAAAAAATCACTTTTTTGTATGGGAGCCCCCCTTAAATATTACTTTTTTTCTGTTTTTAGTATTTGTTGTTACAGCGTCAACAGAAGTACATAATTGGATTGTGGTATGGAAGCATTTAGATTTATTTATTTTTAAATAAAATGAAAAGCACACTTTCTATTCTTTCATATAACTAGTAGAAAAGACAAACCTTATTTCAATTGCGACATTTGCAAGGATGATTTAACTGCACAAACAGTTCATTTAAAAACTTAGCAATAGCTCTTTTGACTAATCTGTAAATAGCACACAATACATACGAAATACTTAAATACATACAAATTCCTAAATGCATACATATTGACAGGAAACAATCTCAAATTATTTTCTCGAACACGTTTAACGAACGGCTGTCCCGCAAGGAGAGTGGCACTGAATTACAAAGTCGCACTGCACGAACATTAAATGATCGAACGTAACGACTTTCCTACCACCTTGGAGAGGGAAGGGAAACAAAAAAAAAGTAATCATGATGAGCGACAAAGGAAAAAGTTCACCGGAGTTTTTGGAAAAGTTTTTCACTCACACTTAGAACTAGACTCAACCATACTGATCTGATCTGGTTTGGATTCACGGACAATAACACTTTGTACCTAGTTACACAACAACGTGCCAGAGTGCCTCCATGCCAAACAGCATTTTGAATGGCCGGATCGCTGGACCAAGGCACATTTTTTCACATTATATGAAAAACTTAAATGAACAGTAAATACACACTAAAACTAAGACTTTTATAACCCTGTACCAGATGCGTTCGGTGCCATGCAACCAGAGATTAAAAGAGTGGCTTGTAAATATTTTGAATGTCTTTCCGTCGTGTCAAGTCATTAACTCGGTTTTATTTTCTTCCCGCGGCCTGCGCTACAGTGTTGCCAGGGCCCTTAAGTCAAAAGTTACGTTTCATTTCCTGAAATGTTACATTTTTGCTGCAAAAGTTACATTTTTTTAGGGTTCCGTAGCCGAATGGCAAAAAACGGAACCCTTATAGATTCGTCATGTCTGTCTGTCTGTCTGTCTGTCTGTCTGTCTGTCCGTCTGTATGTCACAGCCTCTTTTTTCCGAAACTATAAGAACTATACTGTTGAAACTTGGTAAGTAGATGTATTCTGTAAACCGCATTAAGATTTTTACACAAACATAGAACAAAAAACATAAATTTTGGGGTTCCCCATACATAGAACTGAAAACCAATTTTTTTTTTTTAATCATACCCATACGTGTGGGGTATCTATGGATAGGTCTTCAAAAATGATATTGAGGTTTCTAATATCATTTTTTTCTAAACTGAATAGTTTGCGCTAGAGCCACTTCCAAAGTGGTAAAATGTGTGTCCCCCCCCCTCTAATTTCTAAAGTAAGAGGAGGAAAATTCTGAAAATATTTAGGATTGTAGAACGTAAAAAAAACTATCAACGAAAATTGGTTTCAATAAGACATGATGTTTAGTTTTTGAGATATGGGACTTCTTCATCAAACTGCAGCAGTAACTTTGTTTTTCATTAAGATACTATGAAAAACCAATTTAGTTTTGCGGTTGAGTGGATGTTTACTAACTAATACTACTAACTAATGAATGACAGTTCAAAATATTGTTTGGGGCTATGGAACCCTGTGTGCGAGTAAGATTCGCACTTGGCCGGTTTTTTTAATTTCGTATTTTTGTGTTATGTTACTATCTAGTGTAGCACCTAACTTTTTCTATTAGTTTTAACAAAATCCACGAGAGGTGATGCATCTGTTAGTTTTACACTGAACTAACTACTGATATTCAATATGTAGAGGACTGTTCATAAAGGCCAAAATCGCCTCAATGCAAAAAAAAACCGACCAAGTGCGAGTCGGACTCGTGCACGAAGGGTTCCGTACCATTATTTATAAAAACGAGCAAAAAAAAAACACTTTTTTGTATGGGAGCCCCTTAAATATTTATTTTATTCTGTTTTTAGTATTTGTTGTTATAGCATCAACATACATAATCTGTAGAAATTTTAACTGGCTGCCTATCACGGTTCATGAGATACAGCCTGATGACAGCCTTTCTTAGCGATGGGCGATTCCGAGATGTTTTAACAATCGAAAGAATCGGAGTCGTTAAAATAAACCATCGAGTCAACCATCGACTCGCCGTTCTATAAAACAATCGAAATGTTTTTCGATTGTTTCGAGTCAACTGAATCGACCGCTAGTTTTCGATTGTTGGAATCGTTCACTATCACTCACCGAGTCTCGCTCGGTCACCAGGGTCAGTCGATTGCATGCATCGAGTCGAGGTGCATGTTAGTTAGAGGCGAGAGCGTGCCAGACTCGAATTGAGCGAGCCGCGCGTAATTTGTGAACGTTTACTTACGATGCACTGTTTTATTTTATGAAAAAAAAAACAGATTTATTAAGAACCCTCGATATGTTTTATTTTATTTTCATGATTCCTTTTAACTAAGTATTCGTACTTAAGTTAACTACTTACATTTTATTTCCGTCGTTGATTATTTTTTATTGCTCTTGTTGAAAGAATTAGTTTAGATTCGCAATCACAACGCAAGTCAATAACTCGCGAAACTCTAACTAGACCATCGAGGAACAATTCGCGAATGAACGCGCCATGCGCCAGTCGCAATAACAGACCGAGTCGGACTCGACTCCAAGTCGAAACAATCGAGAACCATCGAGATGTTCGAACAATCGAAACAATCGAATAAAACCTCTCGCCATCGCGCATCGCTAGCCTTTCTTGAAGTTTTGTTGTATACTTTTTAAAGTTTTTGTTTTTTCTGTAATTACAGAACATGACAATTAGATAGGCTTATTATATTGAGACGAAAACTAAAAATATTGTTAAATATATAGCGAATTGGAGACAAAAAAAAACATCAAATCCACCAGCCTAGCATTAGTTTTGAGGGTTCCGTACCCAAAGGGTCAAACGGGACCCTATTATTGAGACTTCGCTGTCCGTCCGTCCGTCCGTCTGTCACTATGCTGTATCTCATGAACCGTGATAAGTTGAAAATTCTACAGATTATGTATTTCTGTTGATGCTATAACAAAAAATACTAAAAACAGAATAAAATAAATATTTAAGGGGGCTCCCATACAACCTTGCGTAACGCAAAATTCAACAAAACAAATCACAGTCAGCCATGTAAATTTTCTTTTTTGAGCTAAGTAGTACCTACGAAACGAAACTGTGCGAACTTGCAAAGTAGGAAACGTACGCGCACACGCTCAAAAAAATCAAGTTTTAAAAAATGCGGTATAAGTTTCGGCACGTTTCATTCAGTGCCATCTCTGAGTATGATATGGAGTGAAATACTTTTTAGGTGCGTTCAATTTGGATGCGTTCGTAAATTGTTTGAAATAAAAATATAGTGTAACAAATCTTGTTGTTCTCAAAAGTTACGTAAATTGCCTTAAATATAAAAATTACTTACATGTTACGCGAGGGGGTCAAAAGTTACGAAAAATGTAAGAAATGTAACCTTCTGGCAACACTGCAGTGCGCTATTTTATGCCATTGACATTTGACAGTTGTATAGATAGTTGGTAATTTATGGTTGGTTAGTTTGTAACCATAGAATAATAAAGTTATTATAACGTTACAGGGTATTCTACTCTGTCTACGGCAAGGAACTTATCAATAAACTGGAATGTGTACAAACAAAATGTCAATACCAAAAACTGTCGAAATGAATTTACTTTAACACGTAGAGTTCGTATTACTTTATTATTCCCTTTATTTATTTATATATACAAATTTGATACATCATTCATCATTTCAGCCGAAAGACGTCCACTGCTGGACATAGGCCTACCCCAAGTTTCACCAATCAAGCCCTTGATCCAGCTGCCTAACGAGAGCCTATCCTATTGCAGCATTATCACGCTGTTTATTGATTCGGCTGAATACAAACTATTCTGTTCGTGTAAGTCGACCTCATTTCTAATCATTTTTCTTTTTCTTACTTCGGTTCAAATTTAAAAAGTATGACGATTCCTTTGGATGTCACGTAGGAAAATTTTCTGGGCAGATTGGCGACGAATCTTTGGAAATATACATGTTATTCCGTTTCGAAATTAAATACCTAAATTATTTGTAATTTAAAACCATTTACTCAAGGAAGACAATTTAATTAAAAGCGCCGTACTGAATAGTCGGTAGCTATAAATGTTTTTACAAAGAACCGATTCGCTCAGAATCGGTTCTGAGACCTTAACACCTAGCTGTGAACTAGTGACCCGAATACTTTCGGCTCCGCGACTCAATTCCGACCAGGGGTCGTGAGACGCGTGCTAGCGGTTGTCTCCGAGGCTTGCCACCTAAGACCCGGAACAACAATCAGGTTTCGAGCGAAGATCCAGACCTTCAGGGAGAAATATCACGGTGTCAAATTTCAAGAACAAATTTTGTTCTAATCCTTTTTTTTCCTGACTTCCTGATTGTTGTTCCGGGTGTGGCGTTTATGAACGCACCCTTAAGCGTTGGCAACACAGGGCGTTATGAACGCACCCTCAAGGTTAGCAACACTGAAAGTGTCAGATCAGAAAATTGGAATCGTTAGCCGACAACACGGATTATTACTTATTTTCACAAGTCCATGTTTGCATTTAGTGATTACATGTGATATTAATTGTGCATTAAACTATCGTATAACGACCGTCCATGCAAGTTTTATTCGTCCTCGTCCTGCAATCTTTTAACAAGGGGGAACGAGCATCTTCTACTCGTGTTCCCCAAAGTATCACGTCGGGGTCACCACTTTCCGTGTTGTCGGCTAACGGTTCCAATTTTCTGATCTGACACTTTCAGTGTTGCTAACCTTGAGGGTGCGTTCATAACGCCCTGTGTTGCCAACGCTTAAGGGTGCGTTCATAAACGCCACACGGGTCTTAGGTGGCAAGCCTCGGAGACAACCGCTAGCACGCGTCTCACGACCCCTGGTCGGAATTGAGTCGCGGAGCCGAAAGTATTCGGGTCACTAGTTCACAGCTAGGTGTTAAGGTGCCTAACGAGAGCGTCATCAGATGTTGGTCGAGGCTCTTGGCAATTAGGCCATTGGCTGATACGACTATCGGCACAATGATCGCTGAGTCAACATCCCACATGTCGACAACCTCGCGAGCCAAGTCAAGATAGTGATTTGGTTTGTTATCTTTCTCGGCTTTCACGAGGTTCTTGTCATGTAGAACCGTTATGTCAACAATCATTGCGCGCCGCTCTGATTGATCCACCACCACTATATCAGGCTTATTGGCTACAACAGTCTTGTCAGTGATGATGGATTGATCCCAATACAGTGTGATATTGCCATTTTCGAGAACTGGGTCGAGCACATACCAATAGTACGGCACTTCCGATTCCACAAGGTTGTATTTCAGAGCAAGTTGCTGATGGATAATCCTGGCTACAAGGTTGTGTCTATGCAAGTATTCTCCGTTAGCTAGACGAGAACACCCAGCGATAATGTGACGGATCGATTCGCCCGGACGGTGGCATGCCTGACATATGTCAACCGTGCCATCCTTGTCGCGACGTGTAGTCTGCGAAGTAAATAGGTAACAGAGTCACATTAATATTGTTAGGGCGAAACGTGTAACTAACTAGTCATACATACATAACAGCATGAGGTAATCTGCTGGCAACACCGAACCCATAGAGAGATCACAATATAATAGATAAAAATTACTTATAGTTTATGGTTATGACATTTTAGGCTTTTGCCGCCTTTTGCCAGTACATTAGATGACAAGTACCTATTTGGGGTTCACACCAAATGTAAAGTAATTTATTTGATACTAGTGAATAGGAAAGTGGTTGGTGTTGTGACGGAGGCGCCCAGCCTGGTGGCGGCCCATTCGAGAGAGATATAAGCTAAGTGGTAGCGCCAAGACAATGGTGCAGTGATTCCCCATCTAATTACCTAGATTCTAGAATTACTAATTTATTCAAGAGTTTATGGTGATATCATAAGTCGGTTACATGAGAGGACCTTCGCGTTGCAAGTCGTTGGATGTTGCAATGTGAAGCCTCATTAAAGTAGACTGGGCGGAAGGCCATGATCAGTCTGTTAAGAGATATGTATGTCGGGGGTACATCGCAAGGTCTTACTAACACAAAGTGATCTGCTGTTGTGTGTTTACACAACAGAGATATGTATGTCTTGGGTACATACAGAAGGTCTTACTAACACAGAGTGATCTGCTTTTGTATGTTTACACAACAGAGATATGTATGTCGGGGGTACATACAGATAGTCTAACTAACACAAAGTGATCTGCTGTTGTGTGTTTACACAACAGATATATGTATGTCGGGGGTACATACAGAAGAGATATTGTAAGGGGTTAACTGGCAGAACGAGGCTGCAGTTCCTCTTTACTAACTAGTAGAGAGTCGCGTAGTGCATGTAACTAAATCAATCCTTGCAAGAAATGCGTTTGCGAACCATCTCTGTGCTAAGACTCCAAAGCCTAACCTGAGACACCACAAATGTCTATGTGTGTAAATCGAATTGTATAGGATGGTGACAATCAATTTAACTTTAACCAACAGATGCGCGCGGAACCATGGGGCGAGCTAGTAAAAACTAAGGCAGATTAACGCGAAGCAAACCTCCCTAATCACTGAAGATTCTTCTCGGAAAACCAAATCTCAAACTAAACCCCAGATAGATTAATGTATCTTCATACATACACACAAAAACTATATATACTCTGTCACCGCGTTGCCGCGCTCTGTTCGTCCTTGTCTGGGAATGGTGCGGCCGGCCTGGCCAGCCGGTGCGTTCTCGTTCCACGGATGATAAGATGGCGTGGCGCGTAGCGGGGCGGCGCGGCGACAATCCTTCACAATACATTTCCGGTGGTTATTCGTCATCATAACTTCATCCATAATTGCACAAACTAAACCTTTGGTTTCTCCAAAGAGGTCCCCAGACTGTAGCCAGGCTACGGACGCTGATTGGTCTACATCAGGTCCATGCAGGGCACAGAAGAAGCGTCTGTGAAGCTCCTTACTCTGCCATACTTCCCTGCGGTCATTAGTGTCAAGCACTGCAGGTTTGCGCCAGTTCTATTTAGCCAAGGAGAGCGGGGTGAGGGCCTTGTCCATCGCGACGCGTCTCGATGCATCCCCCCACGTCGGCTTCTAGGAAATATTCCCTGAGACTGCATATCTCGCAATAGTGGAGTGTCTTGGCATTTAAAAAGCCTTGACCTCCACAACTCCGCGGGATATACAGTCTCACTATCGAAGAACGTGGGTGATGCATTCGATATGCCGTCAACAATGTACGGACCTTCCTATCCGGGGCGTCTAGTTTTGTTTGAGTCGTTTTGAGTACGCCGAAAGAGTACATCAAAACCGGCATGAACCAACCATTGAAGGCGCGCACCTTATTTCCGCCTGATAAAAGACTATTACATACTTTTCTCAGGCGGCCAAAGAAGCGCTCCTTCAACGATTGCTTCATGTCAGCAACATTGATGCCTAACGCTTCCGACATACCCCAAATACTTGTAAGTTTCGGTTGCTGAGAGGGATCTAAGATTAATGGAATCTGAGAGCTGTGTTGGTGGTGGGACAGATTCCACAATCTCCCCTCGCTTTACATGCATGACCGCACATTTGTACACACCAAATCCCATCCTGATGGCGCTACTGAAAGTTTTAGTTACTTTCAGTAACTCCATCAGTTGCGCATTAAAGGGGGCAAAGAGTTTCAGATCATCCATGTAAAGAAGGTGATATATGACCCCACCACCTCTCCTCAATCGAAAGCCTAGACATGAATCCAGCAATGTGCTTAGAGGATTCAGGGCTAGGCAGAACCAAAGGGGACTCAAACTATCGCCCTGAAAAATACCACGCTCTATCCGTATCGGTTCGCTATTCCTCTGGGTATGTAGACATCCTGGATAGCGAAGAAGCGTCCTCCATTGCCCCATACACGACATCAGGAAGGTGCGCAGAGTTGCATCAATTTTATACAATTCCCACAGCACCCTCATAAGCCATGTATGTGGCACCGAGTCGTAGGCCTTCTTGTAGTCTATCCAACATGTCGACAGTTCCCTTCGGGAACGCCGAACCTGTTGGTTAATGGCCATATAAATGAGGAGCAGCTCCTTAGTACGGCAGGGCCCGTTCCTACATCCATTCTGAGAAGCGGACATGATCGATTTGTCATCAATGTATTTGCAAATTTTAGCTAAAAACTCTATGTCAAAGGGAGAAATAAACTTCAGAGCAAGATAGCTACAAAGGCTGGATTGTGTCCTTGTCTTGCAATTGCCAGTAAAAGAAAATTAAAAGTAAGTGTGTAAGTGTTCAGTAAGTACAAATCGGAACTCACGTTGATATTGATAGCTAAACTAGCACAGAAATGGTAACGGAATTAATTTAATATTCAAATTTAATCATCATTTCTTGCAAAAAAGAATATTCAATTTTATCTAAACCTTTGGGGATTACGGGTGAGATGTTATGGTTAAACTTTACTGTCATAATTTCATGAATCATAATCCACAACCCTAGGTGAACTGATAACAATTTTTGACCTAAAACCTAATCGCAGTTATTTTCGTGTGTAAGGCGACATTGTTCATTACACTGTACATTGGGCGTTTAGCTCATCTTGCAATATATAGCTTGGGACGAGGTTATTATCATACTAGGTGCTGCCCGTGATTTCGTCCGCGTGGAAATTTTGAAGTGTTTTTCAGGGATGAAATATAGATTCAAACCTTCCTCTTGAATCATTGTGTCTACTGATGAAAACCGCATCTAAATCTGTTAAGTACGAGGACAGACAAGTGAAACGACTGCTTGCTAGTAACGCACTGGCTTTGGTCGCTTACATCTAACGGCGCGTAGGCACACGCACACATACTCAACATCCCTCCCTTTAGCTTAGAAATACACTTCTACCAACTATAGCTCAACCAACTGTTCAATAGTACAATTTATAGTTGACTTTAGGCCAATTGCGTTAAGACCGTGGTGTAGGCACAGGCACAGGCTCACTTGCATGTTGTTGCGGTGGTGCTTCGCCAGAATGTCTAGCGCCAGGAGACTCGGCTAAAGCCTCCTGGTACTCGTCGTCCTCCCCGGTATCGTCCGGTGTTGTAGGCTGTGAAACAACAACTGGGGATATACCTGGGGGTGTGGCTGCTGATGCCAGATCGCAATTATCTGTAGGTATTGACGAGTCTTCACTCCCTTCCCCCATGCCCGATGGTGGTGCCTGGTCAGAAATCTGCGTCTCAGTCGGTGTGCCATCATTTAGCTCCTCCAGGTCTATTTCGACGTCTTTGTACTCATTGCTATCGTTGCCTATATACATTAACTAGCTGTCCGGCGCAACTTCGTTTGCGTCACATTTTCCCCGTTTTCGCAACATTTTGCATTGCTGCTCCACTCCAATAGTCGTAGCGTAGTGATGATATATAGCCTATAACCTTCCTCGATAAATGGGCTATCTAACACTGAAAGAATTTTTTAAATCGGACCAGTAGTTTCGGAGCTTATTCAATGCAAACAAACAATCAAATCTTTCCTCTTTACAATATTAGTTTAGATTTAGATTTCTGGTTTTTGTATTGTATAATGTCTTTGAGTTCTGTATGGTGTGGGACGTTAAGAATAGCACCATCCCATATCTTCCCGTGGGTGTCGTAAGAGGCGACTAACGGACTTTCCAGAGAATGGGCAGCAGCGTACTCTGTGTGTGTCTTTTGTAACAACCGTACTGCGATCGCCAAACCGCCTGCCAAGCGTGGCGATTATGGCAAAACCCCTCTTCTTGGAGGAGGCCTTTGTCCAGCAGTGGACGTCTTTCGGCTGAAATGATGATGATGATGATGAATGTCTTTGATGTTACTTTATCTTTAATTAAATACAACACTTTGCCGATTGTTTTAGTGACAGTTTCCTTGCACCAATTATATTTGCCGTTGGCTGTATGATTTTTATATAATACCATGTCTCCGATGGCGAAAACTTGAGTGTTTTTTCCGCCCGTCTTATTTGCAAACACTTTTTACGTTTAACCATATTAGCAAGAGCCGTGGACGAAGGTGACGGCGATTCGGGTTTCAATAGATCAAGACGTGTTCTAAGCTTCCGACCATACCAGCTCAGCCGGAGAGGACCCAGTCATTGTGTGAACGGAATTTCTGTAGTCAAACATAAATTTTGAAAGTTTGTTATTTATATTTCGCTGTCGTCGTCTGCTTTACGAGAACATTCTAAAATTACGTTTGTCTATAATGATTCAGTATATCTAGAAGATTCGAGAATAATCCTAGACTTTTCCCCGTTGGAACTTTCTAGTAGGATTGGTTCCACTATGGAGCTAGAAGGTTCAGGAAAGTTGTGGAACTTTCTCGAAGGCTGGGTCGGCCACATAAATAGCCGACGGGTTTGCTGGAGCAGGCAGTCTGATTTCAACGATATTTAACTGAATAGCAACCAGCGACCAGCTCTCGTATTCAATTTCGATTCAACAAGTCTTATGTCTATCTTGTTTTGGCATTACGAAAGCGAGCGATATAGACATACAACTTTCCGAATCTAAATATAATCGAAGCGTTTGTAGGGGCATGCGTGAATTTGTGATGAGCTTTTTTTTAAGTGTTTGTGTGTTAATTAAAAATAATAAATGTTAAAATTGGTAGTGTTTTAATTTATCACATACCCAGCTCGTAACACTATGTAAAGAATATAATAAAATTATATTTTTGAAAAAATGGGTAAGTACAAGTAGTTGTTGTGATATTATAATTTTCGGGTCTCAGCCATATTTTACCATTCGGCATGCAAACATTTACATTATTTATGAAACAAATTGTAATGGGTTTTAAAATGTAAGTACCTAACTTACATTTTATAACCCATTACAATTTGAATTACAGCATGAATAGTGCAAAGGCAAAACAAAAAAAAAATTGTTTGGCTATGATATTTACTACCAAAGATACTAATACTACTACACTTCCTACTCTTTGGTTGACATTCTGAATCTGTCAAATTGTCTTATACCTAATAAAAACTTACCGCGTCGTTTTTCAACCATTTTGAGTCCCTGTTCATAGTTATTTTGAAAAATATCTACCTACTTACAGAAAACACAGGACAAAACAATCAGTTTCGCGATATTTCGGTTATTAGGTTGTCTTATGGGTGGTAGGTTCACCCTGTGTTTTGGCAAAAATAAGGACATAGACTGGTTGTATCAACAGAACTGCACGAAGTGGTAATATTCAGGATTTTCTGGGATTAAAGTAAAATATGGTTCGTGGCGGTGGTCGAGGAGGACGAGGTATGGGCATGCGCGGTGGTATGGGACGACCCCCGTTCAACAGACCTCGCCTCTTGATGCTTAGGCCCCCATTCGACCCGGTACTCGCTGAACCGGCTTTTCCTCGATGCAAGCCCCCTCCGGATGAATCAGCTCTAACACAGGTAAATTTAAGCTATTGCTGTCGTCTTTTACGCCTTGGACATACGGCCATTTCTTAAATACATAGAATTTGGCCGCAAAAAATATTCAGGCTCGATCACCGGGCGAATACACGAGGCTATAGTACCCGCAGTGTACTACGTGATTCACGATGTTTTTTGATTACAAACACTTACCCAGGGTTGTTTCTCACAATTCTTCTTGCTTTCTGAGAGCGAGAGAAACGTTATAGCACAGATAAACATTTCGAAACCACTCCATAAGACATTTGTATTGTCTAAAGTTAGGTATTTATGTAGAAAAGCTCACACAGTAGTCCATATATAAAGTTAATAAACTTTACTAGAGTAGCGAGTTGTCTTGTTTAGTTTTTGCTTCTATAATGATGATATGATCTAGAATTGATTCAAACTTTTAGCTTATATCTCAGAAATGTGAGGCTTTGGAAGATTTTGTCTCAACCTCGTGAATAATGCAGGTTTTATGCAAGGCTAATCAAATTAAAGTTGCATTGAAGATTACGTCAGTGAATAGATTTCTACTTTGATAACTTATATCTCAGAAACGTAATGCTTTAGAAGAATGTGTCTCATACAAAACTAGTTTGTATTGATACCAGCTATCGATTAATACAGGTCATATGTGTGGCCCAATTTTGAGAAGATATTAAAATGGCAGAAGGTCATGCTTCATACAAAAAACCAATCCTTTAATTAAATCCCACAAAAAAAATTATAAGAAAATAAACCTCGTTTTGTTAGAATTATCCACAATTTTTACTGAAGGGGTAGGTAATATTTAAATATTTTCAATTTACAGGCACTCCTTAAAAGGCACGGCGAGTTATGCCCAACACCTGCAGAACAGTCAGCAGTGCTGAGTCTTGTCACAAAGCTGCAGACAGTGCTGGACAACCTTGTTGTGGCACCTGGTGACTTCGCAGCATGTGTGAGTATCACATTTTTTATGGTACCTATAATACTCTAGGCTGTGCTTAAATTAATTCAAAATACTGATATATCCTTAGAAAACAACTCACATTAAAAGCAAAACTGCAGAATAAACCCAAGCGAAGACTTTTGACAATGATTAAGTTACGAAAAATATGCATTTTCACTCGATCTTGGAGATGTAACGGAAGCAAAATGTATTGTAAGTTATCAAATGCGGTTAATCGATTGAGTTCTAATTCGTTTTAGGAATTCTTTATATTAAGTTTTGATTCTGCTTCAACCGGATCCAGGCTTCCTTCAGGATCTTAATAATTATGAAACAGAGTAATTACATACAACCGAAACCTATTCTTGACATTTGAGGCACAGGGCATCATTAATAAGTGTTGACTTGAAGACTGCAGTTAATTTTCGCATCCCCTGCAAATATGTATTATTTACATTAAAGGAGGGAAGGCCGGTGCTACATCTGGCATCCTAGCCTGGATCTAGTTAAAGCAGACTTGAAACTAAATATTATTTGCTTTTATTGAAGTGTGGCTCTTTAGTTTTCTCAGTTATATATCTGGAGACTATAAGTCCAATATGAATTTTGTGAAGGAAAATTTTGAGCAGAATTAGGTAATAAATAAACGGATTCAAGCATTATTGTTTTGTGTACAGTCACAAGCTATGAAATATAAACTTAGCAAAATTCAAAAGCGAATGCCACCTACTGTATTGGTTGATTTACGTTTTCTCAAACAGTATTTTGGAAGCCGAATTATTACGAAATGAGTTATCTCAAAGTAGAAACCAGTATTTCACGAGAAAATTAACTTTTGCTAAGTGTTAACATTGCATTGGTTGTGACTGTGCTGAGTTTACTTTATACCTATGTTTATAATGTAATTAAAAATGTTTTCAAAATATTGTTTGCAGCAACTCGAAGAGGTCCGTCAAGTTGGTTCCTATAAGAAAGGGACAATGATGGCTGGGAAGAATGTGGCCGACATTGTGGTCATCATGAAGACTCTTCCTACTAAGGAGGCTGTTGAGGGCTTGTCCAATAAGGTATGATATCACTTAATCTCTCATTTCTTGTAAGGTTTTAATGTCACACTTGTTATTATAAGCCTAAGTTGCTCCACTGCTAGGCAAAGACCACCTACGAGTATCTTGATGTTATGCTTGTGTAGGCCTACCCTAATAATGAATCCAGCTTATCTCGCCAAGGTACAAGGTTATGTTTAATTAGCTAGCGAAATGCAGCAGACGTGCTGTTCTGATTGATATCTGAACGATCCAATACAGCAAGAAAAAGAATATAGGCTTGATGATTTTTTTGAGACCCAATTCCTCGTATTGTCATTACCTCAAGTACGATATTGAAAAAGAAATTAATTTGTAACTAACTCTCCTAATACTGTAACAAAACAACAAGGAGTTATTGACCTCTAAATTTTCTTTTTTTATGTTGATACTATCTGTCCCGCGCAACTTCGGATGCGTCACAATTTCCCCGTTTTCGCAACATTTTTCATTGCTGCTCCGCTTCTAATGGTCGTAGAGTACTGATTTGTAAATCTAAACCATCCAAGGCACCACCCAAACGCATACAAAAAAATCATTCAAATTGGTCCAGCCGTTTATGAGGAGTTCAGTGACATACACACGTACAGTAGAATGATATACATATATAAAGATAAACCGATACCTATCATGTCTATTGAATTTCGCAAGCCAATAATTGACTTTTTATACATAAACTCACTCAATTCGCATGGGGATAGCCGGAAAGTACAGAACCCCACCAGCCACGATCCTAACATACATTTCTTCTTTAATTGGTCAACGTCCATACATCTGTTCATACAAGCCGCTCGCAAGTACTACACATCTGACCTTTCTGAATTGCGGCACCAATAAGGTACAGTCACGAGCATTAATATGGTACATGTCTTGAATGGCCCAAATGAGTCAAGTACGTATAACTCACTCTAGTGTTGTTTCGACGATAGACAATGACTACTAGATGAACAAACTATCAAGGAAGCGATTAGCCGGCGAGCTCTATATCCTACTTGGTTACTAGGCTATCACAAAGAGATTTTATTTGACGCAACTTAGGGATAAGACCTTTTTATACAACAGTCGATAAAGTAGGAGCAGATCACTTTTAAAGTTACTTAGTTGGTTGGAATAAAAACGCTTAACGCTTTTCCTTAAGGAAGCCAAAAGTCACTTGTATACTTACTGTTACGGGTTACGGTGATATTGAAGGTTAAAGTTCTAACTTATTCACACGTTTTTGAATGAATATTAATTTAAATTGATAGTCATCATCATCATCATTTCAGCCCAAAAGACGTCCACTGCTGGACATAGGCCTCCCCCAAGTGTCGCTACTTTGACATTTTGGGGGGTGTTGCCATAATCGCCACGCTTGGCAGGCGGGTTGACGATCGCAGTACGGTTGTTACAAAAGCACAGAGAACGCTGCTGCCCATTCTCTGGCAAGTCCCTTAGTCGCCTCTTACGACACCCACGGGAAGATATGGGATGGTGCTATTCTTTACGTCCGACACCATACAGAACTAAAAAAAAATGATAGTAGTTCACTTTTATACCCCCATGAGGCCTGTGCCGTTACATTGCCCATAGCCTGCGTCTTCCCGCTGCTGGACAAAGGCCACACCCCATGATTTCCAATTGCTGTTCAAATTAACATAATTACTATTATATTACCCATTATTTATTCATTTACTCATCTCATTTTGTAATTTTTTCTTAAAACGAACGAACGTTGTTCAAGCGTTAAAAAACCTACTAAAAGAACATTAAATTACCCCATTATTATTATATTTTTGTTGTTTCTTGACAAAACTCACTATCTTTTTCTATTCATTTTTAACATTAGGCTTTTTGTCGCAGTTTTTTGTGGCGTTATCGTCTAGCTAGATGGATACTTTTACAGATCCTGTATTATTGCTCATAAGATTCATAGTTTCTCCTTTTACCACGTTTGATGTCCGCGCCCACAGGTGTGCGAGGAGTTGAACAAGCTGCTGCGCGCCGAAACGCCGAGCACGTCTGTGACGAGCGCGACCAACGAGCGCGGATTCACGGTGAAAGGCGCGACCGCAGGCGCGCGTGTGCTCGTCACCACGCTGCACCAGAACTTGAGGAAGCTGGAGCCGGAGGTAACTGTCCCTTCGATTGGCGTGTTTGTCCAAATATTTGCGTTAATTGACCAATACTAAATGAATACCGATAGGGCTGGCAATTTCTTTGGGCAAAGAATTAGTATTAACGTGGCAATGCTGCCAGTCATCTGGCCACGTTTCCGGATGACAGCGATGGGGAGGAGTATTTTTTTTGAGGAAACAAGGACTAGTCGTGAGACCGAATCATGATTAGCCCAACCTCAAGGCTTGCTGTGCTCAGGACCTAATACTGGGTGTAAAATCCCCTTTCACGAAGCCGTCAACCAAGTATTCTGTACATTAAAGGAAACGATTTTTTTTTCGTTTAATTCATCACTTTTCACACTAGGGATTAATGTGACGCACATAATGTTACGACTGATACAAATTGACTATATTATTGATAGCATTAGTTTATTAATAAAGTTCACAAGATAAGTTGTTTTTTACATAGTGACACACATTGACAGTATTTTGTTTTTTTTTTAGAGGTCGCACTTTGCATACTTATGCAACCTTATTATCTTCTCTCAATTAAGACCTCTTAATTTCAATAGCTTCAGCAGCCTTGGTCTGGCTAATGCTTTTGTAAAAGTATCTGCAAGCTGATTTGCAGTTGCGATCTTGCTTACATTTAGCTCATTACTTGTTACCATCTCCCTGACAAAGAAGTGTCTAATCCGGATATGCCTTGTACTTTTGTGGTACTCCGGATTTTCAGCTAGCTTAATCGCAGCTTCATTATCCACTCTCAGGATAGGCACACCCTTCAGTTTTGTCATATCTCCAATGACTCCGGACAGCCAAATTGATTCCCGATCGCCTTCACTGGCAGCTACAACCTCTGCTTCAGTGGTAGAGATAGCCTCGCTTGTCTGACGTTGGCTTATCCATGACACGGCACCTCCAGCATACATACACAATACACCAGTGGTTGAATGTCCTGTGTTCAAGTCACCGCCATGATCTGCATCACTGTAGCTCTCAAGAATACCTGCCTTGAAATCTCTTTTGTAGAGTATCCCTTTTTCTGGAGCATACTGCAAATACCGTAGTATTCTCTTCAGTTTGACACAATCTGGTTCTTTAGGATTTTGGAGGGTCCTAGAAACGACGCTGACAGCATATGCAATATTTGGCCTGGTTCCGACCATTAAATATGCCAATGCACCAACCACTTGTCTGCAGTTGTTCAATAAATGTCTCACATCGCATGAGTCTTGACCCTTACATTGATCCTCTTTCACAATCAGTGTCATTACAGGTCTGCAATGTTCCATGCCAAATCTTTTGAGCACTTTCTTTGCGTAAGATCCCTGAGATATTTTGATTCCATCATCAGTCTTCTTTATTTCAATTCCAAGGAAATAGGACGCTGCCTTCGTTGTTATTTTAAACTTATCCTTTATTTGTCCTCTGAAATCGTTTATAAGGTCCTGGCTCGTTGCAGCCACCAAACCATCATCAACATATAGGGCAACTATCAGTTTACCTCCAGACGGCGTCTTCCTTATGAATAAACAAGGATCTGAGTCACTAACTTCGAATTCAATCTCTTTGAAATAGTCCAAAATCCGCTTATTCCAACACCTTGGAGCCTGTTCTAAACCATAAAGGCTTTTCTTTAACAAACAGATGCGACCAGATCCATCATCATAGCCTTCGGGCTGTTTCATGAAAATTTCTTCATCAAGTGACCCATACAGAAAAGCTGTTGAAACATCAAATTGTAACATTAACATGTTCTCATTGGCTGCCACAGCCAATACACTCCTGACTGTTGCCATTTTAGCCACGGGACTGAAAGTTTGGTCATAATCAAGTCCTTTCTTCTGACTAAACCCCTTTACAACAAGTCTGGCTTTATATTTTTCTACTGAACCATCAGCATTCAGTTTCACTTTGTATACCCATTTGCATGGTTATAACCTTCCTGTTATTAGGAAGAGGCACAAGGACCCAAGCCTTATTCTCCTTCAAAGAATTCATCTCGGAGTCCATTGCTTTTTTCCCAAAGATTCCGTTCAGAGCTTTTAATAGCATCTCTGTAACAACTAGGTTCTTGGTGACAGCTAGCCATGTTTAAAACATTGTCTTTTGAGTTTAATAGGTGGACGAAGTAATGATCTATCTCTGAGAATCCTTCCACCATGTTCCATGATTTCCTGTTCAGGCATAACATCTCTGGTATGAATTTCCGTCTCATCTTCATTTAATTCCCTTATCTCTCCCCCCAACTCAAAACTCCTAGCGTCATCAAAATCCTCCAAATCTTGAACCAGAACATCTTCTCTATCAATGAACTCAGTGTCCCCAATTACAGTACCAACACCTTTATTGACATTTTTATTATTGTTAATAGTTCTATCATTGCCTGAATTTCCTGCATTCTGAGTAACTTGTGGTTGACTCAATGGATTCAATGCATCATTCTCATTACCATGTAACTGTGGTAATTCCAAAGGTATTTCAAATTCAGCTTCTGTAGAAGCTCTCACTGGATCTTCCGCATCCAAGGGCTTTTCATCGAAGGAAACATCGTTAAGCTCGCCGTTGTACATTAGTTTTTATATTGCAACTAGCTGTCCTGCGCAACTTCGTCTGCGTCATATTTTCCCCGTTTTCGCAACATTTTTCATTGCTGCTCCGCTCCTATTAGTCGTAGCGTGATGATATAAAGCCTATGTCCTTCCCCAGGTTGAAATCTATCTTCTTGCCATGTTTCATTAAGATCCGATCAGCCGTTTAGTCGTGAAAAGGTAACAAACAAACAGAGTGACTTTCGCATTTATAATATTAGTACGGATATACCATTTGTCACAATCAGTGTCAGATTCAGCTGAATTCACAGACACTAATATCATGTTAACTCCTTTGTTGTCCACCACAACTTGACGAGATACACTCTTCTTAGGACAGTCTTTCTTAAGATGACCAAACTTCTTTGCAGTTGTAGCATCTTATTTTCCCCTTACTTGTCCCTGGAGTTACATCATCACCCTTTTTAATAAATTTCTGCTATGTTTTCACCGCAAGGGCATCACAACTAGACTCACCGTCTTTACCGTTGTTGCAAAGTGCCTTTTCATGTGTACACAACTGATTTGTAATATTCAGCTGAATTCACAGACAATAATATCATGTTAACTCCTTTGTTGTCCATCACAACTAGCCTCACCGTCTTTACCGTTGTTACAAAATGCCTTTTCATGTGTACGCAACTGACTTGTAATATTCTCAATAGTCTGAACCTTTTTAGACATCAGCAACCAGCACGATTTGAACGAAAACGATAACATTCTGGTAATGTGTCCAAGATTTTGCAAATTAATAAAATATCTGGATGTTCCTTACAGTCTTCTTCTTTATCTGGATGTTCCTTACAGTCTTCTTCTTTCATTAATTCTTGTCTTAACCTGTACCAGACATTTTTCAGCTTCGAGATATGCGTTGCAATATCATCAAAAACGAAAATTATATAGACGATCTTCACTCACGCCTTCATACAATCTATGCAGCTCATCCCATACTTCTCTGGACGTTGAGAATCTTATAACCTTGTCTAATGTGTCATCAGAAATATTGTTTGTTATAAGTAACAATGCCGTACTATCCAGCCTATTGTATTTTTTTAAGCTATCATCATAAAGAGCCAGCAGCAGTTGTAGCGTCAGCCCCACATGCAGGATTAACTGGTCTCCTTATCTTGCCCTCTACAATGTCAATTAGACCATTTACGCCTCTTTACAATGCAGGCATCCGGTACTTCCATTGTATCCAATTTGTACCCTCAAGTTTAGCAATCTGAAACTTTGACAACTCCATTATGGAGATTCTGGGCCTATAACCTGTTACGACTGATGCAAATTGACTATACCAGGCCCCTCAGAAAGTATTGCGAAAAAAAGTTTTTATATATGGGAGACTGGCCAGTTATTATGTTTTTCGAAAATATGATTATTTATAAGTAAAAATAAGTAAGTTCCAATTTCAAAATTTCCCTCCACATTTTTTGCGAGTTAATTCAAAGTATTGTGTCTCACTGAAATATGGATCTGCGCCGGGAACATTTTAGAGCTATGATTTTATACGATTTCAAGTGTCGCCTGAAACCGGATGAATCGTACGATAGACTTCAAATGGCATTCATGGATGAAGGCCCTTCCAAGGCAACCGTGTATCGCTGGTATAACGAATTCAAGCGCGGTCGACCAACTTTGGGGGATGACGAAAGAAGCGGTCGCCCTTTGACGGCTGTTACCGAAGAAAACGTGCTAGCAGTGAAAAATTTAATCCAAGACAATAGGCGAATTACATATCAGGAGATTCAACACATATTGAAGATTGGATCGGGAAGCGTTCACGAGATTCTACACAGCCATCTTCGCGTGAGGAGGATAGTATCACGCTGGGTGCCGCACAACCTCACCGATGCTCAGAAGCAGGCCCGGGTGGAATGGTGCCGTGATATGCTTAACAAATTTGAAGCAGGCTCGTCTCGGCGTGTTTACGACATCGTTACAGGTGATGAGTCCTGGATTTATCAATACGACCCAGAAACCAAGCGCCAGTCGACTGTTTGGGTGTTTCAAAATGAGCCAACGCCTACCAAAGTGAAGCGATCTAGAAGCGGGGGTAAGATTTTGATCGCTAGCTTTTTTAATTTGACTGGCCACTTGGTATCAATTCCCTTACGGGATCAAAGAAGCATTAATGCCGAATGGTATACTTCCAAATGTTTGCCAGAAGTTTTCTCTGTTATAAGCAACAAGCGACCAAACACAGGGCTCCGCGGGCTACTGCTCCACCACGACAATGCACCTGCGCACACCGCACTCAAAACGAGGGACTTCCTGGACAGCACGCCAGTCAAACTCCTGGGTCACCCTCCTTACAGCCCTGATCTAGCACCGTGTGACTTCTTTTTATTCCCAAAAATAAAAAATCAGCTCAAAGGGATACAATTTTCGTCGCCGGAAGATGCGCTGGCTGGGTTCGAGCAGGCTGTAAACGAGGTGTCTGCGGCGGACTGGAAAAAGTGTTTTGAAAACTGGTTTAGGCGCATGAATCTTTGTATAGAGGCTGGTGGAAAGTACTTTGAAAAGATTTAATAAAAATATATGTACGTATAGAACAATTTTTTTTAGTTTCGCAAAACTTTCTGAGTGTCTCACGTATTATTGATAGCATTAGGTTATTAATAAAGTTCACAAGATAAGTTGTTTTTTACATAGTGACACACATTGACAGTATTTTGTTATATTTTTAGAGGTCATATTTTGATTAAAATATGATTCACGACCGTAACACGTATGTATTTACAGAATTATAGACATTAAACTCTTCAATAAACCCTCTGTTTATTAAATCCCATTGAATGAATTTCAAATGAATTGCATGCGTGCTATCGTGGCGCTTAGTTTTTAAGCTGGCCCAGCGTACTACAGAGTTTCAATAGAAATGCCCAGCTTTACTGATTTTATTGCCATATGTTGTGCGGATTACTATTCAATAAAATTTTCAGGAATTGTTTAAAAGAACGTAGAACTGCGGCTGCAAGATAGCCCTATGAGATGTAAGATGATGAAATTATCAGTTTATAAAGAATGTCATTGTGAACAGGTGCACCTCGAATACAAGGTGATCAGCAGCCACTTGGCGGCCATCCGCCACAGCCGCTGGTTCGAGGAGAACGCTCACCACTCCTCCATCAAGGTCAGTTTATCATCGTATGAAAATAGTAATACACGCTCGTTCCGTTTAGAAGAACAATGCGGTCGTACTGACTCGCACGTAAAGTCACTTCTATTTATAATACCTATTGATTGATAGATGTTATGGTACCTTTACAAGCTTGCCAAGGCTTGGCAAACGTCCACAAGCTCCAAGTCTTTACAAACGCTTGGATGCCAATTACACGCTTGCGAGTGCGTTAGTGTGTTCCGGACATGCAAGCATGGATGACGTAGACGTTGAAGTTGTGTCGGCTTTTACTTTTGGTTTGACATATTTTTATTCAAAATATAAACAAAAACAAAGGAAGCGAAATTAATTAGACCAAATTATTACCTGCTCATGATCGTAGCGCAAAACTAAAAACGTCTGTTCGGTGCGAGCTTGTGAGCAAAACTAAACACGCGCCAACGTGTAAATACGTCCCAAGCGCTTGCCACAAGCAGGAAGCTTGTGGCAAGCGCTTGGGACGTATGATATGATATGATCTGTGTTCAAAAACCGACACTAGTCCGGATCGGCGACAAGCTCACGCAAGCCAAGCCAAACGCCCCGTTCACACGCTTGTGTTTGTGGACGTTTGCCTAGTCTCGGCAAGCGTGTAAAGGTACCATTACAGTTTGAACTGACTTAATTTAGAAACATGTAGTAACTTTTCAGTAAATAAGTATAACACAAATATAAGCAGTCACGACTTTTCTCAATTAGTAATAATTAAGGTCTGCTTCAACACCTTTGTTTTGACGTTTAAACGTGTCTTATTTTTGAAGTAAGTGGAGGAAATTTCTGAGAAAATGTGTTCCTTTGTGCGCGAGTCCGACTCGCATTTGGCCAGTTTTTATAGAGGGTAAGGTTTGAGTGGCTCATTGAGCGTGAGGCCCTGTATTCACAAGTTTGGGCAAAATGTTATTGGATTTTTAATCACGAATTTCTCTGTAGCATCGCAAAGTTTGGAGTTGCGCCCGGTTTATAGTAATAGGCTCGCTTCCTATGACATGCGCCTTAAACATGTTGCCGATATGTGGGATGTACCTACTAAGGTGTAAACGCGTGTTAAGCTGTAATTTTCCCAGATATAATCATTTTTTATATAAAGTATCCAAGATTTTGCGCACTTAGTGCAAAGTCATAGTGTGCGCGATACTTGTCACCACGGGCAGAAACTAACATGTGTTGTTATGCCCGCAGGTGCTGATCCGTCTGCTCCGCGACATGTGTGCGCGACACTCGGGACTCGAACCCCTGTCCCCCTGGATGATCGACCTGCTGGCTCATCACTGCATCATGAACAACCAGGCGCGCCAGGCTCTGCCCATCAATGTTGCCTTCAAGTAATTAGCTCATCATCATCATCAGCCTATAATGTTCCCACTGTTGGGACACAGGCCTCCTTTCTACGAGAGGGAGTCGGCTGTAATCCACCACGCGGGCCCAGTGCGGGTTGGTAGATGTCACATGTCTCGAATTTTTAGTTCTAGGACATGTCAGTTTCTTCACGATGTTTTCCTCCACCGTTTTTGAGAGCAGCGATGGTGAAATAAATGACACAAAAGTAATGCGCCTGCCTGGGTTCGAACCACGGTTTATCGCTCGTAAGTCCGGGCTGTTACCACTGGGCCACCGTTGCTCTCTCAGTAATTAGCTCATCAACCTGCAAAGTTTAACAACGTATGCCTGAACTACATTATACAGCCAATAAAAATGGCTAGTGAAAGTCGACCGCCATGATTTAATGAAAAGAACTTTATCTATATATAGGTACACCTCTGCCTAACCCATATACATATATACAGGATGAATTTTTCAAGTCAACCACACCCGGTTGACCAAATCCGAAACTATGAGGAAAACCAAAAAAAATCTATAGAGTCGCCCGATTTTGATGAAAACTCGAACTACGTCATTGGATTTTTGAAAAATCTATATTCCTAACCAGGAATCTGGCTCGAGACTCCTTTGATTGTTTTTCACAGATCCAGATTTCGTGGCTGCTACTGAGAAATTTCTATTGAAAAAACCCAACAACATTGTTCGCCCGGTAATCAAACCTAGGGCCTATTACTCAGATGTGGCGCTTGTGGCCACTAGACAAACCAGCTAGCTCGTTTAAACAGCAGTACCATCAAGCCTGTTACTACATCATACGCGCAATGAAAAACGGTTTTAAAATAATATTTTAAGTCAGTAGAAGTCCCCCAAAAATCATGATATTGGTTTGTTTTGTCTTGTTTAAATAACCGTTCTCAACTGTCTCTCTGTCCTCTGTTAAGGTTTGGCGTTTCTTATATTAACAAAAAAGGGCCTGCCAGGGCTTGCCTGCATTAAATGGCCTGCCTTACTTCCAGTATTTCTTTTTACAAACGTTATTTTTCTGAAACGTTGGTCCGCAGACGCGCCCTGTCACTGCTGGCCGGCGGGTTGTTCCTGCCGGGGTGCGCGGGGCTGGCCGACCCGTGCGAGGCTGCGCACGCGCGCGCGCACACCTCGCTTGACCTCGCTGCCCAGGACCTCGCCACTGCCACCGCTCAGACGTGAGTCCATTCATCATCATCATCATCATCATCTCTTAAAGCCTTTTGGAGATCATTAAACTTACTACACTTAAAGTTTAACCCTATATCTAAACTAATATTATAAAGAAAGATTTGATGGTTTGTTTGTATGTTTGTTTGCATTGAATAGGCTCCGAAACTACTGGTCCGATTTGAAAAATTCTTTCAGTGTTATATAGCCCATTTATCGAGGAAGGCTATAGGCTATATATCATCACGCTACGACCAATAGGAGTAGAGCAGCAATGAAAAATGTTGCGAAAACGGGGAAAAAGTGACGCAAACGAAGTTGCGCCGGACAGCTAGTTTTATTTTAATATTGTAATTGAAATTTCCGCTTGAATAAAGAACTGAATTTAAAATTAAAAAAAAAACGTTTCTTGGGTTGATCGTTCTGTATCTTTAACCAACTTCAAAAAAAAGGAGGAGTATTTCCGTATATCCGCCATTTATGCACCGATTTGAAAAAATCTTTTTTTTTATGGTAAAGGATATATACTTCTCGATTGGCCCCATATAAATTTCATTAAAATCGGTTCAGTTGTTGCGTTTGTAAATTGCTGTGTGTACGCAAAATTGCGTATTTTTATGTATGTTCAATAATTTCTCTGTGAACACTGGTTCAATTTTAGTGATAATTTTTTCATGTTGTAGAGGAAACTCGCGCTGTGGTTCCATATAAGTTTTATTAACTTTACTTATATCTTACACATTATCTATTTTGATGACATAATGATATTAACATCACTTCTCGTTACAAAGTAAAATATATATGTGACAAGAATTTGTGTACATATCTCAACTAAAAAGTGTTGTACTAAAAATGTTTTCAAAAATTTATTTTGGTTTAAGTGTGAAGAAAAATATATGTGAGGAGCTCGTAGCTAATTAATAACAGCCGCACGGTTTGATCTTCCAAGGTTAAGCCGTGCTTGCCGAGGGTGGTCTGGGGATGGGTGACCATAATTACAAAAGCCGTTGGTCCCAGCTGTCATTTGTAGATCTTTGACAATCGTTACGACTAGTTAGAAGCCGAAACTCTGACATCAAGTCTTACCAAGGGGTATCGTATTACCCAGTTTCTGGGTAGTGAAGGTCAGATAGGCAGTCGCTTCATGTAAAATACTGGTACTCAGCTGCATCCGGTTAGACTGAAAGCCGACCCCAACAAAGTTTGGGAACAGGCTAGGCAGATGTAGAAGAAGAATATCTGAACACCACAACCCACTGGCTGGGTTACACGATACCCCAACTGGATGTCGGGCTCTTGGGTACCTAAAACGACGAAAGTATTAAGAAAACACATTCTAATCGTTTATTTCAAAAATGCACTATTGTTTAGGTCATGGAAGCTTCTCATAAAGTTATTCTCTCCACAGTTTACTCCGCGTAGTAGCCCGAGGTGGCCACCGATACGTGCTGGGCCTACAACCCTTCGAAGGTGGCAAAGACATCTCAACTGAGATCACCGTGTGGGACGGCGTGGTGGTGTCACCGCTAGCCCCGGCTTATCTGGAGCCATCAGAACCTATGGATACTGATGATAAAGGTAAAAGTGCTGACACGTATTACGTATAATCTAAATGGAATTTCCCAACATAACGCGAGCAAAGGTGCAGGCAAAGCTAGCACTTAATATACATTTTAAATTCATTAATTCAATGAGCAGCGGTGGCCCAGTTGAGGCAGCCCTGACTTACGAGCAGTAAGTCGTAGGTTCGAACCCAGGCAGGTGCATTACTTTGTGTAATTTATTTCATCATCGCTGCTCTCAAAACGGTGAACGAAAACATCGTAAGGAAACCGGCATGTACTAGAACTAAAATATTCGAAGACATGTGACATCTACCAACCCAGGTGGATTAAAGCCCACTCCCTCTCATTGAGAGGAGGCCTGTGTCCCAGCAGTGGGAACATTATAGGCTGATAATGATGATGATAAATTCAATGACAGACAATACACAGTCTCAACCGCGGAGTCTAGAAGTATGAAACTTAGCATAAGAGGCAGCAAGTCACGCACGACATTTTGCTTTTTGGGTCCCGTCAGATGGTTTTGCTTGGTGTTCCTGCGATGTCACATATTTGTGCCGCTCCATATATTGCTCTCTTATTGATTACAGATATATTATTAAAGAATGAAGATATATAAGCGCTGTCCATAGTAATTAATACAGAGTTTTTGTACTAGGACATCATGGGGAACTCCGAATCTATACGAGATTCTGGTATATTTTCATACGGACCGAAAAACTAAGTTTATGAAATCTTTTTAGTGTAGAACGATCACAAGAAACTCGGATTGTAATATATACTAGCTTAAGACTGTGGCTCCGACCGCGTTGAATTCGGTAATTGTCCGAGGGGATCGTACTACCATCATAAAATTCATTATATTTGTTAAACCAGGTAATGGAACTATCAGTGCGCCAAATTCAGTAGTTTTTGCGTGAAAGAGAAACAAACATACATCCATACTTCCTCACAAACTTTCCCATTTATAATAGAAGTAAGATAAATGATAAAGGACGGTACTGATAAAACAATCTGTACACGCGTGATCGTGTCGGTACAGTCCTCTGCACTCTGCAGGGAACACAGATGTGAATAAACATATTTCTGTTCTTCTTTCTCAGCACTGCTACCTTTGTTGTTTTTAGAGTTTGCTATAGCAATGCCATAAATATCTCTTGTGAAATTGCGGCGCACTTCAAACCTTAGCTATTATGCGGCTGACAGGTATGGCGTGTCCGCGTTGTCTGCCAGACTATAATGACAACTTTAAATATTTACACATTTACCGCCATTAGGCAATTCAAAGGGGTTGGAAGATTTTTGTATAAAGCATGGCCTTCCTAACTTCCTTCCTTTTCCGCCATTTTATTGTATTTTCAAAATAGCGGTCAAGGGGCCGTTCATGTATTACGTAAGCAGATTTTTTGCAATTATTAACCCACTCCTCCCCCTCGTCAGCAAAAGTAAACAAAGCTCTTATCCCTCCCCCCCATGCTTACATAAACATCGGTACAATTGATTGATTCATGAGCAGCAGTTATAAGTCACAGACAAGTGAATAGCGCGCGGTAATTCCCCTACTCAGTTCTAAGCGAGTACCTAAACGTATTCATTATTTGTATTTCCGACAATGCATTTCGTTTTCAAGCATAGCTAATGTGTGGGTTGCCATATGTCTAAAAAAATAAAAAAATACTGCTGACGTAATCACCATCTAGACCCCCCCGCACCCCCCATGTCACCAAAAATAAGCAAAGCAAAGACCCCCAGCCCCCCCATAATGCTTACGTAATACTTGAACAGTCGCCAAGCTTAAGAGCGTTTATACCCTACGGCATTTCATACAAACTTTCAAGTCGTTATTTTCAGAAATGACTGAACAGATTTTAATGAAACTTCCAACATTATTTTTCGAAAATGTTTTTTAGTAACTTTTTAGACCTATGTATACTGCTTATGCGTAGGAAGTTTCATTAAAATCTGTTCAGTCATTTCGGAAAATAAAGACTTGAAAGTTTGTATGAAATGCCGTAGGGTATAAACGCTCTTAAAACCCCAAATTACTCAATAGTTGGCGTATCATTTCCGAGATATGAGCTATCTCTATGCCGTATGTCAATACTTCCCAGAATTCGATCCTTAGCAGCGACTCTATCGAATAGTGTCGCGTAGTATGTGTGTTTTTTATTCCAATGGCAGATAAATTTTCATCAAAATCGGCCTCGAGACTCCTTTGAGTGTTTTTCGCTATTCCTCATGGTTTCTGATTTTGCCACCTACGCCCACTTGAAAAAATCACCCTGTATAAATATAGATAACGTTATTTCTAAAAGGTTTTAAATCAGAATTCGCCCCAGATTGGCCGCACCTAAAATCTGCCGCCCTAGGTTCCAGCCTACTGGCAAATCCGCCACTGCTTAAAAGAGATTCAACTTTAACTTAAATAACTTTTTAATTACCTTTTATTTCGTTTCAGATGATGACGGTGATGGAATTCCAGCTTAGATTAATTAGTTAGTATCATTATTTAAGTGTCAGTTGTAATAAAACTCCAAAAAGTATTAGATAATATATTCTGTCTGAAACTTGCTTCTGTTTTTTACTATATACATACTCGGTGTTGGGGTCTTATTCAATAACCTTTCTAATACTTCAACAGAGCGAGATCAGCTTTGCATAATAAATATAATGTCTTATCCTTAAGTAAAGTTTGCTGTTGAGAAGTCGCCTGTGCCGCGCTCATTAGTTTCCGGCACTGCGTTTTGTTCCGCGTGGATCGAACAAAGCGATGCCATTTTTGGGAACAGTAATACAGAACAATGGTCATGCGGCCAACATCAAAGAGAATACGGGAGAAGAGAGGCCTCTTGTGCCATTTCGAAGCATACTGATTCATAGCGCTATCTACAAATCTTAACGGGAACTAAAGCCTTATAGATAGCTATAGCTAGTATAGTATAGCTACTGTTATACTCTTTGCATTAGGTATGATACTTTAGGTAATCATTCAAATTGCTAGCCACAACGTAGCGACTAAAAAAATATTAGTTTCCTGGTACTAATCCAAGAACAGCACGGAGAAACTCAACACGACGTCTGATGTAGATAAAATACCCAAAAACTAAGACATAAACACAAAATGAACACTCGTCATACAAACAAGCGCAAACGCAAGTTGCGGTGACGGGCGACCATATTGTGTGATGTGATGTTGTCAGTATCAAAATACAAGGATTTCGGTGACAAGGTTGCTATAATTGATAATGCTAGACAGGTACGTATTTTAAATAATTTAATTATTTTGTTAAAAGCATCACAATTATTTTCTAGAAAAATCCTTTAAACTAAATTAGAGAACCTAATTATTTGATTTTCTGTTTTGCATTAAAATTGGGACTACAGAGACATCTACCGATGATTGTGAAACTAATATAGTAATAGTTTCTCGGTTAATTAAAGTAGATGGCGACTCTTCGTCGATTTAATTGACATTGTTTACAATATTACAAAATTTGAGATTTTATATAATTTGATTTTTATATAATTTGCCGCTGACATGCATGAAAAATAAATTATAATTGATTCCTTAATACATTGATTCATTGGATTTTTATTATTTACACTAAAACCAGACATAATACAAAAAAAACAACTATATTTGTACACCAATTTCATTGGTAGGACATAGAGTTCAACAAAACTGTATGAATAAGACCTTTATTTCAATACCTGTGTTCACAAATAATGATGATTTGATTTTCTTTCTTTACTGAAGTTGAGCTTGTTCTAAGTCCAGTGGCGTGCGTGCCTGCGTTGAAACGGGGGCAAAGCCCAAATATACGAATGACGAAATTGGGCTAAAAAAAAAACGCTTTGTGTTCTGGCATTGGTTTGTAACGTTTTTGTTTTCCCGGTTTTTAAATATGCCTAAATATGAAACTGCAAACAGTGGTGACATACTTTGTGGTGGCGTACTGTACATTCCGTTAAAAAAATTACAACTATTTCAATATCAAATTGTCAGTATGCAGTAAATTATATAAGAGCCATCTTTTAACTCAAATTTTACAACTGAACTGAACTCGGTGAACTCTGAGTCAATTCGTTTATTTCGATCGGTCGCTATGGGCAAAATATTAAAATCACCGCTAGATGGCGTATAAACAACAAATTGGTTTTTAACTACACATTGTTGAAAATATTTGTAATTACTCACAATGTTAACAGCCATAACTCTTCATTCTTCTCTTCTTTACCACGGACAGATGACAAACAACAAAGCACACAGAAAGCATGGTATTTGTGAACGCCGGTACTTTGCTTGTGGATATTTGGCCGATGCAAAATGATGCAATATTAACTTGAGATACGTTTATTTGCGTTTACAATACAAGTTAAGAAATAAGATTATGAGCGTGTGAAATTATAGTATTTTTTTTGGTATTTTTGAAAAAAGAGTGCAGCCGGGACGCGCTCGGCTGTCAAGTCATAGACTATGACAGACTATAAAAAGGATTGATGCCACGCCGTGTGCGTGGGTGTATGAGACCTCCATGCGCAGACACGCTAGGCGTCAACATGTTGCCGCCCCAGGAACGCAGTTCTGGTCCATGACTGGAAGTGGGCACAATCGGTTAAAGGCTCTTCGAAGAGTCCCCGAAGAGGTGAGCACGTCGGCCACGCGGGTCACGCCGTCGGAGCCGGGGTACAAGCGAACTACGCGCCCTAGCAGCCACCGAGTGGGAGTCAGCCGGTCATCTTTCACCAGCACCATTTCTCAAAGCCGGAGTTGATCTCCTTTGCGCCATTTCTGCCGTGTCTGCAGTTCTGTAATGTATTCTATGTAATAACGTTTTCAGAAATGGGCTTTTAGTTGCTGGATTCTCATGTATCGTGGGAGAGAAGGTATCGCCGCAGGGTCAGTGTCCTGAGGAGAAGGCAAAGCTGTAAGTGGTCGTCCAATTAAGAAATGTGATGGGGTAAGCGCCGTGAAATCAGAAGGGTCTGATGATAAAGGAGTGAGAGGCCTAGAATTCAGAACACCTTCGATCTGTACAAGAACTGTATTCATCTCTTCGTAAGTTAAGTTGGCTAAACCTAAAACCCTCTTTAAATGATATTTTACAGATTTTATGGAACCCTCTGCTAATCCTTTAAAATGTGGGCTATATGCTGGTGAAAATTTGAAATTAATGTGAGAATTAGACGCTTGAGAGCTAATTTCGTTAGAATTTGACTTTAAAAATCTAGCCAACTCATTACAGGCACCCACAAAACAAGTACCATTATCAGAATAAATGGTTCGCGGTCGTCCTCTACGGGCAATGAACCGGTCTAATGCAGCTAAAAATTTTGTGCTGCTCAAGTCAGTGACAAGTTCTATATGTACTGCTTTAATGGCCAGACAAACAAATATACATAAATAGGACTTTATGAGTGTGCGTGTGCCTCCTCTGCCTTTTCGGTTTAGTATCATGACGGGACCGGCATAGTCGACCGCCGTGTTGTCAAACACATACTCTGTATGCAGGCGACTGGAAGGAAGGTTGCCCATGATCGGTTGAATACCTTTTCCTGCAAAATGACAACATTTAATGCATTTTTGAACTATCTGTCTGGCAAGGTTTCGACCATTAATAAACCAAAATTTATGACGAAGTGTAAAAAGTAATAATTGCGGAGGCGCATGCAAAAAAAATATATAATAATGCCTAAATATCAATGTGGCTAAATGATGCCGTGAATCAAGCAAGATAGGGTGTTTTGTGTCAAAATCATAAAATGAATTTTTAAGTCGACCACCTACTCGTAATTAATGTGTCATTTTCAGGATTTTCATTAAATGACATAAATGATTTAATGAAATGTACTCTTTGATGAAATTACAATAGAGCTCTTTAAAATGTGGTTTGCGTTTGAATCTGCGTTCCAAGGATAAGAATCTGGACAAAGCTTGTTCATAAGAGTCACCCAGCTTATCAGGCGAATCCTTTAATGGAATCATCACTTCGAATCGCCCATCAGGCAACCGAGTGGTATTATTTGTGAAACTTTGTTCACATTCAAGCTCTTCCTTAGATATTTGTTTACGTGTAGCTACTGTTTCTAGTTCAAAGAATTGAGATAATTTATTATGTAATTGATCATCGTTGTTTTGTAAGGTAATATGGTTGCAGTGGACTGTATTAATGAATTTTGTATGTTGTGTTGGCACTGGGCCTGAAATTAAGTAACCCAGTTTAGATTTATTTAGTGTTGGTTTATTTTTACCCAATGATATATTTTGGGAACCTAGTATGGTCCAGAAAATATCAGCGCCAAGTAGCATATCGACTGGAGCAGGTATGTGGAATTTGGGATCCGCCAACGTTATGTGAGGCCGTGAGGCGGTATATTTAGTGTTGTACAGTCAACTTTTGTAGTTGGCAATGACTGAGTGATGCGCGGAACAACATAACATTAAACGCTCTCGCTATAATTATTAAATAATGACGATATGAGTACGTCACAACGCTTTGACAAGCAAGATATTTGAGAATTTAACCCTTCGACTACGGTCGAAGTGGAAAATGTTGGTAAGTTAAGTTTGGCACATAGGCCTTCAGTTATAAAACTGGAAGTACTCCTGCTGTCCAGTATGGCACGGATTTTATGGCATATGCCGTTATTGTCTGTCACATGGACTAAGGCCGTGGATAGTAAAACACAGTTGTTTTGAGTGGCTGACAAAGCAATGTCCTGAGGAGGACTAGAAGATTTTCCTTGAGGCTCAGGCTGCGGCAACGAGTGTAACATGACATTACTTGTTGAAGGTACAGGCGCAGACGGTGCAGGAGCTGCATGCTCGTGTAATAAGGTATTGCGCCGCAGGCCGCACAAGCGACATGGCCCTAACTTGCATTCATTGTCAGCATGACTTTGACGTAAACAATTTAAGCATAATTTAAGTGCCTTAGCCTTTTCAACCCTGGTTGCCAAGGGTAACGATTTGAATTTATAACAAACATAAAGTGCATGATTACCTTTGCAATGTGGACAAGGATACCTGCGAGGGGGTTGAGTTTCTGAGTTGGCCACAAATGTTTTATGACGAACATGTGTAGGATCACTTGACCTACGTTTTTTATGAGTATTCTCCATTGTTTCCAAAAAATCAGCACGTTCTTTTAAAAAGTTATTAAACATTTTAAGATTAGGGAACTCTTTCACCTTATTACGATAAGATTCCCACTTACTGCTTGTGACTATAACAAGCTTGTTTGACAGGATTTGAATTAATAGTAGGTACATCCCAATGTTCCGTAGGGACGTTAAGTGTTTTGAGTGCTCTGAGGTTCCTATTGACTGTATCGATTAAGTTACGTAATGCTTTAGGTGATTCCTTTGCCAACGGTTCCAAATTAATAATGGCTTGAGAGAGATTATTGACCAATGACCTTTGATTATTGAAGCGGTCACAAAGTAGTTCCCAAGCTACTTCATAATTACTACTTGAGAAATCTAAAGCCTGAATAACTACAGCGGCACTGTCTTTCAATGCAGCCCGTAAATAATGAAACTTATTAATATTGGGTATTGACTTGTCCGAGTGAATGAGACTACTAAATGTGTCACGGAATTCCAACCAGTCATGATACTGACCCGAAAAACTAGGCAAATGAATAGTAGGGAGTGCAAGTTTTGGCCCACCTTCCTGCGCAGTACAACAAGAACCCGTCACAGACCTATCGCTGCCCGCAGGGCCGGGCGGAGCCAGCAGACCTCGAGCACGTGCGATCAGTCCGAAGTACTTGGTCTCGAAAGCCTCGCGTTCTTTGTACTGCTCATCTGGAATATCCATACAATTTTCTATATCACACTGAATTGAATCAAACTCGGTACAGATTTCTTCAATTTTTGATAAACGGATGTTCAATTCACTTATTTGTAAATTACTTAAGTTGTCACAGCTCTCAACAGTTAGTAAATAATTTTCAAATATTGTAAGCTTAGCTTTGCATGATGCACGCCTTTTAATTAAAGTTTTATTTTTCATGGTGAAATAGGTATGAGAATATTTTTGAGTATTAATTGAAATTAATGTTCAAAGGCGACTATTTATCACAATTAAAGCTAAGTCTAAGCCAAAATGAGAATAGGCGATGAAATGAGTCCAAATTCTCGTTTTAATTTCTGTATCATTACATATTTACATTATTTACAAACTACAAATATATCTAAAATAATAATAAAATATGTACAAATATCAAAATTACAGGGCGTCAAAAAATTCGTCCACATCGCTGTCAACAGGAAAAGTGCCCAGAACGCTGGCCGCATTGCCACGTTGGATGGCAATGCTGATTCTTTGGGCAAAAAAAAGGCCAGCCTTCTGGTCACGTGAAGAGTCGACCAACCGTTTAGCGATATCTCGATACAGAAGGTGGGCACTCGGGCCCCATGGCCCTAGTGTTTCAACCCCAAACGGCTCAAACACATAATTACCAATTAAGTTATTGTATTTGCGCCGTTTAAGGTTTTCAGCACCTGCAGCAGCAGCCCCAGCGCAGCTCACCGTGCTAGGAAGATGGGATGGCGCAAGGGTGTCGACGCAAGTCGCATCCCACAACAAAGGCCTACCCAACTTCCATGGCATTATGGTCATGCCATCTGGTCTCTTCCCATCGACGCGTGCCAAGCCATTGGGTTCTAAGACAGCTGGCACCCCGGCGGTGGCAAGAGCACGACGAATAAGATCATTAATGCTAGCGTGCCGCGCTATCCGACCTGCACTCTTACTGCAGGAAAGGCCATGGTGTCCGAGGCCGTCGACTGCTTCACCACATCGACAGCGATGTGGAGCCCCGCAAGGAGCGCCCAATCGCAGACATGTAGCGAGCCGGAATGTTGTGTCACCTAGCATAGTGCCTATGTAAGGTGACGGTAGTGCCTGAAGCCAGAGACCCGACTCGAACTCACCCACAGCCAGCAGGCGGGCACGCTCAGCAGTATTGGTAGACGTATTAATAAGTTTATTCCGTACCAAACTGCATAGCGGCTCATCCCACTGTCTCTGGGAAAATGGGTTCTCGGGCCGATCCGTGTCCGGGCAAGCCACTTTCCAGGCGTCCTCTGCGTCCGCCAAGCACGGCACTTCCGAATCGACCAGGGAGAGAGTTAAAATCTTCCTGGTTAGCTTTTCAGTGCTGTGGACAGACGACAGGAACGCCGGTAAGCTTACACTAGAAATTTTGCGGACGCCGAGGCCACCAAAACGAATTGGTAGGGTAGCTTGCAGCCACGCTCGGTCGTCCAGGGCCACATGAAATGAGTTGCCAGAAAGAATCACAAACAAAATGCAATGCAGTTAATTTATAGTTATAAAATGGAACGATTACTTAAATGATTATAATTATGTGAAGCAGAGTGAGGGTGCGCGTAAAATGTGCAACAATCAAGGATCGGGTGGAGCGCATGCAGCAAGCCAGCGACAGCGCAGCTTGCTGGTCCGGCCCGAACCCGTTTTCAGCGCAAGCGACAATCGAATCACTAGAACATGCGAAATAGCAATAGTTAATTTAGCGATGTTATATAGTTCCCGTACACACCAAAGGAATCTGAAATGCCTGGAACCTCTGAAATGAAATTTATGTTAGGTTACAAGTAAACAATTCAGTTTTATTTCATTACGAAATAAGTTTAATACATACATAACATAAATTTCATTTCAGAGGTTCCAGGCATTTCAGATTCCTTGGACTGATGTGGGTTTTATAAGTGAGATTTTACTGAGCGTAATAAATGAGTAATAGGTTTAAGGATAGATAAGAACAACGGGATGTTTATTGCGCAATGCAATAATGAGCAATAATGAGTGGCTTGCTAATAAAAGAATGACGGATCTTATAACGTGCCTACGAAGTGATTCACAAAATGGAGGATTTGTGAATATTAATGATTATTTTTATCACTAAATGAAGGATTAGTGATTGTTTATAATGAGAATTGGTACAAGAATCACAAAATGATGGATTTGTGACTATGTTGTATGGGGCTTACAAAATGGCGGATTTGTGAATATGATTGATGATGATGTGGCGATAATTATCAGATTTACGGGACAATAAGACAAATTGGAACGAACTCACATTGAAGCTTCCCTCAGGACTCACGCGTGTGACCTTCCTTTTTGTTGTAGGTAATCCTCTTTGTCTCAGCTTCTCCCAACTCAAGTATTTTATTTCCAGCTTGATGTCCACGTAATTTTTCTTCAATGATGAGATGACTTGAAGAAAGAAATATCGTATGATGTTGTATGACTCGACTCGTTGAAACTTGAACACGTTGAATCTTCGTAATGGCCGCCATCCACGCAGCGCAGTATTTCCGTTGTTCTTGTTGCTGTGTGGTTGAAATTATCCGGCTCGAAGGACCAAAATGTGAACGCCGGTACTTTGCTTGTGGATATTTGGCTGATGCAAAATGATGCGATATTAACTTGAGATACGTTTATTTGCGTTTATAATACAAATTAAGAAATAAGTTTATGAGCGCGTGAAATTATAGTAATTTTTTTTTCTTTTTGAAAAAAGAGTGCAGCTGGGACGCGCTCGGCTGTCAAGTCATAGACTATGACAGACTACAAAAAGGATTGAAGCCACGCCGTGTGTGTGGGTGTGTGAGACCTCCATGCGCAGACACGCTAGGCGTCAACAGTATTATTTTCTATAAAACTCAAAGTAAGTATTTACCTTGCCCAGTAACGATTTCACACACTTTAATCCTTCACAAGGAACAATTGCATGCGTTTCCGAATTCATTTTAGTGAAACTAATCACTTCAAAACAAAGTTAAATCCAGCAAAAACTAATCACAAGAATAAAAAAAAATATTATCACAAAAAGAGATGCACCCAGTAATCGCTCAAAAAAACAAATTTGAAATAGTTTTACTTTCTATGGAAATTCGCGCTACGCGCAGGTCTTCGCGAGTTCGCGCCGCTTGCCGGTTCATTCTTGGCGCGCAAACACATATTCTCTTTCAAACTTACACGTACATACACGCACACATTCAAAGAAAAGCCCAGCTTTTAACTCCAAATAAATTTCCAAATTTTATACCTAAATTTTTTATCAAAACAGAGACATTTTACTAGCAAAGACAGAGAGATCCTACAAGCCAAATACAGAAGCCAGTGAGTGCGACTGAGAACGCAAGAGTCACTGACCGAAGTGACCGAAGGGACCGCTTGAACTCTTCTTTTGTTTAGTGTTAGAGCGAGCCAGAGTCTGGCGATTGCTCGCGCGCGGCGGCTATCGGAGATATCAGTGGCAACGCGCGATAATAATGCGCGCGAATAGAGACAGTTCTGTGAGTGTATAAACCTGGCAACCTCGCATCGTTTGGTGCGTGGCGCGCGGTATTTAATGTTATCATTCTTTTGACACATTTTTTGCTTTGTAGGGTTTTTTTTGTGTTCGTTGTCGATTGTTATGCAAGCCGGGCTTTTCGGGTTGTATGACAGATCCGCCACTGGTTCTAACTATCTCCCCTTGAATCGTGTAGGTACTTGACCTTATATCTCCAAACAATAAAAAAAATTAAACATTTTCCAAGACCGCCTCAAGTTGAAAAAGAAGATAACGCGTTTTTTTGTGAATAAAAACACGGGAAAAAAGTTAACAGGACAAATTTAGTTACTTTACGTAAAGAAGAAGATATATTACTGTCACCAAGACAGTAATATATTTTTTCAGAATTAAACATTTTCGTCCACGGAAATTACTTAGGGTAAAAAAACATTTACGAAATTTTTGGATCGTACGGCAAAAATAAAAACAGCGGTTTTTTACATAAAATAACTTAAATTTATATATTACACCGCCATTAAACAAAATTAAACAAATTGTACTACCGGAAGTTATTATTATTAGTTTTTTTACAATAGCGGTTGAGGCACAAAGGTAACATGGTTTAATTTAGTTTAACTTTCATCTAAAGGCTATTTCTAACCTATTTACACGAAAATTAATTAAGAAAATCGTGAAAAAATAAAAAAATAATGTTTACGTTAAATACGTCTGCAAGCTTTATTCTTGTATTTGGCGCAGCACTTTCATAGGAATTTGATCTTTCCGCAATAGAAATAAGGTGTACAATTGCGTAACTCAATAAAACACCGACTCGCGATCAACAAAACAGTCATTCGCACACAATGAACGCAGCGCTTATCTTGTTTACGCACACTAGCACACGCCGTACGCCGCACGCTGCTTAGCGTTTACACCGTGCATCGTAATTTAATTTTTACTTTGATAATATTAATTAACGCTCTAATCTGTTTAATTTTGGTGGATTGAGGTTTGGATTTATATATTTCTCACTATAAAATTAATTTAAATCCTGTTAAAATTTTGCCGTAAGTAGTATTTAGGATTTTTTGATTTTCTGTGAAGTCCGGAGCAGAATTTGTTTAATTTTCATAATAATAGTTAGACATGGTGATATAAATCATTTTAGCACTATTTTTGTCCTGTTAATATTTTTGCCTTATGAACGAAGTCAATTTATAAGAATAAAAAAAAACGTATGTGCTGTGGACGAAAAATGTTTAATTTTCTGACCTACTTGTAGTACTCAATCTGTCCTACAAATACTTCAAAGAAACACCTTTTTTATATTTTTTTCCACCAAGTTATACAAATTAGACGTTTTCAAAAAAAAAAAAACATATACGCGGAGGTGAACTTTTCGCGGGATACAGCTTAATATCCTCTCCTGTCCATACCCTACACATTCAATGACGAAAATCGCTGTTTTTAATTATTGCAAAGTTAGCCTAATATTCGGCGTAAATTCCCCGGACTATTAGATCATAGACATATGTAGAGAATGGAGTGAGCATTATCTGTATCAAATTGACCATATTCTCTAGAATAGAATCGCACAGAACACAAAGTCGTCGCTAAAACTAGATACTCGAAGTCGACGGTTTAAGCAGAAAACTTTTTTAATTTCTATTCACTTGTCAAAACAAGGGAAGAACGTAATCGATTGATCTTAAATTATTATTATTTTTTTCAAAGTAATTCACGGTTTTATTTTAACTATTTGCCACGAAGTAACATCAGATTATATTAGTGGCTAATCTTAGTTTAATAATCAACGTGAGTTAATTTCCTGGGATATAATTTCGATTAAGAAATAAAATCGACTTGGCTTAAAAAAAGTAAGTATAAACTTCTCTAGTAACGTTAGTAATTACGGATGCGTTCAAAGTTAGCATAAAATATAAAAATCATGTGTTTATTACCAATGACATGTTAATTATAAATAGACGCGTAATGCATGAACATCACGGCACTCAAAAACAGCGTAAATACCTATCGGTAGCTAGACAGCTACTTAGACGCACGAAGAGAGAGAAGGAAAATTAAATGTCATCTACATAATTCCTGTTGTTAGAGAGAGATACATATATTTTTTTAATTGCGTTGTCATTCTGTGCCCCATGCTCGGCACGTGACTTACCTCAGGCGTCAGCCGCAATAGGCATCGAAAAAAATAAATTATAATATTTTTTTTTCTTGATAGTTACGTATGAAATGATCTTTTTTTATCTTTCACAGTTGAAGTTTAATTACGACATTTTCTAAAAATAGGATGGCATTTTCTTTTGTTATAAAGAGAACTTTTTCAAGTAAGTTATTTTATTACCACGTACTGCCGCGGCACTGGTTCGTACGTGACTAAATGACTTTCCGGCAAGTACCTTAAGTTCATCTTGCCACTACAGAGCGCGGGCAACGTATCTATAGTTTATTATTACAACTAGAGGTGATATTAAACCTGCGTATAGAACTGTTATTGGTGGATGGGTGAGATCTCGTTTAAAACCTTCTGGTATTGATGCAACTCCAGGATCATTTAGATCTGCAGTTGCTTCTCACAATTTCGTAGAGTTTTCCTATATAGCTTCTAGAGTTCCGTTGTTTGTCATTTGACTTCGGAACCCTAATAATACATCGAGTGCCATTGGTCCCGACTGACATTTGTAGATCTAGTCAAAAGTAGTTCGAACTCGAAAGTCTGGTAATCGGTCGTACCCGGGCGTAAGTATCATTTATCCAGTAACTGGGTGGTGGAGGTCAGATAGGCAGTCACTCGGCACTCCATGTAAAATACTGATACCTATTCAAGATCATCCATTAGGCTAGAAGCAGACACCAAAGTAGGATTAAATGTCCATTTTTGTAAAAAAATATTTTCCACTTTCCTACCAAGACCAACTTAAGTACTTAATAATTATCGAACTTGTTCCATCTAAAGATACCAAGAATTGGGATAAAGGATAAGTCTACCTTAAAGTAACAAAAAAAAAGTAACAAAACAAGTGTTGATATTTTTTAAATATTTTTGTGGTAGTTAAAAATGCAGTTATGTCTATTAGTATACACTCAATTTTAACGGAAGTTTTTAACTATTGTAATAAGATAAAAAAGAGTGAGTAAATATTATCAACTTTCCTTGAAACAGCAATAACAAAAACCGGAATGAGATTTACTCAAAAACGAGTACATGCGCACACTACAAACTTCGGAACGGCAATTGACACAATACATCAATATGGCGGCATATAATGGTATAACAATTATGCTGCTAAGCAAAACATTATCAGCAATATATAGATTACACCAAAGTTATTCATCTACAATGTCATGGGACATTCCAGAAATGAGTAATGGCAAAAAAAGAGAAATGCTCATGTAATAAAGTTTGGTGTCAAGCATTTCATTTAGCGCCATCTCGTATCGGATAGCTAAACTATATCCATACGAAGTGTTTTGGAATCAAACATTTAACACACCGCCATCTAGTATCGAGTAGCAATAACAACAAAATTGAAAGGGTTACTTATTAGTTTTAAAGTGTTAAACTTCAAATCATGACACAAAAAAATATTTCTTAAACCAAGCTGCGCGGGCTTAACTCTTCTGTGAAGCTCTAGAGAAGTTTTCAAACTTTTTGGTTGCTACAGCAACTCATAGATGGCGCTGCACGTTCACTGAACGGCTCGCTCAGCCTTGATTATCTTTCAGGGTTTTCAGGCGTGACCGTTTATTATGTATACACTTTATGTAACCGGCTGCTCCGCCCTCCGGTTGAGATAGCGCGGTAGAAAACGAGCGAGACAACGGTAGATGCAGCGGCGCAGCTTCACGAGTGCCCACGAGGTCACGCTCTAGCTCTTTCATATCAGTTTCATGCATCCCTTTCAGGCTCAGATGACCTCGATTTAATGCACGTGTCGTTAAGTTTATGAAGTTTCATGTTCCATACAAGTTCTGCATAACATTGCCGCGTGCACCGCGAGTGCATAAAATAGTTTTCAACTTGTTTCTTAATCTACTTATCCGGGTTTTTTAAGTGGAATTAGGTTTGTATGTGTCCAAAACTGTTTTGTTTAGCGGCAAACCGGATCTGTGTTCGTTATTAGCATTTAGCTACGCCCGTGTTACGTGTACGTCGGCAACGATAAGTCTGAATTCCCGATTTCCTGCTTCTTTTATTTTAAGGAAGAAATGAATGGGTGATATGTTTGAAATGGGTTGTAAAATATTACGGGACATATTTTCAGGAAATACACTTCTAATATTTGACCTATATAAATATAGAAAAGTAGTCAAAGCTGACCCACTTCTGAAAAGGCCTACTTTTTGGCTTAATTGTCTAGGATACAATAAATTTTGGGCTGCAACTTACTGATTACTGATGAATGTATACTTTACCCTCATTAAAGTCTTCACACTTTCTCCTTCATAATGTACCGCGGCCCTGTCTCCTTGAGCACCACTGAGCTCCGGGCATCCGGGCTCACAGTTCGTTCGATTTGCGGCAAAATTGTCCATCAGATGGTCAGTGGCCAGTTCCAATGGAACGAAGATGAATTTAGCGCCTTGTTTGATAATATTTACTTAGACAATATTATTCCAAAACAAATTTTGCAGCATCTTTTATATTTATCCCATTAAAAGAAAATAAATGATGTTGGAATTTGGGGTTGAAACACTAGGGCCATGGGGCCCGAGTGCCCATCTTGTGTTTCGAGATATCGCCAATCGACCCTTCACGGGACCAGAGGGCTGGCCTCTTTTTTGGTCAAAGAATCAGCATTTCCATCCAACGTGGCAATGCGGCCAGCCTTCTGGGCACTTTTCCTGTCACACGACGGGCGACAAATTTTTTGACGCCCTGTATTTTGTTACTTGTTTTTTTTTATTTTTTTTATTTGTAGTTTGTAAATAATGTTGGAGTTTGAATATACATTCCATCTTAGCCGTATTTGACCTGTTAAACTATTTGAACTATATTTTTGCGATCTTTTCAGGTGGGGTTGGTATTGTGTGTATGTATGTAATATGTTTTTAGCGTGTATAAATAAAATTAAACATTCTTAAATATTTAACATTCTTGAATTTTGTGTAGGTATGTGGAAATCTCGAATTAGGTTTCTTTTATAAAATGTTGAAGCTATAGTTTTTGTATGGCATGAAGTATTTATTATAGATATTATTTTTAATTGGTGCCACGTTTATTATCAGGTTACGAATACCCATCATACTATAGCAATAGCAGTAATGCTATGCTATGCTGTTATCCTGGCTCATTAGTATTTGTTAATATTAATGTCAAGGGTACCTGCCATCATTTCCTATGAAGCTCTGTAAATTATTGGGGGGGGGGGGGGAGATAGAACCTTGTATACAATGTGTAACATAATAAACGCACATCGTTTCATGTGGTGTCTCAAACCATGATAAGTACTGAACAACTTTTGTACCATGACTTTTGGAAATTCATAACTTTTTAATATTCTCTCTCGTCATTTTTTGTTCTCGCTTAGGTGAACAGAAAATCAGTGTACCAACATGGGGCTTCCTAGCTTTCCACGAGTGTTTACCAAGAGAATCCCTCAGTTAATGTCATTCGGACTCCAAAACATCCCTGTATGATACTGATGCGTTTAGATACTGCTGTGACAAAGCTGATATTTCTGGTATGCTTTAATGGACTTTGAAATAACACATTCATCTCTAGATAAAACCAGCATAGTGCTGCCATGATGTAGGTACTCTTCATCATTCTGCTGCCCTCAGACCGATTTATTTTTTCGATCTATAGGACTATCGCATCTTGTTTTATATCATTTTTTAATTGTATTTTTTTTTAAATATCCGGATCATCGAATAAAAATCCATAAAACTATTCTGTAAATCGATTAGATGGCCGGTGATTCGAGCTTATAGTTATTCGAGATTTTGCTGCATCGAGGTAGTGAACTGTCGCGCTCATAATCTATCGAATTAACCTTTTTGAGCTGTTATGTATTTGTCATTCAACCTCACGTCATTCGATTTCAAGTAGGGAACGCCTTGAATCTGTGTGGTTCTTTCTTCAAAAAATCATCTCAGACTATTATCTGCATAGTCCTCATATGACTTGACCAAGATAATAGTTGTTATAATTATTATATTTGTTTGTACCCCTATCACAATGTTGTCGTATTTAAACCAAAGGTTGACTGGTAGAGAATGCCTTGTGGCATTAAGTCCGCCTATGTACCACTATTGTACAAGAAGTTTAAATAAATAAATAAATTATGTCATCATCTGCCTAGCCTTTTCCCAACTATCTTGGGGTCGGATTCCAGTCTAACCGGATGCAGCTGAGTACTAGTATTTTACATGAAGCGACTGCCTATCAGACCTCCACAACCCAATAACTGGGTAATACGATACCCCTTGGTAAGACTGGACGTCAGACTTTTAGCTTCTGACTACTCGTAACGACTGTCAAAGATCTACAAATGACAGCCGGGACCAACGGCTTAACGTGCTTTCCGAGGCACGGAGGAAACTCGATATGTAATTATGGTCACCCATCCACAGACCAATAATAAATTATGTGTGGACTTTAAAAGAGACGGTGACGTCATATTGAAGGGGGGAGATGGATGGAGGATGGAGGATGATGGAGATGCATGATTCATAGAGATCTACGCTTTGGAATGGGCAACTACAGTACGGTACTTTCATAAGTTATTATGCCTTGACTGTAGCTTTGCGTTGTGTTCTGTTTTTTTTTTTTTGATTTTCTAAAGTTCCTGTGTAGTCTAATTGAAATAAACGTTTTAAGTTAGATGGTTTCGGCTGTTTCTTCTCAGAGTAGTAGGTACGAATCACCGGTGTTTCTTGTTTTAAAACATAATAATTACATGAAGAAGTGTGAAGTTTTTTGTAAAAACAACTTACATAAATATATAAGTATAGGTGGCGCTGCTTGTTAAGACAAAAATCCATACTAATATTATAAATGCGAAAGTCACTCTGTTTGTTTGTTTGTTACCTTTTCACGATTAAACGGCTGATCGGATCTTAATGAAATTTGGCAAGAAGATAGATTTCAACCTGGGGAAGGACATAGGCTATATATCATCACGCTACAACCAATAGGAGCGGAACAGCAATGAAAAATGTTGCGAAAACGGGGAAAATGAGACGTAGACGAAGTTGCGCGGGACAGCTAGTGAAACGATAGGTCAAACTTGGTTATAATTCAATTTTAATTCTTATTAACTGTAAAAATAATCGTTGTGTATGGGCACTTATACCTGAAATGATTTTCTATTTATTTCAGTTCTGTTTTTTGAACAGCAAACCTAAAGTGGATATAACCACTGTACGGTCTATTTTTTTCTTTCAAGATGTCATATCTACAGAATTGAAGTTTCAATTTAATGCGTTTTTTTTCAGAAGTAGGAAAGTATAAAAATGGTCGACTACGAGTAGGTACATTGTGCAGCTGGCCTACCATGACGTCTTAAAGCAGTATTGTTTTACTCTTATTCCAGTGTGGGAAAGAGACGGAGCTATACAGAATGTCTAGCGCCATCTCTTTCCCACACTGGAAAAGGAGTAAAACAATAATGTTTTAAGACGTCATGGTAGGTTAGCTGGTCTTGTAACCAATCAGGCCAATTTTTCAATGGATTTTAATGTTTGTATTACTTAATTAAATTCATTTTCTTAAGAGTGTGAGTGTGTAAGCAGTGAAGGTACTGCATCTATAATGTGTAAAGATGGTGGGTAGACCCGTTGTCATGGTAACCAACATTTTACAACAAATTTAGCCAGTACAAACATAAAAAAAGAAATGCCCAATTTAATTTTACCATGAATACGAGGCTCAAAGGTATAAAGAAAACGACACAAATATTTTTTTTTGTATATTTTTACGTTTTTATAACAAGTAGTTCCAATAAAATTTTACAAGTTTATTTTGTACAAGTACGGAGTATCCTCCGTTTATTGAAACTCAAACGCATCAGATATTTAATAGTGGCATAATTTGCGGAGAGTGCTTTATAGAAAGTAACAGGGTATATACTAGCGTCTGTCCTCCTGAGCGTCCGTGCGCCCATCGTCGCCACGAGACAACACCTACGACGTACACATGAATGTGGTCGAGAGCCCATTACACCACAACCAATGCCTCTGTCCCTATGAGCCTTCGTCATTTTACCGCAGAAACACAGAAAAAAGCGTTTTATTCGGATTCCTATATGAGCATGCTGAATCATATTAGGCAGGAATATTTTGCTGTTCAAATTAATTTTACTTGCATCTCCGATTAAGGTATATGATCTAATAAAAAATGCAATCTCAACGAACTTGTTAACAAACACGAATACACTGCCTAATGTACACTCGGCACTTATTATATAATGTCTGCAGTAAAATCACTTACTCGAAAAAATCAGCATCATGATTTTCATTAACATCTCCGTTTTCATCAAGGCAATCCAATACTGTCGAACCCTTAATAATACCTTGTGTAGATGATATAATATATAATATAACCAACTTTAAAAAATCAATTCCAAAATCTATCATTATATCAATTTTATGCTCTTTTCTGAATCTCGTTGCTGATTATTCCTTTACATTGTTTAAAATAAGGATGTAATCGTCAAAACTGCATGCAATTATATTCCTTTATTGTTCGTATAACAGTTCCGACGAAACTTATCTCATAAAATATGTTACAGACTCGAAAATGTATGAACCATTCGTACTTAAGACGCTGGGGACTTTGGGAGATTTTAAAATCTAATACATCGAAACGTTTCAGTTCAATTTGCAGGAAAATTACAGCCATATTGCAGTCTTTATCTCATCGTATTGTATGTTGAGCCTAACTGATTCAGTTTCTTTGTAACTTTTATGAAATAAGTTTTTGAAATAAGGTTAATGGTGATCAGAGGCTTTGACCTAGCCCGATTACGCGAGATAGCGCGGGTGTTCACACAAACCGTTCGATGAATGTTTGTTAATGCGGTGCGCTCGACGATTGAGAATAGCATCCCAAATTAAATCGACAATTTGTTCGAGCAAAGCTCGTGTGAGCTCACGCCGGTCGCGCTGTCAGGCTATGTCAGGATAAAATCTCCACCTATCTCTCGAATGCTTAAAAATATTGATTGGTTACAATAGTAATGGGCTCTGAAGTTCAATCGATCCAATGCTTACCACTTCGAACTATTTACCTACCGCCTCACAATATCATACAAACAATTAAAAGCTTGAACAGTTCAAACCTAACTTTAGCTATAATATAATTTGACTATACATATTAATATCTTACAACGACAAAATCAGTTTAAGTCGAGATAACAGAATATTGTTATTTATATATTTAATTTTCAACAATGGTTAACGCAACTAGGTAGTAGGTAGTATCACAACGCTGCATACTATTATTATATTCAATGCAATATATTATTTGAAAATGTAACACGGTTTCATTCAAAATGGTAAACTTCTTAACCGTCGCATTGGCTCGACTGAATCCTGTACAGATTTGTACTTACATTAAATTTATTTACAAGTTACTAGCTATCGTTTGCCCGAAGATAATCGGAAACATATTCAGTGCTTACACGGCTCGACGGCTCGACGGCTCGACAGTGTAAACTTACCTAATGATACGGCATTATTGTGTCCAATCACATTCACAGAGATCACAGCCTTCAGAAATGTAAGTAAAGTAGTGTGACGCGCACTGATCGGTACCATAGCAATATTAACTTTATTAACAACACGGTAATGTTACATTTACGAATAATTATTGAATTGGTAATTATTTATTGATTTTATTATTTCAATCATAAATTAAATTTACGTCCCTTTAATGTACTCTCAGTCTAATGTGACACGGCATTGTGGCAATGTTACATTTAGATACCAAATGTAACCTAAATTAGAATTGTAAATTATAATTAAAAATCAGTACGCTTGTTATGTTAATATGCGTATGTGAACGGAAACCTAGATTGTGCGTTCTTTATTTATTTTTCGTTATTTTAGTTCTTTAGAACAAACTTGTGCTAATTTTGCGCGGACTTCGAATTCGAACAATCTTCGGGCTTTCGAACGTAAAACTATAATAACACCGAAATATCGGAACAACCAATAAACGTTGCTATAATCTAATTTATTTTATACTATCTGATTTCGAGACACAGTCTCTATTGCTATCGCCAATAGCATCCGCTATGAGATCTGGCGATAATAGCTCCGAGCGGGCGGCTCATTGCGGCCCAGTGCGGCCCAGTGCGGCCTGCCGGGGCTGCCGCGGCCCGGCGCGGCCCGGCCGGGTGCACCGATCTCATCGAGTGCCACCCCATCACCCCACTAACATAATTAAATAGCTTCATTCATAAAAATATAACTTACAAAAAAACTACGGTGACTTATTACAATACAAAAATGTCGAATGCTACACCAATTAAAAATTACTTTCCCATCTACTTATTGCTTACAAATTAAAAATGACATTATTGTTGCAAATTGTACAATTATAATTTTTTATTATTATTTATTATTTTATTTGGAAAATATTTTAGTCTTATAGTTAATTTAGAATTAGGACGACCGCGGGATGTGTTACACGGCTGCGACTGTGT